>OY728129.1:1157933870-1159183870 GCA_963277665.1 Viscum album | reverse complement strand
ATCTTCTTCCCCTTTAATCTTTGATGACAATATACAAGAATCTATATTTTAAAATAGTCATTCATGTGTACATGTCCCATTATATTTCTCACAGTCTGAAATTCTTCAAGTCCATGGTTTACACATTTCCCACATCATGTGTTCTATACACTATGAAATAATTTTTAAATCACTTGGCCACATGATATATATATTGTTTCCATTTCTGTTCATAGTTGTATGACCTAAAACTATAGACAACATATCTTTTACATGTGGATTCGACCTTTGTAAATTTCATATTCCTCTGATTATTTGGATATCATGATTAGAAATACCATTTCCATATTTAGGTACCTTTCTCCCTAAACAAAACTCTACGCTTTGGAAAATATGAATCTCCATAAAATTTCTTTGTCTTGTAGTTATATAACGTTAATCTTCTAAGAGAGCTTTTTCCTGACTATGCAGCATGTTCCCTTAGGGGGCCTGCATAAGTTTCCTATATAACAAGCATGTTAGTCAAAAGATTCCACTATTTGACTTTATATTATATGGACCAGTTGTCCATACATAATAAATCCCCCATAACGGGTTTTTCAGGTAATGGTAACTTCATTATTAGAAAAGACTTCCTCTAATGCTTCCAACCCTTTTTCCATAACATTCCTTGTTTTTAGAAATTCTCAAATCACACTTCACAATTTTCCCTTTAATACCAAAACATGATAGTATATTTCCAAAAAAATATCATGAAATTGGGAGCATTTTGTACTTTTTGTTAGAGCTAAAGACCATAAATTAAAGCCGCCCAATTTCCTCACTGCATGACATAAAGCTTCATTGTACCATGTCCTCACTGCATGACTTTAAACAACATAGTACCATGTCCTGACAACATGACTTAAAACTGCACAATACCATGTCTTCACTGCAAGACTGTTGGTTTAAAGAAACCCTTTTTCATTCTTAAAATTCATTTCCTTGGTAAAACCACCTACAATCGTCTTAAGTCACCCTAATCTAGTTTTCTCTAATCTATCAACAACAAAACATTAAATTCCTAAAGAGTTATTTTTCCTGACTATATATCACATGCCCTTTGGAGGCCTTGCATGAGTTGCCTACATAATAGGCCTGTCAGTCAAAAGATTCCACTATTTGGCTCTGCAGCATATGCACTAGTTGGCCCTACATAATACGGCCCCCATAACAGGTTTATCAAATAATGGTAACTTTGTTCCTGGAAAAGACACAAATTATATCGATACAAGCTTTAGGATTTGGTATCCATAAGAAAATC
This sequence comes from Viscum album, assembly GCA_963277665.1. Taxonomy (NCBI): domain Eukaryota; kingdom Viridiplantae; phylum Streptophyta; class Magnoliopsida; order Santalales; family Viscaceae; genus Viscum; species Viscum album. Next base: position 1,159,182,588 of record OY728129.1, on the reverse strand, counting down.
AAGGCCCATGATTCCCCTTGGAAATGTTTAAAGAATATTAATGTAATTCGTAACAATAGTGTTTTGTTTGGGATTTAATTCAAAATTTATGGTCAAAGCTATTTCCACCATAAATATTATCCCTTTATAGTCCAGCATGCATGACATTAAACTGCGAGTAACAAAAGACTCAGTAATCATTAGATTGAGAACATGCAAGGGTAACTATAAACAAAAGTCAAGTCCCATCTCACTAAACATAAATTTTTGTATTATTTAGGTAATATTGAGCAACAAAGAAAAGGTCAAAAGAAAAAAAATTTGTGGGGTTATCCATATAAACCTAGAAACAATCAAATTATTTTTATTAGGTTGCTTGGCTTAATAAGAAAATTGTGAGCACTACATTCTTATTATTATAGTAATGATTTTTTTAATATAAAGGAATAATTATCATCATTTACCTTTCATATTTATATCATGAAAAATAGGAATAAATATTTAGATTATTTAAAACAAAATTTCATTCATTTATTTGAAAATGGAGGTCCATCCACAAAATGTAGCCTCTCTATCATGTTTCATAATAAACTCTCAACATAACTTTTCATTTTTTGGACATTTTCTTAAGCTCAATCTATTGCCTTTTAATGTTGAGATAGTTGAGAAACACTGGCATTATCTACCTGATGAAGTGCTTCCATCATAGTTGAAATGGTAGTTATCCACTCTAATTGGGTTTATACAAATGTTTGATTCAATTTCTCATGTTTTTTATGAACAACATCCAGTTGTTTTTGAAGATATAACAACTCCTTCATGGCTTATTTGTTTTGTTGGCTAATTTCATGAGATTTCATGTTATCATTTGCCTCCACCTCAACAACTGTATCTTGAAATCCATCAAAATTGATGAGTCATTTAGCCTCTTCAAAATTTTGTTGTAGCTCCTTCTCCTGCTCCTGTCAGAGAATAATTTATTTCATGGCATCATAGACCAATCGATAATTGAACCCACCAAATCCCAACATGAAGAATAATTTTGGGAGTTTTAAAAAATGGGAAGACAATTAATTTAAATGATTTTCAGTAATTATGCTCTAAATCTACTTCCATGTATTTTTACATGCCATGCCAAGGGCATATTGCATCTCTAATTCTAAATCCGAGTCACTACCATGAGGTAAAATGTACTCTAGAAACAAGTCACTTTGAGAGTTGCATTTTTATACTTCTTTTGGGACAGTAGAAGATTCAACTTTTGATATAGGATATGAGAACCCTAAATAAAAAATCAAATTCATTATTATTTTCAAATTAAGGGGACAAATATGATTCAGATCACTGATTATATTTACCCGACAATAAGTCAGCTACTGGATTAGATTCATCCCCTATATTCTCAGCTCCAGTGTTTCGAGTATATGTTTCTTGAGATGAGGTATTTCAATTAATTTGATCAGTTATGACATTTTTAGGCACTAGAACATCTTTTCATGAAAGATCCACTCTGGGTATTTCCCCAGATCCATCAAAATGATAATGTGGAATACCCTATACCTAAAGAGTCATTGTGACATTTTTTGCAGATAAAGCTGCATAAGATGATATTTTTTGTCTTAAATAATCAAGTTGAAGAACAAATTATGTATGGAAAATGCAATAATATGGACATATGCCCATGAAATTCCTCCTGCAAATCTCCAAACTCTTTGATGGAACCGGGAATATCAATATTTGGATTATGGGTGTCCATCATTTCTGTGTATATGACCTAAAATGTTACAGCATCCTCACAATATAATGTATCTGAAAATTGTTGGTTGATACCCAAATTGGATCCACTGACATTTAGTTCTATTGGCTCTTCAATTGATACGGAAAAATCAGGTCCATCCCGATTTGGGTCAACATCAACATCTGTATTAGATTTCCCTATATTTTCATTCCTTTCTTTTGAAGCAATAAAAATATCAGTGTTAATTATTTCAGGATTCTTTGAAAAAATCCAATGAGGAATGTATTTAATCTTACCATGGTTTTTACCTATCTCAACAATGATGGGAGCCCGTATAAATGAATCTCTTGTCAATTTATCTACTAAAATTTCAGATTCGAAACATGAACCTGAGATTCCCCTGGGTCTTCTTTTTCTGGTATTAAAAAATCTACTCTTAATCCCATGAGAGAGGAGAGAGACATAGATCCTACAAGAGGATATAATGTGGTTACCAGAACATCTTGAGCATGTTGTATGCCCCATGGATTCTATAAATACATACTCTTTCAAGGAACTCTTTGAAGAAATATCATTGATCTTTTGCGTTTCTATTCAAAATATTGAGGAAAGATGGAAACACTTCCCTTAATAGGGAAAAAATGAGGTAATTGTTGAGGATTATCTATATCCATTACCCAGTCAAGATTCTTTTTCCTGGAGAATGTTATGGTGACTTGGGAGGATCATTTGTTGCATCAATGGGAGAGCCAACATGATTATACTGAGTTGATTTTAGAATCGGTCCAGATCTTCCTTCTCTACATTCAAGCTGTATAAATACAATTTCATCATGATTAATGATGATAAATGATAAAGAAGAGTTTAGATGATAGAAAAAATGAAATAAATTCTCATTATTAACTTAAATATCCCACTCCTACTCAGAGTTGATAATTACCCCTTCATGGACTCCTAAGTATAGCATACGAGATACTCATTTAGAGGCTGCGATTGTTTCATCAGTTTCATATATAATAGTTTATAACTCCACACTATACTTCTGTAATTTATTCTAGTTATTTTCTAGATTTCATTTAGAAGGATCCTTGATATCACCAATAACTGGTATTCGAATTCCATGCTAAAGAAATTCTCAGGCATCCCTAAGATCACGAGTTATACTCTCCAAATGATAAATGGACGAAGGTCACACATAATTTTATTTTGACTAGGTTGACTGTGGAAGAGATTCAACACCTTCCGATTGAAGAGCTTCTTCATAACTTTATCCCTAAGAAAGGCCAACTAATGGAATAGGAATATATGTTTGATAGTGACAACAGAATCACCTTGGCATTGAAGGTATTGCTTATCTTTCTTGGGTCTTCATGGTATAATTCCCATGAAGACGTTTTGAGGGTTCTGAAACCTCTAATATTTCTATACCATATCTGGCCTTGTATTTCTTTCCACAATTTCCACATGAAATAGTCATAGTAGCTGCCACTCTATATAATCCATTTGTCAGAGCCCCATGTGGATATGAAGAGACCCAAGCTTTGGAATACCGAGATTCCAATACGATTGATGATTTTGGTGGTGGTAATGTTGTTGACGCTCCTTTTTCATCATAGAGTCTAAACAAAAAGAAATGGGAAATACCTAAAATAAATAAGATTCATCCTTTTAATAAAAATCAAAAAAATAGAAAGATATAGACAAGGAGAACATTTCCCATAGTTCGCACAAGTTCCAGCATGGTCGCACAAGTATACTTGCGCGCCGCCAAAATGGTCACGCAGGTGACTTGCACGCCCTCTTTGAAAACCACCCAGGGTCTTCTCCGGCCTATAAATACCCTCGGTGGGCCCCCATTAGGAATATATTTTTCCATAATTCAAATACTGAGTTCTGAACACCCATGTCTCTTATTCAATTCATTCGAACACTTCAGAGGTAATTTTTTACCATTAATGGAAGGTCTAAACAAGGGAAATAAGGTCTATGTTTTAGAATTCACTAACAATTGTGCGCCTAGGTGTTTTACCCTTAAGGGAAATGGACACACTTGCGCGCCTTCTAACCTACTCATTGAAACTTGCGCGCCACTCTTCTGGATGTACCTCAGGATAATTCTAAAGGCTTTGGTCAAGGATCACCCAAGTATTACTCTACTACTCAAGGATCTCCCATGTACATATGTGTCGCGCAAGTATAATGGCACAACCAAGACTTGTGCGCCCATGCAGTACTTACGCGACCCCCAGGACTTGTGCGCCCTTATATTTTTGGGGTCCCTTCCTGCCCATTTCACCTCTCTTATGCCATTCCACCTTTCCTATTCAAGACTCAGTCTTCAAGACACTATTCAATGCCTTTTATGTCATGTTTTCATGATTGAATTCCTTATCTGAAAGAAATTCCGTGGAACATCACTCAAAACCTAGTTATTTACACATATTTATGTCACTAATGTTAGAGATTTAATTCATTCAACCTCATCCATTAAGATGAGAGAACCCTATTCATGGGCCTCCTTTTCAGGAGTAAGCCCCAGTCATAATTTCCCAAAACCTGGGACTCTTTTTCAAGAGTAAGACCCAGTCCAAATCCTCATTAATTTGGGCATCCTCCTTAGGAGTAAGCCCAAAGTTCTCATTAATTTAGACATCTTCCTCATGAGTAAGCCCCAAGTCCCCTAATCTGGGCATCCTCCTTAGGAGTAATCCCCAGTCATAAAGTTCCAAAATATGGGCATCCCCCTCAGGAGTATGCCACAACCATAATTCTCTTAACCCAATCTTCCTTTTCAGGAGTATTCCCCAATCTCAAATATGGGAATCCTCTTTAGGAGTAAGCCCCATGTCCCTTAAACTGGGCCTCCTTCTCAGGAGTAAGCCCCAGTCATAATTTCACTTAACTAGTCTTAATTTACTTTTGATCTGGGCTTCCTTATCAAGAGTTAAACAAAATCATAAGTCCCCTCCTAACTTGGGAATATTACCAAGGAGTAAGCCCCAAGATTAGAGTATTCAAATCTCTATAATGTACATATACCTTTATGGACACTGTTCCTGGATTTCATCCTTGATTTAAATCTTAATCTTCATCTATTTGGGCAGTCATACATACATAAGCCCCACATCATTTCTTATGATTGCATATTTCATGGCACAATTGTCTGGTTTTACCAATACCTCTTATTTCTCACACCGAGTATGACTCACGTGAGCTTAGAGTGTAAAAGTAATTATGACATCTTTCTTTGAGCCATCAATCATAAACATCATACTCTCTTACTCGAACTACGTGGGTTCTGATTCCTTTTCTAAACAAAGGATATGTAGGTATCCCATCTGTGGGTACGATCCCAACTCTGAAATAATCCATTTCCTTCTGAATGACAATAAACATCATGTGCCCCACTGAGTGGCCTTAGAACCAGTACGGTCATCATAATGACCAAGAGACTTTTATGTATTGAAGGATACCATTGACTAAGAATCTCTAACAAATACAGATGATTCTCTATCGATGAATAACCTTGAATACATATAAAAGATTCTCTAAATTTCCTACATATTTAATCATTGATAGTCAGATCTAAAGTAAAGCTCATTTTATACTTATTAATGTAATAAGGATTCACGAACATAACATAAATATATAATGAGAGTCGTGGAGTAGACAATAATTCCCCTCATAAAGGTGTGTTGAGACCTACCTCCCATCATATGAACCAATGAAAATTTCTAAGCCTCATCAGTCCACAACTAATGACCGCCTACCTTCAGAAGGTAGGTTCAAATGGATATGGAATTATCAGATGTTTCCAGTTCTATGAAAAAACCCGTTAAAAAACCGCTTGGAATGTTTGAATCTTAAATAAATGAGATCATCCCCAATTCCAAAGGAAACAAAAAATGGTGAACCCGACGTGAATCCTTAACCAAGTTAAAATGTTGCTTTTATTATCTGTTAGACCACTGTTTGAACTCAATGAGTGGGCCAACAAAGCAATCAATAACATATTTTCTCATCCAAAAGATGTAGTGGCTGAAATTATCTTGATTCTGTCTGTTATATCAAACATGAACTCTTTTCCAAGATATTCTGCATTTCCAAATGGCTTCTCTTAAGTTCACACCCATGAATATGTCAGTTGTGAAAACTTCTGCTGCAAATTCCACTGCTACTACTCTTGCTGGATCGTCGTCCACTCTGAGGATGACGTCACCTACTTAGCATCATCAATGCTGGGTATCAAATTCCATGGTTAAGGAGTACCGTCAACACGGTATCATTCCAACTCTGGAGGCTGCTCGACAAGCCCTCTAAGTGAACATTTCAACGTGGTCATCCAGACAGCGACAACCAGCGATCAAGAAGTAGGAGATTCTAACCACCGTCTTCTACCATTTCAGGTCCTTATCCCCATAACGCAATGACCATTCACTCACATATTCTGAAAAGGTGAATGAGTAGGTCCCTCAGGGCCTTAATTCAAGGATACGTGAGTCCTTCACAAGGGCTACCATCAACAATCACCTCCAGACTCGTGCGGCAGTGTGCCCTCAACATGATGAGGGTATCAACTACAGGTGTTTGGATCAGGTTCCTTGAACTCGAGCAAGCAAGACAAATCACCAAAGGAGAAATCCGGTCAATAGTGAGCATGTTCTCATCTCTACCATATCTGAAGAAGTCCACCAACCTAACTTGGTGGCAAGCAAAGACTGAGCACATACACCCATTCGTTTTAATTCCTCTATCCAGCAGACTCATCCAGGAGCAATGCACCAATCCCGCCAGGAAATTCTGGTGGAGTATTATTGACAGGAATATACACCTGTTTATAAATCATCAGCTAGTCAGCAAGCTCGTTTGACTACATATGATGGAGCTCGTCAACCACATTCGGCGAAGTGCAATTAGCAGGTACATACACATGATAATATTGATTAAGCCTACCAACAGTTTTGTTTTGTAGCATTCAGAGATTCAGTCGGAAATCTCTAACGACAAACAGGAGGCAGTCTCAACTCCCTGCCCCCACACATGAGTTCTGTCAGGATTCATTGATAGGAAAAGGAGGACAGGAGCAGAAACACACACCTACTCCAAGCACAAAATGGACATATATCCCCGTTCCGACAGATGAAGTCACCAAGAATATTCTATCAATGGTGAAAGAGAATAAGAAAATCCCTTCTCATATTTTGGATGCCTTCCAGGATATTATAACAGCTTTAACATCATCTCAGGGGAAAAAACATAAATCTATCCCTACCAGTGGAGTAACACATCAACAGTTTACTCCGGAACAGACACACACATCAGTTCCAGTCCAAGAGGGTTGTGGGGCATACTCCCCCATATCATACGGACAACCAAGTCAGTCACATACACCTCATTTGAGCAGAGATAATCAGTCTTACCTGATCATTTCTCTTGAGCAGGCACACACACCTACCAAATTGAGTAAGAAGGCGTCTTAGAATAAGTCCCACACAACACAGTCAATAAATAAAGCGCCAATATGTAATAAGGCCCTACTCGATGCTGGAGTTTTTGATGCACTCAGAAAATTATCTTTTGCAACTCAATATTATGCTCTCTCAGTTCCCAACAGTGGGAACATTAATTCTGAATGTCTGCACCAGACACATCCTCATGAAGGCTTGATTCTTGACAATTTGGTTGATTTAGAAGTTTCATCTTCAGATGAGAGACACAAGAACCCTATGTGTGGTGAGAAGATTAAGGAGAAATTTTTTTCATCTTTTGTTGTAACCCACCATGGTGGTCATCCCCATGATGATGAATTTAGCTACGAAATCCCTCTCCAAAGTAGTAATCTGCATTGTCTGGAAAATTCTTCAGAAGACAATGTAGTGACGAGAAAGACCTCTTATCTTGAGGCACATGCAAAAGTAAAGCTAGTCATGTCTGATTCTTTACCATAAGAAAGTGAAATACGTTCCCAATCAGAAGATATCCTGGAGTGTATGTCATTCTCCGAACCACCCCTAGGTCATTCATCATCCAGTTTAATCAATGGATTCTCTACTAGTCTTGTTGAATCTGATGAAGCAACATGAAAGAACTAGCTCTAGTCTAAACAGGTAGAATAATCTTCATTAAATGATAAAGATGAAATGCTTAACATGAGAAGACAGCTGGCGAAAGGTGAAGTGACAGTCATGTTTTGGCCTATGGCTGACTCTTAGTATGAAATTTCAGAGATGTTGATAGAAGATGTAATTCATGATATTCAACTTAACATATGGAAAACACTTTCTCAGTTGAAAAAGAAAGTATTATCTTATGATGAATATGAAAATCATTTTAAGATAATAGAAGGGTTACAACATTAGATTGATTTGGCATCTTTATCAGTCTCTTGATATCCAAAAGCTGAAAAGCAGTAGAGAGCCATTCAATGTTCATGCCTTGGTGCACTAAGAAGATTGTGACAGTTAATTGCCAATGCCCCATCTGGTATTCATGTCAGAGGATGAGGTGATCATGGAGAACTACATTTAACTGTTCTCTCAAGTCAGTAAAGCCCATCGAAAATGGTCTCATGAAATGTTATTGCCTGTGGCTGGCCACAGTCAGTGGGTGTTGTTTGTAATCAAAATATTTCCCAAGAACAGGCATCAAATCGTTCTTCTCAAAATCAAGAATACAGAGAAGAAGTTGTTGAATTACTAATGAATCAAGAAAACAAGAATATTGAACATGCCTCTCGTTTTGGAGCAAGCACATCACCATGTGACAGAAGTGTGTGAAATCATCCAACAGTTTTTTGATCCGGGTGATAAAAGTGGATGCAGGTTGATGCATCCAGCTAATTTCCAGACTAAGGTCCGCAAGATCAGGAGAGCATTCAAGAAGGTCTCAGATATAGCATGTCAAAAGCCACCCCATCTTGCCAAACTGGGGACTCTTTTAAACCAACCCTCAAAATCAACAAATAGGATTCGAGGAGTTGAGCAAAGACAGCAGGAACAGCCCCAGTCCACCGGACTGGGGACTTTTTCAAATCCTCAATCCCTCCCTTAGAGAAATTAAGTCTTCTCTCGATTGGGGAAGAAGCCTCAAGGGGAACGAAGATCCAAATTATTAGAAGATTCTCTCCAAATTAAAGTTCTCCAAGAATTTCATGAGGGATCAAATCAACAAAAGGCAATGTCTCGTCAGAGGCATGACAGAAGACAATATCACAAAAATGCTGATAGAAGGAATGTGATGCATTATGCATCAATTAATGTCATTGATGCCGTTGTTGATGATCCTACAGAATATGAGGCTCGCTCAGGGGACTTAGATGAGGATGTTCTTACTCAATAAGTTTTACGCATAGACACAAATGAAGAATGTGTGCGTACACGAAATCATAGGATTACTCAGAACCTAGGTAATCCTTTAAGTAACCCACTTCCCCCTCTCCAAAAGGGATCCAAAAAAGGGAGGGGAACGAATCAGATTACATATCCTTCCTCTGGAGAAGGCCAATCACTCTCACTAGGGAAAAGATTTGTGTAACAAGAAGAAGAAATGAAGGAGTTAAAGAAGATGAATGCAGAACTACTTCAGGGTTGTCTTCTTCCTAAGCGTGATGGAGTCAGTTAGCCAAGAGATTTTTTTGTAGTTACAGTGATGGATCAAGAATATCCTCCTCTATCAGTACACCCACATAGGACTAATCCTATCGGTCAAGTGCATCAACAATCGGTGGTGCTACCATCAGTTGCTGTACCAGCCACCGTACCTATCTAGACTCCAATTATTGCACCTGCCTAAGTCCAAGTTCAACCGGATGTTTCTAAAAAGTTAATAACCACCATTGAGTCATTAACAGCTCAGTTAGAGACTACGGAAGGGAAGCGTGCACAGGTTCAACTAGAAAAGAGAGTTTACCATGAATGGGTAGATTCAATCCCTCCCCCATCAAGTTTTGGTAACCCTGTATTCCATATATTCAATGGATCAGGCGATCCTGGACAACATTTGACACATTACATGTCTTGTTTCAATCCTATGATTGGAACTCCGGAACAGCAAGAAGTAGTGAAACATAGATGCTTTGTGCGAACCTTGCAAGGACCAACTTTTGTTTGGTACACAAGCTTGCAATCTCGGTCAGTTACTGGGTGGGAGGATCTTCGTCAACAATTTCTTCTTCAATTCAGTTCAACATTTCCAAAGACAACAATTTTTGATCATACAAACTGTAAACAAAGGGAGAATGAAAGGGTTTTAGATTTGATTTCTCACTGGAAGGGATTAATATATTCTCTAATCTTATCACTCTCTCAAGATTAACTATTGCCAATCTGTGTGGGAAATCTGTGTGACGAATTACGCACGCCGTTGATCCCTGTGAAATACACAGGAGGGTTTCGAGATCTTACTTCAATCGCTCAGCAGATTGATGATTTCCTTATACAGACTAAGGCTAAAGCTCATATAATTTCTTCATCTCCAGGAAGGAGAATGGGTTATGTAGAAACTGCTACAATTATTCTTAAACCAGCTCACGTACCTGCTTCTACTTCAAAACCATCATCTTATCCAATGGATCCACCTCTTGAGTGCCTACAAAAAAGGCCCTTTCATCAAGATGATCAAATAGATCAAAGATGAAGACAATTTGAGGATCTGAATAACAAAGTTTACTCTTTTCTAAATGAACAAGTTCTTGGTTATTTCATTTCAGCTCTGAAAAATATTTTGGTTCAATTTCCAAGGCCCAAGAGGACAAACAAAGAAAGAGATTAAGACTGTCCCAACTGTTGACCATTTCATCAAATGTCGGGGCATCCCATTCATGAGTGTTTTGTTTTCAAGGATGTCCTGCAAATAATGGTCGATTTGGGACAATCCAAACTGAAAGGTTCTTCATCTCAGGTAGCATGTGTTACTGCTATAGTTCCAGAGGAGGATGGGGAGTGGAATGAAGTTAAGAAAAAGAATGCACAAAAATATGATGATTGGATGGTCAGAAAGACAATCAACTGAATTCATGATATTTTGCAAACACAATTGAAGAAACCAATTGTTCCTTCCGCCATGAATTCTGCAGTAAAACCCTCTTAATCAGAGGGAAAATCCTCAATGAAATGGAACAATTCCAAGAAAGAGGAACAATCAGAAGAAGATGAATATGTCTCAAAGACTAAGTTGCCCTTGACTTTGGAAGATTTTATGTCAACTACTTCAATGAAATGGGAACCGCCCCACCAAACGGAACCTCCTAAACATGATAATCAGTTAGAGTCTTCATCAGATGAAGAGTTGATCTTCGGTTCTGTTAATATGATTCAACTAACAGATCCGTATGCCAGTCACCGTTTCAATTTTGATGAGCCCGAGTTTCCTGTATCTGATAGAGGAATCAGAGGAAGTTCCAAAGGCTCTGGATATAGGGGAAGACGTGGATCATTTAGAGGCCACTATTTGAATTATACCCCTGCTAGAACTACGTATGCGGCAGAAACTCGTGGTATAGCCCTTCAGTGAGCTCAAAAAGAACAAGTAAGTTCATCCACACAAGGTAGACTCAGTCCTGGCACAATTATTCTAGAAGATCGGTCGATGGTTCCATCTTCATCCTCTCAGTAAGTAAATAGACCAAATCGGTCTAATATTCCAAAGCAAGTAGTATTACCAACTCCTATCCCAGTACAATATGCATCAAATTCCAAAGCATAAACTACCAAGGAACCTGCTAAACCACATGTTCCTATTGGGAAACACAGACATTTGTATCAAAATTATGATATATTGAAACACGTCGCCCAAGTACCGGCCAAGTTATTAATTCTGGATGCCTTGAATTTACCAAAGGATATTTGGGATTCACTCATCGAGGTTTGGTTAAGTCCTCAAGAGTTTGAGACTGAAATTGCTGCAGCTGAAGTCTACCATGTAGAGAATAATCCTGCAGAATGCCAGGCATTAATATATTTTACTGATGAAGATGAATATGATGTCGTGCATGGACATATTAGATCATTTTACTTATCTGAAAAGGTCAATGGTGTATACATCCGAAGATATTTCATTGATAATGGTCCAAGAGTCAACCTCATGCCCATTCGTACACTTCGTCGATTGGGCCGCACAGAATCTGATTTATCTCCTTCAACTATGATGTTACAAGAATATGATAAAAATGAACAAGAACCACTGGGTGAGAATACACTCAGTACTCAAGTTGGAGATCTTGTATACAATTCATATTTTGTGGTTCTTGATCAAGACTAAGCCATCAAAATCTTGCTTGGAAGACCCTGACTACATCATCATGCAGCTATCGCTTCACCATACCATCAATGTCTCAAGTATTGTTTCGATGGTCATGTTGGGACATTATATTGTGATAATGCCCTGTTAAAGACATGTGAATATAAATACATTGAGGTGGAATTATACCACATTAACGGAAAGGAGGAATCCCCAAAAAAGGAGATTACCAAAGTTAATGCCCCATATGGTTTGGAAAAGATTCCAGTAAACCCATTAACACATGTGAGTACAGATTATGTGTTTCCTATTAGTCAAATTGACAGGATAGACCCAAATCAAAATACTCTAATGGAAACCTCCATAATTTCACTCATGAAAATCAAGCCAGACAACATGGGAGAAAGTGGTTATCCACCAAGCAATGATGAAAGCTCAAATGGAGATGTCTTCATTTCATCTGCTGAAATCAAGCAAGTCTATACTTTGCCAACCAGGCTAAAATAAGTTATACCAATGTTAGAGGTTAATGGTGATGTCGATTATCAATCTGTCATATCCTCTTTATTACCCAAAGAAGACCTTTCATAATCAATTGGGTTGGAAATGGAAGCTTCTTCTTCAAGATGTGAAAATTTTAACATCTCTTCGGATCATGAAAATTATACTTCATCATCTACTCTGAAAGTAGAAACAGAGGAAATAAAACATGTTGAAGAAGAAGAGGAAGGTCTCAGGGATTCTCCTCCATCATTTGATGAGGGTATCTCTACAACTATGGATGAACTCAGAGAAATCAATCTAGGTAGAAAAGAAGATCCACCCCCCACTTTAATCACTACTGCCATGAATCTTGAAGAACAAGAGATGTATATTTCCTTTTTAAATCAAAATCGAGACATATTTTCATGGAACTATATAGATATTCCTAGTCTTGATCCTGATGTTTCAACTCATCATTTGGGTATACAAGAAGAAAATCAAGGATTCAAACAAGCTGCTAGAATAACACACCCAAACTATGCTTCCAAAATTGAGGCTAAAATGAATAAGCTCATCAAATATAACATTGTCAGAGAAGTTCAATATCCCAAGTGGTTGGCTAATATTATCCCAGTGAAAAAAAAGAATGGGAAAATTAGAGTTTTCATTGATTTCAAAGATCTTAATGAGCATTGTCCTAATGATGATTTTCGAGTTCTGATTACAGATCTATTAATTGATTCAAAAGCTGGATATGAAGAACTCTCCTTCATGGATGTATATTCCAGATATAATCAAATCTGAATGGCTCCAGAAGATGATGAATCTACAGCCTTCAGATCCCCTCAGGGTGTGTTTTTCTATAGGGTAATTCCCTTTGACTTAAAGTATACTGGCACAACATATCAGAGTGCCATGCATCGTATCTTCAAACACTTTATAGGGATGTTTTTTCAATGTTATGTGGATGATTTGGTGGTCAAATCCAAACAACATTATAATCACTTGGCTGATTTGGAAGTCATATTTTTCAAGCTTCGACAACATAATTTGAAGATGAAGCCCTTAAAATGGGCTTTTGGGGTAACCTCGGGAAAATTTCTCAGCTTTGTAGTACACCATCTTGGTATCGAAGTCGATCCTGTGAAGACAAAGTCAATCCTTGGTATGTCACCTCCTCGAAATTTGAAAGAATGAAGAGGACTTTAAAGACACTTAGCCTATATTTGGTGTTTCATCACCAATTTGATAGGAAAAAGTTTACCCATCACCAAATTGATGAAGAAGGGAATCACCTTCCAGTAGACTGAAGAATGTTAAGAGGAATTTGATATTATCAAGAAAAAACTACTGATTCCACTGGTACTTATACCACCTGTTGAAGGAACACCACTTATCCTCTATGTTACATCTTTAGTGCGATCATTGGGTGCCTTTCTTGCCCAGAATAATGATGCTGGGAATGAGAACAACCTCTACTATCTCAGCCAAACTATGCTTGATATAGAAACCTGATATTCAAGTATTGAGAAGTGCTGCCTAGCATTAATCTTTGCACTTCAAAAGTTGAGACCCTAACTGCAACATCACGAGGTCCTATTGGTATCTTGCAATAACCCGCTCAAATTCTTCCTTAGTCATCCAATTCTTATAGGACATCTGGAAAGGTGGGTAGTTATCTTGCAGCAATTTGATATTCAATATCTGTCTCAAAATTAAATAAAGGGCCAAGCTATGGCTGATTTCCTGGCTGAACATCCCTCAGTAGAAGATGCATCTTTAGATATTGAACTCCCTGAAGAGGAAGACTTCTCTATTACAAAAAGTCTCCAAACATGGGAAATGTACTTTGATGGTGCTTCTAGAAGTCCAACAGGGAGGAAAATGGAAGATCCTAAATTCAAAAAGGTTGGATTAGGAGTTATTCCTATTTCCCCGGAAAAGGCAGTGTTACCTTATTCCTTCTTATTGTGGGAAGGTGGTACCAATAATGAAGTTGAATACCAGGCCCTTATTGAAGGATTAGAGTTGGCGCTTCAAGCACAAGTGAATCACTTAAGGGTGAACGGTGATTCAGACCTAGTAATCAAAAAAGTCAATGGGGATTATGAAATCAGAAAAGAAGAACTAATCCCATTGTATTACTACGTCATAGAGTTAATGGCAGAATTACCTTCAGAACCAACATTTTCTTATGTCCCGCGATCACAAAATGCTCAAGATGATGCACTGTCTAATATAGCCACAGCTCTGGAAAGTCCAAATCAGGACAAAAAACCATCAGTATTGCCCATCGTCATACTATTTCACCTTATGTTCGAACCAGAATATAAGAGATCATTGAAATTAGTCCCATTACTGAACCATATGGTCATACTATAGGATGGATGACACATATCAGGGAATACCTTCAAAATGGAACACTTCCACCTGATAGAGCCGGGAAATATCAACTCCGGTGACGTTTGGTCAATTTTACTCTTTATGATAGCCCATATCACATAGAGAAAATTATCTACAATCGTGGTTTTGATGGAGTTATCTTCAGATGCATTCATGTTGAAGAGACAATTGCTGTCATGAAAGAAGTGGATGCAGGAGTCTGTGGTACCCACCAGTCTAGACATAGACTGTCTGTTCAGATTCGAAGGCTTGGATACTTTTGGCCTTCAATGGTACAAGATTGTTTTGATTTCACAATGAAGTGTCATTAATTCCATGTACATGCCAACATAATTCATAAACCTCCAGAGTTACTTCATACAACTAAATACTCATGGCCATCTGCCACATGGGGAATGGATGTGGTGGGACCTTACCCTTCAACAACAGCCAATAAGTTTAAGTATATTCTTACTGATACTGACTTCTTTTCCAAATGGGCAGATGAAATACCTCTCAATAAAGTTAGGTCTAAAATAATTTTTAGCTTCATCAAGTCTAACATCATTACCAGATTTGGTGTCCTTCATTCCATATTGATGGACAATGGCACCAACCTCTGTTCATCCAAGGTGAAGAAGTTTTATCAATAATAAAACATCAAATCCAATCATTCATCTCAGTATCATGCAGCGGCCAATGTCCAGATAGGAGCCTTCAAGAAGACTCTACCAAATATACTGCAAAAGATGGTGGATAAGGATAAGAGGTCATAGCCTAATTAACTCTTTCATGCTTTATGGGATTATCGGACCACCACCTGAACTACAACGCGTTCAACTCCATATTTACTAGTATATGGAAAGGAACCAGTTTTGCCCATTTAATTTCAATTACCTTTTCTCAGAGTAGCTATTTTTGATCAGTAATATACAAGTGGACAATCTCAAAAGCAATTGAATGAATTGTAACAGTTAGATGAGAAAATATTGTGCTATCTGCACCACTTGGAAGTCTATTAGAATCTAATAGGACGAGCTTTCAATAAAAAAGTTAGTCTTCACTAATTCATTCAGGGAGAATTGGTATTAGTTCTCAGAACTCCAATGATCAAGGAACGAAACCTCCTGAGCTTGAACTAAAATGGAAATTACCTTATTCAATATATAAGGTGTATTATAATGGGTCTTATTTTTAATCTCAATGGATGGAGAACTCATCACTACTCCAACCAATGCATGGTTTCTGAAGATGTATTTTGTATAACCCCAAAATGCATCATCAACAGTCCATGCATATGACCTCAAACTATTTGTATGTCCCTTATGTCCAAAATGATGTTAAACTGCATCATCAATGGTCCCTGCATATGAACTTAAACTATATGCATGTCCCTTATGTCCAACACGACGTTAAACTACATCATCAACAGTCCATGCATATGATCTTAAAATATTTTCATGTCCCTTATGTCCAGCATGACGTTAAACTACATAACCAATGTTCCAAGCATATTAATTTAAACTATTTTCACTTTCATCCAACATGATGCTAAACTATATCATCCTTTTTTCGTCCAACATGGCGTTAAACAGTGAAAAAGTCCCTAATATGTCCACAATGACGTTAAAATGTGCCCTCTTTTGTCCATACTGCATGGAATTAAACTGCACAGTCCTCTTTTTGTCCAACATGACATTAAACTATATTGTCCCCATCGTCCTAAATACATGACAATAAACTGTATAGAAATCCCTTAATATGTCCTACATGACAATAATCTATATTTTGTCCCCACTACATGACACTAAACTATGCAACACCAATAGTCCTAACTGCAAGACTTTAAATTACATAGTGCCTTCATATGTCCTACATGACATTAAAATGTGCATCGTTAAGGTTGTTGTTACCTCTTATTTCTCACACCGAGTATGACTCACGTGATATTTGTGAAAATTTCAACCATAACACAATCTTTGGGCCGCTAACCACGCGTAAGTCCCAACATCATTTTTAGGTTGTTGTCCCCAAAAACAACTTGATCACTAATTCGTTATTTAATTGAACTACGCAGACTTTGATCCTTGCCTTCCAGGCTGGTTACATAGGAAACATCCCAACGTTCAAGCCCAAAAACAATTTCTTCACATCGGTTCACCTCCATCTCATACGATGTTGATTCATGAAACCACCCCCATAATCAATATCTTTACATTGGTTCAACTTCGTCCTTGCTATATGACGTTAAACTGTACAACATTTCTGTCCTATATGACAATAAACTACAATATTCTTTGATACCCTCACCTGAGAGGGACTCATCATTTACATTGATTTCCAATGATGTTTTCTTCCAAAGACTACATGAATACATGGAAATGCCCGAACCTTTTACTTTGGGTCAACCCATCATTGCACTAAATTCACCTTTCACCCTTCACTTGTATGAACAAAATTTGTACACAGGGTATTTCTAGAACTACGTGGGCTTAATTCCCATCCTTATGGGATATGTAGGAACGTTCTAGTGTCCATCGAATCCAGCCCCAAGTCTTTGGGCCTAACCCCAAATTCCACTATCAGTCCCCTGGCTGAAAAGTCTCCATGAAAACACACAATGTGTATTTCTTATAATGGTCCGTGCTATATGAATCTAAACTAAGATCTCTCATACTTTCTTCCCATGCGAAATTAAATTTTATTTAAAGAACTATGTATGGATTTATTTCCATCCTTATGGGATATGTAGTGAAGTATAATATTTAAATTCAAGTCCCATCCACAACATGATTATGGTTAGAATTGATCTGTGTATCTCTACATACATTGGAAAATACCAATTTTTTATGTGTCATAATCCTAACTTTAAATATTTTCAGATATTAATAACCCTTTTCTTGAATTCTAGTCACAAAATGTCCAATTTCTGAGAGTTCGTTTGCCTGACCATGCAGCACGTTCCCTTAGGAGACCTTGCATAAACAGTCTACATAATAGACCTGTCAGCAAAAAGATGCTATTATTTGACTATGCAGCCAATGCCCCTTGGCGGCCCTTCATAATTAAACCCCCTAACGGGTTTTTTAAATAGTGGTAACTTCATTCTTGGGAGGAAAAACTTTTTTTCCCTTATTTATCTTTATGAAAATATCCAGGGATCCGCAAAAATAGCCATCCTTATCATATTTGTCCCATATTCCTTTTCAGGATCTAAAATTATTCAAGTCTATGGTTTATATTCTCCTTCCCTACGTTTGGGTTAGACCTTCGTAGGAGTAACATTCATCCAATTCATAGACAATCTTGATTGAAAATATCTTCTCTGTATTCAAGTTCCTATTTCAATACAACAAACTATATACTTTCGAAAAGTTGAATCCCCATAAACATTCACAGGATTCTTAGTAGTATAAAAGTAAATTTCTGAGAGTTCTTTTTCTTGACAATGCATTACGTGCCCTTTGGTGGCCTTGCATAAACAGTCTAAATAATAGACTTTTCAGCTAAAAGATATTATTATTTGACTATGCAGCCAATTCCCTTAGGCGGACCTACATAATTCAACCCCCTAACGGGCTTGTTAAATAATGGTAACTTCATTCTTGGGAACTAATTCTTATAATGCCTTTTATCCCTTTTTCGTATCATTCCTTAGATTCAAAATTTCTTAAGTCATAGTTTACATGTTTTCCTTCATACATTAGTGTGATAAAAATTTTTCAGATAAGTTTTCAAGTAATTTAGTCAATTTAAACCCATTCGGTCAAATCTATTTCAACCTTAAACATTAGCCTCTTTATGTCTGATGTGCATGACTTTAAACTACCCACAAAAGACAAGGGAAGTCTTAATAAAGTCATGTTCCAACTCACTAAACATAAATTTTTTATGGTTTTGGTAATATTGAGAAATTAAAAGATTCAATGTTTGTAGGGTTAATTATAATAATCCTAGTAAAAATCAAACTATGCTTACTAGGCCCTTTGGCTTAGGTAAATATTTAATGAAGGTTGCAGGAAAATACTTGCACAAATGATTGTAGATGAAAAAGTATTTCATTTGGTGTATAAGAGATTAGAAGGATGTACACAAATTGGAGTCTCTTATCTTTTCCAGGAAATTAAAAAAGGCTGCCAACATAAGTCTTCACTTGATGAACAACATCCCGAGCTTCATCAGCAGCTACTTGAAGCTCATGCACCCGACCAACTTCACAATTTTCAGCCTGATGGATTGCTTTCTTGGCATCTGTGATGTATTTCATACCGTTCGTTTGAGCTCCCTCCAGCGAATTATTGAGTTGGTCAAGTTCCCCAGTAACATCATCTAACTGTTGCTGAAGGTGCATCTTCTGGAAGAATTTATCTTTGATCTTATGATTCAGATCCTCCATCTTGGTAGCATAATCAACATCATCTTGGGTTACCGCAGCCTCAAATTCGCTGATATTGACTGATAGCTTCCCCTTGTTCAGATCTTTATGGCACTTTTGCTCCTACTCCCTTCTTAAGATGACCTGTTTCACCACGGTATGAATCTCTTGATATCCAAAACCACCAAGTCCTAGCATGACGAATAGGGCATACAATTGGGAAATCATTGATGACAGCTCTTCAAGAGGAACTTCAGATATGATTTTCCAAATGTTGTTCCATGCAATGTATCGTGAAATGTAGTTAACCTTAAGCACCTCCGGGTCTGATTCGACATCATCATCACAAGGGGGGCATGTAATCTGGGATTAATTCACTTAAGGATGTGCCCTGTTCTGCTCCGTCCCCCCTGACCCTGGTTGTTTCGCCTTCTACTACTGTTTGGGTGGATATTGAGACTTCAACTCTAGATCTATCGATTGAAGTTGATAGCCCTATTTGATCAATTAAATGTATGGTTAGTTTCATAGAACAATGAATGTTGGTTGTCTATCATGAAAACTCAGTTCAATCATTACCTAATAGTAGATCAATAGATTGAGAAGACTCCTCCCCATATTTCCCAGTTTCAACAGGATCTTCAAGATGGGTCTCAGGAGGGTTTATTGGGTTTAGCTATACTTGAGCTAATGTTTATTCAATGGTAGGGTTGACATCAATGTTCACACCCTCTTCAAGCATTGAAAATTTAGCAGCTTCTTTGGATGGAAGTACATATTATTTTAAGTCATGATTAGAAGTGTTAATTATAAGAAAATTTACTGGTCGAAGGATAACACTCACGCCCAAGATCTTATAAATCACATGATAACTTCGCATGATTAAAAATTTCTTCGAAAGACATGCCCAGATTAATCATTTCATCCAATGATATTTTAGAATCCTAGTTAGTCTCAACAGTGGGAGAATTTGATGTGTCTTCTTGGTGACCCTCATTCTGCGGCCCCTGACCCCGGACAACTTCTTCAGGAAGGATGGAAGATTCAGTTTCCGTGGTCGCCAATGATTCTAGTGAAGGTGGTATACAAAAAATATCATAGAATGGAAGTTAGTTGATGTTTTCATTCAACATTTAATGAATCATTGTATGAGGAATTGTTAAATTACCAGAAGCAGGTTCTTCTCTACTTGTAGCAGCAGTAGAAGCAGTACTGGGAATAGATGTTGGCTCTTTTTCAGAAGTAGCCCAGTCAGCCTGAATATGAGTTTGTTCCATAGAACCCTCCATAGTCCTCAAAGGAGGATCAATCCTCTCCCTCAGAGGTGAAATTAATGAAGCCCCTACAATCAAAAGGAAAATGATAAATCATTTCATGGTTTAAGACTCGTGATTATTCGAAGGACTTTCCACTACTGATGAAGCGTTTAGTTGTTGAATTCTTCCTCAAACGCCTTTGTCCATTTTGGTTTTTGGGAGTGGAAGTAGTCTCACTTATAGGTACTTGAATCAGAGAATGGAAAGCCACATCCGACTCCTCATCCAAGGACTGATGGCCTGGAGATATCTCACATGATTCACGAGGAGATTCAGCAGCAGCCCCGATGGCAGTACCACCAGGGCTATACTATGGTGAAGGAACTTCAGTAGTTCCTTTCCTTGAAAGATATAGGATAAAGAATGTAATTTCATTGAGTAAAAATTCTTTGATGGAAATCAAGTTGTAATGTAAATGAGGAAATAAACTTACATCTTTAGGAACCACGTACTCATGCCACTCCTCTTCAGTGGTGTATTGATCCATCTTTTCCTTCACCCACTTGGTGATAGGGATAGAATCATCGGTGGCATGTATACAGGTCCTCAACTCTTTGACATTGTCTCTTACTTCATCTGGGTTATCCTTGAAATGAGTATTTGTAGGAGCCTGAAGAGTCCCTATTCTAGGAAGCTGTATCCCTTCACATATATCTAGCCAGATAGTTTCAGTATCGCAGTATATATCCCGTCATGCCTGGATGGCCTCTGGTAGTAGATATGCATGTGTAATAGAAGTCTACGAAGAGGGTCCTACAACCTTGGATTTTAATTTCTTTCTAGCTCCTACAACTATAAAAAGAGAATGAAAACTTGTTACTTTGTAAAGATAATAGAAATTAAATTGCCTCAATAAAGTAACTCACTAGGACTTGATGGAGTGGATCTCTTGATTCTGACAGGAGGATTATATATGTCTCATGGCCGCTTTGACACATGTTCTATCTCCTAAGAATCAGATGAATCGGCCTCGGTTGAAGAACACGGTGAACTAGCTTCAAGAGTGGAAGAATCACCTGCCACCTGAATTGTTTCTTTCTAAATGGTTCTCTTCTTCTTCCCCACCCGATAAATAGGTGTATTCAATATTGCCTTAGGATATGATGCTACCCAGTTTTCAGCATACCATATGGAAAAATTGCTTACCGCTTCAACATCTGGTAAGTCAAAAACTGCCCCAGTCCATTCCATAGCCATTAGAAACCATAGTTGTCAATAAACCATTTGATGTTTCTCTGACCTGACATGCACTGGAGGAGATACAACAGTTGTCTACAGACACTTGAATTGACATGAAAATCGATATGGATCATAGGCCTCACATATAATTTTCCCATCAATTCTGGTATCCAGTACACCATCTCTGCCAGCCAGCATGTAAGACCTCTGTTCCAAGCTGGCTGATCCATCATCAACACATCGACCTGTCAGCAGATTTCCATAGGGAAGGAAGTGGAGTTCCTTATGCATACCCATCCTTGGCCTAATATCATAGGCATTGTGGGACAAAAAAGAAACTCCAAAGAAGGCCTGAACAGATGGCCTGAAATAACTTCCAGGAATCTGTATTCCATTCTGAACAACATATGTCTGGAAGTGAGTGGCGACCCATCACCATAAAACATTGAATGACCCCACTAATCTCAAAGGAGACTTGCCCTTATAGGAATGGAGTAAGCTCCAAGAATCTTTTCCAAAACTGGTGTATCCATCCCCACCAACATCCTCTCAGCCCACTTGTCTGCAATAACGAAGGTCCCTTGTCGGACGCCTCCATTCAAATTTCTTGACTAGAAAAAGATAAGCACTAATCCATAAGGCTAAAAAGCCTTCCAGACAGGTCTTCTCCGGGATTTTATGATTCACTTCATACCACCATTTCCCAATCTCTCCTGCTTCCAGAGTCGGCCAGAATGTGCCAGGAGCGCCACTCTTATCCTCTCTAGGGCAGCTAGTAGGACAAATACCAGAGGGCCCCCTTCCCTCTTTTTCATGAGAAACACATCCGTCCATTCCTCCGGATGAATATCCCTTCTAGATTTAGTCTTTGAAGTCTTTGATATTTTGAGCTTATGATTAATCTTCAATAACTCTCGAAAAAAACCCAGAGTCTTCTCCAGGACATTCAAGGATTCCTTTGGTGGGATGAATTCGTCATACATTTCACACAAAATTGAAACCCCTGATATCTTGTAGAAATCCCACAAACTAATTCCTACTTATCCATGGGTCAGATGAAAAGAATTAGTTTCTGAGCTCCAGCGGCTAAGCAACTCCAGTGCAAAATCATCATTCCTATAAACATACGTCTGCCCAACCCAGATGGTTTCATAAATTGTATCTCCCTTTAGATCCTCGACAAAGTCTTCACAAGTTTGTCACACTTAATAAGCCCATATCCAAGTTGCCTTCACCCCTCCTCCAGAACAGAATTCACATTTCTCCATCCAGCCTTTTGATTGATCCATCTGAGAATTTTGAAATATTGAGGGATAACAATGTGGTTGCAGCTCAGGTTTTTGAGGTTTCAGATCTGCTGCACAAGAGCTATGATGCATTATATAGGCTTTCTTTACTGTTCCAGCATTACAAAATGTTCCTGCGATTGAGACATTTTCTGAAGAAATGTTGTTATATGACTGAAACCAGGAATGCAGGAGATAGTTCATTGCCTATGGAATTTTGACATTTTGTAGATGACCATGGCCATAAAAGGCAGATAGATGGTGTGCGGGAAAGTAATATGATGCTTCTTCAATTACTTGGCTAATTCTGGGAGAGTACTTTCACATATGGAATAGTAATAATAGCCAATGATGTCCATCATATCATCAATTATTTTTCCTTCCAGTTCATCAGCCGTTTCGATTCTCTTGGGAGCCATTGGATCTGCACAAAAGTTGAATAAATTAACTCTTAATGTATGTTAATTTTTCATAAAATTTGAGGAGGAATTTGAAAAATTGGCTAAGGAATTTAGGCATGCAAGTCCCATAGTTGGCACGCAAGTCTCCTTCAGTCGTGCAAGAATTGGGCGCACAGGTATCACTGCGCAAGTCCAAATACCTTAACAAAAGCACGATATAAGAAACAAGAAGCGCATATGAGCGAAATCCGGGAGTCCACTTGCGCGCTGAGAGAAAAACAAAACAAGTGAGAGCTGGGTGATTTTCGCAAAGTGAGACCATCTATTTATAGACGAGGTCGTACCCCTGTGTGCTGGACCCTGTGCGCCCAATGTCCATTTGCCCTCCATACCTTGTGCGTCCTAATTTCCTTTTTTTATTGTTTTCCTCAGAGTCAAATCCTCATTCATTTTTGGATTCATCTCTGAGGGGGAAATTTTGTTGACGCTCCGTTTTTGTCACAGAGTCTAAACAAAATGAAAAGGGAAATACCTCAAACAAGATACCTTCATAATTTGAATAAACATCATAAAAGAGAAATAGATGAACAAGGAGAACATTTCCCATAGGCCGCGCAAGTCCCATCATGGTCACGCAAGTATACTTGCGCACCGCCCAAATGGTCACGCAGGTGACTTACACGCCCTCTCTGAAAACCGTCCAGGGTCTTCTCCAGCCTATAAATACCCCCGATGGGCCCCCCATCAAGAGGATATTTTTCCATAATTCAGATACGGATCTCTGAATTCCCAAGTCTCTTTGTCAAGTCTTCCGAACACTTCTTAGGTAATTATTTACCTATAATGGAAGTTTTAAACAAAAGGAATAAGGTCTATGTGTTAGAATTCACTAACACTTTCACACTGAAGTGTTTTACCCTTAAGGGAAATGGACACACTTGCGCGCCTCCTTACCTACTCATTGAATCTTGCACACCAGTCTTCTAGAAGTACCTCAGGATAATTCTAAAAGATTTGGTCAAGGATTGCCTAAGTATTACCCTACTTGTCAAGGATCTCCCAAGTACATATGTGTCACGCAATTATACTTGCGCGACCCAGACTTGTGTGCCCATGCAGTACTTGCACGACACCCGAGGACTTGCGCGCCCTTCTATTTCTGGGTGCCCTTTTTACCCATTTCACCTCTCTTATGTCATTCTACATTTCCTATTCAATATTAAGTCTTCAAGACACTTTTCAAAGCCATTTATGGCATGTTTTCTTAATTGACTTACTTATATGAATGTAATTACGTGGAACATCTCTCAGAACCTTGTGATTTACACATCATTATGTCACTAAAGTTAGAGATTTCATTCATTCAACCTCATCCTTTAAGATGAGATAACTCTATTTATGGGCTTCCTTTTTAGGAGTAATCCCCACTCCAAATCCTTATTAATTTGGGCATCCTCCTTAAGAGTAATCCGTAAGTCCTCATTAATTTGTCATCTTCCTCAGGAGTAAGCCCCAAGTCCCCTAATCGGATCATTTTTTTTAGGAGTAATCCCCAGTCTTAAAGTTACCAAATATGGGCATCCTCCTCAAGAGTAATCACTAACCATAATTCTCTTAACATGGGATTCCATTTCCAAAGTAATCTCCAATCTCAAATATGGGCATCCTCTTTAGGAGTAAGCCCCAAGTCCCTTAATTTTTCAAGTCCCTTAAACTGGGCCTCCTTCTTAGGAGTAATCCCTAGTCTTGATTTCTCTTAACTAGTCTTAATTTAATTTTGATCTGGGCTTCCTTATCAAGAGTAAAACCCAATCATAAGTCCCCTCTTAACTTGGGAATCTTCCTTAGGAGTAATCCCCAAGATTAGAGTATTAAAATCTTCATAAAGTACATATACCTTTATGGACCCTGTTCATGGATTTCTTCCCTAAAGTAAATCTTAATCTTCTTCTGTTTGGGAAGTCATACATACATAAGCCCCACATAATTTGTTATGATTTCACTTTCATGGCACAAGTGTCTGCTTTTACCAATACCTCTTGTTTCTCACACTGAGCATGACTCACGTGATCTTAGAGTGTAAAAGTAATTATGACATATTTCTTTGATCCATCAATCATAAACATCATACTCGTTTTCTCGAACAACATGGCGTATGATTCCTTTTCATAAAAAAGGATACATAGGTAGCCCATCTGTGGGTATGATCCCAACTCTGAAATAATCCACATCATTCTAAATGAAAAAACCTCAAGTGCCCCACAGAGTGGATTTAAAACTAGTATGATCATCATAATGACCAAGAGACTTTTATTTATTGAAAGATACCATTGAATAATAGTCTCTAACAAATACAGATGATTCTCTATCGATGAAGAACCTCAAATACATATAAAAGATTCTCTAAATTTCCTACATATTTAATCATTTATTTTCAGATATAATGGAAAGCTCATTTTATACTTGGTAATGTAATAAGGATTCACGAAGATAACTTAAATCTATAAAGAGAGTCCCAGAGTAGAAAATAATTCCCCTAAAAAAGGTGTGATGAGTCCAGCATCCCATCCTCTCGGCCAATGCAAATTCCTATGCCTCATCAGTCCACAACTAATGAGTGCCTACATTTGGAAAGTAGGTTCAAATGGATATGGAATTATTGGATGATTCTAGTTCTACGAACAAACCCGTTAGAAACTACTTGGAATGTTTAAATCTTAAATCAATGAGATCATCCCCAGTTCTAGAGGGAAAAATGTATTTGACAATTAGGATACATCTAATGTTGTTAGAATCCATAACTATTGTGATACCCTTGGGTTTATCTCATGTCTGAAATATGTGGGTAGGAATGTATTTTATTGTTGAAGACATCTGAATTGACTGTAAAACATATAAGAGACATAAGTCTCGCAGATAATTTCACCATCAATCCTAGTTGATAATACACCATCGCCAAATTGCCATCATATTAGATATCAACTCATAATTCTTTTCATTGCCATCATTAATAAATGTTCTAGATGGTGGATTATCAAAAGTAAAGAAGTTGAATTATCCTAAGACATTCAATACCATCAGTACCTCGGAAGGTCTCATGTTTAGAGACTTAATACCAGAAACATTCTATAAAAACAGGGCGAAAAAACCATTATGAACTCTGACTACCTTCAACACTGAGTATGAAGAAAAATGTTCTGCAGTCCAGCCCCACAACACATGGAATGGCCCCACAATTCTAAATAGAGCATTCCCACTTTATAAATGCAGCAGTGGATGGTATATTCTTTCCAAAACATGGGTTTCTAGACCAATATGCATCCCCTATACCAATTTAGATACAATGATTAATGACCTTGATCTTAAACCTCCTCCGGATTCACGGACAAGAAGAATATAAAAACATAGCCACATAGCATGGAAGGTAGCTAAGAAATTTTTTTCATATATATAAAGTTTGACATTATAAACCCTTTGCTTTTAATCGCCTCTTTTTAGTGTAGGCCAATTTGTTCCTGAACTGCATCAGTTAATGGTAGAAAGACAAACACTAGGATGTCAACAAGTTTGACCTTCCTCTGTTGTAGGTTCTAATAAACCTTCCATCTACACTTTAGCATGAATATAAATGTTATCCTTGGGTAAATTCCTTGCAATCTTAAATAATTCATGGGCCAGTTGTGGTGTTCTAGTAACATCACCCCATGTTGAAGTAGGTTGGATGCATTTATCATACATTTCCCAAAGAATTGGAATTCATGCTATTTGGTAAATTTCCCAAAGACTAATACCAAATTTCCCATGCATAAAACAAAAAGAATTAGATTGTGGACTACATCGGCATAGTAATCTAGTAATGAATTTATTTTTTTAAACATTTGTTTTCACCATCTAGACAGGTTCATAGATATGATCGTCTGATAACTATTTTATGAATTCTATACAAGATTGATGTAACCAAAATTCCCACATCCAATCTGGTTTTACAACCCCTCCAGAACGAAGGTCCCAGTCTCCTTTACAACCATTATATTGATCTATTTGAGAAGCCCGAAAAGTGGAAGCATAATAATGTGGTCTTGGCTCTACAATATGATCTTTCATGTCTGGAGTGTGACCAATGCGATTAAGGATTCAACTATTTTGGACCATTCCTTATTTTATTGGAATCCCCTTGCACATATATTCATGTAGTTACAGTTGGAATACTGAAGAAACCAGTTTTTTTGGAATTTATTTCTTAACCGATGAAACATGGGCATCTAGAAAAATTCCATTCCCATACATGGGTAAGTAAGGACATTGTGGATAGTCACACTAGTATAGAATTAGACCCTTCCATATCATAGGAGGATGACTCTCAAAAAATGTCATAATAGTCTGGCCCGATGATCCACATCATTTCATTTTGGTGAATCTTAGCTTCTTCGGTATGGGTCCTCAAATGAGTCATTATTTCCTTAAAAAAGAATTAATAAACTTTCAAGTCATATTTTAAAGAAGAATGTGAAAATATTTGGAAAAGGACACTGTTCGTGTAGGTACTTCGATAAGGTCCTTCAACAAGTTCCTTCGAAGAGATCAGTCACGTAGTTCCTTCGACAAAGATCCTCGCACAACTCTATGGGTGAAGTCCTTTTGTCTTAGCTCAATCGCGTAAAAGATTTTAACTTGAAGAAATTTCAAGAGAATTACTTGAGAGCACAACACGATGCAACTTGGAAAACGAGATACACAATGAGAGCTCTAAATTTTAGAGAAATCATATGTAAAGAAAACAATCGTGAAAGCTTGAGTCCTATTTATAGGAAACAGATGACCCATGCATCATGGATACGTGCTGTATCTGCACAACATACCTGTGAAAAGTACATGGACGACAATACTGTGATATTAATTAATCTATCCTGATCTTTTTCTTTTACATTCACCTCAATAATTGTCCCTCTGTAGATATTTCAGATCCAATATTGAGGGAGGGAATTTTTTGACACTACATGAAAAAGTAAACCCAAAATATAGGCAACCATTGGATAATTAAAAATCCCAAAGAAAGATTCAAAGAGTGCATAGAAAAATAAAAAAAATACTCCCCAAGATCTACGTGATGTAGTAGCATCCAAGAGCATCATGACCATGCTACGTAGCTCAACTTCATGATGGAGCTACATGGCCTAGCTACGTGCGAGAATATTTTTGACTTCCCAATGTGGAGCACATTCACGAAAAACCTACATGAAATACTTGCATGGGAAATGTTTCTTTGACTAGGCCCATATGTGCCTATCAATAGAGTGATTAGGCTCCCCATTTCAGAATAGAAAAAAATTGAAAGACTCTCTAAAGCTCCCATTGTGTAGATATTTCACCTAGTTCTCTCAAATTGTCTCAGGTAGTTCTCTAAACTACAAAATAAGGGATAATTAAAGGATATAGGCATGTTTTGATGTTCTTCACATTCTTCAGTCCTCATACATACATGCGCGCCGCACCTGAGCAATATACTTGAGTTCCTCACCTGTGCGCCACACCTATGCAGTATACCTATGCACCACACTTGTTCCACTAGGAAACACGAGTTAACTATGTGGAATACTTGCGTGAGGGACCTAAGCGACCATCTCACGTACCCTTCATTTAAGACATCCATGGCAGGTTATCTCTTTCCTTGGTTCCCTTATCTAAAAGGGGATATATTGAAGCCTCCACCGAAATGTCCTAACTTCACAAACCTTTGGGTAAGGCACATCTGCATGTCTCTAATTTGGGTTTGTATTTCAACAGTTTTAGGTTTCCCACTTTTTTTCCACAATGGGGTTAGTATTCATGGGATGTTTGTGGGTTTATATATCTAGAGCCACAGGGGCCTTTCTCCCAGAAATAGTGTTGGGAAGTTCCAAGTTTCGGGTGGGGGGGGGGGGGGGGGGTTGGGTCCAGACCTCTCCCATCACAAAGAGATGACCCAGATTCTTAAGTCCCTAGTAGAGGAGGTACAGTTCTCACTTGTCATTTCATTCAAGCTTATGAAAAGTCTCCCTTTCCTACCAAGATCAATTTTAGGGCATCCATCCTGGTATAATCCCCTCACCTTCAACCATCCTGGTATAATCCCCTCACCTTCAACCATTCTTCCTTACATCGGACCAATTTTCAATGTAAATAGAAAATAGGGATGGTTCATTGCCTCACCCTCTTCCACAATCGATGTGACCTCTTCCACCAGCATGGATGGAAAATTTGGAAGTGTGATGTTCCATTTTTGAATCTTTTATATCCTCTTGTTTCTCACACTGAGCATGATTCACGTGGGATTAGATATAAATGATGGTTGAAAAATATACACAAACACTCTCCAAATGAACTATGACAACACTGATTCCTTTTCAATGTTGGATATATAGGAATCTCTTTCTAGGACTAAGCTCACTGAATATCCTCCTCAGAAATCCAACTCTAACTCCCCTAATTTGGGAATCCTCCATAGGTAAAAATCCACAAATTCAATCATCAAATCATCACAGAATCCTTTTTTAGGAAGTAAGACCAATCTCATCTCTCTCAGAGGACTATACACTCCTATGAGATTTATCGAATTATGTGGGATTTGATTCCCATTAATATGGGATATGTAGGAATCCTACTTGAGGTTCAAACCCAACACTTCTAATAAACCCTATTCTCTTTGGACCATATTCCTAATAAGGTCTGATCCTACTTGAGAACTCATATTCTATGCATTTTCCTTTGGCTGCTTCACCATAAGTCCCACACTAGGTTCCAACTAAGCACCTTCTACATAGAGGTCCTTATCACATGACCTTAAAATGTATGATGGGTCCTACTAAGTGACACTGAACTACGAGGTTTTTGATTCCTTTTACAATGATATGTTGGTAGCTAATTTTATCAGCATGATCCCAAGATTAAAACAAACTTTCATCTCCCTAGATGTTAATAAATTACAGAGTTCCCCACTGAGTGGATTAAAAACTAGTATCATCATAATGATGATTATAATAATCTCTAATCGGTACATTAGAGGATAAAATCGATGGAAAACCTCGAATAAAAACAGATGTTTCCATTTATTTTGAACCTTGAATGCATACTGATGATTCTAAAATTTTACACATGTTAATAAGTTCTTATAAATTCCAATGGATACTTATGATATACTTGGTGAATTAATAAGGATTCATGATAATATTTTAATTTTACAAAGAGATTCTATGAGTAGACAATAATCCCCCCCAAAGGGTGTGATGATTCTGACCTCCCATCCTCTTGACCAATTAACATTCTTAAGTATTATAAATTTAAAAACTTAATGAACGCTTGCCTTTAAAAAACTGGTCCTCTTTGAATATAGAACTTTTGGAAGTTTCCAGTTCCATAAATAAATCCAATGGAAAGTGCCTCGAAATAGTGATTCTAAAATCTAGAACACAAGTTTCAAGGAACTACGAAACATCCCATATCTTATCCACAAAGTAGTCTTGTAGATATCCTCTTACATATCCCTTACCTTGAAATATCCCAACCACAAATATACTTGAAGAATTATTGTGCTCCACGTAGAAGATTGAACGAGACAAAAATTTAGGAAATATGATACTTGTTCATTATCATGATTTTTTTTGAGATCGCGATAATCAATGCAAAGGTGTAATGACCCATCCTTCTTCTCAACAAATAGGACTGGTGCACCCCATGGTGATGAACATGGTCGTATAAATCCTTTATCTAGATTATTCTATAGTTGTTTGTTCAGCTCTTCAATATCCAAAAAATCCATCCAATTTGGAGTCTTCGATATTGGAAATACCGTAGGTATAAGATCAATTCAGAATTCTACATCTCTTCTAGGAGGAATAACATGCAGTTCCTCTACAAACACTTAAGTTTATTCCCTAACATTAGGCATGAATTAAAGGACGATCGCTTCCTTAGACTCAATAATTTGAGCAAGATATGTGTTCTCATTGTTAAGTAATATGAACACTTGAGGTGATGGTGCTAAAGAATATTCATTCTCCTCCATGAACTTGTATATAATAAAGGTTTGATACTTCATATAGAGAGTGATTTACCCATCATGAAAATTTATCTAGGATATATATAAGGAAATCCTTTCCATTATAAGAATTGCATAAAATTCCACCACAGGGAGTATTATGAGGTTCACCAAGATGTTTAATCCCTTAATTATGAAAGGGGAGGAGTTATATTAATGGGTTGCAATGATTTCCCCATTTATGTTCTTACAGACATCATTACATCCATGATTTGTGGTTGTATTGAAATTGTTCTTAGAATATTTTGGGATGCAAAAGAATGTGTAGAAAAAGAATAAATAAGTATATTCTATATGATTTAATGAATAATTAGAATACCTATCACCAATTCCTTGTCGGGGATTACTTCAGTGGTAGTGATGGAAAAAGCTCACCCTGGCTCTCGTATAGATTGTTCGTTGCCTCTAAAAACCATTGTCTTAGGGCACTATTTTCCAAAGTTCTCAGTTTCTTTATAGTTTAAGTAATGAACAATGTATTGATGGTTGAACAGAGCATTTCTCTAATTTTTCATAGATACAGGTTTTTCTTGTCGTCATTTAATTTCCATGTTCCCTTCTCTTTCACACCTAATGCATTTCCTCTCCCCTTTAAGAAATTTCTGGGGTCCTTCTTTCTGCACCTTTGGAAAGTGGGGTTCTAGATTTTGATAGAATCATTGGATTTATCAATAAAACCATTAGAAATAAATTTACCCAAATGCTTTTTATCCTCATGATACCATTGAGATTTAATGATCTCTATTTCTACTTTGATGGCACATCATCCAATTCACTCATAGCTCTTAATGACATGGATCAAAAATGCTTTTAATAGGTTAGGTTTTAGTCGACCAAATATGAGGTCAACCTTGCATTTAGGGTAATGTCAAAGTAGAAGGAATATCATGAAATCCTTGTGATATTTTACACACACGCTCATATGGATTAATCGCTTTATTTAATGAGGGAAAGGAAGTCACTTTTCGTCTTAATTCAGAGGGATCTCAAAAAATATTTATCAGAAAACATTTTCCAGAAATCCTTCAATTCCAATTCCTCGATCTCCTCCTCAGGATTTGTATTTTTTAGCAATGCCCACCATTGATCAGCTTCACCCTTCATACAATAAGTAGCTAAAATCACCATATCTTGTTCATAAAATTTAAGGACATAGATGATATTTACAATGGATTTGATCATTTGTTCGGAGATTGAAAGATTAGATGATCAACTAAATGTTGGAGGCCTTTGTATGATGAAGCTCTCAGTTGCAGATTGATCTTTATATGGGGGGGGGGTTGAATGTTCATATTGAACCATGTTTATATTCACTAGTTGGTTTAACTGAGAGATTGTTATGACAGTGTTTGAGATTCCTACTCCCATCAGATTGGGAATCATATTATAATAATCATCACATTGATTTTTGGTTCAGTTTTTAGCCTGTGTCCTCTGATTACTATCCGTTGACTAGAATAATAAGAATGTTATGGGTAACAAATAAAGTGAAATCCAATGAAAAAAGGGATAAGTTATAAATTACATTTATTTCATTAACATATCTATGTTATTCATGATTTATTTCCCAACATATATTCTTAAGGTAATATTTCATAATTGTTTTAATAATGCTTCATGCTATGATTATGTATTTACCAAATAATATCACCCAGGAGTTTTGTATCCAAGTGGGTAGGAAGCCCTGTTGTTGAACATTAGTTCCTGTTCAAATCTATCTCAAAGTAGTGTTTTCATGTTTTACCCAGAGATACATCTTTTCTAGTGCTGCCTATACCTACACCTATCCAGACAATGATATTTTTTCATGATAAAACACATACTCAATACTCACAAAAATTTAGTGTTGTTTTTATTATACTTAGTCTTATCCCTAAGGATTTCACTAGGGTTTTCTAATCCTAATCCAAAAATAACTAAACTTATCCTCAGATACTTACTATAACAACCTTTCTCTTTATTTCACACATAAACATAAATTATTACATAAAATATTCACATGATACAACATATGAGAAAGATATTCCAAGTGTATATGGGGAATTGGAACATTAAATAACAACTTAAAACATGAAATATATATCTTTGTTGAAAAATTATTTTACATGAACACACACATTCCATCGTACCTAGCATTGCATGGGATAACCTAAGGACATTCATAAGAAAAGGGTGAGATATAAAGACTAGCAAGGGAGAAAGCAAGGAATAAAATGATTAATATAGTACATGTTAGGAAATATTAATATCAACGGATCATAGGATAAACATGAACATAAAGGCATGATATAGTAGGATTATCATAACATCAAAATGTGGAATCAACATTTAACATGAAATTTGCATGAGCAAAGGCTCATTGAACATGGATCATGAGTAAACCATCATTGAGTAAGAATTATCATGATTAAACCCACATTTCACTTGAAATATCATGATACTAATATTTACCCAAGGGATTGGAGCGCTACCAGGGTGCACCATTCTTAATCATTTTATTTCATTCATATGTGTGCCAAATGGATCATATAACATGGAATCATTCAACACCATTATTTATTTCACAATGAAGGAATTTGGAATACATACATGATACTCTATAATCAATATGTAAATATGCATGATGATGAATACACTTGATTCAAAATTTGGAATTTTATTTACTACACAATGACTTTGGCTTGGAAAATCACTGTGCAATTTCAAAAGAAAAACAGCATGACATAAGAATTCAAAAAAATGGTTGATGAGAGAGAAAGGAGTATCTCATAATATATACATGAAATGGCCAGTATGGGGGTTATATAGATACATTTCACAACATAGGCAATTAACTTTAGATTCATAATATAAAATAATATATTCAATGAAAATTAGAAGACAGAAATTCCATAAGAATTTTAGGCATGGTAATAGAGGTATATGGGAGGCATTATTGAGAGAGAAAGAGTTCTCTCGTCATTATAACAAAAAAAGGGATGTATGGGGATGGGAGAAATAATAACCTAACATTTTTAATTGAAAAAAATTGTATAAAAACATAATGAATTTTGGACAAAAGGAGAAAAAGAAATCCCATACTTGGAAATGTGATCCTAAAGGATTAAGAGAGACTTCATAGGGGACTCATGGGTGCTAGGGGGGCCATGGGATGATAATAGAGAGTGGAAGGAATTGTAGGGACATTCTCGAAGGGTTTTTAGTGAAGAGAAGTGGGAGATTGGGTGAGTTTATATAGGAAGAGAGAGGAATGTTTTTTATTTACGTTTTGGACACAACACATTAAAATAAAAAATCCCCAATCCACACAATTGTTTTTCCCATCTTTTATCCCAAAGGGGAGTGGAAATATTATTTTCCAAATCCAATGGCCTAAATTTTTAAAATATTATCCTTTATTAATTGGAGATGAGTCACACTCTCAATGAAATCATTTTAAAAAGTTAATGTATTATAATTCTTGGAGGGTCCACTAAGGCACCATAAAAGTTTTCAAAAAAATATAAAATCACATTTTTTAAAGTTAAAACATATATAGGTAGAAAAATCCTTTTATAGTATTTTATTATATCACTATTTTGTCCTTATGATGTCATGAAACACATTATATCGTTAAACGTTATTTAATTTTTACCCAAAAATTCGACTATCTTGGATAATTATGAAAAATTCATAATTGGATAATTTCAAAGTCCTATTTCTGAAAATAAAATTCAATTTATCTAAATAATTTTCAAAATAATTAAATTTTTACTTTTGAAATAAAAATATACTTTTTTCTAAAATTCCTATTTTTTGGAAAAACGTCATTCAAACCTTAATAAAAATTATAATTGTATTAAGAAAAATATATGATCATTTATATTTAATACAAGTTATTTTAGTAAAAATATTTTATTAAAAATATAATTTAAATCAAAAATCTGTTAAATCATCAAAATATATTTCTTAATTGGATATTAACCAAAAAAATGAATTTGTTCTTTAAAAATTTCATACAAAATAACAATGATAAAATTAAAGTATATTCGTTATAAAAAAATAAAGAACATAATCATAGTGATATGTTATTGTTGCATAACCCATTACAACACCTGCATATGACCTAATAGTAAGGTGTTTAATAGTAAAAGACTCTTGTGGGGGCTCAGATAACATTGGTCTATGGTATTCTCTGTTAACTTCCACTTCTCCCGTATGCGGTTCCTTTCAATCTTAACGTGTTGAAGCTCATATTGGGCTTGGTTATGAGAGAAACCTAGTGAAACTAGCTCTTTTATTTGATCTGAAAAATGTGATTCATATGGATTAATTCTGGTGGATGAGGACATCGCTTCCTTTTTCTGAGTAAATTGGATTTTTTAAGCCCTATATTTATACTAAGCATGTGATCACTATTCAATGGCTATATTAGAAATTGTAACAATTCTTAATAGTATTTTGATATCAAAAAACATGAAACCAAAGAAGTTCATATTTTATATAACCATTTTACATAATAATACATTTAATAATATCATGA
Source organism: Viscum album (assembly GCA_963277665.1). Taxonomy (NCBI): domain Eukaryota; kingdom Viridiplantae; phylum Streptophyta; class Magnoliopsida; order Santalales; family Viscaceae; genus Viscum; species Viscum album. Next base: position 1,159,146,617 of record OY728129.1, on the reverse strand, counting down.
GGAATTTTCATTAATAAAAGTTTGGGTCGTTATAATGATCCCCATGTGTGTATTTTGTGAGATATATTGAATATTCATATAAAAATAGATAATATTTATGTATGAAAATATTTCTCACTATAGTTGGTATCATATGATATCTTTAGTCAATAATTAGATATTAGGATTTGAAAACTTTTGTGAAAACCCTGGGCATAATTAATGTATAGGATAACTTCGAAATATTTTGGTAATAATCATGGATATATTAGGTTAAGGATAATGTTCCAATGATTTAGAAGAATATTTAATTATTTATAAATAATATGAATTATGTTTCATGATTATTATATAGATCAGTATAACTATTATATTTTTATTCTTAAACATTTCATTTTGGTTTAAGTTAAGGTATGAAACAAAAAGACATCACGTTAATAACTAATGTGACAGAAAATGGAATAATTTTCCACCTGAGAAATCAAATACAATAGATATGGATTCAATAGTATTGTTTATATTCTTACAAAACAATATTCATCCATGAATCATGTTGATCATCCAAATGATCAATGGACGGAATGACATACATTGGATACCTTCATACATAAACATCCACGATCATTAAGTGGATACTTTAATACACTATTGGTTCAGATATGTATTATAACCATTCACAAAATATATGTTTTCTCAATAGTTCTAAAAATATGAAAGTGTTTTATGAGATATTTATAATTTCTAAGAAGAATAATAAGTCTAATATTGAATCCTTAGTAATAATACAAGTCATATGGAAGAAATTGTATCCATATAATCAGATGAGTTTAAGAGAAAAAAATTTAGTATGCAATTCCATCATATTATATTTACAATTATGGAGAAGGAATTAGTTGATCTTAACCAATGGTGGGATGAATATATTTTTAATTTTTAGGAAAATTTTACAAGATTTTCATGGTATACTCCTTGTTTTATTATTATCCCAAATAATAAATTGAACAACTATTAAGAGCCTTAAGACCATGTCTATGAAAAGAATTATCTATAAAAGAAATTTGTTGATATGATGAAATCGTTTGACGTGAAATCAATGTAGAAATGAAAATTGGATATTCCCACAATTCCCATGGTTTTGAGTATATAAGATTAGGGGAAGTTTTCCAAATAATGAACCACTCAATCTCCAATTCATAAATTTATTGGATTATATGATTTTTTTCCAACAATACATGAATCTGATTGTTTATGAAAATGATAATTGTAAATAACATCTAAAAATTAATAACAAAAGTTAAATGTCATGAGATCACGACTTCTAAAATGGTTAAAAAGAATAAAATGGAGAAATGTATTGTTATCATGCACTTTAGAACATCTAAGGTCATATTTGAATCTATGTCTACAAAATCATTAATATTTATGTATTTTTCAAAATGGAATCCAATTATTATTGCAATGATTATATATTGAGGTATCAATGATACTCATAATGTTAGTATGGACTCACATCATGTCTATAATTCAACTCTAATTTATTTTTTATGTAAAGTGATTCCTAAATATAGTATGATTATAAATTTTGGTAAAAGTTCTTTGATTCTATACATGAATTTAAATTATTTATGTGGATCTCGTATCAATTTCAAAAAAAAGTGAAGTCACATTTATTATTTAAAATGAAACAATGACTATTAATCCATCTGAGTATGAATATAATTTTGTGTCTTTAATTACTATCATTCAAGGGTATCTATCTCATATGGTTGGAGAGAAACTCAATAATGAAGATATTCCTTTTATATGGTACTTTTAAATGTTTTTATACAGTAACACCATATTCATACTCCTAATGATGATATAGGTTTCAAAATAGAATTAATACACAGATCTATAATTATTTGAAAGAATAATAATAGAAAGGCACAGACTGAGTTTCACAAATTTTAGAATAAAATGTTGGAGAATCATGATAAGGGATTCATATGATGTAGTTCATCACAATGGGGTGAAATTGTTCCTTTTTAGATGAAATATGGTCAAATGTGTATTTTAATTTATTATTTGGAACATTACATGATCAATATCAGGTAAAAGTATATTATTCCATATATCAATGATTTTATTGATCAGTTACAATGAGATAAATTCATTTATATGAATGGTTGTAAATATGGATATCATTAATTGTGTGTTAATATGGAGGATATAACCAAGATATCCTTCAATACATGTTATAGGAATTATGAATTTTTAGTGACTCAATATGGACACACTAGTTACCATTTGATCATTATGGATTTAATGAATAGATTCATCAATTCTTACCTTGATCTAATTTTAGTATTATTTATTAATGATATTATTATAAATTCAAAAAGAAAATATGATCATGAAGATAATTTTATAATTTTGTGGGATACCCTTATGAATGATACAGTTTATAAAAAATTTATTACCTATGAATTTTGTATTCAGAAAGTATCATTCTTGGATCATGTAATCTCCATTGAGTGTATATTGGTGGATCCTTCAAGAGACAATTTGATGGGAAATTTCTTATACCAAACATGGTGACCATAGTCCATAGTTATTGATGGGTTGGATGGATACTATTAATTTTTTTTTTGATATTTATAATTAAATTATAATCCATTAACCATGTTTACTTGGATGGCGGCCATGTTCTTTTGATAAATGAATGTATTGAGAATTTCCACGAAATAAAAAAATGATAGTTGGTACACCTCTTCTCAAACCACAATGTGGTTTATAATGTGTTTTTATCTATTTTGATTCATCATAGAAGGGTTAGGTGTGTTTCATTAAGTATAATGGTATGTTGATATCGTATGAATCACACCAATTGAAAATACAATAGAAAAATTAGTTGACTCATGATTTGGAGTGGGATGTGGAATTTTTTTGTTGATGATATGGAGTAAACTTCTTTATGGTATATTTTTTCACATATATACATATCACAAAATGATTAACTATAAATTTTTATATAAATAGGTGAATATATTAAAAAGTATATATTTTGAGTTAATTAATGAAAATTACATCTCAATACATTACCGCCATGGGAATGAAAAAAGGTGGAAGATGATGGGAGAGGAAAGGATCATGTAAGTTTATAAATGTTGATAATTAATATAGATTCAATACATATTGAATTTTAAAATATTGGATATGAAATACTAAATAAATTAGGAAGATATTATCAGACTCATATGAGTTCTCAAAAATCTATCAATGTGAGGATTAGAGAGGTGTGGAGATAATATATATAATAACAGAATAAATCTAGGATTATTCCTAAGTTAAACCACGATTGTTAGGTAATTATAATGATTGTAAATAAAATATGAATCCCATTAAAATTATAATTAAATAAGGAACATTTATATGGTGGTTACTATTCTTCATTCACAATATACTGTACAAGTACATTTATTTATTAAGCCCTGGATGAATATTTCTACAATTGGACAATATAAAAAGAGATTTTGTTGGGTATGTATGTTTATGAGAGGTATTACATAAAGATTTGGATGGGATATAGAATTCTAATGGGTTGTTACAACCATTACCCATATGTTAATGGAAATGGATAAATATCACCATTGTTTTGGTAGTTAGACTCCCCAAAATGCCAATCTGATATAAAGATATATAGGATTTATTCAATTTCCTTATAATGTTAACAAACATATTTTCTACACAAGATAAATTTTTCTCCTTTTAATCTATCTATAATAAAGAATTTGTGGTAGGGTTTTATGAAATACTACATTCTATTGTATCAGATCGAGAACTAATGATTATCTTGAAGTTCATGGGAAGTCTTCAGTAGGTTTGGCATTCATAGTTACGTTTCAACTTTGATTAGAATCCTTATAATGATGTTCAATATGAGGGCACCATTCAAACCAATGTGGATATGTTCAGAAAATTTTCTAGGTAATTTATTGGTGGTTGGGATCAATACCTTCCTCTATTTCAGTTTTCATATAATATTACCCCACACATGAGTATTTAGATGAATCATTGTGAATACATCTATGGAAGTAAGGGTAAAAATCATAATTTCTAGAATGGAGTTAGGGAAATAAAAATATTGAGAATTTATATAGATAAATAAATGGAATATATTGATAGATCCATTATAGATCTTATAAGAGTATCTTAGAGTCGACATTAAATTTATGTTGATATTCATAAGTGAGATTTGGTGTTTGAAATTGATGAAAATGTATTCCCATAGATTTCCCAATAAAAGTAGGTAATGAAATTTGGAAGGAAGTGAAAATATAAAACTAAACACATCCACTCACCAGGTCAATGTTTCGTGGTGAAAGGATAAATTATTGGAAGTTATATTGGAAACTAATGATGTGATAAAACAATGATATCATCAATTATAAATATTAGAGTGATGGACTATCATGGGAAAGTTAATTTTAAGGGTGGGATAATTTATCACCAAATGATTTATGATATTTTCCTCTTTAAATAAATTTAATTCCATTGATAGCTTGCGATACACACAACCACAAGTCTAAATTATCTATAATCAAGTATATAGATATCATCTAGACATTGGATTGGTGAGTATGAATAGAAATTTCTAAATTATGAATCATTTATAGTTTAAATTAAATAAAATTAATTCATTTTTTATTATTCAATTAGAAATGTTAAAATACATTTGAATGTAAAAAAGTGAATTTTCCTAAAATTTATATTTAATCTTGTAAGGTGTTTTCATATTAATAAATTTAATTGATCAATATTGTTGAATTATTTTAATGAAAATTATTTATTACATATTCAATCATCTATTCTAACATTGATTGGATGTTTTTTTAGGTGAGATATATGTATATATATAAATCCCGTTTTCTACTTTAAAATGTATTTTTCTAAAAAAAGATTTGTTTTCAATTATTGTGATAATATTAAGAAATAAATTTTTTCTACTTATAGAAATTTAATATTTTAAAATTGATTCCGTATTTCAAATACAATGGATCAAATTTGGTAAATATGTCCCTTTTTTCAATATGAATGGAAACCATATTAAATTTCCTTCATCTATTTAAGTGTTAAATTGGTAAAATGGGGTTATATATTTTGGATAAGCCTTCAAAATTTCCCTAAAACTAAAATATATACGATTGGATTTGTGAAATTTGGAAATTTCAGTCAATGACAGGAATATATTGTCACATAGTGCCATTTTTAATTAATTATGACCATTAAATTAATTTTAAAGATAATGAATAAATACAATATCACATCTTCAGGATTTTAATATCTATAATATCATTACTTAAAAATACTGATTAATTTAAAATTCATTTTAAAAATATTAATAATGTTTTTATCATGTTAATTTACTGTTAATTCTCAATGATTGATTAAGTACCTTAAATACTTACGCAACACCAACACAGTATTTGGAAAATTAATAACAAATAGAATAAATTAATTTAACAATAGTAAAAGTAAAACACTTTTAAATAGTTATTATGTTACATGAATTTTGTAAATTAATATATCATAACATAGTTCTTTAAATGGTTTATGTTATAACTCTATTTTTTGTTTCGTTCTCTTAAAATCGACATTAAATGAATATTTTCAAAAACAAACATATGATATTTCATGAAATTAGTATTTTATTAAATGATTTAAATATCATAAAATAACATATTGTGGAAAAGGTGGATAATTAATGGTCTAAAATTTAATATCTTTTTCCATTTATGATTCTTTTTTCAACTTATAATTAAAATTATTACTTTTTAATATCGACTAATTCATTATTGTGGTAAAGGTAATTTTTTTTAATAAAGTTGTTAATAAAAAAAGTTATGGTATAAAATGATACTCAAACCTATCTAAATATCATTATTTTAATTTTTTATATATTATGCACTTTTTATTTTAATAAATTTGTATCTGGAATAATTGTTCTCTAGATTCTATTGATTTTATTTTAATCTTTTTTGTAACTCAAAATGTGACCCTACACTCTATTATAAAAGGTAACGTCTTCTCATCTCTTACTCAAGCCTTTTGAGCCATCTGTATTTGATATTACCACCCATAAAATATTCATATATTCCTTCACCACGTCATAGATATTATTTTATTTCCAAAAGACCATATTTTTAAGGATTAATGTATATACTAAATGTGGTTTCTCAATGATGAGATATATATATTAAACAAGAATTTTCAAAAACATTTCTTTCTTAAAATATTATAAATCTATGTTATCCATTATGGAATAATGATTTAATTGACATATATATTCTGGATTATTATTATGATTATTTAACTACCATTACTCACCTTCTTTCAATCCTATGAATGAAAAAACATTGTACATGTGTACATATGACTTACTGTCTCTACATAGATGAATATTTACTTTTCCACAATAAAATTGAATGGATGGTTAGTTATTATATTATAATTATTATATAAATGTGAATTTAAATTTCCCATTATTTCATTCATCTATTAGAAAATTGAAACAACATTCATGATTATATAAGATAAACCATATTTATGAATGGTGAAAGTAATTTTTCTATATATAACATTTATGAATGACTCAATATATATATATATATATTAATATAATGGTTAAAATTATTGGGAGGATTTAATCATGATCAATACAGAAATACCCATATTGTTGAACCAAAACATGGAGAAAAATGAAGCACTTATCACCCAGAAAAATGATTTTAATCAATAATTGATAAAACACTGGGGGATAAAATTTCAAAACAAAATCATTAATTTTAGGGTATGTATTTATGTAAGATCCTGGGATTTTTTTTTATGTATGGGTCAAAATCCCAACCCTGATTGAATTTTGACTTCTCCATGTGAAAACTGGGAAAATCTGGGATGTTCTAAAAATTTACAGACTACCCGCCATGTACTCTAAAGTACACGCCGTTTATAGGTTAGGCATGTACGAGCCACGTGCTCACCGAGTACAAGACATGTGATGATTGTGTAGTAATTTCCTACTACACGGCATGTAGGGCTACTCGAGACACCAAGAATTCTCCCTTATACATACCAGCTGGCTTCATGCTATGTACCATTCCATGTGGAGTGCCCAACACACATGGAAAACTTTGCATAAGTCAGGGTATCGAAAGGGCCACTACACGACGTGTAGTACATTAATACACATCGTGTACATTTTGATATTTTATTAAATGAAAGGGAATGATGTCTTATCTCGGATATCATCATCTTCTTCCCCAACATCGAAACATTATCGTTCCGAAAACCCAAATAACATACCTTTCCCATGAATCGTCATCCGAAGTCCGTTCTTCAATCCATCATTGGATATAGGATCGCAACAGTGAGGCTAAACTATCATACCCTGTTTTATTCCAGTTTCCTTGGCTCCACTCGTCACAGTTTCCATCCGAGTGGAATTGCTGAGATTTGATGGAAACGTAGATCTAGGAAGATCAGCATTCAATTAGATCTCAATATCGGACAGGACTACGTTTATGAGTCTCATGTAGGTCATACATACCACTCGTTTATTTTTGACAGACTTTTAGGTGGTGTGGCCTTTGGCGCGTTATCAGGTATTTTGAGTGTGACCCTATTTCACCTATTATTACATGTTTAATTGTTATTTAACCTATGGGATGCCTTTGGGTATGCCCTGTTACCTTTTTTTCTTGAGAAAGGATGGGCGAGGGGCCATTGCTCACCAGGGGATTTTGGCTAAGGAATGCTAGAATGGTTATAATTGTTTTTGTTTTATAAAACTGTTGAGTTTAGTTTATTAACCATGATATGAATTGTTAGAGGCATTCAATACCTCAGTAATGTTGTTGATAACAGTTGGTCAAGTGCTACTCAACTTTTGAAATTGTTTTTAATGTTTATATGTTTTGTTTAAATGTGTTATATATGTAATGGATGAATTGCATATGATGGAACCTTTGGTTTGTGATGGTCATGGAATAGATATTCTTGAGTGATGCTAATCACGGGTTGGGCTTGATCTGGGTTACATTGTGTGCTTCTGACCACGGTATTGGGCATCATGGACATTAATTTGAGGTAGTGTGACTATCAAGTTGGGCATGGCCCGATTTACATTGATGGTGAGGCCATCAAACTTGAGCGGCATGGTTGCAGGGATACGAGATGTCAGAGACGTTGTGGCTTGGGTACCATTTGGTGATTACTTCTCACCCATAACTATGAGTATTATGCACACAATGTGACACCAGGATGAGGTGGTTCTGACCACTCAAATGGGAAAAGGCCCCCGTTGTTTGAGGTTTAGGTACTTTTGGATTTGGGGTTCTTGACAGAGGAAGCCATGTGGAAGGTGAGCAGCCATCAGGGGATAGAATTGATGATATCAGGTTATGGTAGAGGCTCCTCATTATTTGAGGGAATACATCATTGTCCCTCCAGTTACTTTTTTTGAGGGCAGACGTCACATTCCCTCTAGATACATTATTGAGGGAAAACATCACTGTCCATCCAGTTACTTATTTAAGGACAGACATCGATGTTCCTACGAGTTACTATTTCATAGGAGTGCCTTTGGGATATCGGAACTTGAGACACGCAATGTCAAGGTGGTCACATGGTGCTGAGTTACATGGTAGAGATTCCAGCGTTGGCCGAATCATGTGACACTCCATGTTGGATGCTAAGCACCAATGGAGTTTCTGTTTATTTGTTCATCATACTATTTAATATTTTCCTTATAAATGAATTCACGCTTAAACACTTATATTTGGTATGAACCCTTGGGTGGTATCGTACTAAGAATCTTCTCACACCCTGCACGGGCCCTTCGGGATGCATGATGACTTTATGGATTTACATGCAGGCCCTTCAAGATGAATGCTAACTTTATGGGTTCAAGTGCATGAAAGAGGCCATCATAAGGAGTTGGCGACATTAACAGTTTCTTGGATATGGTATGGACCTTTAGTTCTTTCCTAGATGGAGTTTACATAGTTTTGCATAGTTTTCTATATTAGCATGTGTACTTGTTTTATATCTACAGGTACATTTATATATGGATATGTATGACCTATTTTGGATGCATGTTGGTTGTTCAGTGGTAGTTACAAGTGGTCAGAATGTTGTAGTGTTTACTTTCTTTTGTGGTTTTTTATATTCATTGATTCCGTTGTTTATCGATTTTGAATGTGCTTCTTCTCTATGGGTCTGGTTTGAGTATGCTGGGTCATTTATTCTGCTGCATCTTTAATATTATACTCTAACTAGTACCATTATTATCTTATGAGAGGGTATAGCCTCCCCACTATACCTAACGAGACTCTCGCTGCAATTTGGAAACCTTTGGCATTTGGGGAGGTGCGCCAAAGGTAGTAACACCCGACCCTTTTAGCACTGTTATAGTGGTTTTTTGGGTCTGGGTCATTACAAAGTGGTATCAAAGGATTTATTGACGGTGATTTAGTAGTTGTGTTTTGCTGGATACTAATGATATTGAGGCTTCTCTTTTATTTATGCTGGTTTTACTATTTGGGATATGATAGAATTGAGATAGGTTGTTACTGGAACTGGGTTTCAAGCTGGTTCTTGGGTTCCTACAACCCCATGTACGAGGGACGGACCAAGTTTCCAGAGGTGGGAATTGTTGATTTATTTTTTTGTTAGATTAAATTTTATATAATTTCAACCTCAGTGGCTCACATGGTGTGTGATGTTAATAATTGTGATATGTAAACCTTGACTAGGTGTAGTAAGGGAGGATTGTACCTCGGCCCAATATGGAAAGGAATATTTTCTTGACTTTTGATAGGCACATTTTTATGGTATTTCAATTTCATAACTACATTTATTCTTTATGAAGTGATAATTCCATGAAAATAATATCGATTTCCATGCTTTATATGCTTTGAAATGTCAGATGGTGAAATTCCTAAGAGAATTCAATGTATTTTTTAATTTGTTTTACCAAGCTTTATATATTGTAGAATTACATTTGGTATGGTATTTGAGTCTAGTCTTGTATGAGCAAGAAAATACTATGGCTGAGGTGATTTTGATCATCAAGATTGGGTGTATCGATCGTCTATTTGATGGAACATTGTTTGTTGGGACAGACATGAACTAAGGTACTTTTGATACATGGATCTTTTGAGGGTCATTAAAGAGGCCATGAGGTCAGGATTCCATGGGCATGGTTACAGTGGGTTAATGTAAGAGTGTAAGATGTGCACTAACTTTTACAAATTTCCTTATATGCATTGAATATATATCATTATATATATATATATATATATATATGGGATGTCTGACCATTTATGGTATTTGATGGGATCCTCTTATAGGTCTCGATGGAGCCTCAAGAAGGAGATGGTATAGTGTCCAAGGAGAAAGATCAAGTTCATGATCTATTGTAGGTAGAGCATGAGCCATAGGTACAGGCTCACAGACCTGATGAGGTTTAGTATCCAATGTAGGTAGGACAACAGCTGGGTTTGGCAGTGTTCGGACCATGGCTTGATGAGCAGCTCTGAGCTAGCCTGGTATGTGTCATGTATGGGATCGAAAGAGGTTCATAGGGTACAAAGCCATATATGGAATATCTGATGTGGGAGTTCCAGTCGCAACACCCGCTTCTTTTTCAGGGTGAGGGTGGTTCACAGGAGGCTGAGAACAGGATAGAGAGCATGAAGATGATCTTCGGGCAGCTCAAGACACCTCCAGGGAAAAGGGTCAAGCTAGCGACATACATGCTGTGGGGACCAGTAAAGAATTGGAGGGATGTGCAGGCTCATTCTCATAGGCACAAGTGACTAGCATGGAAATTCTTTGAGGACCGGTTTTTCAAGCACTTTTACTCAGAGACACTAAGGGAAGAGAGTGATCAGGAGTTCTTGAGCCTTCAGTAGGGAGACATGACTGTCATGGACTCTGCAGCTACTTTCACTGAGTTGTCCCACATTTCACCTGGTATGGTAAGAGATGAAACAGCTTGGGTGAGGTGCTTCGGGGATGGCTTACAACACTCCATTCGTATCCAGGTGAATATCTTCAATCTGGTTATTTTTCAGAGGTGGGGAATTAGGCGTTCATAGTGAAGGGAAACTAGAGGGATAGACCCTAGGTTGGCTGGGCGACCAATTCAGGCGAAGGTTTGGATAAAAGTCAGCAAGGATGGGATGAGTTACAACAGGGTAGTCATGCCCAAAACTTAGCAATACCACCTCATAGAAGTTCTTAAATGGTTTCATTTCTGTATGGATATCCATGACATTGTTCGGACATAGTGCGATAGGCCTCCAAAGGAGTGTCAGGCATGTGGAAAGGTCACCCAACTTGAGTGGTTCTGATGGCAGCCTTCTCAGACAGCTGATTGGCAGGGACTAGTATATATAGGTTCGTTACCCGAATATTGTATCTGAGGGTCAACTACACGTGAAGGAAGTGACAGAGACAATGTGATCCAGCAAAGGGGTCAGTGGAAGGTGGCTGGAGCAGCACTACAGGGAGTTCAGGCATCAACCGGTCGTACTTCAGTCCAGTTGCATGTTGTGGATCTACTAGAGGCTGAGAAGGCTAGTGAGCTGATGTCAGTTATAGGTACACCAAAGGTGTGGCCATGATTTCCATGTTTTTGTTTTGGCATGAACTGTAGATTCATGTCCGTTTTGAGCACACATGATGCACTGGATCTATATGGATTGACTAGATGTTGGTTAGTGGGATTTTAACCATATTGGGTGCATGATATATTTATATATATGTATGAGATTCATAAAATAAGGGTCAACGAGAATGCGAGTTACTTGAGGTGTTGTGGGAATTGAGGCTTTGAGGATGCGTGTTACATGGGGCGCTTTTGCGTCGGGGAATACAAGGATGTGGGTTCCATGAGATGCATGATATCATGATTTATTTTGAGCATCCATGGGATGCCGGACCACGTAGTGGCAGACACCGATGTGGTGCCGGCTACGTTTGGGTGCCAGAAATGACATGGGAGTACCAATGAGGCGCAAGGGTGGTGATGCATCATGAGAGGACCATGTGTATGGAAAACGGGTTAGTGAACCTTTTCTTTTTTTGAGTTTTTTTGGGTTGTGACTAAGTTATGTGATTCCTAAGGTGGGGAGACCCTAAAAGAATCTATCTAGATCCTTTGAAACCAGAGAACTCTAGGTTGCTTTGATCGGGCAGCTATGTTTAGTTCCATCTTCAGGAATCATTTGATAGCTCGGGGATGAGATATATTAAGGTGGGGAGATTGTAAGAACCCTGGTTTTTTCAATGAATGGATAAAAATCCCTACCATGTTTGAATTTTTCCTTTTCCATGAGAAAACTGGGAAAATCAGGGATGTTCTGGAAATTTTCAGACTACAGGCCATGTGTTATAAAGTAAAGACTATGTATGGTTTACACATGCAGAATCCATATGCTCACCAAGTACATGTTTTATGAAAACCATGTAGGAATTTCCTATAACATGGCTAGTTGTGTTACATGACACGACGTGTACTCTCCCCTCTACGTACCATCTGGGTTCAAGCCAGGTGCCATTCCGTTTGGAGCAGCCAAGCCATGTGGCTGTCTATGCTTAATTCGGGGCACGTAAAGGGCCACTACATGGTGTTTAGTCGTTAAATACACTCCATTTACTTTTTATTATTTTCTTATATGAAAGTATGTCACATCCTATATTGAAAATATTATTCTTCATCCCCAAAATTGGAACATCCCGATTCCAAAAACTCGAAGAACATACCTGGACCTAGAATCTACAACCTCAATATGTTCTTCAATATGTCAGTGGCTGTGGGATCACAGCAGCAAGGCTAAACTCACACACCCTTTTATGTCCTAGTTTCCTTCCATCACGTGTCACAGTTTCCATCCGAGTGGAATTGCTGGGATTTGGAAAAAAAATGTTGATCTACGAAGATTGGCTTTGAATTGTATCTCAATATCGGACGTTCTTAAGTCTACGTGTCTCAGGTAGGTGGTGTATACCTTTTTTGTGTTTCTGCAGTCCTTTGGGTTGAGTGTCCTTTGGCACATTTTTGGGTTTTTTGAGTGTGACCCTATTTTACCCATTATTGCTTATTTAATTTTTATCTAACCTATGGGATGCTTTAGGGTATGCCCTGTAACCTATTTTTCATTAGTAAGGCTGGGTAGGGTTCCGTTTATCACCAAGGGATTTTGTCCAGGGAATTCCAGAATCGTTATAATTGTTTTGGTTAGATTAAACTACTGAGTTTAGTTTATTAAACCATGATATGAATTTTTAGTGGCATTCAAGACCTCAGTACTATTGTTGATAACCATTGGGCTAGTGAAATTCAACTGTTCATATTTTTTTCCCTATTTATGTGTTTTTTTAAATGCGTTATATATGTAATTTCGGAATTTCACATGTTAAAACATTTGGGATGTGATGGGAATGGACCACATATTCTTGAGTGATGCTAATCATAGGTTGGGATTGACCTGGGTTACGTTGGGTGGTTCTTACCATAGGATTGGGCATCATGGACGTCAGATTGAAGTAGTGTGACTGTATGGTTGGGCATGGCCCAGGTTACTTGGATGGTGAGGCCATCATACATGAGCGGCATGGGTACAGGGACACGAGGTGTCAAAGATATTGTGGCTTGGGTACTGTTTAGTGATTATTGATCTCCCAGAACTATGAGTAGTGTGCACATAGAGAGACTCCATGATGAGGTGGTTTTGGACACTCAAGTGGTACTGGCCCCCATTAGTTGTGGTTTAGGTACTTTTGGTTTGTGGGTGCTTTCCGTAGGAATCCATGTGGATGGTGAGGAGCCTTCAGGGTATATCCTTGAGGCAATTGAGTTGGGGGTAGAGGCTCACTGTTATTTGAGGGCGGATATCACTATCCCTCTAGATACTTTATTTTAGGGTATAAATCACTATCCCTATGGTTACATTATTGAGGGTATACATCATTGTCCCTCCGGTTACTTATTAGAGGTCAGAAATCACTATTCCTCTAGGTTAGAATCTCTCAGACGTGCCTTCGGGACGTTGGTATTGAGACACGCAATGTCAGGGGGCACATGGTGCCGGGTTACATGACATAGATTCTAACTTTGGCCAAAGCTGGTGACACTCCATGGTGGCTGGTGAGCACCAGTGGAGTTTGTGATTTTTTGTGCATCGTACTGTTTACTGTTTTCTTTATAAATACATGCCTGCATAAACACTTATATTAAGTACGCATTGTTGGGTGTTATCCTAATGAGATTATTCTCACACTAGAAAGAGGCATGTTTCAAGAGATGGCGTCATTAGCTATTTCATGGAGATGGGATGGACCTTGAGGTTATGCCTAGCTGGATTTTACTTTACTTTTCTTACTTTCATGTATCAAAATGCATAGATGTTTTGTAGCAACAATTTTTTATCCATTGGAGCCTTTACATATATATATGTATGATAGGATTTGTATTCATGTTGGTTGTTCAGTGGTAGTTACAAGTGATCAGCATGTTGTTGTGTTTACTTTCTGCTGTTGTTGTTTATATTCATTTCTTCCGCTATTTATCGATATTTAATATGCTTCCACTCTGCGATTCTGGTTTGAGTCTACTAAATCATTTATTTAACTGAATCTTTATTATTATACTTGGACTAGAACCATTATTATCCTCCAATAGGGTATATCCTCCCCACTATACCTAATGAGACCCTCACTGCTAGTCACTAGCCTTTAGCGTTTGGGGAGTTGCGCCTAATGTAGTAACACCAGACCCATTTATCACTCTTCGAGTGGTTATTTGGGTTTGGGTCATTAAAATTTATATGGTTCTTAAATAAATATATATTAAATATATATTTCTTATTCCAATTTTTCAAACATGTATAATAAAAGATAAGGAAAGAGGTATAGGGTTTACATTTCAATCCATTTTTAATAAGGATTGTTTATGGTTGAATTTCCATTGAGTATGTTATATGATAATTATCTAATAAAACCATTTAATTTTATTCTCATTTGGTAATTTTTAGAGAATAAATGTTTTTATTTCATTTTAATTTATTTAATTACTCAGGTAATATGAAGAATATGTTTTTTGGATAACAAAAAATTATTAATATTTAGTCACGAATAATTTTTATTGCATGTCGATGTTTTCAATAAATTTTTTTTGAAAATGATTTATTAATATAATATGAATAATTAATTTCATTTTAACCCAAGTTTTAATGTATATAAAAATTTTTTTTGGAACCATCATTTTTTTTCTGAACAAGATAGTTTTTTACTTTTTATAAAAGTGTGAAATGAATGTTATATTTTATGTTTTGTGACATGGATAGATTTTAACATCAATATTTATTACAAAATCCTTAAATTTTAAAATACATGTTTTTATATTTTTGATTGGCATTTTTCCACTATAATTTGTATATTTTTATTTTTTTAGAAACTATTTTAAAAATGAATAGTTTATTATTCTCATGAAATATTTGAATGAATCTTTTATAGTAATATTAACCTATAAAAATACTATTATGATAATTTTGTTTTACTAGAGACATGATCTAATGATAGTATCCTTATTATTTATCAGTATGTTTTATGATTATGATGATGAGATTTATATAAAAGAAGTTTAGTTTCCATGTGTTATGTTATAATGAATTGTTGAAATGGTTCTGAAACATAATTTATTTGCATGAGTTATTATATGATGATAAGATGAATGTTTTATGATTTTATGGAACAAAAATAGAAACAAATATGTATATATGATTTTTATTATGTGATTTTTAGGACTATAATTATATATTTCTCTATTTCAATGGGTAATGTTTTATAACACATGAGATAATTATGAAAAATAACTTGATGTTCTTCATAAAATATGAGACAAAATTCATTGTTCTTGAACTAATATAAGTAACATGTAACTATTCATGGTTTATTATAATATTGGAAAGATGTGTTGATTCTTGATGCATTATGATTTTTTGGCCTCTCTAGTTAAATGTGACATATGAAATGGTTTCAATTCATATAATGGTGCCATACTATTATGATATGAACATATGATTCTTGATTAAATTATGATGTGTTATAACTCATATGATTCAATGGGTTTTCAAGGATTATTTTTCATGATAGGGAACTTATTTATAATCCATGATAGATTAGGTTGTAACTTTGTTAGTTTTATTAATGATCTCAAACCCTTAAGCTTATCTTGTATATTCATATGATCATCGATAGATATATCCCATGTTTACTATTACTGAGCATTTATTTTCACCATTTCATATGTTTCCATTCCCTATGTTATGAAGAAAATGGAATATAAGTTATTTATATAATGATAACTATATGGTAATATAATTATTAGAGATGTTGAAGATCATTCATGAATTTTTGAGAATGGGTATCTAGTCTGCAATGACACTAAACCTTTATGTTTTTAAAGCATATATTTTTGAATTGTATTGAATATTCATAAAAAAGGTCATATTTATGTATGAAAATTATTTGTCTCTAAAATATCTAATGTAAAACTCATCGACATTCAATGGTAAATAGAGTTGTAAAAAAGAGTTGAGTTTAACTTCCTCATAAATGAAAAATAGACATATCTACATGTTACCCAATGTGAGATCACAATACTATGAGAAAAAAATAAATAATATATAAATATCATATTTAAATAGAAATTTAATATATATAATTTATTATTAAAATATTAATGATAAAATAATCCCTTATCACCAAACATATAAAATTTGATAATGAATGAAAAAATATAAGAAATTAATTAGGATCCATGGTGCATATAATAATCACATATCATATGCTTATGTCACCAATATGATTAAATTTTTTTTAAATCTGAAATCACCACCTATTTTACACAATGGATACAAAATCTAAACATTTTTCCCTTAGAGGAGTAGACATCATAACATGTTTCACATAGTGGATCAAGAATCAAAACCAGTTTCCTATTTTGGATTGATCACCACTAATCATCTCACAATTTTCTTGTGAGATGTAATGCTTTACACAATTCATTTGAAATCTATATATGCACACCCAGTACATAATTACTAATCATTAACATGTGTTCCCCATTAAATTTTGAAATAGATAAATCATTAATGCCCAAAATTATGGTACAATTTTAAATTTATTTTTTAAATTATTTACATGAGTAACTATACAGACTGGAGAAATTGATACCAAATTCAATCACCCAAAATAGGAGCTTCAAAAAGTCATTTAAAGGGTGATTTAAAAAAATCATAGAAATTGGACCCCTTTTGAGATATGTGATAAAATAGAAACAAAATCATAATAGTGTAATTTAAATATCATGAAAAATTAAATTAAGAAGGTCATATTAATTGATACATATTTTAATTTTAAAATAACAAAATAATAGAGTTGTAATGTTAAAATAAGAACTTAGAATAAGGATACATTTAAAATAAATCAACACTTAATAGAAAAAATATAATAAATATATGTAAAAGAAAATAATTTATGGAATTGGTTTTGAATTAAAAATTTATTTTCCCTAATTAGATAAAATATGATATCATTTAAAATATGATATCATTTAAAATAAGGAAATAATTAATGTCTATTGATAAATGAAACAACATAACTCAAATAGAGATATCTCACGTAACAATGTCCCTTATATTTATTCGTTATTCCCATGGAAGTGGACTGTCATCCAATATAATCAAAATAAAAAACCTAATCCCTTATTTCAGAACATTATTCATATATATATATATAATATATAAATTACTTATTTTTCATTTTAAATTTATATAAGTTATTTTTTATCCATTTTAAATTTATTGTATGATTAATCATAATCATTTTGAACCATTATAAGAATTAATGATTTAATTCATTCCTCTCCCAAATATAAATAAATTAAATGCATTAAAAGTATAAAAAATTATGTTTTAGTATAGTTTTTAAACATATATTGTCTATTAAATATAATTTTAGTTACACATAATGTAAATGAAATTGATTGTGTACATGTTTTGATTATTTTTAACAAATGAATTGTGGTAAATAAATTAATGAATTGAATGTTTATATTACCAAAACAAAACAAAAAAAATTATTTACTTATTAATATCAAATATTATTTATCCAATTAAACAGATTATAAAAATTTATATAATATTTCACATGTGTGGTAAAACTGACCTAATAGGAGTATGATATAATTTATGTGTGAGTATGGCTATAAATAGTTACTTTGTTATACTATAATTATCAAAATAGTATACTAAAATTTCTTACATGTTATTAAGGTGATAATTTATAATTTGGAGGAGTTATAGGAATAATTTAACTGAAATATATGTTGTCTCTTTTTAATAAATCTATTTTTACTTTTGGTATGTTTATTTAACAGGTTAGTTGTACATGGAGTTATTATAAAAAATATGAATTATAATATGGTTAATTTATGTATTATAAATTTAAATAATAACATAAATAACATATATATATTCAATAAATGTATCTATTAATCCATACATGAATGGTGGGGATAAAAAAAGAATCATGTTTTTCATAGAGGTAGTACTCTGCACTTTTAGAGGAATGACATTTTCAATTTTTTGATAAACTTAAATAGGAATATATAATATTTATACTATAAAAATAAATAAAAATAATTAAATTTTTAATTAAGATAATATTATATATTTTTTATAATGTCTTAGAGGGGGTATATTGGACGAATTTTGAAATTAAGAAAAATGGTATGTGATAATTATGTTGAGAATTTGGATCATTAAATGAATTATCCTTCAAAAATGAAGAAATTGATGAAATTTTGTAAAGCAAGAGGATTATAAACATTTATAAAGGATAAATAAAAATTATATTGTGTATATATTTAAATTAATTTCAACCTATATGTACATCTTGAAGTAGGGGTAAGTGAACTCGTTTTATTGGTGAAAAAGAGGGGCATATCTTCAGAATATAATTTTAGGTAAGTGGTATGAATTGAATTTTATGATAGTTAGGACTAATATATGATTAAATGTTGGTGGGACATGTTGTTATGTCTTTACAAGAAAATTTTTTTATAGAAGGTATTTTTTATAAAGTGTGTTAGTAAAATTTCAGATAATGTTTTATGGATTTGAACACTTTATATTATTGATTAAATATTAATCAATGATATTTTCTTCTAAAAAAATTTATAAGATGAAGCTTCATAAAAACTAATAACAGTATGTCTCAAATGTTTTACCACATTTATTCTTATCCAATTTCTAAATATGGTAGAATATTATTTAAAATTAAAATATATAATGTGTTGAAAACCTGTGTTTAAAGATGATTAAGTCATTAGATTTCATTGAACATATTTTATATTGATTACCAATTAAATTATTATTGATATGTTTTATATATTATTTAAAATAATATTAATCTTGATTTAAAATGTAACCATTTAATATAACAAAACACTATATTAATAAAATCGTCATTATTTGAAGATTTCTCATTTTATCAAAAAACCAATATTTTCTATGGTAATCTAATTTTTATTCACAAATATAAAATTAAACCCATTAAATAATTTGAAATTTTATATTACAAATTTTCAAATATTTTTATATGATTCAATTTCTAAAATAGATAGAAATAAATTTTAATATAAGCGAAAAATAAAAAATTTATCAAATAAGAATATATTATGAATAAAATGACCTATAATTTATTATAAATTTTTATATACTTATTATAATGTGGTTAAATTGAATTATTACAATGAATTTAATAGATTTAATATAATTCTAATGTTTAATAATTTTATTAAGGTAACATTGATTTTGGTTTAGTACAGTTTTTCATGCCAATAAGCAACTCAAATGATATTTAATTAGGGGATGCATTCACTAAAAATCACGAGTCATTACATGAATCACATTATGTCCTTGATCGATTCCATGGGTTATTCCCCAAGAATGTTCACCCTTATTTTCCACTCATGTCAGTTTCCTGAATATTGTTGGACCCCCTTGATACACCTAAACGGCTTCATTTATTCTTGTGGGATCTTTTCAGATAATTAATTTATTTTCCCACAATACACTCAACTATTAAAGAATATTATGTGGAAATCCAGGGTCAAACCCACAAAGATAACTATTTGGATAAGAAACACAGTGGATATACCAGTTTGGAGATTCCTCACATTTTCACTCATGGTTTTGTATTGAAAAAATATATCTTTCTTGTGTGTCCAAATAGATTAAAGGAGGGTTTTATGGTAAATTTCATGATATATACAAGGTGTAATCTTTAATCTAATTTAGTATACACTTGTATAATTGGATTAAAAGTGTTGACTAGTAAACTAATTGATCTTGGTCAAACCAATTTTATTACCCTAATCTTAAAAATACTCATTATTCCCAATTAATTTATAACCTAATAACATGAATCTTTTCTTATAGGTATATATAATTATAGACAATTAGTATATCCTTGATCTTATCTTACTAGGTCATGGTCATTCAATATAAACCTCTTATGGTTATGGATAATAAAAGAGAATGATATTGAAAAATATTTTCTAACCCTATTACTAACCATAGGGTTACTCATTCTTGATTATTGATATTTATTAGGTTTTTCCACCAATACTCTTGAACTCAAACCCTAGGGGGATTAGCCACACTTGATGGAATTTAATGAAAGTGGGGAAATAGATCTCAACATGATTGATATAATAAATAAATGATAAAAATAATACAATTTTACAATTAAAATCTTGTAAAAGAAATTACCTACTAACATGGGTGACGAATCAACTAATAAATCTAAAATAATTGAATTTTTTGTAGAGAATGGGATTGGAAACGGAATTTTGGAACATCAATTATCAAAAAACATGTCTTGGATTTTAAAAAATAAACAACCTAATGTGTATAATAATAAATGTAAAATATAGCAATAAAAATAATTGAAAAGGAAACAAAAATAGAGAATAACGAAAGAATAGAATAAAATAATTTTTGTGTCCGAGGAGTCCTTTTCACGTTGAGGGAGATAGAATATTTACTATAGACAAAATGTACACAATTTTAAAATAGTTCATTTTTTGTCTTAATTTATGAGTATTATTTATCTAAGAATTCATGAAGTGTAATTTCTTTTCATGACATCAGAATCAGATCCACCAAAGCCTCCAAATATTTTGGATTATCCTAGATTTTTTTATCATGAATCATTTACAGAAACTATGTATTGAACTTTTCATGACATGTAATGAGTTCACACCATGTAATTATTATATTTGGAATTCATATATTTTATAATGTGTATTCTAGATACACATTGTGTCCTTAGTTCATGCATTTTATTTGGGATTCATGTCTTGTCGTTTTAGCTGATAGGTGGTGTTATCAAGGTGTAAATATCATGTAAATCAACTTAATGATGTTTATGGATGATTTATACCATTTTTCTTGCATTCATATATTGATCCTTGAATTAATATTTCTTACAAAAATTCATCAAAAAGTAATGTATTTTCATGTAATTCATTATTATTCATAAATGAAATGTATCCAAAATTTGTATTCAAATTCTTCTTATAAAATTATGAAATACATCCACAATTTCTTGTCCTTATAAAAATATCATCTCAATAGGTATTTCGATTGAAAAAAATTAAAATAAAAAAAATTAAATAATTGGTATAAATTAAAAAAATGAAGTAGAAAATATATGTCCTACAAAATAAATCCTATATTTAAAATAACTCATGCCTCATAGTCAATGTCTTTATATATATATTATTCCTTTAATTATAATTTCGTAATTGTTACCTAGAATCTATACCCATTTTTCAATTTACCACAAAACTAAATTTCTCTCATCACTCAAGAAAAATATTACTAGATCACTGATCAAACCCTGAATATATGTTACTAACCATAGGATATCATAGGTTGTAAAATATCTACAATGTAAAGAAAATATAATATTAGTAATTATGACATTTGTAATATTGATCAAATATTTTAGGGTCTATGTCCAGGAGAGTAAAGATTAAAAATAGAGCATCAAAAGGAGGGTGATATCTAAATTATAATGCATGATAACCTTGAATGTTATAATAACAAATCTGCCAGGAAAAAATGTCTCAATTCTCTTAAAACATAAATGTGGGTACAAGAATTTATCATGTAAGTAAAAATAATGTACAATGTTTCATTCTTCTAAATTTTAATTAATTTTTTATATTCATTTTTAGGCCAGATCTCACATCAATCACCTAACCACAAATGATCTTGCATTGGATTCACCAGTGTGGTAATGGTTATTTTATTACCTTTACAATACAAAAATAATAATAATTTATTTTGTTTTATTAGATGATTATGTTTATATAGTTCAAAGGAATATGGTAAGAATAAAAAATTCCAAATGTAATTATATACCACATCAAAAATATCATGTGAAGGTTCTACTATGCATATCTTTAGTATCAACTTCTTTTGACTATCAGTATTGAAGATACCCCCACAAATTTTCATATAATAATCATGAATCAAACCAAGAGCATAGTTGGATGGGTTCATTGGATTGAAACATATCCATCCTAAAAACGATATTCATGGACTCTATAATAAAATAATGAATGGTGTTCAGGCAGGTCTTAGAAAACATAGATCACTAATGATTTCCTTAATCATTTCTGTATCTTTTTGATCAAAAATTGCCTCAATAAGATCTTTTTGAATGTTATTAATGCTTTTTATGCTCGGTGTTGTTATCAAGAAATATGATGAGAAAATAAAATGATAGATCAAATATAGATTCTTCTTATGGAATGGGAGTTAAAAAAATTAAAACGAATGAGGGAATATTATACAGTTAATAAGTCAACCAACAATTAAAAGATTCCAAAATTACTATTAATGTACTCAAATCAGCTATCATGAGAAAAATATAAACAAAAATTGATAAAAATAAAAAATAGGAAGCCAATATTTTTATTTTATTTAATTTGGTGTATTTTGATTTCATGTTTAAAACATTATTTCAATTGGAAAATGTCACCAAGACAAATGAAATATGGAAATAATACATGTGTACCTATAGTAAGGATAATAAAGAACTACCCCACACTTACTATTATAATGTGGTCACACTATTATATAATTAATTATAGTAAAGAAATAAATTATAGATTATATAAAATTAAAATGAAATATTTGGATTTTAAAATAAGAATGACAGATCTCCCTATAGTGGAATTCATTAAATTAGGAGTATTTTTGGATATTTAAATAAACATATTCTATAGTCAAAGAATTGTTAGAAACATAATACGTACATTAGATAATCCATCAGTACAAATTGGTTAGCCTATTTGGAAGAATAATAATGAAAAGGTAGAGATAGTTAAAATCAGGAGAAGATAATATACAATCAAAAGAGATGTAGATTATCAATTACAAGGGAGGGGGATTGTATGTTTAAAAACTTTTGTTTTTTATCATTAAAAAAATCTAAGTTTAACAAATTGAAATAAGGTAAATTTACAAAGACCAATTTGGTTCTTATTCATATTGATAATTGTAAGGGACAAGGTATAATTATAATGATCCTAAAAAATAACAAGTTTATCTTAATGAAATTTAAGTATGTTTAACTTATTGAAATATTATTCCTTAATGTGTATATAATATTATTAATCAATGTATAAATGCATAAAAAAGTATAAAAAATTATACTTTATTTATTTAAAAAAATACAAAGGTAATTAATACATAAAAAACAAGAACAAGTTGGAAATATTTTAACCTAAAGTGATTAGTATCCAACAACCTTGGATAAATGTACTTAGATTTATACATTCAAAAACGTTTGTCTTACCCACACCAGGGGATTCCCTCAATAAGTGTATCAAAGTATGACATGCCATCCCCACTTGCCCTTGAACATTAAGGTGGTTGACACCTCTGCCTTCTTATCCTTGGAAGCCCTAGATTTTACACAGAAACAATCATAGTCACCATAAGAAGGTTGAAGAAGTTGTTCACAGTTTGAAAAAGTTGTTCATAGAATTTTCACAACGCATGAGAGTCTCTATCCCGAGCGATCAGTTCACAACATCATATTGAATCCCAATGATATGGCTCACATCAAACTCTTCAAATGTATGGGGTATTTATAGGAAAACTTCACAACGACAATCTCGTCTTCCAACGATCATAATTTTTTCATCAATTTCAGAGGGACCATGAAAATTTTCACTCAACCAACAGCTAGTTAAAAATAGATTGTATGATATCGTTTCATGTAAGAAATGATGGGAAACATTACCATTTATAAGAAACGATAAATTTTAAGGAAAAAAATATAATATTTAAGAAAATTATGAATAATAGGACTCGATAAAATAAAATTCTGCTTTAAAGATATGTGGTAACTTTTTTAAAAAAATGATTTTATTGGATTCTTATGGAATTTAGAATTGGAGTTTAAAAATAGGAACAATTAGATTATGAAATAATAGACATTCAGAATCAGATTTCCATAGAATTCAGAGTCTGATTTTCAGAGAATTTAGAGTCTGATTTTTAGAGAATTAGGAGATTGATTTTTAGAGAATTTAGATTCTTATTTTTAGACAAACCATATACTGATTTTCAGATAATTCAATGTTTGATATTGCAAGAATTCAGAGTCTTATTTTCAATGAATTTTGTATCTGATTTTTAGAGAATTCAGAGCCTGAATTCTAGAGAATTTGGAGTCATAATTCTGATGAATTCGTAGTCTGAATTTTGATGAATTCAAAATCCGAATTAAGATGAATTTAGTGAGGGAAAACATTTAAAATCGGTATCTATAGAGCTATAAGATTCCAAGGTTTTAGATAAGGATCTGATTACTCTTTCAGAAATTTTCTCTTAATAAAAAATATTCTTAAACATAGAAAGTGATCATTAATCATAACATATAAAATAATATTTAAGGATTGAGAAAATAGATTTCCTTAGAGAAAGAAAATTTTCCCAAAGAAAATAAATTTTAATGAAATATTTTTTTCATATGAAAATGTGTTGGTGATTTTGAAAATATAATGGAATGGAAATTTTGTAATGGGGATTATTGAATTATAATTCTCCCTATTTTTTGAAAGAAAAATTGTGTTTTTCAAAAACAAGATAAGGAAAAAGGTTTTCACTTTTTGATCATTAAAAGAATACTTATCTTCCTTTACTTATGACCCATAATGAATACAACTAACTATCCCTTAGGTTTTGAAATCCATAAGGGTTATATTATTGTATTTCATAGAGAAGTTACTTCTTAATTCTTATGAATATATTACTTTAGTAATCTCACCCTTACTATATATCCATCTTTTATAGGGAATTCTCTACTTTTAAAGTAATATTATTTTGCTCATTATTTTCTCCTCCTTTGTGATTTTCAAAATGGAATTGAGGGAATTAAAAAATATTTAACATGAAGAGTTAAAAAAGACCAAACAAAATAATGGAAAGATTAAAAATTTCAGATTAATAGGAAAATATTGTTACAAGTAAAAATACAACAATATATTGGTGTTTTAAGAAAATCATTCATTTTTTTCTATTGGAATTAACATTCTCAATGTTTCTTCCAAATTCTTCATATTTTTAGGATCATCCTTAGAATTCTTGAACAACTGATCATGATCCTGATTTTTATTCTCTAGAACAGTGATTCATTATTCGCGAGACTTAATAATTTTGGTTTGAGACTTTTCCCCCAATTACTTCAATTTTAATTTTTTTCCAACTCATTATTGAGTTCACTTTACCTTTTAAAATTTATAGCCACTGAATGTTTCATTCCATTCAGGTCTCTATATTCTCGAATATAGGGAACTTCTCTTGATTTATATTTTCGAACTTATTTTTTAAAAATCTCTTGATCGTATCATATAAACTATCAAAATCATCCAATAATAAATCTTGGATATCATCTATGAATTTCATATAAACAAATACAAACTTATACCATTTAGTTATTTCAATAATGATCGCCTATGAGAATCACAACTAATATAAAATGTCTTGAACTCAAATTCCAGCTTAACAAAAGTTTCCATAAGAATGTTTTTTTGTCTATCTTATGATTGATTGATTGTTGAAGTAGTTCACACCTCAAATCAGTACTTGGGAATAAGGGAATGATATTTACTAAATTATTCAATGAGTGATCAAAAAATTCTTGTCACAAGGAAGATGAAGATTCTGAAGCATATTCCTTTTCTGGTGAGTGAAGTTTATCTTTCTCTTCATCATTCATTTTATACATTTCAACAACATATTTCTGGAATTTTCTTAGCATAATTTTTATTTGTTTTTAAAAAGACACTTACTTACTATTATCTACTTTATATACTAATTTTCCATCATTGGGAGTCACATGCTCACAATCATAGAATTCAATGATTTTATCTCCATCAATATTATCTTCTTCACCAACATTAGCCAAAACCTCCTTAACATCATCAGGATAAATGAAACAGTGGTTACTAATTTCACCATCATAAGGTTTATCAACCTCATATTGAGCATAATAATCTTTACCTTGTGAGATTATCTTAGTTGATTTATCTTGGGAAGTTATAATAGACAACTTTTCAGAAGGAATCTCATTCTCAAGATATTCATCCACCATTTTAAAAACATCTTAACTTTCCTATTCCTATTATTATTCTTATAATTCAAGCTGGATAACATCTTCTTCAATAACAGGTTCCACAATTTGAACATTCATTCGAAGAGTTTCTGTTAGAGGTAACTCTTTTAAAAAAATATTGTGGTACCAAAATTTGTCTATATTCTTTCTTGGTATCTTTAAGAAAGGCTTGAATTTTATCGACTTATTGAATTTTCTTCATTAATATTATCTCCATAGAATTCTTCTCAATATCTTCCACAGATGTGATTTCTAAACCAAAATCTATATGTCCTTTATTATTTTTCTTATTCTTATCTCTCCCCCTGGATACTACTTCATCAAAAAAAGTTTTCTTTTTTGTCTTAGGTAGAGCAGATACTGATTCTAGTGTTGGATTTTTCTCTTTCGGTTATGGTTGTTTTATTTTCATTTGAGTTTTCATGGATGTTTATCTTACTTCTCCTTTAGTACTAGCAACTGGAACCTCCCTTTTAGAAGGATCATAAAACTCTCCTAAGTTAATATTGAAACCAATTTTCAACTTTCTTAGCGTGTCATCACATGACATAGTTAACTTAAAAAATCTGGGTTTTTAACTGAAATTAATTTTGGATGACTCCATATAGAGAACACTGATCTTTTACAAGATCGGTGGATATATGATAATATGATACATAAGGGTTCCACTTTTCATATTATTGATAGTCATAAGGGTGCACATGATATGGTTTATGTTCCATAGATTCACCAGGATGTCCATTAGGAAAATATAACTTTTCTTAAGGGAATCATTATCTCTAATTCTTGAAATGATAAATCCTTGCATATAAAGGGATAACAATTTGAAATTTCATAAAATATGATTTATCATCAGTGATGTAACTACTTTAAGTAGAAGGAACTCAATTGCCTTAACCTTCTCAAAACTACATTCCTTATCTAAAACTTCTGAGAGAAATGTATTACTTCACCTTCATAAGGAAAACCAATAATCCTTACAGCCATGATGAAACATAAATAATATGTTTTCCCATAGCACTTGAAAGAAACTTTTTAGATTCCTCCATAAAAACTGATGGAATCGAAGAATTCAATAAAGCGATCAGGATAAACTGGCCATTCATTGTTTGGTTTCGAAACTCATATAATTTCACATATGTTTTTCTTAATTATTTTTTCAAGAAGGAAACATATATAATAATGAAATTTGGATCAACCTACCATTATCTTTAAATTTTCCAATACTTTAGTTCCTTGATGGAGACCATCATATTTTGTAAGGAAACTTCAAGAGACATCTAGAACTCAAGGAAACTCAGATAAATGAATGAATTATTTGAAGGGAGACAAAGCTTCAGTGTAAAATTAATTTAAAAAATTGATGTTGGACATGAATATTGGGGTACTTTATATAGTCTTTACAGATGAAGATCATATTCTTGATTCAATCAAACAATTGAGATTAGGTTGATCTGATCTGATGGATTATATTAATGTGGATGAATAATTTTAAAGGTTTTGATCTCTTTATGTTTTAGGGATAATATAAGATTTTAGGACTGTGATTCTGATAAATATTTCTTATAACAAGATAAAAATACTAACAAGTAAAAAAAAAATGAAATTCTGTAGATTTCAATATGAAATACTTACCTTCGAGATTGCTTCAGAATGAAATGTCATTATTTATAAGGTTCTTCTTATAAAACATAGGTTCATGAAGTTTTTAATAGGGAATGAGAAAATTTTACATTTCGAAAATCTTTATTTACAAAAGGAAAAAAGGTTTTATTCCGGTAATTTTTATTATAGTAAGGGAAAAAATTATATTCGAGAAGTTTTTATTAGTGTAAGAAAAATAATTTTTTTTAGGAAATATAAAAGAGTAAAAATATGTACACCCATTATAAAAAAATATCTTAATGTAAGGATATAGATTTAAAAAATGTTAATATGGATGATTAACTTCTAGTTATCATTCCTTTATTTTTTAAAATGTATTCAATTCTATCGAAGGGTAATGATTTTGTAAATATTTCTGCAAGTTGATCATGCATTCTGATAAATTGTAAAATAATATTTCATTTATGGGAGTAGTATTATCACACGTTATCTGTGTTTTGATAAAAGTCATTCAATATTCTGTGAGTTTGTGTTGCATCCACAACACTAGAGCACAACAACTTCCAACTGCTACATATTCAGCATTAGCAGTGGAAATTTTTACCGAGTGTTGCTTCTTGAT
Source organism: Viscum album (assembly GCA_963277665.1). Taxonomy (NCBI): domain Eukaryota; kingdom Viridiplantae; phylum Streptophyta; class Magnoliopsida; order Santalales; family Viscaceae; genus Viscum; species Viscum album. Next base: position 1,159,117,603 of record OY728129.1, on the reverse strand, counting down.
GGTCCATGAAACAAATGAATATACTAGGAAATGACATGTTTCAGATGTACATTTAATATCAATTCTACATCTTCCAAAATAAGCATTTGAATTTTTTTAAAACAAAATCATTTTCAGAAGAATAGAAAATTCCTAAAACCATTGTTCACTTTAAACAACATAAAATCCTTTTCATGACTTTTAAATAATATTCTTTTTTAATATATTTATATCGTTTACATAAGCATAATAAAATCATTATTTATAGTCAACTATTTATTATTTATAATAATCATCCTATCATTCCACTGAAATATGTTTGATCTAATAGTTTCCCAACTTCATCATGATCAATAGAATTTGAGGTATCGATTGGAGTTATCATAATTTTAGTGTTCTCATATCCATAATTTTTAAGAAGATATTTTATAAACTAATGCTGAGATATAAGTTAGTTTTTCTTAATGAGAAATTTTAAAACCAAGGGAAAATGTTAACTCACCCATCATACTCATTTCAATATCATATTTCAAAATATTTGGAAATGAATCAGTTAAATATTGTTGAGTTAATCAAATTATAATGTCGTCAAAATATATTTTAAAAATTAATTTTTTTATTATATTTCATTATAAAAAGGTTTTTATCATCATTTTCCTTAACATAATTTTTTTGTAACAAAAATAATATATTTCTATCATACCAGGATATATGGGATTGTTTAAGTCCATATAATGCTTTGGATAGTTTAAAAACATGTTCAATATAATTTTTGTCTTCAAATCCAGAATGTTTTTCAATGTAAACATCATCTTTAAAATATTCATTAATTAAATCACACTTCATGCCTATTTGGAACTGTTTGAAATTAAAGAATGCTACAAGGATAGTATAATACAAAAAGATTCATGTTTATCTAATGGAGTTAAGGTTTCTTTATAATCTTTTCCTTCTTGTTGATTATAGACATTAATAACTTATCATCCATTATTTCTTACAGTGGTTCAATTTTCATCACATTTATTTAATAAAACAAACTTTATATCAATTATAGAAGTTTCATTATGTTATTAAACCAAGGTACATACTTTGTTCCTTTTGAAATCATTTTGATTAGCTTTCATGGCCATAATCCAATCCTCATCACATAATGCTTCATTAGTGGTTGTGGGTTCTTATTGGGAATGAAGTGGAAGATGATCTACATAATTTCTTAAGGAACAGATATTTTTTATAGATTGATTTACACTACCAATGATACTATCACTGGGATGATTCTTTTGAAAAAACTGATTTGGGTTTTGTAAAACATGTTCATCAATATTAGTGGAGAATCTTCTGGGGTAAAGTCATTAAAAATATTTTCTTCAGTATTTTTGTTTTTAGAAGAATTTTCTATCATAGGATGATAATAACATTTTTAGAACACTTCTAAGGATGTAGGATGAGGCTGTTTAAAATCCAAAGGATCAGTTTCATCAAATTTTACATGTACTATTTATTCAACAATACAAGAATTTTTGCTAAAAACTCTATAGACATAGAACTAGTTGAATAGACTAATAACATACCTTCATCATATATGGGATCATATTTATGTAAGTTATATATAGTATTAAAGATGAATAATTAGAATCTAAATACTTTAAAGAATGTAAAATTTGGTTTTTGACTGGTCCACAACTAATAAGGTATTTTATTAAGAAAAGGTTTGATTAAAACTCGATTTATAGTATAAGAAGTAGTACTAAAAACAACATCCAAAAAAACTTTTAGCATGAATATTCACTCAACATGGTTCTGGTTATCTCGTGAATAATTCTATTTCTTCTTTGAACAACACCATTTTGTTGTAGAGTTTTGGGAGATGAAATGTTATGAGTAATTCTATTCTTGCTACAAAAAATTTGAAATATTAATTTTCAAATTCTCCACCCTGATCACTGTTAAATTTTATCAATGGATGGTTTTTCTCTATTTTAACATAAGATGAAAAATATTTAAAATAAGAAGAGGCTTAATGTTTCTTTAATAGAATATAGACCTAAGTAAATCTAGTGTATTCATCAACTAAAAAATACATAGAATTTTCTTCCAATATTTCCTGTTTTTGTTGGGCCAAAACTATATATATACACTATCTGTAATGAATTATAAGATGATACTTCAATGATTTATTTAAATCCTAATTTATATTGGTCATTATATTGACATGGATCACAATCTTTTTAAAAATAAAATCTAAACTCTAGTAGATCATTAACAGGTATTTTCATTGAGATTTTTCATAGGTTCTTAAGGTTATAATGTCATAAATTTCTATGTCAAAACCATGATTGATAATACAGAACACTAATTAAAGGTATGTATTTGCTCTTATGGACATCTATGTTATTTTTACAAACATTATCATTCATATGGGTAGAGAGAATAAACTATTCCTTTTAATTGTGTGCTAAGAATTTATCATTCCCAAAAATCACAATGTTACATTCATCACATAATTGACCTATTCTATTAAGGTTGGTCTTGAGACCATTACTAAAAAGACATTTGAAATTAATGCTTTTCCAAGAAGAACTATTTTACCTATACAAACAATTTAACCCTGAGAAATATCTCTGAAAGTAGGTTTTTCAAGTTTAATCATGAAAATCTTCTCAAAGGAGGGTATGTGACTAGTAATATAATAGGAATATACACAGTACTTGTACTATATATTTGTTTTGGTAATTTCATAGTTTTCTTGAAAACAAATTAGTTAGAGTTTTGAAATCAAAACATTCTTGGATACAAAATTGTCAGAAAGTAAAATCTTAGGTATCAACATTTTCTTAGAAAATTAATTTTTTGAAAACATAATGATTGTGTTTTGTTTGATGAAAAAATTTCTCCCAATGTCCACCATGTTGACATTTATTTCAAAATATAGTTCTTTGGGGGAAAAAATATTTATGACTGAAAATTGGTTTTGAGTGAGTATAACCAAATCTAAAAAGAATTCTATGAGGGAGAAGTTGTGAATACATTTATCAAATTCTTTCCTTCTAGAAGTGAAATTTGATAAAATTTTCATTCAGGAAAATATTTTAAATTTCAGTCTAATCACTGAAATATTATCCTCATATTAATTTTCATAGATTTTTCATTATTCTCTATGACATTTTTCTTATTAATAAAATTATCAAAATCCATATAATGTTTGCCTTTCTCGGAATTAACTTCCTTACGGTTTTTGGAAATATTTTATAAATAAATAGTTTTCTGATCAATATCCTCAGAAAGATCTTATAATCCTTTTATTAATGTAGAAATGATAGAATTTTATTTCTTGAACTTAATTTTTATCTTACAGTTCTCATTCTCATGCAATTTAGCAAATCTAGAAATGTATTCAAATGAAGGTAAAGTATTATCTTCTCAAGAGGAAAATTTATCATATTAAGGATCATAATATTCTTCATTATTAAAAATATCATTTAATTTAATATTGGTTAAATATTCATCTTTTTTTTACCTCATTCATAATAGAATGATTTTTAATTGGTAATCTATCTATAAGTCCAAAATTCTTCGGACCAGATGATTCATATTTCAAAGATTCATCTGATGAGTCACCACTACTGGTGATCTAGGTAACATTAGCTTTGCGGTTTTTTAGCATTATAATCATTTTAAATCTTTATGTTCCATTCATATTTATTATCCTTTATTTATTTTCTTTTAAGTATTTTATAATTAGGTCTGATATGTGTAGACCTTTTTCATTTATAACAAGTTACATGAGAATATTTATTGTACTTTATCTATTTTTTCATATATTTGTACTATTAATATTTATTTCCCACAATATTTTCCATATATTGAGTATGATTGGATAATTCATTGTCATATTGATCATTGTTACTAGATTCAGATATTCCAACATATTTATTAGCATTAGATTTAGTTACCATTTCTAGAGTCTTGGATTTACATGTAGTAGTAATAGAAATGATTCCTTTACAATTATTCTTTGTATTAAAAAAAATTATTTCTCTTTATTCTATTTTCATTCTTAAAAAGAGTCCCAAATAACTCATAAAGTGTAATGTTAGATACTTTCCTGTTCCCATCGATAGTTGTATTCAACGATTCACACTCTTTAAGAATAATATCAACTATCTTGTCCAGAAGAACTTCATCATCAAGTGATTTCTCTCCCCTATATAGAATATAATTGTCAATGGTCATAAATAATTTTTCACATTGCATATTGGTTCTCAATAAAGAAACATAAATCCATGATATTTAGGTTTAAGCATAGCTCTTCTAGTTTTTTTTTCACTTTTAATGTTCCTAATTGTGTAACATCAAGTTTCTTGGATATATTTTTTTCAACATCAAAAGCAGTTATTTTACTGTATGTATTTTTTTCACGAGACATAAAATAATATTTCATACCTAATAGTATAGTACCTATTCATGTTTTTCCTAGTTTTTGAACATTCTGATTTCATTATTAGGAATATTGTATTTACCGGTGAGCATAACAAAATTGTCATCATCAGGGTTTACAAAAAATTCCCTATCCTATATCTCTAGTAATCATAAACATTTCCATAAAAATTGGTGGTATGTTAGGATTTATATTGTGTATAGAACTAATGTTCATTCCTAACATTCAATAAGAAAAATTCACTTCCAAAAAACTTTTTATGAGTAAAAGTTTATAATCAATTTGAATATTTATGAAAAATTTGAACAAGTAATGATATGAAATAAAAGATAGAAAAGAAATATTATATGTCAGTATAATTTTTTCAAAGGCCGCATCTAATACCAATTTTAGGATTGAAATAGATGTAGATTCTAAATTACAAGATGAGGGGGTGGTGAATTGTATTTTTTAAAAATATCAATTATTAACCTTAACAAAATATTTGTTGGACCTAGTTAAAAAATGTAAAATCACAAAACCATATTTGGTTCTTAATAAAAGAGATAATTTGAAGGGCCCATGTATAATTATAAAGAACCAAAACATTATAATCATTATCTTAATGAAATTTAAATATGTTTATCTTAGGGAAAGATTCTACCTCAAATCATATATAATTTTATTTGTCAGAGTATACAAGTATAAGAAAGTTATACTTAATTCGTTAACAAAATACATAGGAAATTAAAACTTATAAAAAAACAAGTAGGAAATATTATAACCCATTTAGAACTTAATCCAACAAACTTTGATAAGGTACCTTGATTAATACATTAATGAATGTATATCTTACCCACACCAGGGTAATCCATCGATAACAGTATCATAGTCTGTCTTGATATCATCACAAGCTCTAAAATATTATGGTAGTCAGAATCTCTATCTTCATATCCCCATAAGCCCTCTATTATACATTGAAATAATCAGAGTCTCACTAACTAGAATGAATATGTTATTCATATCTTGAACAATTCATTCACATTATTCACAAAAAACATGAGAGTCTCTCTCCAGAGAGATCATATCACAACATCACAATTCATATCAATTATATTAATCACACTAAACTCATCAAATGGATGGGGTATTTATAGGAAAAAACCCCAGTAGTCATCTCCACATCCAAGATTCATATTTTTAACTTATATTTTATAGGGACATGATAATGTGTCATTTACCCAATGGTTTGTTAAACACTGATTGTATCACATCATTTCATGTAAGAAAACATGGGAAAAATTACCATGTACATGAAACAATAAAATGTAAGGAAAAAATATCTTATTTAAGAAACATTAGAATAATAGAATCCAAAAACTAAAACATTACTTGACGGAAATGAGGTGACTATAAGAAAAAAATATTTAGTTTGATCATTAAGGTATTGAGAATCAGAGTCTAAAAATATGAACAATCAAATTCTGAAATAGCAGACATTCATAGTCTGATTGTAGATGAATTTGGAGTCTAATTTTCAAAAAATTTAGAGTTTTCTTTCCATATAATTCATAGATTAATTTTTGATGAATTTAGAGTCTAATTTTCAGAGAATTCGGAGTCCTATTTTAAGGGAAATCAGAGAATGATTTTTAAAGAATTCAGAGTCTTATTTTCAAAGAATTTGGAGTCTGGTTTTCAAAGAAATCAAAGCATAAATTCTTGGGATTTTGGAGTATGAATTCATAAGATTTAAGGGTCAGAATTACAGAGAACTGAAAGTCGTAATTTAGATGAATTTTTAGTCTGAAAATAGTATGACTCCGTATATAAATTACTATACGATTATTCGGTTTTAGATTTGGATCCTATTATAGTTATAGAAATATTGTCTCAATAAAAAATATTGTTAAAATTTGTTAAGAATAATTAATCATATCATATACAATCATATTTATGGATAAATAAATTAGATTTCCGCAGAGAATGAAAATTTTCCTTGAGAAAATAATTCATAGAGAAAGAAAATTTTCCATAATAAAATGTGATTGAGAATTTCAAAATAGAAAAGAATTGAGAAATCATAAGGGGACTTATTGAATTAACATATAAATTAGATAAATGTAGTAATGGAGTATAATGATGTTATATGTGACCAACCAATTTAATAATCAATAAAAATGAAAACATTATTTTGAAATCACATATCTTAAAATAATGAAAACAAAATAAATAGAGCTTAACTCCCATATAGTGCAATGCATGAAATTGTATTATAGATTTATGGATTAAAGAATTATTTATAGTCATCAAACCATTATAGGCCTAAAACATCAATAAATAACTAGTGGTATTATCTCCAAGTTCATAGGGGATCTTTGAAGGATTAAGCACCTTAATAAGGTACTGACCATGATGCTCATGTGAGAGGAACAAATATCATGCTTATCATTGAGGAAGCTCCTACTGAGTAACTACACACACACATATATATAAGATATGAAACTTATCTGTAAAAGGGAATATTGGAAAATTAAAATGGACACCAAAAATGGTGTTCAAAATGGGAGGGGAAATTATATAACTAGAAATCAAAGAAAAATTCATTAATATCTGCATCTAGATTCATCTCAGGAATAGTGTGTTCATAAAAATATCTCACACTCTCGATGTCAGCAATTGGTCCTAGGGATAGAGGATCATCCCCCATGTCATATGTGTCCAAAATAAATAGATAAATACACTAAGAAAGACTATATTATAAATTTATATGTTTTCCAATTGAACTAATTACAATGAACTAGAAATGTGGATGTGTGGGGATGATCCCAATGATATTGGTGAATGTTGTGATGAATTTCGACTAATGGTTAGAATATCCAAATTTTAAATTGAAATTATAAAAATAATGTTGAAAATTGAATACTATGACACAAGAATTATGAAGGAAAGGGAATAAGAGAGAGGGTGAGAGAGAGAAGGGTCAATTTCATGGTATATATTTAATGGAAATTCAAAATCGTGATTAGGACAGACCTATGTTGTTGGATATAAATTAGAAAAAAATAAACCAACTGATCTTGGTCTAACCAATTAGATAATCATGTGATGGAAAATACTCCATGTTCCATAGTAATTAACATCCTAAGAACTTGAATCGTGGATTCAATTATGAAAGAATTACATGATTCTGGTTAAAGAATGATCCTATCTAACTAGGTCATGGTGATTCGATTTACATCTCTCATTAAAAGTGATAATGAAAAATAATTATATTTATAATTTTTTAAACTGAGTTACTTGTAATTAGGATACTCAATTTTGATTTTAGATGTTAATTAATTATAACCATCCCAACATTGAATCCTTATGTGTTTAGCAGATCATTTTTAATTGATTACCATTGATAAATAAATAATAACCCATTGTATATATATTAGAAGATAAAAAATGAGATGGAGAACACAAAAAAATAGAGATATTGGGGTTAAACTCTAAATAATTAAACATTATTTTAATGAATAAAAATGGAAATTGAAATGAATAAAGAATACATATCTATGATGAACATTGGGTTGGAACCCTATGAAACCGTCCAAGTATTTCAGCCTCTCCACCTAAAATGAAATCAATTTTTCTAGGATAGAACACATATTTATAATATCAGTGGGCTTCAAAAGTGATTTATGGGTTAAAATATAGTTTAATGGCCATTCTGGGTTAAATTTATTGTATCTCATTCAAATATACATTGAAAATCAACATTTTTATTCAATTTGGTGGTTTTATTTCTAAAAGGTTTATAGGATGAGTAATTTTTAGGACATGAATGATCAAAAACATGTCATCAAAATGGTAGAATTCTCTAGAAATGTTTATAAATGGTTGTGGTGTGAATTATATGTGTCATTCCACAACATCAGTTTTCTTCATTAAGAGAGTTCTTCTTCAACTTCAATCCTTATAAATGCTTTAGAAATTTCATTATTTCAACTTATGTAATGATTACACAATATTTAATGTTTGTTTTAAGCTCTGAATGCTCTGTTATTATTTGATTATTAGGTTTTGTGCCTTTACAACATCTTGTGATCATTCAACAACAAGGGGAGAATTCATTTTATTTTTTTCTTGGTCTCTTTCACTTCAATATTAAATATTAAATTTAACAAATTTTCATTTCCCCACCATTCAGTGAAGCAATTCTCTAGTAAGTGCCTTCATATTCATAAATTTTCATGTTTTCCCTAGTATTACCGCAAATGTTAGTCCTAATGAATAATATAAAATACCTAAATATCTTCCCTGAAACACAAATTTAATTAATCAATATTCAATGAATCCATATATAAAAACCTATTAATATAAAGAAATAACATAGAGATAAACAATACACCCACACACAAATATTTGTTTGACCTCAAGAAAAACATCATCAATATAACAAAAAGGATCTATATATCAACAATATACATTTCAAATTATTATGATCACAAAAAAAAGTTATAATAGTTGATTATGAAAACACAAAACATACCAAATAATGAATCCAAAAATGAATTTTTATTTTCATTGTGAAATGGAAGACATTTTTTCTTTCCCACACAGTATCTAAAATTATTCATTAACATTCACTCTATTTATTAATTTTCTCTCCATTAAGTTTTCTACTAAAAAACAGGCTAACAATTTCACATGAATTATGCTCATAACTCATGTATATGCTCCTAACCAAATGCTTTCTTGGAATCTAATTTCTCAACCATGTAAATAAAAATATAAAAATTAAACATGAGGTATTTTAATATTTGATCAAATTAATATGATGCCAATAGTATGTTAGTATTATTGATTATAATCCAGTAAGGATCATAAAGGATTATATACTCTAAGGTATAAATCATTATATTCAAAAGACATGGTCAATAAAATTCTAATCAATAATATAATTTTATCTCACATATCCCCAAAAGAACAATGTAATGAATCTAAGTAGATGTTATAATAAATAAAATAACGCTTAATTGATTTTTTCAAAATTCAAGATTTGAATAAACCACACACACACCACATAAATACCTATTAATGAATAAATCATCTGCATGGTAATGGAAATTAATTATTATCCCATGTCACAACACATTTTTAATTTTTTATTGACTTTTTTTGTGTAATATGTTCCTAGGACTAGTCTCATGTTCACCACCTAACCATATATGACATTTGAGATCATCTACTAAGTAGTGGTGATTTTGACCTTACCCAAAACAACCCATTTTTTGTTTCTTTCATCTGTTAGTTATAATATTTTAACAAAATGGTGGTAAATAATGGAATTAAATTAATAAAATAATGAAACTCTCTCAAAAAATACCACAGAAAAACCATGTATCCGCCTTTCAAGAAAAATATCATATAAAAACCATAAAAAAACCTCCCCTATTTATGAGAGGGATTTCAATCGCTTTACCCTATTCAATTAAATTCTTATTATACTAATATTGCACCATACTGGTACACCCTAGGGTCGATCATAAGGGGGCCACTTCCACACACTATCTTTCTATTTTCACTATTATAAAATAACTAATATAAAAATATGACACTAAAATGTATAGGGGAGTGAAATTGAGTTGCATAAAATATAAATATTATATAAATATATAAAAAATATAAAGCACAAAAAAAAAATACACAATGATATTATTAGAAGAAAACCATTTTTCTTGGGGTTTCTAGGTGTAATTGTCACTGTTATTAAAAAAACATATCAATGCATTATTCAATGTGGAGATCAAGACATGTCACTTAACACACTCTCATTTGAATAATATTAGCCTACAATGAGACCTATGTATGTTGGATTAATCTATTCCACACAAATACCAAATCCAACCTCCACCATTTGAATGAATTAGATATCGATGAGATGAAAACTTAATATACGAAGAGGAAGAAGACAATAGTAGAGAAAGTGGGTCGACTGCTCACCCCAATCATTTAAGCACTACCGAATCCATAGAATAAAACATGATAAATAAATAGAGAACATAAAAGTCAAATAAAAACATTTCCCCCCTTGAACAATAGTTTGTGTTATATCTCCACAAGCATGGAGTTAGATAGAAGTACGAGGGGAGTAACACATACAATTAATGAGATAGAAGAAAAGTAGAAATGAAATGAAGAAGAAGAATTATATCCTTATATATATCATAAATATGAAGAAAAATTATATAAAAAAATCCACCATATCCCCTTTAAACTTCTCTATCATAAACTGGGAGAAAGGACACATATTTATAGATAGATGGGGTGAGGAATTCACACAGAAAACATTTAATCTATAACATTATGCATGGATGTGCCCTCAAATTACTGAATCTGTAATAGGTGTCTTAATAAATGTTGTTCCCTAATGTATCTTCCGTTTGATCCCCAAATTTCATCTTCATTGGACTCACCTAGAAGGTGGTATTAATTTTTTATTGGCGGTTTGACTTTCTGGATGTAGGTTTTAGGAAGGTTCCTTTAGAAAAATGTCACTCAATGGCCCCTATAATTGATCCCAAACGCCATGAAATAAATTTTTTAAACTTTAATTGGGGTCCTCTTCCATCTCCAATTGCATTTACCTCATTTAGAGTTGTGTTGGCCGAATTGTGTGTCCGTTACGATGTTGGGGTCCACTCAATCCGCCCAAAAAAATCTTCATCCTCAATGATTTGTTTAGACCTCTAGATGCACAAAGTAGACCCTGGTAGAGAATAAAATGTTGAATGAAATAAATAATGATTCTAAAAAAATTTAAACCATAAATTTGGGGATATATTTTATGATAAATGACAAAAATACCCCTTTTACAAAAAATCTGTTAAAAATCAAGAATTAAGCCATTTTTTTCATTTATGCTCAAAATAACTTTAGAACCTAAATATGTAACAATTGGCCATTAAATAACACTATGGTGGGTTCATAAACATTTAATTACAATATAAAATATGTTAAAATATTATCTTCATCACTCCTCCACACTTAAGCATTGCACCCCTGAGGAGTTATCATATATTCAAATCAAAATTCACACGACAATAAAAAATGAGAAAACATCCATGATCTTATCAAAAACAGAAATTTTTCATGTCTCTTATATGAAAAACAATTTCCATTCATTTTCATTCAACATATTAAAATTTTTTCAACCTCATAAATCCATCCATGGTCCAATCACAACCTACATCACAATGAATTTTATGTCACTCTTCACTCTAGAGAAATTAATTCTGGAGTTATACTGAAACATGGAAATTTCATTTATCACCATATGCTTGTGAAAATTATCATTTATCATAGTGTGAAACATAAAAAAAATCAACTATGAGGGAATTCATTAAAGGTTCAAAAGAATCTATGGATTTTAGTTGGTGGGTAAATGATTTAAAAATTCTAGTCAAGAAAGAGGAATTTTGACCCTAAAGTATAATGCATGTATAATCAAGTGAGAACACATGAAATTCATAACTCAATTCTTCTTGAGAATTTGATACACAACAGCACCCCCATTTTCTGACATGGGACATGAGTGAATCAGTGATTGGAAGGAATTATATAATCCATGTTCTCCCCATTTTTTCATTATATCTTTTTTAAGGCTTCATAAAAGAACATATTTATTTTCCTTTTTTATATTTTTTTAAAGCTCTAGAATGGGAAAATTTTAATTAAAGGATCAGTAAATGAATCAAATGAAGAAAAATGAAATGAGGACTCATGGATAAATATTTTATTTCCCAAAAAGTTGACGCACACCTCACAACACCCATCAATGAAACACATCCCAATGAACGCACATGAAAGGTTGTAACCTCACACTCAAATTTGTAATAGACATGGAAAAATACCATGAGTATGGCAAGGTAAAGATAAATTGGATTGTAATGCGGCTTAAACCTATAAGCCAATTCTTGGAATCTAAAGGCTAATGAAGTATTGATATAAAGGTGGGTCTTAAATTAATATTTGGTAAGCCAAAGTAGTGCACCAATCTTATTAAAAACATTCAATGAAATCCAATGCATGATAATAGAAAAATCACAAATTCTTGATATCACACAAAATCCATGTTTCTCTTAAAAAAGTGTGGGTATTATAAAGAATATGTCAAAGTGTTTTAGAATACCTCACAGGATGGGAAAAATATTTTGAGTCAGTGTTTTAGGGCCATGGATTTCAAAAATTTGTCAAACTCATAAAAATGGTGGAAAATCCAATATATGGGAAAAAATTCAAATCAATAATCATTTAAAATCCATTTTTTCAAAAATTATTTCAATTATATCAAAATTAATTAATGCGTGAAGAGTGATCAAAATATTCATTAAATATCAAGGTTGCAAAAAAATGAAAAAAATGAAAGAACCCAAAAAAAACTAAGCAAGTCGACACTCATGCCACACATAAATTTCATTAACCCTCATTTTAGCTTGAAAAAATGTAAATAAGGGTAGAAGAACTAAAGAGAAGGAAAGACACATCCGGACTTAATTTTTCAGCAGAACCATTGTGTTAAGATCATGACTACTACCACTTCTTCCTACAAAGCAATAAATAATTAAATGAATTATAAAAAATAAATAAATAAAGATAAATGGTATGGGTAATGCTTGGTTTAACCCCCAAGAAGGTGCTTGGCTTTTACTGCCCCAATTCAGGTAGTTACAGAGGGTTAACCCCAATCTAATGGTGGATGGGGTTTCATTTGTAGTAACCACCACAAATTATATCTCCTGACATCCATCAGTGGATGCCATAATTATAAGCCCCCAATGAAAATAAAAATATCCCCAACCCATAGAAGAGATGAAAAATAGAATTTGAGATTAATAGGCGGAGGGAAAAGGATGTAGGGCTGCTCCCTTTTTTGTTCATTTGAAAGAGTGGTAACCAATCGTGGTATAGATAGTAGACCGAGATGTGACTTCTCCTATGGTTTATGATCTTAAAATTGGTTATTCATGGATTTATTCTGTTGTTCCATCATCCTCAAATGCACTAATGATCAACTCAAATGGATCCTCTATTCTATCCTCATTATGAGCACCTTCTTCTCCTTCTTCATTCAGAGCCTACAGTAGTAGTGTTGAATCTACAAATCCAGAATATGGGATATTTGATTGAAATTCCGAATTAATGAAATTTGATTGAAATGAATGCTCAGAATTTAAAACTCCCTTAGAAATTTCAACTTCATACTATATTTTTCATCAATCAAGGCAGCTAGGAACTCATTTTTTAGAGAAGGAATTGAATCTTCAAGAATTTATTCAACATCTAAAATTTATAATTGAAATATAGGTGGAACAAGATTTTCATTCTCCTCATCCTTTAATTGTTGTTGTTCCATCCATAAGGATTTAAATTCGTCATCTTTGGCAGCCCACGATTCTATCATCTTGCTTTCTTTTTTCCATCATTATCCAATTCCCTTAAATTATCTAGGCATTTTCCTCCAATTGCTGGGAATTTTCAAGTATTTATATATTCAATGTATCTTCCCTACATGGATCACTATAAAAGTTATCCTATTGTCAACAATTATAACAATTTCAATAAAAATTCATATATTTTGATGAAATTAATGATATGAAATAAAGTTATTTTTTGATTTTTTATGAAAAATAGTATGTGTAAGCACTTCGACTCCTCAGAAACGGCACCAAATTGATGACAAGAATTTTAGTCACTTTACACTATTCAATTAAATTCTTACTAACATAAGATTTCACCATATTGGTAAACCCTAGGGTTAATCACAAGGAGGAAAATTCCACACCCTATCATTCTATTATCACTATTATAAAATAACAAATTTAAAAACGTAATACTAATATATATGCGGGGAGTGAAATTGAATTTCATAAAATATAAATATAATATAAATATATCCAAAATATAGAACACAATGAAAAATAATAAAAGAAACAATGAAATTATTAGAATAAAACCACGGTTCTTAGGGTTTCATGGTGTAATTATCATTGTTATTCAAAATATATATCAATGCATTATTCAATATGGAGATCAAGACTAGTCACTTAACGAACTATAATTTTAATGGAATTACACTACACCAATACCTCTATATGTTGGATTAATATATTCTACAACAATACCCATTCAAAACTCCACCATTTGAATGAATTATATATCGAGGAGATGAAAAATTAATAGGCAAGGATGAAGATGACAATAGTAGAGAAAGTGGGTTGACTACTCACCATATAAATTTAACCAATACTGAGTCCTTAGAATAAAATATGATGAAGAACATAATGAAAATAAAATTCAATTAAAACCATTTCCCCCCTCGAACAATAGTGTGGGTTAGCTCCCCACAAGCTTGGAGTTAGAAAGAAGCACGATGAGAGTAACACATAAAATTAAAGAGATGGAAGAAAAGTATAAATGAATGGATGAATAAGAAAGATATATTAATATATATTATAAATATGAAGCACAATTACTGAAAAAACTCCACCTTATCCCCTTGAAATGGCAATATCATAAACTGGGAGAAGGAACACATATTTATAGGGAGAAGGGGTGATGAATTCACACACAATACATTCAGTCTGCAATATTATGTGTGGATCTTCCCTTAAATGACCGAATCTATAGATGGTGTCTTAATAAATGTTGTTATGTAATGTCTCTTTCATTTTCTCCCCAAATCTATGCTTTATTGGACTCACCTAGAAGGAGTTATAAATTTATTATTGGTGATTTTCATTTATAGATGTATGTTTTAGGAAGGTTCCTTCAGAAATATGTCATTCAATGGCCCCCATAATGGATTTCGACTGCCATGAAATTATTTTTTAAAAGGCACCTTGGGGTCCTCTCCCATATACAATTAAAATCACCTCATTTGGTGGAGTGTATGCAGAATTGTGTGTCTGTTATGAATATGGGTTCCACATAGTCTGCCCAGAAAATCAGCATCATCGTTGATATGTTTAGGCCTCTAGATGCACGAATTGGACCCTGGTGTAGCAGAAAAATTAGAATGAAATAATAATAATTATTCCAAAAAACATTTATCACAAAATTTGGAAATATGTTTTATGGAAAATGTCCAGAATACCCCTGTTATGAAAAATTTGTTAAAAATCCAGAATTAAGCCATTTTTGCATTTAAGCTCAAAATAAAAAAAATAAAATAAATATGAAAACATTTCCCATTAAATAACACTATGGTGGGTTCTTGAACATTTTATTACAGTATAAAATATGTGAAAATATTAGATTCATCACCTACACTCATTAAATTGTATATCATGATAATTAAAAATTGCTTAGTAGGAAAGGAATATTGGTTTATAACATGGTTCAATCATAAGAAGCTCTTACATGTATTATATAATCCAAATAAGGATAAATGTGTAGGTGGGTATTTAAATAAAAGGTCTCATATATATAATGACTCCATAATTTTAAAAGAGAATTTCAACTATCATATCTTGGGTAGGATAACAATGTATATTGTAGTAGTTATAAATTCTTGAAGTATCAATCAATAATTATACATAGAATACAGAAAATATTTTTTCAAGAATTATCTCTAGAATGTGAATAAAATATAAATAAATTTTTCCATCGATTGGAAATCAAAAAATAGTTTACATAATTCATGATTCTATGAATCTATGTCAAGAATTCCAATCTAACCCAAAATCATTTTCAAGAAATTCAAAATTTTGAGTGTGAATATTAAAATGTCCATTTATATATTTTCCATATTTGAGCATTATATTTTAATTTTTTCAATATGTCAATACAATTATCATTATTTCAAATGTCACATAGATCAGTAAGTAGATGAAAAAAAATAATTTCATTTTTCGGGTACATCTAATTCTATTTTTTTTCATCCAACAATATAATTGTTTTTCTTCTTTTTTGTGTTATTTTTATGATTTTGCTGCGGAAAAAATTATGTTGTAAAAATATAAACAAGTAAGAATTAATTTCCTTATATTTAATATTTCTAATTTTTTTACCATATACTATTGAACCCAGGTTATTTATGTGAATATTAATCTCATGATGTGAGTTTAACTTAATATGTGAATGGATCTCATGATGTGAATTGGTCGAGTTTGTATCACTTCATTAATTTCCTATATCATGCTTACATGGTCCTATAAATATAAAAATCGTGAAAGTAAAATAACTTTTTTTAAAAACATAAAATATGTAGTTTATAAATTCAAACAGATCAACCACTACAATGATTTTTCAAACTAATAAAATATATCTAAACAATAGAAATAATTTTTTTTAAATTTGGTTTGCCTCTTAGTTGATGCTATTTTTTAATATCATTTAGCTCAATATATAACTTTGTTATCTTATTGGAACACGTTATAAAGATAATAATCTTGGATTTATCTACTTCTACATATGTAATCATTCTAGGCTGGTTCTTCATTTCTGGATCTATTAGTTTGAATTGAATAGTGATTGAGGTGGGATGAAATTTGAGAATTGATGTAAATTAAATACTGAGAAAAAATTGATATGTTTTTTAGATCAACTTCTCCACCAAAAATTATTATTTTATGTTCATTAGTGTCATTTTATTAATTGAATTCATGCATTTGGGACTCCTTTTTATCCTCTTCATTTGGAAATTATTAGAGGGAGTAACTGTATTCTTCGATTTCTGGATGTCTAGTGGGGTCAATGCATGTATGACCAATATCCACTTCCTTTACGTTTTCTTCTTCCTCTGATTCTATGGATTTTAATATTCTAATTCCATGTCCTCTTTTTCATTGACTGTACAATAAAAAAATTTCATATTGTTTCTTTCATAATCTTCATTCATTTGTAAAAGTTATTTTTTTTATTATAGTCTTTTTTTGTGTATAATGGAATCCATAGGTTCTTATTCTTATTATTTTTGATCTATAGATACATCACTTTGAAAATATTAGCATGATTAAAATTTTTTTCTTTGAAATATTCATCCTCATTATTTTATTATTCTGTGGTGTCAAAAGCATGAAATTTCGCAACCCCCTCGTCCTCATCATTATCGCCAAAACATTCTGTCACTATATAATAAATAAATGGTAGATTATTCAGAATATAATTTAAATTTTATTTAATTTGGCCATGGTTTTAAATAATTTCATCTTTTTATTTGACTTCTATGTTATGATCTTCCTTATTCATATCCAATACTAGAATTCAATTTTTCAGAATACGGGTAAGTCTATCTTATTTATTATTCTCATTAGTTAGTAGAAAGTTTTTGTCTTCTTGAATGTACTTATATTGAGGTTTCTTTGTGTCAAAAACATTTACTTCCTCCACATTATGATATTTTTTCCTCAAACCAACCTATACCTACATTGTAATATATTTATTTTCTATAATAAAAGAATTTAAATTCAAAATAATTAGAGTATGGTTAGTAGTCAATTCTTCTTGTTTTATAAGGATGAAATTGTGAGTATCCATCATCTTTTTTATATATTTAATATATTTCTTGAGCAACCATGTTATTCTATCTTTTGGATACTACAATTGAGTTTATCAAATGTAGGAGTTGTGATCATTGTGATTCGGAAAACATTAATCTCCCTGGTAACCGTGATATTTAGGTGGTCCTTTATCAAGTCGAGGGGAGAGATTGTTCCACTATGACCACCCATTCTAATTAAATGAACCACACATAGTATAATATCCTTCATATTCAATTTAGTCTAATGGTGGTGAAATACCATACTGATCAATCAAACAATCCATCTATCATAATCACAAAAACATCCAAAAGCATAATATTTAATTATTATTATTATTATAAATATTGAATGAAAAATACCTATAGAAACATAATCCAATTAAAATAGGATAAGAAAATACTTTTACTTGAGAAATTTTAATTGTGTTTTCTATAATGGTGCGTTATATTAATGACCCGAAGTTTTACCAATGGAAATTACCATATTATAAAGTTACATAAAATGACATTAGGAAACCCAATGACACATCATGAATAAATTAACTACTAAATACTCTATGAACATTATATCCTTCCCATTAAACATAATTTTTTCACTTCAATTTTGTTAATTTTGAAAAAATATCCTACACTGTTCGGATAAGTATTATAGTTATTGTATAATAGTACAAAATTAATTTTTGGTTATTAGTAGAAACCCCATTTAATAGTAATGTTACCCTTATGAATAGTAATATGAACTTTATTAATAGCATATCATCCAAATGAAAATTAACCTCACCAATGAATGTATAAAAAATTTAAAATCACCTTATTAGTGATAGGGAATATTTAAAAAATTAACAATTAAGTGTTCGTATTTTTGTAAGTAATAAATATTTAATTTTAATATTAAATTAATAAATTTATTTAAAATAAAATTAATTTTCATAAAGTTTATTCCTATATAAATATATTTTATTCCCATTATTTTCGAATAATTTTATGATAACTTATGTTATTTTTCAAATTGTTATAAAATTATATATAATTTTAAAATTTGTATTTTCCATGTTAAGGGTGAGTTTATTTAAAAATTAAATTTCACATATTTAGGAAATTATTTTTATAAAATGGAGTCTATTTGTTAATTCTACACATCAAAAAATAGTTAGGGTGAATTTTTAGGATTTTTCTTAAATACTTTAATTATTTGTGAATATTCAAATTCAATAATTTATGGAATATAATAAATAAATGAATTTTTGAATCGTGATTGAGTCATGGATGTGGAAAATGGCCATTGTTTATAACCCATATGAACTAATTACTATATATTTTAATAATAATTATCACTATTTCTTGTCTTGATAAAAATAATAAACTAATGATTAAAATATTAATAAAACAGCACTCTTCCCCAATATAAATACCACCACTCACACACTCTTCTCTTCACACCTATCAAGATTTTATCCTTTCCTATATTCTTCATAATAATAATTCCTAGTCCCTACCTAAATACCATGGGATCTTGGTCTCTTAAAAATAACAATCGTAGGTACCTTTAAGAATATTTCAAGAAAAGAATTCAAGAGGTCAATCCTTTCTATTTTCATTAAATTTCCTTTCAAATTTAAATTTCATTTCTTATTATTTTTTTCGTAAAATCATCCAAATAAAATGATAACTCATGTAAAATAAATATACTATAAATATATTATGTTAATATAATACAAAACATTTAACTTTTTCCCCACTCTTATTCATCATATAAATTAAATCATCTCTTGTGATTTTTCAATTTACCGACATCATGGGTGATACACATTCATTTTCCTTAAACATATTTGAGGATACTAAAAAGACCATTTAATGATTCAAAAAAAATATTTTGAATTTAGTGTTAAAAACCTTTTTACGATATATAAATAGTTTATACTCATAATACTAAATGATAAAACAAAATGAGTTCATAGCATTGGAAAAACTACCAAAATTAACAAAGAATGATCATCATTAATTTTAATCTATTGAATAATCCTCATGGTATATAAAAAATCCTTAATAAGAACATTTAATATTATTTAATATCATTAAAAATATATAATAATAATTCTATATGTTTATTTTTATCTTACATGAACTTAGATTCAAGAATACAAAGTGAACGGGTCAGGGAAACTATAAAAATGAATGCTCCCAAACGATGAAATGAAACTCTATAACTCATCCAAATGCCCATTAAAAACATTATAACACAATAAAAAATAATATTAAGTTATAAAATGTTCTTTAATTTTTAATTAATGAATCTAATTTGATTATAAAGGATATTAACCTGAAGTAGGGTTTTAGATAAAATTGAAGGGGAATTCTTGAACACAACTCTCATTCTTTGGTTTTTACCGAATTCACCCGATTTTTGGTATGGCTATTCCATAAAACTCGTTTATTCATACATATATTATCATTTATGATATATAAATGTTTTCTAATTTAGTTTATGACAATCTCATTATTTTCCAAAGGATCTTTTCTTCCCCAAAACACACCTTTTACTTCTTAAGATTGTTTCCTTCACTCATGTTTGACCACTATTATATCAACTATGTTATTCCCTATTTCATTAGGGAAAACAAAATTATAAATGTATTATTATCAAATTAAACCCAATCATTTACATTTATTATTATATGTTCAATATTTATATATGTTCTATGTGGCATGCATGCTAATTTCAATATTGTGATGTGACTGGTGCACCTTGAATTATATAGCACAATGTAAATGTTATGATGTGATATGTGCACCCAAATTTTTATAGAACACCAATGAATTGGGTAATGTGAATGACCTCATAAATATTGTGAAATATTCATGAACATGATTTTTTCATTGTTCATAATAATGTATGGTATTTGACCACTAATTCATGATGTTTTATTTTTAGGCATTTCCACATTCCATGTCTTCTCTAATTGCTTCATTTAATGATTATGATTGTATTACTATGTTATTGTGATAATGATTATTCTCACCCCAAATTATTATATATCATATTTATTTTATTTTATCTCATTCATATTTGATGTATATACTAAAGTGATTACATGTACTAAGGAGAATTCAAGGGCCAATAAGATTCTAGAGAAGAAGGAATTAAGTAAATGTTTATGTTTAGGTTGTAAAATTTATGTATGGTCATAGTTTTACCATGAAACAAAACCATTCTATCCTATTTGTGTAATGATTTAACTCTTTCCCCTCTATATTTAATCTTATAAAGTAAATCAACACCCGTGATGTGTCAATTTATCGACATCATGAGTGATGCATATTATTTTTTTAAACATTTTCAAGCCTATTAATTAGATTGTTAAATTATTAAAAATAAAATTGTGTTTATTTTATATCCATTTTTATGTTTTGGAAATAAATTATACCCATAATAATAAATTTAAAAATTAAATGAGTTCACAGCGTTTGAAAAACAGCCAGAATTATCCTAAAACTATAATCATTAAAATTTATCTAATGAATCACCCTTATTTTATACTACTAAATCATTCACAAGATAATTTAAACATGTGAAATATCATTAAAAACATATAATAGCAATTATGTATGTCAATCCACTTCTTATACAAGCATCCATTCATGAATACAATATAATCCAATCCTAGAAACAATGTAAACGAATGCTCCCAAATAATAAAATTAAACATAATACCACATTAAAAAGGTCATAAAAGAACAAAATAACACTATAATGAATAATATTCTGACCTAAATTGTTATGGAATTGATAATTAATGAATAACTTTTATTATGTGAGATATTAATGGGAAGGAATATTTCAGACAAAAGCTAAGGGTAATTCTTGAACCAAACACTTGGGTTTCCCTATTGAACTCCATTTTAACAAATATTTCACTCTACTCATGGGAAAAACTAATTACCTAATGCATTGGAGTGATGTATAATTCCATGTTCACCAGTCACATCATAACATTTACATTACACTATATAATTCTAGGGGCACATATGACGTCATCACAATTACATTATTATACATGCCACATAGAACATATATCATTCATGAACATATAATAACCCACAAGAAGTAATGAGTTTCCTTTCATAAGAATACATTCATAAACATATGGGTTCCCAAATGGAAGAGGGAATAACATACTTGATATAATAATCATCAACAATGAGTGAAGGAAAAAAATCTTGAGATGTAAAAGGTGTGTTTTTTTGTGAAAGAATAGTTATTTTGGAAAATGATGTCTTTCTCATTATCAAGACCTGACCCCCACATGAGCTCAAGCTATAATGACTGAAACATTGATGAATAAAAATCCATTTATTTTAATTAATTGTAATATAGATATAGAAAAAATATGCACTCCTTTTGGTTTATTATATCCAATTAGATATAAATGACCATTAATTATCCTAACCATTGATAAAACAGTCTTTGAATAGTTATCACATGACTTGTATAAATATTGGGTTTTAAAAAATCCTTCTGACACAGAAAAAAGAATTATTGGCCTCAACTAGTAGGATCATACCCTATAAGGCCCATTTATGGGAGATTCCAAAGGAGATATCATTTCTATGACTTTCCCCAGACCAAACACAATTTGATATCCAACAACTGAAGTATGACCTTAATCCTTTATAGGATAAGTTCAAGCGTGTCGAGATTACAACACAAACCACATTCACAGAACAACCACAATAAAGCCTCACCATCTCACACCATACTCTTAGGGTGTTTTCTTCTATAATAAAGGGATATTTAACAAGACCATAGCATTATAGTTATCTAAATTATTTCTTAGAGAATAATTAGTATACTTTCATCTTATATTTTTTAATTTGAAATGATTTATAAAAGAAAAATATTATTTTTGGTTAATATTAAAATTCTATTAAAAAATCTATTTTGTTGAAATAGTTGATTTTTTAATAAAATAATTTTATAATAAAATATTATTACCAAATTAATTTTATTAAATATAAATATTCATATAATTTTTATGATGTTTAATTTAATTCATATTGAGGTTTAAAATTTTTTTTTCTCAAAGCCCATCAATTTTCGATAAATATCAGTTTTTTAAAGTGATTAATATCCAATGAAGAAATTTATTTTGATAAAATGAATATTATTTTTTGAATTTGGAGGTCAAAATTATCCAAAAAGTGAAATGTTAATAATTTTCATAGATAACTGAATTTTTGGGTAAAAATTAGATATTATATAAATATAAAACGTGTTTTCTGACATCATAATTACAAAATAGTAATGTAATAAAATAATTTAAAATTTAACATCAAAAAAATATTTTTTCCTTTAAAATAATTTAATTTTAGATTTATTTTATTTTTTTAAATCCTTAGTGAATCCTCCAAGACATATAAAATATTTTTTGAATTTAAAATTATTTCCTTGAATGTGTGAGTCACCTTCACATTAGCAAAGAAAATATTTTAATAGCATAATCCCATATCATTATAAAATAATGTATTCCACATCCCTTTTTCTAAAACCAAGTCCAAAAACTTGGGATGGAGTGTGGTTTTGAATATTATTTTGTATAGTGTCTAAAACCAAGATACACATAAATTCCCCCACCTTGCATATATAAACCCACAATGTCTCTAATTTCTCTTTAATAATTATCTTCTAAGATTTACCAACATCAGACTATTTATCACTATAGTCCTCCCAATGTCCCCACAAGTACCCAAGAAGCCTCCCCAAGCCTTTGGGACCACACATCCATGTATGAGATCTCACTCTCTCCTTTTTCTTCAAAACCACTTTAATATCATACCTTTTAATATCCATTTACTATATTTTGGATATGTTCTTCCATACCTCATTATTATCCATTTTTTATATAAATTATGGAATCCTTATTTCACTCTTATTAAGTCCCCACACCCAATTATTCTTTAATCCCACCTGTTACTATGAAAAAATTCCATAAGGGATCCTCACCATTCTCACTTCCTTTCAATTAAAGAACCTTGTTAGAAATTAGTCTTTTAAATTTCAATTGGTTTTTTGTTATTATTTTATAATAAACTCCCAAATTTAAATCATATGTTATGTGAATTAAGGAACATTTAATCTCCCTTATTTTTACCCTTACCTAATATGTTTCTATGCTAAAATTCTATAGGGGATCTCCCTCTATCCTTTTTCTTCTAGCACCACTTTTATGAAATTATTTTTAATTTCCATATTATTTAATAGTTTTATGTTCATCAATACCTATGTGATTTCATTTTCATGTATAAATTGTGAGATACAACATCCTCTCTCATCAATATATTTTATGATTTTTTTTGATGTCATCATGATTCTGAAATTGTACAACGATTTTCCATGCCAAGATCATCGTGTAGTGAATACCATAACCATTCCTCTATGAAGGTTGTTCACATTTCTTCTCAGGTAAATATTGATTGGGGAAATTCATGTATGTATTCTACATTGCCTCTTCAAGGAATAAATAATTATGTTTAATTAATCCATGTTGTATGATCTATGTGGCACACATATAAATGGAAATGAAATGATTATAAATGGTGCGCCCTGATAGCGCTCTAATGCACTGGGTAATATTTAGTATCATGTTACATCATGTGCAATGAGGGTTTACACATTTAATTCTTGTTAAATGAGTGTTTAATCATGATAATCCCTGTTCAATGATCCTTGAATCATGCTAATATCATGTTGTATTTTTTTTTCAAATTTCCATGTTATGATTATCATGCTATATCATGGCTTTATGTACATGTTTCTTTTATGCTCCATTAATATTCCAATTTTCTAACATGTACTTCCTTCCTCAAGTTATTCCATGTTTATTACCTTACTGGGATTTATATCTCACTATTTTCTTATGTATGTCCTTAGGTTATCCCATGAATTATTATGTATGAAGGAATATAGTGGTGATGTAATAGAATATTTAATTAAAGATGTTGTATTTAATGTTTTATATTGTTATGTAATGTCCTCAATTTCCCAAGACATTATACCTATTGATCTTTGTAGTTGTATTATGTGAAAATCTATATAATAAATCTTGTTTAAATATGAAATAAAAAGTAGGGTTTTTATATTTTTAATTAGAGGATAGGTTTAGTTATTTTTTGGATTAGGATTAGAAAAATCTATTTAAAGACTTATGGAAAAGTCTATGAATAATAAAATAAACAATCAATATTTTAGAGTATATAGTAAGTGGGTTATAAAGAAAATACATCCATGTACAGATATGAAAAAGATGAGATGGATCTGGTACATCTATATCTTGGGGTAAAATAAGAAAACACCTCTTTAAGCTATATTCATACAACAACTAGTGCATGACAACAGGCCTCATTACACTCTAGGTTCAGCACTCTCAAAGGATATTATTTTGTAAATTCATAATATTATAACAACACATTATTAAGGTAATAAAAATCCCATAAGATTATATGGTAGAAATTAGATCACTGGTAACTTTGATTAAAGCCTAAAAATTCATATGTCAAGGAGATAAATGTAATTTATAATTTATACATTTATTGTCATTCGATTACAATTATGTGTTTTACACTTTTCAGGTCCTCATCCCGAATTTTTCTTTTATTCTAAACAATAGCTAGAAATAGGAGGAATGAGGATGAAATCCAAGGAGAAGTGCAATGTGATGACTGCCAAAACAAGATTCATAATTACATGGTTGCTCAAGAAGCACACATAGTGATTATGACAAACCATCTATCAAAAATCATGATAAAAAATTGGAACAATGTTGAAAGACTAAAGGATTTATGGAATATGAAGATGACATCTCATTAAATTCTATCGGATAAAGGTGATAAGATAATGAATACTCAATTTACTTCATGCGTCATGTGTAGAAAGAGGTACCAAGGGAAATTTTCAAAATTGAGTAAGACATGTTTTAGGTGTGCAATGGAAAGGCACAAAGTAGAAAATTTCTATGAAAATTGGTAATTTGATGAATGGAAAGAAAGTTCAATATAATAAATCATACATATTTATAAGTTCTAAATGCAGATAAGTTGGGAATTATCTAAGAGGATACACTATTTTAAGAGTTGAGAAGCATGATGAGCATAAACAATCTCCATGATCAAGGGAGAACACCAATTCCTATGCTAAGATGGATTAAAAGTTGTATATATCATAAATTTTTTCAATTCATGTCTTATTTGCATCACTCTTATGTTTTCTATGAACATTGAGTCCCCACCTGTAATGATATTATATCATTAGGGAAGACATATATAATTTTTTTATCACATATTGATTTTTGTGGAAATGTTCTTCATGAAAATATCATAAGTCTCCATTTGGTGGAATTTGAGGAAAAATTATAGAGTCATCTCCAACGCCTCAAGGCATTTGAAAATTCTCGAGAAAAACTATCCCACACATGATCTAGAGTTTGTAGTTGTGATATTTGCATTGAAAATATGGGAGCACGATCTCTTTAGGGAGAAGTGTGAAATATATAAATACAAAAAGGTCTAAAATACTTATTAATCTTTAAAGATATGAATATGAGATAAAGAAGATGATTAGAGTACTTCAAGTAATATGACTTCTCAATCCATTACCACACTGGGAAAGTGAACTTGGTGGCAGATTCTCTATGTAGATAGGACTCAACAATTATATCATTGATGAGAATTATAAACGATAAAATATTTATAGATTTTATGAACATGGAAATGGGAATCATAAATAATGGGAAATCATAAATCCTTTCACAAATTATTTCTCAACTATCTCTTTTGCAAATATTATCGGATTCTTAAAAATATTATGTGGGAATTTAGATGAAATTGGAAATAATCCAAAAATATAAATCCTCATGGTTCAATTTTATTGAAGAAGGAATTGTGGGATTTGGGTCGAGACTGTATATTCCATAAAATCTATAGTTAAATAAAGAACTTTTTTATGATGCACAGAGTTATAATTTCACCATTCACCAAGAAAACACAAATATGTATCGAGATCTCCAGGATCATTTTTTGGGGGTTAACATGAATATTAATATTTCTGAATATAAATAAATGTGCCTTGTATGTTAGAATCTGAAGGCTAAGTGGAAGAAGTCTGAGGGAATTATGAAACCATTACCCATACAAACATAAAAATGGGAAAACATCACGATGGACATTGTCATTGGACTTCTGAAGACATCTAATGGAAAAAATGATATCAAGGTTGTTGCAGATCGTCTCAAAAAGACTGCACACTTCATTTTTATTTGAGAGTATTTGTCACTTGATCAACTGGAATGTATATACATTATAGAAGTGGTGATGCTATATTTTATACCACAGTCGATTGTGTCCTATTGGGACCCAAGATTCAACTCTATGTTCAAAAAGAGCCACCAATACACTATGAACACCTATTAAACATCATAATGGATTATCACCCTAAAATAGATCGGCAATATGATCATAATGTCTAGAAAGTTGAGGACATGTTGAGATCGTTCTCAACAGACTTCAAATGAATATGGGACAAACATCTTCCTTTGGTGGAGTTATTTTACAATAATAGTTTCCAATCTAGAATGAAAATGGATCCTTACGAAGTCATTTATTGGAAAATTTGAAGAACACTGACATGTTGGGATGAAGTTAGGGAATGAAAACATCTACTTCCAGATATGGTTGAATAAATTGGGTAGAACTTTAAGACAATCCAGAAGCACATCAAAGCTTTCCAGTGTCAAAAAAATGTAATATGATGATAATCGTCAACAAGACCTATAGTTTTAAGAATGAGAATATATATTTCGTTATATACATATATGGAATAGTGTTTTGTGATTTTGGAATAAGGGAAACCCAATTCCAAGGTACATTGGCCATTTTGAGATCCATGATCACATCTGAGCAGTGTCCTATCAACTAGAACTCCCACTGAACCTATATCAAGTACCTTATGTATTCCATGTACTAATATTAAAAAGTAAATTGAAAACCCGTAACTTGTACCTAATAAAGTTGTGGGACCATTGGATAATGACATCTCCTATGAGGATAAGACAGTGAAGATCTTAGATTGAAATAAGAAAATTTCCCTCTTTAAAGTGTTGTGGAGAAACCAAAAGGTCAAAGAAAAAACAAGGGAACCAGAGAAAGTGATGAATAAGATTTACCCTCATCTATTTTAGTGTGGTAAAAGGAAATTTTGAGGGTGAAATTTCTTAAGGGGGGAAGGTTTTAACCACCTAAACATTTATGAATAAAATCACATTTCTTTTAATTAAATATCGTATTTATATAAAAAAACACATGTAATCCATTTATTATATTATATCCTATTGGATTTAAATGAACTATATGTATCATTACAATTTACAATATAAATTTTTAACAATGATCACATGAGAAGAATAAATATAGGGTTTTAACAGATCCTTTTGACACAAACAAAGTTTGTTATGAACTCAACCAGTAGGATCGTGCCCTATGAATCCCAATTAATGGATATTTGGAGGGAGATATCATTTCTAGTATTTTTCCTTAACCATTCATAATCTGAGATCCAACAACATAAGCCAGAGAAAAACCATTTACGGGATAATATCAAGTTCATCGAGATCACGGACCAATCCATGTTCACTGAAAAACCCCATGAATTCCCCACCGTCACACACCTTAATCTTATAGAATATATTCGAGTAATAAATGAATATGTAATAATATCCTATAATTATAATTATGTGAATTATTTTTTATATAATAATGAATATACTTTCATTCTATTACTGTTAATTTTTAAATGATTTTTAAACAAAAAATAGTATTTTTTGGTTAATATTCAAATTAAATTAAGAAAACAATTTTGTTAATTAATGGATTTTTGAATTATATAATATTATAATAAAATATTATTATTAAATTACTTTTACGAAATATAAATGATGGTATAATTTTTATGATATTTAATGTAGTTATTATTAAGGATTGAAAATAATTTTTGTCAAATCCCGAAAATTTTCAATAAATGTTGGATTTTGTTTTAACATTGAATATTAACATATTTTGAAAAATAATTAGAAAATATAAATATTATTTTTGTAATCTAGGAATGAATATTATGCAATGGGTAATTTTTAATAATATTTTGAGATAGTTGATTTTTCGGGTAAAAATAAAATACTGTATAAATATATAATGTATATTATGACATCATAATGACCAAAAATTGAAGTAATAAAATTATATAAAAAGGTATATTAAGAAAAATATATGTTTTTACATTTAACTAATGTAATTTAAGGTTTATTTTAATTATTTATAATGTCATAGTGAATCCTCTAAGACATATTAAATATTTTAGGATTTTTGAATCATTTCCAAGAAGGTTTGACTCACCTACACATAAGAATGTGAAATATTTTAATATCTTCATATATTATCCTTTTAAAAAAATATATACCACTACCATTTTATATATAACATGTTCCAAAACTTTTTTATGGTTTGTGGTTTTGAATATTTTGTTGTGTAGTGTCCAAAACAAAAATAATAACGAATTCCCCCACCATTCCAATACAAACCTACCCAAGTTCCCATTTCTATTCACATAATATCTTTTAAGATTGACCAACCGCTTCTTGATACCCCTATAGTCCTCTAAAGTATCCCTAAATCTCCCAATAATACTCCCCCATGCCTCTGGGATTACATATCCTATTAAGGGATCTCCCTCTCACTTTTTTCTTCAAAAACCACTTTTTTCAGACACTTTAATTTCAATTTTCATGATTTGAGATATGTTCTTCCATAACTCTGTGAATTACATTTTATGTATAAATTATTGTACGTTACTTTAACTCACATTAATCCCCCCCCACAATGAACCATTAAGACCAACCGTTACAATTCTTAAATTTTGTAAGGGATCCTCACCTTTTTCTATTCCTTTCAATTCATGAACATTGTTTGAAATTAGACTTTTTAATTTCAATTGATTATTTTTTCACTATTTTATAATAAAATCCTAGCAGTCCATTTTATTTTATTTTAATTTGGGATCATTTTTCCCCCTCATTTAGACCCTTACCAAATCTGTTGTTATACCAAAATTATGTAAGGGATCTCCCACTCACTTTTTTCTTGAATCTCCTCTTTTATAATATTCTTTTTTCATTTCCTTTTTCATGATTTGGGATATGTTCATCCGTACATAATTATTATCTAATTAATGTATAAATGACTACATACCGCTTCCTCTCTCATCAACATATTTCACAAATTTCTATTTGACATCGTTATGCTGGTGAAATTGCTTCATGATTTCCCATGCCAAAATCATAATATAGTGAATACCATACCCATTTATCTATCATGATCATTCAGCATTATGATCATGTACATTTTTATTTGTGACATACATTTATGTATTCAATATTTAATTTTTTGGGGAAATTATGATGTTTAATTAATTCTTGTTATATCATATATATGACACACTTATACATGAAAAAGAAATGATTCTGATGGGTGTTGCCTGATAGTGCTCCAATGCATTGGGTAATGTTTAGTATCATGATAAGCCATACTTAATATGGGTTTAATCATTCTAATTCATGTGTAATGATGTTATAATCAATCTAGTCCATGTTCAATGATTCTTGTATCATGCTAATATCATTTTTTATGTTGATGCCACATTTCCATGTTATGATTATCATGTTATATCATGCATTTATGTTCACGTTTTTTTTATGGTACATTGATATTCCTACTGTCTAGCATGTATTTTATTACTTATGTTATTCTATATTTATTCCCATAATGGGTTTTATATCTCACCCTTTTCGTATGTATGGCCTCAGGTTATCCTATTCAATGCTAAGTATGAATGAATGATGAGGTTGGGTAAATTATGTTTTAAATAAAGATGTTGTATTTCATGTTTTATGTTTTTTTAATGTTCCTAATTTCCCAATAAACTATACCTATCGATCCTCATAGTTGTATTAAGTTAAAATATATGTAATAAATCATGTTTAAATAGGAAATATAATTCTTTTTTGTTATATGAGCCACAAATACCCTAAGAACACCTCCATAGGCCATGGGAGGTTACTTGCACCGAAGGTACAAAAATTCTAAGGAGGCCTTTTCCTGAGAACCTATACACATGCACATCACCAACTCAAGGAAAAAGTGTAAAGGAAAGCAGGTAGATACCACACTGCTATATATAAACTACCAATATACGTCAACCTATAAACATTAAAAGTACAGAAAAGTAAACTAAAAGGGAAAAGGGAAAAAATGAACGCCCAACCAGAAAATTACCACAACCCACCAATAAGTGGATTAATAAAATTAATAATGGAGACCCACTCCTAGATCACATTCTATGACCACCACACGTGGTCCAAGAACCCCATTTCCCTAATATCCTCTAATGTAATGATCAACCTATCTATCTTCTATAAGGTCACATCATGTGATGGAAAATCCTAAGAAGGGGTTAGTATAAAATATACTCAATAGGATGCCTTTATGGCTCAAGAGAGCATCAAAAGATGTACTGATGGAGGGATTAGTATATAGAACAGTGTAAAGTAAAAGGATTATATCTCAACCCAACAAGAGTGTGAAAGTAGGATAATACCAACAAAAGGATCCAGAAATGGTGAGAGGATGAACTTCTTGTTGAGTCTTTACTACTTATATTAAGAGAGTAGAATCATCCCACCATGATAAGCTAGATACGAAATCTTGTGGAATACTCTACGTGTCTTTGACTCTCCTAGAAGAAGAGTAACCAAAACTCAAGGAGTAAAAACTGGAAATAGAATATATATATATATATATTCCGAACAATGAAACCCAAATGAGAGTGTATGGGCATCTCCATATTATAGCTAATCCCAAGAAAGTGAGTAGCCAATGATCCTACAAATAACCACCAGCGATGCCCTGTAACCCATACATCTGCTTTGAATTGAAATTCCTAGGGAATCAATCACCACACCTTAATATTATTGGATTTTGGTGGGAATATCTCTCCTTCACATTTTTAAGTCATTTCACAAGGACACATCATTGTGGGAAAAGTATCTCTCTTCCTCCTGAGTCTAATTGTAGGGAAAGGGATTCCTCATCACTATGTAACTTAATTGATAGGTTGTGTTACAAAGTTGAGGAACCATTCCCATCCTATTTGGAGGGTACTACTCTTCATCGGGTGCATGTTCTATTGTACGTTAATGGGAATCATCACCCAGAAGATGATGGGGACCCACTACCTTGACTAGATAAGGTGACTTCCCAATAGGAGTTGTCAATGTGACCCACTACCCATCCCCACTGTAGGGAAGCCCAAAAATACCTTTGGGGAACATATCCTTGCCCAATTATAGGTAAACTAAGAAAATCCATTGGTGTCCACTTCCCAGCCCAGGTGTAGGTAAAACTAGAACTACTCTGGACATCTGTGTTGGTTATTACCTCTCAAAAAAGCATTCAGTAATTATGGCCATCCCTACTAGATGGTAACTATTGATAATGCATCATGGAATATATTCCATTCCAACTAGATGGTACCTATTAGAAATGCATAGAGTACCATTGGCCTTCCTTTCTAGATGTTACCTACGATCACACTTGTCACCAGACATCACCTTCAAAAGGTGTCACACTTTGACCATCATATACCGTAACTCATAAGCTACTACAGAGGGAACCATTGTGTTCTATGTGTAAAAACATTTGGGATAAGCTAATCTCATGCCAATATTCGAGTTCATAGTAATGAGATTAGAGAGGTAGAAGAATTCACAATGTATTACAAGTTGTAAGTGGGTCCCACATGATGTGTGACCCTACCTCATCACCAAGTTGTGCACCTCACCATTATAGTGTACTAAATTGTGAACAAGTACCCCTATGATTTCCATTTTACTCTTAGAGTACATATAACGTATATTCAAAAGTTCAATGACCACATATTGCTTGTTGTTAATCCAGATGGTCAACATCATAACTTCACTAACTTTCTTCCTTAATGGCCTATAACATTTTATTGCATCTCGTCACACATCTTCTCCTCTCTCACTAGAGTCAAATCTGACATGATCAGTGGATTCTCTTAAAAAACTATAGTAATTTCTTCCACCAATATTCCTTTCATGTTTCTAAAAATAATGAGATCCTAAACAAGGATCCGTACACCCAAATTAATCACACCCTTGAAATCCTTCTAGAAAAACACACATTGTTGACTATTTACTCCCTATAATAGACATCTGATGGAAAAGTTGTGTGTCTCCCCATTATTCGCAAAAGATGTAACATGGGTCCCATGCCTCAGTATGAAAAAAATATGTATCTCTCAATTTCATATCCTCATGGAAAACCACATGATTTGGACTAATCATTCATCCAAAATGGATAACTGGTGAAAACATTGTATTTCACTACAACACATTAAAATCATAATATGTGGGTCCCACACCTCGTCTTTGGATTAAAAACCCAATAGTAGTATTGAAATGTCTGCACAAATACTAGGTTCATGCCACTGCTGATAGTGCATCAAATGAATAGTCTCTTTCGAAGATTGGTTAGATAGAATATATGTGAATAATAATAAATATTTTATTATTATTAAACATAGGCGTTCCATGCAACTTTGAAACAAAACCATGACATAATAGTCTTGATGTTGTCAAAAAAATATCTATATCTATGAGAGTGATGTATGGCCATATACAGCACATCAGTCAAATTCCCAATGCGATAGTTAATGCTTTTTGAAATTTCGTTGGTCGAAAAAGGTTTGGTTCAGACAAAATTGGATGGGCCCCTCCACCTAGGCTAACCCGCCCCAGCCATCCTAGTCTGCATTGCTAGCCTGAGGCCTATCCATGTGTCATTGACCATGCACTGCCCTCCAACCTAGCTAGTAGGCCCCTATATGCCTCAGCCCCCCATGTGTCCCCTTGTCAGCATAGCGACACACACCGCATGGATCACTGCCGCCTGTGGTCCTGTATCAGGACCCCTTTACCACCCAATTGATGACCTCCTACCTCGAACCCTCTCTGGCCTCACTCACCCACCAAATCTACTTCTTTGGAATTGGTCTGTCTTCTTTTCCACCTCCAGCCACCTCCACACACCCGTCGTGCCAGAGCCCCGTAGTCATCACATGCCACTGCTGAGCCTAGCTACACCAGAGCCTCATACCTACGGCCTCCACAACTGTCGAACAACACTATAATCAGTGGGACTTCCTCTTTTGGTCCCTTCCACAGACCATTATGAGTTCACCAAGTACCCAAAACAGATTCTGAGGCCAATTTAGAATCTTTCAGGATGAAATCATCACAGGAAAGGTCCTTGATCAACAATCCATTGAATATTTGACATGTCTAACAACAAAAATTGAATAACCAGATGAAAAGGTGAATAAAATGATGAAAAAAATGATTTTAAGCAAGGATTTGATGGCCTTGTTAGTATGGACATCAGCGATGTTAATTAACGTGATGATACAAATAGGTAATAAATGATTTTCAAATGAAAAATTCAATTTAAACTCAAAATTAAAAGAAATCCTACCTCAATTCATCCAGTTATTTCTATAAATGTGTCTATAGTGATCCCGTACTAATCATCTATGGTTTCAGTGGAGATTTCTCCTCAGTCTGACGAAGAATGGGGGAGATAGATATGAGAGAGAGACTTAGTAAAGATAGATGGATTTAAGGCTAACCCTAATCCCAAATCCTTAAATCTATATTTATAGGTACACCACTCAGTGTGGAATTCAAAACTCTAGATCCCTCTCAATTTATGATGTGTTTATGGAAAAAACCTCATTTGGAACTCAACAGCAATCTTGGATTTCCATTCTGAGTCTCCCAACAAATGTTATTTGATTGTGCATTGGAGATTAAATAATTAAGTTTAAGTATTTCATTTACTATTTTCTTCCTTGTTGATTTTTCTCATAGAAGTCATGCACTGAAAAAATTTATCTCGTACATAGGGTAAATTCCATGTTCGATAATTGAAAATGGAATTGGATTTATGATTTGAGCTAAGGTAGGAGTGTTATATCATTTATCTCAAGAGGAGTCTATAAATATAATTAATATTTTTCTGTAATTTATTTTGGGAACACTAGGCCTCAGAATTGCACTTCATCTTCGCATCTAACAGTGGAAATATTCATAGAAATATTTAAAACCATACATGGAGAAAATATCTCTACATCATTTCATCATTCAATATTTTTTACATGAAAAGAAAAAAAGTGATAACAACTCGATATACTGAGCACAAACCTAGCTCTTTTTCTCATAGGAAAACATACATGTTTTTGTGTTGGCACAACATGCAATGCACCAGGATGGTCTATCAGTATAAGGTCTTCTCTTTTCAAAGATGTGCGCATAAAAATACATGTATTTCCTTAGACACCACATGTGGGAGATGTCTTGTGTGCATTCCAGCTACTAGGGGCAGGGTAAGGCGATAGACAACCTCGTCGTCTCTTTGTGTGGTCCTAATTGAACCAATGAAACTATGGAAATTTTTTTGTTCCTGGCAGAACCTCAACGTCCTACATCATGACCAAATCAATAATTTCCACTTGAATAGGTTTTCATGATTCCGCCCATCCGAATATCCAAATGGTAAAACACATAAGGATATCTGGTCAAATAAGGTCTAATAGTTAATGTATCATAGCCGAGTCTCTCTTTTATGCTCAAGAAGCGAAGGATTACACTCCATTAACTAATGAAAAATATACCCTATTGCTCAACCATGGTCATCTTTAGGGAAGTTAACTACTCTAAAACATCCCACCCCCCAACCCCTGAGACTTCCTACTAAGGGAATCTGCTACAACATTTCATATGCCTGATTTATAAACTATCTCTAAGTAATAGTCCATCAAAAATTTCCATCCAGCATAACTGACTTAGGTTCAAGTCTCTCTAGTTGGAGACATATTTGGAACTTTGGTGGTCTGAATAAACCACAAAGCACTTTCCTAGAAGGGATAATCTCCACATTTTCTGGGTGATGACTACCACTGTCAAAACAAGGTAGTGAGTCACATAGTTAGGTTCATGGGGTCTCCATCATTTCTACCTATACTTGATAATATTAGTATCAAGAATTGACATTCAGAATGCAAGGTAATAATTAATAGGGAATGTTAGTAAAATCATCCAACTACAAGAGGATAGACACCGAATGCACATGGAATACCTCTTATTTCATCACCTCCTTTGGAAAGAGTGTAATCCCAAAAATAGGAACTAAACTATACCCTCTGGTGGAATTGCTAGAAAAAAGTTGTTAAGAACAAAAACTCAACTGGAAATTCTAGGAATAGCTCTAACACTTCTTTTCACAACACTTTTATTTAATAACAAGTCAGACAGACTCCTCCACCACAACATGGTTTTATCTAATCTGGGTGGAACTAACTCACCCTAATAGTTTTTCTCACCGCAAAAAATAGTTTCATAGTGGGGGGTAGACCCCTCTTCTTTGTGCATTCAAAGAAACATTGAACAACACCGACATAGGGTTTCAACGACCACCTTCATCACCCTGGTAAAAACTCAAACAATGAGCATGGAGGAAAGAGTACATCACATAGTGTCTATAAAATTCTTTTACAATAAGTAAAAAAGTCACGAGGAATACCTCTTATCATCTCATCCTCTATAGGATTGTAGAAATCTAAAGCTTTCAGTTTTCCATAGCACTAGAAGTTAGATTTCAGATCCTGATGTGGGAACCCTAGTTATGGTTTATTGACTTCATAACTTCATCCCCCACCTCCGACTCATCTTCCAACACCACCACCTTGGGGACTACTCTGATCATGGAAATATATCTACCTTGGAGGTCTACCTACTTCCTATCTTGTATTCTCAGCAATTCAGGTTTGGGAGTCTCATTCCATGGGACCTCAATTATCATTAGAATAAAATAGGCCCTCCCTAGGGAATCCCCCATGAACTATGATACCTTTTCCCAATACGACTACATTCCTAAGACTAAATATGTGGAGGAATCCTGTATCGCGATCTTGTCGATTGGAATCTGCAAGCTGTGGTAGATGTCTCAGCTTTATTGCGCTCACTACCATAATTATCTATATAGAGTCCCTTGTGGGAAACATGGTTACTCAATGAATGAATTGAAGTATGATTTTTGATTTTTGTCAATCCCCAGGGGAAGTTCAGAATGTGTGCCGATAAAGTGAAGAAATGGATAAAAATGGTTTTTCACAAGAGACTTACACGCCATTGTCCTGAAGGAGAGGAAACTTGTGAGAATAATGTATTTAAGTTCAGAACATCGAAATATGGAAAAGGTATAAGGGAGCCCATGTTTTATGGTTGGTCTCCCAAGTGAATTGCTTACCGAGACCTGCATGCCGAGACTTGCGTGCAGAGACTTGAACGCCGAGGGTAGACTTGCACGTCATCGTTCAAGGTGTCCAATGCCTATAAATATAGATCAACCCCTCCTCATTCTGTACGAAGTTCAGATATAGAGATATTCAGTGATCTCGTCACGCAAGTGTTGTGGTCATGCAATTGGTGGTGGGTCACATAAATTGAAGTTGCTCGATAGTTGTTTGCGGCTCATCCATGGTGGTTTGGGTGAGAAAGGGGTTGAGTCGCCCACATTTGGAGTTGGTGAAGGAGTTGTTGCACAAGTGTTTTGGAGACACTTGTGCGCCATGATTTGAAGAAGCGCGACTGTTCATAGTTGTGTGCCAAAATCAGTTTGGGCGTCAAAGGATGTGTGTCGCACAAGTTTGAAGTTGAGGAAGTGAGTGTCGCGCAAGTGTGAGAGGTGAAATTGTAAACCGTCTTGAAACTTGTGTGCTGTCTTGAAACTTTGTCAATGGGCTTGGAGAATCGCACCAGTTTTGGTTGATGTACTTCGGTTGTTTTGGAGATGCATGGAAGCTGGAAGTTTTCCTGATACCTTTAGTGCAAAGTGAGTTTAGTCTATTGGTGGAAGTTGAACTTCAACAGAGAATCTACATACAATAGAAGATTCATTCATTAGAAATAATGAAGATACCTTCATGTCTATAAACTGAGTGGGACTTCACCAAAGGCAGTGAGCCAGAGGGAGTTAGCGGGAGTGACCCGAGGGATGCAAAAGGCTATCCCTGAACATGTGTATATTCAGTGAGACTGGAACAGAGTGACTATTCCCAAACCATTGTGATCCACAACGAGTGAGGAATAGTGTAATTTGGTATGACTGACAACATGTTAGTGTATGCTCCTTGGAATTATCCCTTAATGGTGAACCATGTAAAAAGTGATGTGTCATCTCTTTACGTGTGAATGTTTTATTTATTCTCATATCCATCATACAGGTTAAACTTGTTTCTACTAACGTGGGAACAATATTTGTTAGTTTAAAAGAAATATTTAACACCCTGCTTCACCCCTCCCCTCACTATGTGTCCTAGGGTTCTTCAAGTGGTATCAAAGGGAGGTTCCTGGTGTTTGATATGTTTTATACTGCCATGGAAAATTCAAATAGTGTTAAGGGAGTTCCCCTCTTTGATGGAAGTAATTTTCAGATTTGGAAGAACATAATGAGATCTTATCTAAGTTCCCTTGGAATGGATGTTTTGTTTTCCATTGTGCAAGGTATACATGTTATTGATCCTACAGGGCTGGCCAAGACTGATGAATTTAGGATAATTCTTGATGCAGATGCTAAATCACAATATGCTCTCACCACTACACTTTCTGTTTAGATCTATCTAAAAGTGATGAGTTTCACCTCAGCAAATTCCATGTGGGATAAACATGAAAATATTTATAAAGAAGATAGAAAAGTGAAGGAGGCGAAAATAAAAGTCATGAACAATAGGTTTGATGATCTAAAGATGCATCCTGATGAGAATAAAAATTCCTTTTTCAATCAAATTACTTAAGTGGTTGGAGCAATTTTGGGTCTAGTTGAAAAAATCAAATACATGGACATTGTGAAGAAAATATTAAGAAGACTTCCACCCCTTTACAAAATCAAAGGTTTCAGACCTTGATGAAAGAGATCTTTCTAAACATTCTTTGGATGATCTATTGAGTATCCTAGTGGCATATCAAATGAGAGTCAAACCAGAAGATTCTACTACATGAGTTAGCAAGGAAATGGAATTCAAATCCATGGAGAAACTATAAATTTCAAAAGATAGTAGTGGTAAAGATGATGATGAAAAAGAAATTCTTTCTCTCATTGCCAATAAGTTCCCAAAGGTAAAGGGTAAATTCATCGGGAAGTTACCTCTATCTTGGTTTCTTTGTGGCAAAGTCAGGTACATTTCTTCTTAGTGCTTAAGAAATATCGATGATGATGATAGTGATGCTGAAAACCTTGATAAGCCTCAGAAAAGGTTTTTCAAGAATGGAGACTTCAAATCTAGAAAGAATGATCTGAAGAAGATTTTTTTATGTGAAGAGGAAGATGATAATAAGGAATTCTGTGAAGAAGAAGAACCAGTGTTTAAAACAGGGAACCATGCTTCCATGATATCCACTGTTGAAAAATCAAAAGATACTTGTGGAGATAATCAGTTTAAAGCTAGTGCAGATTCCAAGCTGCAACTTAAGGATGCTGCTACTATGCTTAAGATTAAATGTAAGAGTTGCAATAAGTGGAAATCAATTGTAGTGGAATCAACTGAATATGATGATCATCTTGAAGCTAAAATTGAATGACTGGAAGAATTCTTGAATATACAGTCCAAAATCCTTGTATTCAATGTTGATGCAGTGGATCTCAAGATGAGAATTGAAGAGCAAGAAAAGGTCATTAATGACCTCACATCCAGACTGGAAGAAAAGAACAAGGCTGCTGAGGGTCTTGAGGAGGAAGTTATTACTCATATGAGTTAACTTTAGACTGAATCAATTTCAATAGAATCATGGAAGAAAATACAGTTTGGAAGGATCTGAGACGCGAAGCTGTTGGAGAGTGAAAAATGTGGCTCTAATGGAGTTAAATAGACTCTAAATGATCAAAGACCTACCTTCATCATAAAAAGTAGAATTGGTTGTGAGGAAGAATCGTCAAATGCTGCAAATAAAGGTGACCAAAATAATGGCAAGCTGAAAGTGGGTGATGTGGAAAAGTCCTCTGAAGTGATGAAACAAAAACTCTTAATTTAATATTGAATTAGAAAAGAAGATTAACCTCGATTGTAGTGGAAAAAGGATACCCCATACTATTATCCCACGAAAGAAGAAATGAGGATAAATAAAAGTGAAAAGACATTTCCTCTCATGAAGTGTCAGTTCTTTGGATATTTGGGTCACACCATGTCTTATTGCGAAGTGGAAAGAATCTCTCTGAATGGAGAAGATATAGGAGTTCAAAAGAGGAGAATAAATTTATATACAAATTATTATAGAAGAAACAATTTTTACGGATATTGTTTTCGTTGATCTAACTTTGGTCATAAGGCTGTTAATTGCAGGCTGAGAAGGGACATGGACACCTCATGCCGATGTTCGATACATGTCAAGTCTCATCAGCAAGACAGTGTTTCTCTTTCAAATAGGTTTTCTTCTCTCAATGAAGATTTCGACTATGAAGAACCTAGGTACATAGAAGAGAAAATTTAAAGGACATTAGTGCTCTATACTAAATCCAATGTCTCATGGAATGAAAGGAAGAAAATTTAGAAATCCAAACTTACAGAGGTGGCCCTCAAAGCTACAAAATGAAACATTACTTGGATTCTGGATAACAGTTGTTCATCTCTTATGACAGGAAATGTTTCTCTGTTATCAAATATCAAAAGGATGTTTGACGGAACATTACGATTTGGTAATGATGGAGCTCTGAAAATCAAAGGCAGTGGATGTAATGAATTAGAAAATGGAGAGCTAAAGAAGACTAATGTCCTTTATGTAGATGGCCTACATCAAAATATACTAAGTGTGAGTCAACTCTGTGACTCGGGACGTATAGTTACTTTTAATCAGGAAGTATTCACTATCATGGGAAAGATATGCAATTAACTTATGAAGGGATGCTGAACATAAGGCAACATGTATCAGGTTGATAGTAAAGAAAATATTTGTTTCATGACTGTTGAAGAAGAAAAACATATGTGGCATCAGAGAATGGGACACATCAATCAAAAAGGCATGGAGAAAATTTTAAAATTTAGGATTTTCATGCACATTCCCAACCTGAAGCATGAGAGTGAAAAGTCTTTTGATGCTTGCATTTTTGGGAAGTTGGTCTACATTTCATATCGTCTATAGAAGAACAGGGGATCCCATCTTCTTGATCGAATTCATACAGATGTTTGTGGGCTGATAAATGTTGCCGGAACTCATGGAGAATGGTACTTTTTCGTTTTCATAGATTATTACAGTAGAATGGCATGTGTAATGGTCATTCAAAGGAAACAACAAGTTCTTTACTCCATTAAAAAATATCGGTGAATCACCTATAATGATACTGCAGGAACAATCAAAGTGTTGCAATCTGAAAATGGAGGGGAATACATGTCCATTGAATTTAAAAATTACCTAGAGAAGCATGGGATACAACATGAGGTATCTGTTCTGAGAAATCCACAACAAAATGGATTAAATGAATGCAGGAATCGACAGGTGAACAACATGGCACAAACTATGTTGATTGAGAGTTGTATTCCATGACATAACTGGAAAGAGGCTGTTCAAGCTGCAGTATATATTCAAAATCGAACAGGACTTTATATGGGTGAGACGAAGACACCATATAAATAGGGGCATGGAGGGAAACCATATTTTAAATACTTTTGTGTTTTTGGAAGTGAATTATTCATTAATAATAAAGAAGGAAATCAAGGGAAGTATGGTGACAATGCAGATGAAGGAATTTCACTTGGATACTCAATGAAAAGAAAATCCTACGAGTGTTTCAACAAGCTATTAGGAAGGAATGTGGAAAGAAGTGTTGTTAAGATAATTGAAGAGAAACCCAAAAATTCTTCAATGACGTCATATGCTGATGTGATAGAAAGTGAGGAAGAAAGTGAACGTGGAGAAAAAAAATACATAATAGAGGAAGCTGTATAAAACACTCACCAATCATATCATTATGGTGACTTAGAAGAAGAATCTGAAGAAGAAATTGTGGTATGATAGAATTAAACTGAACCGCATAAGAGAAATAGTAGAGCTGAGATTGATCCATCTAACGTAATTGGGGACAAAAGTATAGGGCCCCGGACTTAAACCATACTAAATATTGAATTAAATTAATAATTCACATTGAGGATCTTTTCAGGTTTAGAGTTTTAGATAATTAGGACATAACTATTGCATCTCAAAATATTACAAAGTATACACTTCCACTAAGTTTCCATAGAATAAAAACTCTTAAAAAACATGTCTAGTTCCATGTTTTATAAAGCATGACTTTCCATTGATCTCATCCTTGACCCAATTCCACATTAAGTCCTGTGAAAAAAATTTCAATAAAACTTAGGGTGAGTATAAAAAGCTCAGTAAGGGATACACAAAGAATGAAAACTATTAGTTTATCAAAACAACAAGTAAACAATGTATACATTATCAAAGTAATACTTTTCAACTTTAAGAAGAAGTAGAAACTCTTCACTAAAACGAAGATCATTAATTACCCTTTTGTAACCAAAATATTACCATAAAACCCATATAAAGATCACAAAACATATAAATGTAACATGGGACATAAACATACTTAAATGGAATAACCATACGATTGACTTCCACACATATCACTTAATGGAATAGTCATGCGGCCGACTTCCATACCCAATGCATTGGAGGTTTTAATGTAACCACCCATCCTGGTATTCACGACACCACCTGTCATATGGTTTATCACGTAATCACCCATCAAATTTCCAAGTACCATTATAAAATCATAAGACAGAAAACAAACATAATGGAAAGAAAACATTTCCACATTCCGATCACAATATATCACTTAAATATATTGACATATCAACTCCATTATAAAAACCATTTTCAATACTAAAGTACATAAAATAGCATATGGTATTTATTTCATTTTAAAAAACATTATGGATTTTTGGGGAATCCAAAGACCAAATAATACTCACGGCGGCGGAAAAGGTCATTGTCACCGCATACGTAAAAAGAAACATTTCTTTTTGTCATTTAGTAAACTGCTTCGTATAAAAAGAATATTTTTGAATAAAATTAAAAGACAAAGGGTTTTATACACCATATAAAAGAAAGTTCTATATAAAACAAAATATGCCTCAATAAAAGGAGATTGAGACGAAGTCCCTTACCTCGGGTCCGACTTGATTCGATCATTCTTTAACGTCCTGAATAATAAACTTGAGTTAATTTCTACTTGATTAAGAACATTTAATATCACTAATTACCATGTTATAAACATTATCTAATCATCTAATTTAATAATGTTTGTTTTGTCAATATTTGGTTCTTAAGTCGAAAGTGGACTTCTTACAATTACATGTTGTTCGTGTGGTCAGAGGTTCATTATATCCAGAATGATATTCATGATTTGGATATCATATATATCATATATATCCAGCATATACATGTATTTATAATATTACATAATCATTTAGACGTAACATACATCATATTTATCCATTATATATATGTACTTGTAATAGTACATTACATTTTGGGATAAGAAATGAAATGCACAATTCATGGTGACGGTAAGCCGTACGTACGCATGAACGCTACTTTCATTTCTATATCATACTTTAATGGAAATAAATAATAATTATATAAAGGTATATTATAATTCCAGTATAAAATAATATATAATAACTATAAATCCATCCTTTATATGTCCCACATATGGCATTAACGAATCAAATCACTTTGAGGGGGCGGTAGTCCGCACTTCCTAAAATGAAGATATCGCGTATACCCATAATGGAAGCCATAAAGTTATTCCATAAATGAAAAATAAAGAAGCTTAAGAAAAACATAAACATATTATATATCATATATAAATATAGTGACATCTTAATGGCTATCATTGAAGGTGTTAGAAGAATATTGAAAAATCATCGTTTCATGAGATAGAAATTCTCCATCCACAGAAACAGTATGTTCTTTAACCATTAGATGTAGGTGTGCGAATGTGTAGCTTGAATGATTCTTATAACAACATCCTAGTATATTGAAGATATTGGATTTGTTACAAAAGAAATTAATAAAAAGAGTTCAGGGGGTTGGAGAAGCAAAATAAAACAAAAGAACACAAGTGAAGACATTACCTTAAAATCGGGTAACTCTCTTAGATTTGAGCTCAAAGGCATACTTGGGAAAACTTCTGCCAAAGTTGAGGCTTATAGAAGTAATGAAGGGATGTGGAGAGACAAAATGGGAAGAGAGTGGCTTATCCAAAGGCTTGAGAGGTGTGAGTAAGGTGGTAGAGGTGGGGGTCTTTTATAAGAGGAGAGGAGGGGCACTTTTGGAAAGTAAAGAAATGTTACTTTATTTTAAAATGCGTTTCAGATTATAAAGGTCCCAAATTGATGTATTTTGAGGATAAGTTGATAAGGGTTCTAAATTCACCCATCCAATAGGTTTTTGACTGGTTTAGGTCTTATATTTTACATTATCGTTTCATTTTA
Organism: Viscum album; assembly: GCA_963277665.1. Classification (NCBI taxonomy): domain Eukaryota; kingdom Viridiplantae; phylum Streptophyta; class Magnoliopsida; order Santalales; family Viscaceae; genus Viscum; species Viscum album. The sequence goes on along the minus strand of OY728129.1, from coordinate 1,159,072,951 downwards.
TTACAATCGTTAAATAATGAGGTCATCGCTGCATCATCATGGTGTCATAAATAATTTAATTTATTTAATGTCTTAAAATGATAGAAAAAATACTATGATGTTGGAACTCTATGTAGATTTCCAATGACTATTTATAGTCAAAAATCTAACTGGTATAACCCCATGTAAAAATTGGTTTAGTAAAAAAACTCATGTTTGTGTCATTTTTTACTTTAACATTAAATAAAAAGATATTAATGTCATTTTCCTTCCAAAGTGGCTCCATGGGGTCCCCAAGTTGACCCATGGATCCTCTTGGTCTTCCATGACACATCCAATAAGGGTAGGACATGTGTAACGTTCTTTTCATATTATCAAAACATTATTTTTACCTTAAACTACACTAACTACCTCTAATCACGATTAAAAACTTAAAAGATACTATTCACCGAAAAATTATTTTAATCCCATTGAACAACCTTTTACTTCTTAATGAAAACCATGTATGCCGGATTTTTGAAATTCAAATCACAAAGGTGGTAATATTTCATTTAAACGAAAAATCAGTATTTTAAGTACCACTTAGTGGTTTCACTATTCATCAAAAATTGATGTTTTTCAGAAAAATACAAAATATTCATCCTAATCTATATTTGATATTCCAAATTCAAAAATGAAGTCTATTTTACAAAATTCAAAACATATAAGTTGAATTAATTAATTTAATAATTAATTCCCACTGTCAGAGCAAATAGCGTGTTTTTATGAAACAATAAGTATCAAAAGATTGACACTAGTTTATGTCCGATTTCAAATTGAAATTAATTCCAATGACCAATATTGGATTAAATGGTAAAAATATATTCTAATTTCACTTTAAAACCAATTCAAAAGATAATTTAATCATATAAATAAATTATATTAAAAAGAGGTTTTGAATTAAAATACAACATTTTCACTATTCATTAAAAAATGAAATTTACCGGAAAAATACCAAAAATTTACACAAAGTAAATTATGATGTCCCGATTCTAAAAAAGAGTTTTATTTGGTACAATAGAATGTATAAGAGTGACCAAAACTATATTCAATGATGGTTCTCCATCAAAAGGCAATAAGTGAACCTTTAGTGAAAATTAGGGTATAAATGCCTAAAATTGAATTATTTTCGTATTTTAAGCCTTAATATTTGATTGGATAAATGTAAAAACATTTAAAAAACATATATAATCATATTTACGTATTTCTATCCATTCTTTCCAATACAACGGCTATGTGTTAACTACCATTTAAAATAATATTATTTTATTACTAGTGTGAAACGTAAGATTTCAATGAAACTCTTGGTTGTGTATCGGGTACGCTATCGAACATAGAAACCCCGTTAAGGTAAAATTAATATTTAATTCGCAAATATTAATAAATATGAAAATATATTATTCTTTATTTACCTGGGATGTTACATCCTTCCCCCATTTTGGGAATTAGGTCCTCACAATTTTATTCACTTATCAAAATAAATGGCGGTATTTATCCCTCATATTATTTTCAGATTCCCATGTTTCCTCTTCCACCATATGGGTTTTCCAAAAAACCTTTACCTGATAAATTACCTTATTTCACAACACTTGCTCTCTTCGTTCAAGAATCTGGACTGGTTGTTCTTCATAAGAGAGATTCTCTTCCAACTGAACTACCTCTGGGCTCAAAACATGAGATGAATCTGGCATATACTTTCTCAACATCGGAACATGAAAAACATTATGTACCTGAGATAAACTCAGAGGTAAAGCCACTATGTAAGAAACTGATCCAACTTTCTCCAGAATTTCATATGGTCCAATGAACCTTGGACTCAACTTTCCTTTCTTACCAAATCGCATCACACTTTTATATGGAGAAACCTTGAGAAAAACATGATCACCTACCTCGAAATATAGATCCTTACTCCGGTTATCTGCATAAATGTTCTTTCTACTCTGAGATATTCTCACGTGTTTCTGAATCAACTGAACTTTTTCTTCCATCTCTTCTACCAATTCTAGTCCCATCAGCTTCCCTTCACCCACTTCATCCCAAAAAGCTGGAGTTCGACACCACTTCCCATATAATGCCTCAAATGGTGCCATCTGTATACTAGAATGAAAACTGTTATTATAAGAAAACTAAACCAAAGAAAGATGTTAGTCCCAACATCCCTGATAATCAATCGAACAAGCACGTAGCATGTCCTCTAATGTCTGAATTGTTCGTTCTCACTGCCCATCTGATTGCGGATGAAAAGATGTACTAAAATTTAATTCAGTTCCCAATGACTTCTGAAGGACCTTCCAAAAGTTAGAAGTAAACCTGGGATAAAAATCGGACACAATGGAGATAGGAACTCCATGTAACCAGACTATCTTTTTAAGATACAAATGGGAAAGTTGATCTTGGGAAAAAGTATCTCGTATAGAAAGGAAATGAGCAGATTTAGTCAAGCGATCAACAATAACCCAGATTGCATTATTACCTCGTGGTGTCTTCGGAAATCCCACAATGAAGTCCATGGATATATTCTCCCATTTCCACTATGGCACTGGTAAAGGCTGAAGCATCCCATTAGGTAACTGTCACTCTGCTTTAACCTGCTGACAAGTCAAACACTTCACAGTTAAATCAGCAATATCTCCTTTCATTCCATCCCACCAGTAATACTCTAGCAGATCTCTGTACATCTTAGTACTACCAGGATGAACTAAAAATGGAGAACTATGAGCTTCACATAACAACTCTCTCTTCAACTGTGAATCACCAGGCACACATAATCTCTTCCCAAACCTCAAAACACAATCATTATCGATATTGAATTCAGGAAACTAACCCTTCTGAACCAGCTCTACCTTTTTCTGCAACTCACTATCTTCCCTCTGTGATTGCTTAAATTCTATCTAATAGGGATGATCTCTCTGATACCTGAAACAAAATATAATAACTTTCTACACCAACAACTTCTATGCCAATGTTTATCAAATCAAAAACCAAAGGATTTCGTTCCAAACATAGCATGGTTAATGAATCATTTCTTTTTCGACTCAAAGCATCAGCCACTTTATTTCCTTTTCTTGGATGGTAATGAATTGTACAATCATAATCCTTGATTAATTCCAGCCATCTCCTCTGTCATGTGTTTAATTCATTCTGAGTGAATATATACTTTAAACTTTTTTGATCAGTATATATTTCACACTTTACTCCATACAAATGATGACTCCAAATTTTTTGAGCAAAAACAATAGAAGCTAATTCCAAGTCATGTGTAGGGTAATTTACCTCATCAGTTTTCAACTAACGTGAAGCATATGCAATTAACTGATCATTCTGCATAAGGACACAACCAAGTCATTTCAATGAAGCATCACTGTAGATAAAAAATCACCATTCCTAGAAGGAAGTTCCAAAATTGGAGCATTCACCAATCTTCTATTCAACTCCTTCAGTAGTAACCTTACAAACTATGAAAACTGATTCAACTAAGCCATCACTGCAGTAAACTGCTCAATTATGATTCTGACCATCTCAGTATGCTTATTTGGAAGGTCATTTCCCTCAGTATGCCTTCCCAAAAAAAGATTCTCTGTTTCCTCTACGAAAAACCATTCTTAACACTGAAATACCTTAGGTGAAGCAACATGGTAATCTTTAAATTCTATATAATTTCAATCATACCATAAATTAATTTATAATTTAAAAATTTTCTAACTCCTAATGTTGTCTAAACTGACCTCTGATACCAACTATAAGGCCCCGACCTTAAACCTCAGTTAATATTGAATTAAATGAATAATTCACATTGAGGATCTTTTTAGGTTTAGAGTTTTATAGAATTATGACATAACTATTACATCTCAAAAGATTACAATGTAGACACTTCTACTAAGTTTCCATAGAATAAAAACTCTTAAAAAACAAGTCTAGTTCCATGTTTTATATAACTTGAATTTCCCTTGATCCCATCCTTGACCCTATTCCACATTATGTCCTGTAAAAAACATTTCAAAAAAAATTTGGGTGAGCAAAAAAATCTCATTAAGGGATACAAAAAGAATGAAATTTTTTAGTTTATCAAAACAACATGTAAACCATGTTTTCATTATCAAAGTAATACTTTTCAACTTTATGAAGAAGTAAAAACTCGTCACTGAAAAAAAATCATTACTTACCCTTTTGTAACCAAAATATTACCATAAAACCCATATAAAGATCACATAACATATAAAGGTAACTTGGGACATAAACATACTTAAATTGAATAACCATACGGTAGACTTCCACACATATCACTTAATGGAATAGCCATATGGCCGACTTCCATACCCAATGAATTGGAGGTTATAATGTAACCACCCGTCCTGGTATTCACGGAACCACCCGTCATATGGTTTATCATGTAACCACCCTTCAAATGTCCAAGTACCATTATAAAATCAGAAGACATAAAACAAACATAACGGAAAGAAAACATTTCCACATTCTGATCACAACATATCCCTTAAAAATATTGACATAACAGATCTAGTATAAAAAACATTTTCAGTACCAAAATAAATAAAATAGTATATGGTATTTATTTCATTTTAAAAAACAATAAGGCTTGTTGAGGAAGCCAAAAACCAAATAATACTCACAGTGGCGGAAAAGGTCATTGTCACCACGTACGTTAAAAGAAACATTCCTTTTTGTCATTTTGTAAAACGATTCGTATAAAAAGATTCATTTTGAATGAAATTAAAAGTGAAAGGTGTTTATACACCATATAAAAGAATGTTGTGTATAAAACAAAATATGCCTCAATGAAAGGAGATTGAGACGAAGTCCCTTACCTCAGTTCCGACTTGACTCGATCGTTTTTTAAAGTCCTGAATAATAAACATGAGTTAATTTCTACTTCCTTAAGAACATTTTTCAAGTTCATTATTACATTTATATCACTTATTAACATGTTATAAACATTATTTAATCATTTTAGTTATTAATGTTTGTTTTGTTGATTATTGGTTCTTAAGTAGAAAGTGGACTTCTTACAATTACATGTTGTTCACGTGGTCAGAGGTTCATTATATCCAAAATGATATTCATGATTTCGATATCATATATATCATATATATCAAGAATATAAATGTATTTATAATATTACATAATCATTTATATGTGACATACATCATATATATCCATTATATATATGTACTTATAATAGTACATTACATTTTGGGATAAGAAATGAAATGCACCGTTCATAGAGACGGAAATCCATACGTACGCATGAACGCTACTTTCATTTCTATATCATACTATATTGGAAAGAAATATTAATGATATAAAGGAATATTATAATTCCATTATAAAATCATATATAATAACTTTAAATCCATCCTTTATGCGTCCCACATATGGTATTAACGAATCAAATCACTTTGAGGGGGTGGTAGTCCGCACTTCCCAAAATGTAGATATCGTGTATACCCATAATGGAAGCCATAAAGGTATGGAATAAATAAAAAATATAGAAGATTAAGGAAAACATAAACATATTATATATCATATATAAATATAGTGACATCTTAGTGGCCACCGTTGAAGGTGTTAGAAGAATATTGAACAATCATTATTTCATGAGGCAGAAATTCGCCATCCATAGAAACAATATGTTCTTTAACCATTAGATGTAGGTGTGTGAATGTGTAGCTAGAATTCGTCTTATAACAACATCATAGTATATTTACGATACTTTATTTGTTACAAAAGAAATGAATAAAAAGAGTTTAGGGGGTTGGAGAAGAAAAATAAAACAAAAGAACACAAGTGAAAACATTACCTTAAAATCAGGTAACTCTCTTAGATTTGAGCTCAAAGGCTTCCTGGGGAAGACTTCTGCCCAAAGTGAGGCTTCTAGGAGAAATATCATTATGTGTATCGAAAAAATGTGTAGAGCTTGGCCGAACCAAAGGCTTTAGAGGTGTGGGTAATGTGGTAGAGGTTGGGGCATTTTATAAGAGGAGGGGAGGGTCACTCTTGGAAAGTAAAGAAATGTTACCTTATTTTAAAATGTGTTTCGGATTTTAAAGGTCCCACATTGATGTATTTCTATTATAAGGTGATAAGGGTTCTAAATCGACCCATCCAATAAGTTTTTGACAAGTTTAGGTCTTAGATATTACATTATCTTTTCATTTTATTTAAATCGTTAAATAATGAGGTCATCGCTTCATCATCATGGTGTCATAAATAATTTAATTTATTTAATGTCAAAAAATTATAAAACAAATACTATGATGTATAAAATCTTTTTAGATTTCCAATTACTATTTATAGTAAAAAAATATGACTTGTATAACCCCATGAAAACATTGTTTTAGTAAAACAACTCATGTTTGTGTAATTTTTACCTTAACATTAAATAAAAAGATATTAATGTCATTTTACATCCAATGTGGATCCTAGGGTCCTCAAGTAGACCCATGGATTTTCTTGGTCGGCCATGACACATTCAATAAGGTTAGGACATGTGTAATGTTCATTTCATATTATTAAAACATTATTTTTACCTTAAACTACACTAATTACCTCTAATCACGATTAAAAACTTAAAAGTTACTATTAACCAAAAAATTATTTTAATCCCATTGAACCACATTTTACATCTTAATGACAACCATGTATGTCAGATTTTTGAAATTCAAAACACAGAGGTTGTAAAATTTCATTTAAACGAAAAATCAGTTTTTTAAGTACCACTTAGTGGTTTCACTATTCATCAAAAATTGATGTTTGTCAGAAAAATACCAAAAATTAACCCTAAGCTATATTTGATATTCCGAATTTAAAAATAAAGTCTATTTTTATGAAATTAAAAACATATAAGTTTCATTAATTAATTTAATAATTAATTCCTGCTGTTAGAGCAAATAGCGTGTTTTTATGAAACAATAAGTATCAAAAGATTGACACTATTTTAAGTCTGATTTCAAAGTGAAATTAATTCAACGACCACTATTGTATTAAATGGTAAAAATATATTATAATTTCACTTTAAAACCAATTAAAATGATAATCCAATCATATAAATAAATTAGATTAAAAAGGGGTTTTGAATTAAAATACAACATTTTTCACTATTCATTAAAAATGAACTTTATTGGAAAAATACCAAAAAATTACAGAAAGTAAATTTTGACTTCCTGATTCTAAAAAAGAGTTTTATTTGGACCAATATAATGTATAAGTGTGGCCAATACTATATTTAATGATGGTTCGCCATCAAAAGGCGATTTGTGGACCTTTAGTGAAAATTAGGGTATAAATGGCTGAAATTGAATTCTTTTTGTATTTTAAGCCTTTATCTTTAATTTTATAAATGTAAAAACATTTAATAATCATATATAATCATATTTTAGTTATTTATATCCATTCCTACCAATACAACAGCTCTGTGTTATCTACCATTTAAAATAATATTATTTTATTACTATTGTGCAACGTAAGATTTCAAAGAAAATCTTTGTTGCGTATCAGGAACGCTATCGAACATAAAACCCCTTTAAGGTAAAATTAATATTTAATTCGCAAATATTAATAAATAGGAAAATTTGTTATTGTTTATTTACTTGGGATGTTATACAAAAGTGCACCTACTCAAACAAGGAGGATGAGAAATAACACGCAATATGCATTTCTGTTAGTTGTGGAGCCATCCTCATTTGAAGAAGCTGCAAATGATGGATAACGGTTGAAAGACATGAATGTATAGATTGATCAGATTGACAAGAATCAAACATGGGATATTTTCCAGAGACCCGAAGGTAAAAATGTGATTGGTACAAAATGGATCTTCAAGAAAAAGTTTGATGAGCATGGAAATGTTATTATAAAAAAGGCACAACGTGTATGTAAAAGATACTCCCAGATTGAACTCGTTGATGTTGAAGAAACCTTTGCTCTAGTGGCTAGACTGGAGTAAATCAGGATTTTCCTTGCCATGAATCTTCAAAGAGAATATAAAGTGTATCAAATGGATTTCAAGACAACATTCTTGAATAGTGTACTTGAATAAGAAAACTACATTGAGGAACCAATGGTTTTTTTCGTGGTACTAATGAAACAAAGGTTTGCAAACTAGATAAATCTCTATATGGTTTGAAGCAGGCACCATGATCATGGTATTCCCAGCTGGAGTCATATCACAAGAAGATGGAATTTAGAAGAGGAGGTGTAGATCATAATCTATATGTGAAGAATTCTCCAAATGATCAGTTCATGGTTATCATCTACATTGATGAAATTATATTTTGTGGCAGCAGGTAGAAATCACTGGATGAATTTTACGATCACATGAAATCAGAATTTGAAATTTCTATGATTGGGGAGCTCACATATTTCTTGGGGCTGCAGGTGATTCAAAGGCAGGATTGCACTTTAATTTCTCAAGAAAAGTATGCAAGAGTGCTACTGAAGAAGTTTAATATGCAAGAATCCAAACAAATATCAAATCCGATTGCAGTTGGAACCAAACTTGGAAAGCATGTGGATGGGTCATCTGTAGACCCCACTATGTATAGGAGGATAATTGGGAGCCTGCTATACCTGACAGCGACACGACCAGATATTGTCTTTACAACCTGTCTAGTGGACCACTTTCAGAGTAATCCAAAGGAGGAACATATGATAGTAGTAAAAATAATCATGAGGTATATCCAAGGCACTCACAATTGTGGATTATACTTTGATACAGGAAGGGATAATGAATTATCAGAATTCTCTGATGCTGACTGGGCTGGCAATGTAGTGGACATAATTTCCACCAGTGGTAGAGAATTCTATATTTGTAATAAATGTGTTGGATGGTCAAGCAAAAAACAAGAAAGTACTTCTCTTAGTACTAATAAATCTGAGTATATCTCTGACACAATGGCATGCACTCAACTTCTATAGATGAAGCAATAACTAACATATATTGGTGATAATGTGAAGCAACCAATGGTAATTTACTGTGATAACAAGAGCATAATTGATCTTACGAAGAATCCTATTCAGATTTTTCATAGAAAACATATTGAAATCAGGTATGACATTATCAAATAAAAAGTTGAGCAAGGTGTGATTAGAATGGATCATGTGGGAACTGAAGAGAAAGTGGCTAATATCCTGACCAAGCCAGTGTCAGCTTCTATGTTTGAGAAGCATCGTTTGAACCTCTGTGTTTAGCCACCTCCCAGTGCATAAGGACGTTACAACATACCACTCTCCCTAGTTATGTTAACGATTTTTCTTATTTATGGCTATGATGAAGTTTTGTGGGGGAGATACTATCCAAGGGTGAGTTTTGAGCTGAGCAATGAATACTTATGGGTCTTTGGGTTTATTTCCAATGGGGGAGAAAAGAATAAATTCAGGAATGTCATTGACATGTAATGCTTCTATGACACGAAGAGTATTTAGCATTAGTGATAGGATGAGAAGGAATTCATTGGACATGTAATGTTTCTCTGACACTATAAAAAAATTACTTGAGCATCATGGAGAATTCCAAAACACGGGAACCCAATTCATGCTTAATCTCTTGTTTTCTACACTGAGAATTGATCACGTAGACTAAGAGTATTGGCTGAGTTGATTCATGTGTTTTTTGGTTTTTATGTGGATGGTAATCTATTGAATTGATTTTTTGATTTCCAATAAACTCAAAGGGGTAGATTTTTGAAACCATGGCTATTCTATGCATGAATCGGAGTATGGTTTGTGTTTTTTGTCAATCCTCTATGGAAGTTCAGAATGTGTGATAGCAAACTGAAGAAATGGAAAAAAGTAGTTTTGGCCAAGAGACTTGCACGCTGTTGTCTTGAAGGAGAGGAAACTTGCGCGCCTAATTTTTTCAAGATCAGAACATCAAAATATGGCAAAGGGAAAAGGGATCCCATGTTTTATGGTTGGTCGCGCAAGTGACTTGCACACCGAGACCTGCGCGCCGAGTCTTGCACATTGAGACTTGCGCGCCGAGGGGAGACTTGCGCGCCATCGCGTAGGGTGTCCAAATGCCTATAAGTATAGGTAGACCCCTCCTCATTCTATACGAAGTTTAGACATAGAGAAATTCAGTGCTCCTATTACACAGGTGTTGTGGTTGTGCATGTGGTGGTGGGTTGCACAAATTGAAGTTGTGCGATAGCTGTTTGCTGCACATCCAAGGTGGTTTGGGCGAGATAGGGGTTGAGTCGCCCAAGTATGGAGTTGGTGAAGGAGGTTTCATGTAGGTGGTTTGGTGAAACTTGCACGCCTAGATGTGAAGAAGTTCATCAGTTCATAGTTTCATGCCTAAATCGGTTTGGGCATCCAAGGATGTGTGTCACGCAAGTTTGAAGTTGAGGAAGTGAGTGTCATGCAAGTGGGAGAGGTTAACTTGTTCATCATTATGGAACTTGCGTTCCATCTTGAAACTTGCGCACCGGGCTTAGAGAAGCATTCCAGGTGTGGTTGATGTATGCCAGTCATTTTGGAGCTGCACGAAAGCTGGAAGTTTTCCCGATACCTTTGGTGAAAAGTGAGTTTAGTCTATGGTGGGAAGTTGAGCATCAACAGAAAATCTCCATACAATAGAGGATGCATTCATTATTAATGATAAAGAGACTTTCATGTCTATAAACTGAGTGGGACTTTAACAAAGGTAGAGAGCTATGGGGAGTCAACGGGAGAGACCCGAGGGATGCAGAAGGCTATCCCTGAACATTTCTAAAGGCAGTGAGCGTAGGATATAATGACTATTCCCAAACCTTTGTAATCCACAACGAGTGACGAATAGTGTAATTTGGTATGACTAATAACATGTCTGCGTATTCTCCTTGGACCTAGACCGTAGTGGTGAACCAAGTGAAAATAATTGTGTCATCTCTTTGCATGTGAATGTTTTAAATATTCTCATATCCATCATATAGGTTAAACTAGTTTCTAACAACGTGGAAAAAAGATCTGTCAGTTTAAAAGAAAAAGTTAATACCCTAATTCACCCCTTTCCCTTCAGGGTGTCCTGATGTTCTTCATCCCTCGGACTGGAAGTTTTCTGTCACCAGCACATGCGGTCGCACCCCAACATAGGTTGGGATGTACAAGGGTAATGAGAATACATGGATCTCTCGGTGGATTCCATACTAAAACATACATGCTCATATGTAGTCACTATGGATCAGGTCTTGAGAGTAGCATGCAAGGTCTATAAACCTTGTCACATACTCAGTCACCATAATCCCTCCCTACAGAAACTAATGGATCCCTTGATGTTGAATGGAGTGCAAGAAGGACATGTAGTACTCCTCATGAGAAAATTTATATAAGTCATCCCATGAGTGTTTTGACTCATCGTGCATCTGAATATCCAATCTCCACCAACACCCAACTACTCAATGGAAAAGGTTGGCTGCTAAAGACAACATCTTAGCAGTAGTTGACCGTACACGCCTAAAGAGGTGGACAACTAACTCTAACCAAACCTCTACTGTCTCAGGTTCTATCTCAATAAAAAACCTCATTGGTCTCTATCACTGGAAAATGTGAATGCACACATCTGGCGCACATCCTCAGACCGCTCAGCTGGGGCTCTGTACTCCTCAAAAGGAGGAGGTAGTGCAACCTACTCACTTGGATAGAGAGGTTCAGATGATGGAACATAAACTAAGGCCTCATTTCTCATAGGGACATCATCATAAACTAGAGCTAGTATCATGGTTGGATGGCATCACAGATACATCCTAAATATTATCAATGAGTACCGCAGACATATGAGGATATATATATCAACAACAATAATGGGGAGTTTACTAAAGAAGAAAATTCAAAGACTCAATCCTATTTTTTCATGTATAATTTTTCCTTGAAATGAGTTTCTAAGGTTTCTAAGTTGACAAGAAGGTAATCGAGGTTCTTGTGAGTGGATAAGTTTGGTCGCCAATACCATCACTGGACCCACTATCCTGAGAGATTCTCTCAAGACACTTTAACACTACTTCCCAAAACCCAACCAATAAATTTTTAGGGTAAAGTATATACAAGGTACCAAGAGTCGAACCACCTATAATACTACTTTTTCATGAACAACACAATGCTATGGTTCGATCCAAAACTACCCCATTCCCTCCTCCATAGGACAGGGGTGGAGACTATCATCGAATTCACAACAATATCAAGGAGTCATTTTCCTATGATCAAGTACACACGCACACAACCAAATCAATGAAAAAGATGAAAAGAAAAGGGAAAGATACCCCATTTTTATATATAAACCACATATTTGTATCAAAATCAAAATAACATAAGTACAGAGATGTAAATTGAAAGGGAAAAGGGTAAAAACACATGCCCAACCAGAACAGATCCCCAACATGAAAACAAGTTGAAAAGTAAAACTATTGAGGGTGCCCTACTCGTGGATCCCAAGCAATGACCACCGCATGTGGTCTAAGAACAATGTATCCCAAAGCTCCTATGATGGCATGGTCAACCTGTTCTTCATCTATAAGGGCCCACAATGTGAGGGAAAATACCAAGCATGGGTGAGTATAATGATACTCAGTAGGATGCCCTGAAGGCTTAAGGGAGTTGAAAAATATATACCGATGGGGGAGCAATAGATATAACAATGTACATTAAAATGAGTACAGGTCAACATAAAAATATAGTGAATGTAGGCTCATCCAAACACAAGGAGTTAGAAATTTTGGGAAGATGAACTTCTCGTCAAGTTGTATCTACATATAGTGGGAGTGTAGACTCATCCAACCATGATAAACTAGAAAAGGAAAGAATGTGGTATACCCCACACATCATTACCTCTTCTATAAGAAGAGTAACCATAACCTAAGGAATGTGAACATGAAATAGAATATATATATATATATAATCAAAAAATAAACCCAAACAAGATAGTATGTTGATCTCTATCTCATAGGTCACCCCATGAATGTGAGTTGACAATAGTCCCATAAGTAATCACCATCGATGCTAAGAATCCCACATATTTGCTCCAAAATACATATCAAAGGGACTCAATCAATGCACCTTGATACTATCTTTTTTGTGTGGCACTATCTCCCCCTCACAGTTTTAGGTCGTATAACAAGGATGTTTCTCGGTGGAAAAATCATCACACTATCTCATGATTCTAAAGGAACATTAAAGCACACCTCATCATTATGTGTCACATTAGAGAGGTTGCGTAAAAAGGACCAAGACCCATGCCCAGCCTAACTAGAGGGTTCTACACCTCACCAGGTGTTTGTGCCCTTGTATTTTAGGGGTGATCATCACCTAGAATTATATGGATACCAACATCCCATCCCAGCTAGATGGTACAACCTAGAAACAGTCGTTAACATGACCCACTTCCCAGCCCCACTGTAGGGAAGCTCAAAAAATCAATCAGGAAACATATTTATCCAAGATTTAGGTAAACCTATAACTACTATCATGGAGAAATTCATAGCCTGGATAGAGGTAAAACCCAAACTACTCTGGTCATCCCTACTAGGTGGGACCTCTTGGAAAAGCATCGAGGAACTCTAGCCATCCATGTTGGATGGTACCTCTTGGAAAATCATAGATGAACTCTGACCATCACTGCTAGATGGTACCTCTTAGAAATGCATCATGGAACACTACCCATCTCGGTTGGATGGTAACTATGATCATAGTCATCTCTATACATCACATTAAAAAGGTTACATGCTCGAATCATCTTGTGTAATTACTCGGAAGCCACTTCTGAGGGCACCATCATGTTCTATGTAAAAAATCACTCATGATAGGATAATAAAATGCCAATAACTGAGTTCATAGTAAGTATTTACAAGAATTATAAAAATTCACAAAGTAGTACATGGCATGTGTGTGCCTCACATGATGTGTGACCCTACTTCATCGACAGCCGTGTACTAATCCATTCATGGGTACTAACATGTGAAAAACTATGCCAAGGAATTCCAATGTACTCCCACAGTACATGGAACATCTATTCAAATGACTGACGAGCTCACAACACTCGTCATTAATATAAAGGGTCAAAAATGTAAATTTGCAAACATGCCTCTTCAATGGGTAAGAACATTTGATTCTATCTCTTCATACATTTTCTCTGCTCTCATGTGAATTGATGGTGAACTAATCTTTGGATTCTCTTCCAACAAAATAGTATGATATTCGGTTGATATTCCATTAAAAGTTTTTAAAAAAATGAGATTAGGAGAAAAGCTATGTTTACCTTAATGAATAACACCATTTCTATCATTGTAGAAAAATATACATGATTAACTATTTGATCAGACTAAATGAACATCTGAGGAAAAAGTTTTATGTTGAGGCATTTCATTGGAATGTCATCCCATGGGGACCATGCCTCAAACTAGAAACAAATTATATGGATAACACCATTTAGATACTCATGGAAAACACACGAGATGGACCACTCATTTGTCCAAAACGGTGAACCGGTGAAAAGATGCATTTCACCGGAACACATGGGAACTGAGCCTCATGGGTCCAGAACCTTGTCTTTGGATTAAAACCTCAAAAGTGGTCTTGAAAAGTATTCACAACGACTACAGTCGTTCCACTGTTGACAACGCATAAAGCGGATGATCCCTTAAGAAGATGGTTCCAATACATGATCCCTGAATAATATTAAATATTTTATTATTATTAAACATAGTATTTTCATGAAACTGAGCAATTAAACCATGAAATAATATTCCCATACCAGTCTAAAAAATATATTCCTTGATGAGAGGGATGTGTGGATGTAGACGACCCATCAATTGGACACCCGGTGTAGGGGTTACAGATTTTTAAAATTCTCTAGGTCCAAAATAGGTCAGTCCGACCCAAACTTGTCAGACCCCTCCACTTGGGCCAGCCCACCCTACTTATCATGGTTCGTATCTCCTGCCCGTGGACCCACCGTGTTTCCAAGCCTTTTCACCTCCCTTTGACATGGAAAGTGGGCCACTCTATGCCTATTGACCCTGCGTGTCCCCCTCGTCACAAAGACGAACTGCGCCACACGGGTCACTATTTCCTGGGTTCATGTGAGGCGACCCCTCTGCCAGTCGATCACTGGCTACCCACCATGACATTGTTATTATATTTCTTTCCCACCAAAGCTACACGCCCAATACTAATCCAACCCTAGTTCTTCCTCTAGCCACTTCAGCACACCCACCCCACCGAACGCTGCATCCTTCCCCTACCACCTATGAGCTCAGCCACACTAGAGCCCCATAGTCACTACCTCCACTTCCTCTACGCACTGACACTACTGGTCAGTCATGCTCCGGTGGTCCCTTTTTCTGACCACCGTAAATTCATCGAGTAACCAAAAAAATTATGAGGCCAGGTTTGAAAATGTCGGGATGAGATTATCACATGTAATGCCCCAACCCTAGTTACCCAATGTCGATGCAATATTACATAACATTGGAATGATAACAAGGGATCAAATACCAAAAGGGTGATATGTTTAGTAGCCTTGGAAGAACTTTATATATACATAATTTTTACATTACATTACGAAATGAAAAAAACAACATTGTTTCTCCTTTGAACACATTCATCTCCCTTAGACTATCCCTACAGGTCAGTCATAATATACTTCTTCACATTGGTGAAAAAATAAATAATAGAAAGGGGTGAGCTCAGATGCCCATTAAGGATAAAAATTTAGTGAAAACTATCATAAATAAGAATAAACATTTAAGACTATGTATAAGAGAAAAACACAAGCCTTTTAAACATAAAATTCGGCATAATGTGAAAAGATAAATCAAATAATTCAATTTACTTATTCACATGGATATTCTACTACTTGAATAATCACATGTAATATCAATATTCAATTTCATATTGATTGAATGCATAATTCCGAACATCATAACCACATATTAAAGGCCTTGTGCCCAGAATAAAAAAAAGATTTTATCAAGGACTCACTTATGGATATTTAAGCTATAGCCACTGACCAATAGAAATTTTTTTATAAGTCTGTGGCTATATCCTGGTTATACCCACGGTTCAATTTTCTTATGTTGCTACACATTTATCCTTCACTTTTTTTATTCTTATCGGACTCCTCCTTCCCCCGTTATGTCACCCTCATCACAACACCCTCCTCCCTCGATGACCTCTCCTCCTCCCAAACACCACTCTCCCTACACCCTTTTCTTTTCCCTCTCAGTTATCCTCTCTCGCCCTCGCTATTTTCCTCTCCCATTCATTCTCGACAACTTCGGTTTCTCCACCCCTCTTAAGAATTACTTCATTCATAGCATGGATTCTCCAATCACAGCTCGATTTCTCCGTTTGGGGTAGCTCTATCCCTCGCATGGTACTCCCCTCCTCCATACCCTTCTTTGGGTGTTCCACATCAATTTGGTGTGTTGACCTAAGGGTTCCTGCCCTCCTCCATACCATTATTCAGGCCTTCCTCATCCATACGGTCTGTTGTCACTGCTAATTTACTTAATTGTGTTATGTGAATATTGTTTGCAGTTTTTCTAACCAGTATTGTGGCTCCTAGGAGGATGAATAATTTTTTCATTTGTAGGAGGCGTTTGTATTTTTTGGCTCCTAGTTTGCAGTATTAATTCTGTTTGTGTATCAATGTGTTTTCTATTATTTGGATTATATTTTGTGGATTTATGGAATATATAAAGCAGTATTTATTTTATTTAGGGAGTTTGAATTTTGTAAGAGGTATTTAAGGAGGGGTTTGTGTTTATTTTCAATTGTTTGGTGCCTCATATGTGTTGACTAGTATTTTTTCAACTGTTATTCTCTAGTATTTCGCAGGTTATATTTCATTATATATCTCATAATTAATATGGTATTATCTTATTCATGGTTTAATCTATTTACTATTCTATCAACTATTTACTATTCTATAATTATTATTTTTCTATTTACTGTTATGGAATTATTAATTTGTTTCTATGTGTTTGGTGTAATAAACTTTGCATTTCTAAAATTTACAGAATTCAGAAGATGGATATTTGAGTCATAAATTCCAAAAGATATGATTTTCAATATGTAAAGAACTTTACTTATCTAATTGTTACCTTTTTATATCAACCATATTCATAGAATACTATTCTATATGATTATGATCATTCTATAAAGGTTATGTTTATATTTTTCCGTTTTGTTATATATTTTTAAGCATGTTTTCAGACCAATTATGTACATGTAAATTATATGGGATATGTTTTTCTAGTTATAAATGTGTAAACCCTTTTAATTATTCCAAGGGATGGGATGAGTCCTCCACTTTGTATAATCCTTCCCCATTCCATGGAATGGGCTTAGGACCTAACTCCAGAAGTGCATATGTGTGTGATAGTCTATAAGATTTCCCTACCCCTAACCTAGACTAGATGTCTTACAAAATTTCTACATACCTATATTGACATCGATAATGATCTCCATTGAATAAGATAAACATTGGTATGTTCTAATATGTATTTCCTAGTATAGATAGTAACTTGATTTAACTTGTATTTGTCTTTCAAAAACCTATTTACAATTATTTTAATATTATTTTGGTTATTTCCCAAAAAATGTTTCTTATTTAAACATGCTAATTAGTATAAATGTTCACACTTACACTTTTTTATACATTTGTGATTGGAGGAATGTCATTGGATACTAATTGACTATATAAATTCTTATACCCTACATTAAAACCTTATTAGGCATGAAACTTTATGCCTTATACTTCAAGTACCATTTTAACAATGGATGTTTTGGGCATTGAATAGTCTGGGGAGGAGTGAAAACTATACCCTCTTATGGATTGAATATTTGGAGGAGCATTCTTCATAAGTACCAACACCAATACCAAAATAGGATTTCACATCAGAATGTAGATGATAGTTATTTTATAGTCGATATAAAAACATTAATGAGACAATTTAGATAACCACTGTTAAATGCATTTTACCAATGAGTTTTAATGATTCTTATCTACTCATTGCTCTCCCAGGAATGACAATGCTAAAATTTTCTACATCTACTATGTGAAGGTCCAAATCATGTTATTCTGAACAAGTAATAATTCCCAATAATATTTATTGGTTTAATTATTTTATATTCATTATGATGAATTTCATTTGTGGTGTAATGTTTTATCTAGTCGTAATCACTCAAATCACACATGGTTGTGTCTCAATTAATAGGTTGTGTTTTGGTTATGATAACCTAGGACATATTTAGTTCATAGGTTCTACCTTATACCTGATAAAATTTAGGTGTTTGGGTAGGTCCTTCATGTGTGAAAAAGGTCGGTTTGTTTGTTTTGGTTATTGGGTATGATAAAATATGATTTTAATGAGTTTTCAATCTCCTTAACCATGATTCAGTGTTATAATCAATAATTAAAAATAAAAAATGGAATAATGTCGCATCCTTACACTATGATATATGATATGTTTTATATTTTCAAAATGTCTCTCAATTGCAATAAATTTTTGTAGAATTAATACAAAACCGTACAACTCGTTGTGAATCTATCCAAACACTTTTTGTAATTTATTATTATTATCTCTTATATATTATATAAACTATTTTTACTATATTTTAATACTAAAAAACCTATAGCCATGGATTATAGGGATTATTTATTGCGTATATGTTTTGGTGTTCACGATTTACTTGGGTTCTTTATTGAGGTTTCTTCATGATGTTTTATGGTAATCAAATTGAGGGGAATTATTGTAATACATGAAATTATCCTCCTCTATGTTTTCATGTTTATTAAGTTGTGGCTATGGATTTAACCTAGTGAAAAATATTTTATTGTGTTTTTGAAAAGATAAATACACTAAAAACATGTGTTATCCTCCAAATGGTTCTATTTAAACAAATTATAAATTTTAAGAATGTTTTGGCCTTTTGGCCTAAATTTTTTAAAAAATTTAATGACTTGTTAGATTATCTAAAGATATTTAAATTAGTTTTACAAATTTCAATTGTTTATTTTTAAATAATGAGTCCCAGTTAGTGTCTTAGGGGGTTTCATGAAAAAGTAGCAACCTCTATAAATACTATCCATTCATGGGGAATTTACCTGGATGGTTTCAAGAGGTTTTTTTAGTATAGATGATGGATCTTGTGATTTAGTTTTAATATATACATTTTTTAATCCCCTCCAACATTTCCTATAGTCATGGGATCTTAGGTGTCATAGTGAGAGTCGAGTGATTTAGTAGAAATGTTGTGTTTGGATCAATTAAGTGATGATTTTAATTGACCTACAAATCCTGATGGTTTTTTTGACCTTATATATTAGTTTGTGATAATTAAAATAATTTTTATAATGTTTAATGTGGGAAAAGATTTTATTAAAAAAAAAATTATTATTGAATCATTTTGGAAATATTTTCCTAGTTAAACTCATTTCTTATTTTAGATGTTTTCTCTAAATGTGGTTGTCAAAGAACTCACCCCTTTTTACTTTTCGTCTTTTATTTTTTATTTTCTAAACCAATTTTTTATAAAATATGAGTTGAAACACTATAAAAATAGTGATTTATGAAGTTGGTTTCTAAAAATTATTTTAGTTCATGAACACTTATAACTTAAAAATAATTTACTTATGTGTTCTGTAGAAGATATGTTTTTTCTTTAAAAGGTGAAGTCTTAAATTAATCAAGTGGTGATTTAAAAAATATTGTTCTTGAATAACATTTATGAATGACCATTTATGATCCCATTTATGATAAATAATACATTACTACCATTTAGTTTTTATTATTGGCAATGTTTTGATAATGTATTCCAAACACCACAATTTGTCTCTAGTTTATGCCTCATTTGTGTTGTCTATAGCATGTGTGATTTTGTGGTGTATGATATGATTATAACATCATTTGACATCTCCATAGTATGTCTCAATGATTTAAAATGGAATACCCGTTATTCATTTGGATTGAGATTATCATATTCGATTGTAGTATTATTATATTTTATTTATTGATAGTTTAACAGATTTTCTTGTTTACACAGCATGGTTATTTATTATCATACTATCATGGTGTTATAATATCTAATAGTGGGAATGTAAAATACTCTATACTTTTAGTGCATGTTTATTTACATTAGCATATACCCAATCTACTGTTTTCCCTTAGGGTACATTTACAACCTTGACATAGAACATGTCTGTTGCTATAATGTGAAGCATTTTTATTGTTTTATATATAGCATGTTTATGAATAAGATGTAGAGAATGTTTATATTTATGATCTTGAAACCATATATTGTGTTTTCATTATTTGATATTGATATAGAATCTATGCTTCAAGGATTACATCTACAGTAAAAAATACGTATAGATTTTGTTTTTAAAATCTATTTTATATGTGGGTATACCGTGGATTTTATATTTTAATATATGTTTCCTTGATATAAACCCATGTCAAACCTCTATATGGTAAATCTAATGGTATCTGTAGGGGTTGGTTATAGATTCCTCTTGCCTCTACAATAGAACAGAGCATCTACACACATGTAAATTTTTTTATAATATCTAACTTTCAAAACTCAATGATATAATAAAACTCATGTATATACATTTTAGAAACTAATGGGACACCATTGTTCAAGATTCTATTAAAATATTTAATAAAAACATAATTGAAACATTGAGGAGCACTAAAAATGTGTATAGGCTGAGTATTGCATGAAGCTGCTGGAAGGTATAGATACAATGTCATTAGAATCTCGTAAATAGATCCTTGGATTTTGACCAATCATTAATTTTTTTATTTTACTTTTCATTACATTTTAGTAATCCACTCTACCAACAATTTAGCTACCTCTTTAAGTGCATTAAAATAGGTTTGAGACACTATAACACTAGAAGTGGCAATAACCGACATAGATGTAATTGGAGAAAATATAGTAAATGGTTTCATAGAAGTGACCAATTGACCTAGATATCATTCCCCGAATATTTTAAGGCACTTTCAAGATATATTTCAACTTCTCCCCAAACTATTATATAGGGGGTCTATTGGCCAGGGGGATGGGGCTGGGGGAGGTCTATAAGGAAGGGGGAGGGGTGGGTGGAGGGGGTAGGGTGTGGGGGGGAAGTTGGCAGAGAAGGTGCTCGGTGTCAGGGGGTGGTATCTAGGGGGCAGTGGGGAGGTCTGCAGTGTAGGGGCACATGGCTCGTCTGTAAGCCAGGGGGTAGGGGAGGTTGGTAGGGTAGGGAGGAGGGGGTGGGTGGAGGGGACAAGGGGCATGGGGAGGTTTGTAGAGAAGAGGGTAGGGGGAAGGGGTGGTCTACAGGGGGGTCTGAAGGGTAGGGGCATGGGGTGGGGGGAGGTCTTTAGGGCAGGGTGTAGGGGGGGATGGGGTGGGTGGAGGGGGAAGGTGTAGGGGTAAGGGAAGTTCTTCTGGCCAAGGGTAATACCTCATGAATGGTTTTTAGGTATTTTCCATAATTATATGTGTTCTCATTTGTATGAATTATATTAAGTATTTTATTTTTAACATGATGATTTTATATGTATCACCATAGAAACATTGAATGTTTTCATTAATTAAATGTGTTCTCATTTTTATGCGTTATGTTTATCAGCATTCTTCTCTCCTTCTACTGATTTACGTTCCTAAACCAATGAATATTTCAACAGTCATGATGGTGGTGGTGGTAGTGGTCTGGGATGGTGAGATAATGATGTCGGTGTTTCTATTGGAGATGATGAGGGTCATTATGGTTCTAGTGATTCTAAATTGAGGTAAATTTCAGATGAAAATATTATTCTTGGTTTATAAACATAATTATATCAAATAGAACTTCTTAATATGAAGATATTAATATGGAAATATTATATAGTTTTATTGGAGATAGTTTTAATTTGTATGAAATATATTGTATTTTTTTGAGTTTAGTTTTATTTGGAATGTGGTCTTTTTTCCTAGTAGCCAGAGGATATGAGTAACTATTATAAGGTACACCTATTATGGAATGATTTTTGGATTAATTATCTCTATTTATGAATCAATTTACATGTTTATTAATTGTGATGGAAAGTGTTATTAGGTGAGAGGAATAGTTTGGGATATACCTAACACTGAGAGGGGGGGTGAATCAGTGTTGGGGACTTTTTAAACCAATTTCAACTTTTATCCTTGTACATCTTGACCTATTAGGATCTTGATTCTCTTATTCTCTTTTCCCTGTCACAAGCAATAATAGAAAGCAGTAAAACTATGCACCCAATATTTTTACAAGGTTCACCACTCAATAAGAGTAGCTACGTCCTTTCCATGCATGGGGATGACCAGAGCATGGATTCTCCATTACAATGTGACATGCTGTTACATTGGAGTGGCTATGAAAACAATCCTTTAGCCAGTGTGAGTCCCTACACTTTGGAGGGGGTGGGAAACAACCCTCTTCTCTGGGATGGTGATAGCCTAGTCCAACTTTTAGCCTCTAGTTGGTTCTTTATACTGCCTATAGAGACAGTCTTCTTCCTTCTTCAAAAGGTAGGTCCTACTCTTGATCTATTTTAGTCCTCTTCACTTGATTTATTGCAAAGTTGTAGGCAAATAATTATCTTTTTTCTTTATCTTCTTGTATAGCACAAAAACCGGCTACACTAGTTCTTCTTCTTTCTTCTTCTTAGTGCAATAACTGACTACACTAATCTTCTTCTCTTCTATCTATGCAGAAAACCTGTATGCTGCACACTCTTCTTCTTCTTCTTCTTCTTTAATGCAAAACCAGCTACACTGAAACCTACTCTTCTTCACACATTTTCTATCAGTGCAAAATCATCTGCACCAATCTCTTCTTCTCCTTCTTTCTATAATCACATGTTATCTTAGTGATTGTAAAAAAAATGAAGTCGAGGTCAACTTAGCATCATCATAGTTGAAAAGAAGCTGGTAAGAACGTCTAGAACAACTCACAGCATGCAGACCACCCTACTTGCACGCCTCCCTACTTCAGCTTGCATGCCACCTACTTGCGTGCCTCACTGCTTGCGCGCCACCTACTTGCGCACCTACTTAGTACTTGTGCACCACCGTTGAGCCCAGCTCACAACTTACCCACCACCTTTGGCTTATACACAGACCACTTCTTGAAAGCACCTTTGAAAACTTGCGCGACAAAACTTGTGCGACACCCTACTTGCACGCCTTCAGCTTGCGCGCTGCCCACTTGCACGATCAGAGCTCAAATTTTTCTCCTATGTGTTGTGCCTTATGAAATGAGGAGGCTAGTCGTCTATTTATAGGAATTTTGGTGACTAGTGTGACCTATATTGTGTGCCAAATACTTGCGCTCCGCTCCATCACATGCGCGCCGCTTCATCACTTGTGCGACACTTTCTTGCCTTTGTATTATTTTGATATGATGATGTTGAAATATGACTTACGCGCAACATGCACTTGGACACCAAGACTTGCGCACCAATACTTGCATGACACTCCTGACTTGTGCGCCCCTTTCTAAATTGCATGCCACATATTTTCCTTTGTCATATTTTTATTGGATGATCTTTGAAATATATCGTGCGCGCAACATGCACTTGCTCACCAAGACTTTCACGCCAAGACATGCGCGCCAATACTTGCGTGAGACTCATTACATACACGACACTTTCTAACTTGCGCGCCACTTTATTTCCTTTGTTATATTTTGATTGGATGATCTTTGATATATGAATTGCACGCCACTTATACTTCCACGACAATACTTGTGTGGAAATACTTGTGCGGAAATACGTGTGCGACAATAATTGCGCAGCAATACCTGCACAACAATACTTGTGTGGCAATACTTGCGCGCCACCACTTGCGCACCACCACTTGTGCGCCACCACTTGCACACCAATACTTGTGCGCCACTTTATTTCATTTTCAATATTTCTGAAAATAATGATATTTGAAATATGACTTGCGCGCCTTCACATAGTTGCATGCCTACTGCATACTTGCGCGCCTACTTCTTTACTCCCCCTATCCTTCATAAGGCTGGCATCACAAGTTCTCCAAACTTATGATATTTTTGAAATACAAATCAGCAAAGAATCATCTGGTTTTTGGGCAATGTGTAATTCACGACCTTCTTAGAATTCCAATCCCTTCCACACACTCTCTTCTTCATCATCCATCATTCTCTACTTCATGCAAATCATATGATTCTTTTCATCAAGTAAGAAATTTCATGGTTCTCATGCAATCGTGAAGCATTGCATGGTCTTAGTTAAATCCTCATTCTTCTTCAATAATCCTTAGATGGATGATACATCACCATTTTTCATTGTTGTAAACAATTATGCCACCTTTGACACAAGTTATTTGAACTTAGGATCAGATCAAAAATCCTCTGAATTGACTTCTAGAGAATTACCCATGTATGAAATTCAATGATGTGATTTCATAAAAATTCTCTAGGCATCCTCACTTCAGCCGATCTCCATTAACATTGGAGTCCTTCTTCATTTTGACTGATATAGGCAACTATTGACAAAAAATACAATCTTCATACACAAAGTGGTCCCAACAATCTCCCCCTTTGTATTTTGTTGTCAATACCTTAAAGCATCATCAGATGAATGTGTCAATGTCAAAATGAGAATCTTATCTCTCCCCTTTTCTTCTGTCTCTCCCCTTGACATTCATTTAATTTCTCTCCCCCTTGTTGACAAGAAATATAGAGTTCATGGTAGGGAGGGTATCATTCCATACTTATGCAATGTGCCATCAATCATTTCACTCTAAGTCTACTTGAGCAATGCTCGGTGTAGAAAACAAAAGGATTTGTCTTAGGAAACAAAGTTGTCCATTACCCACTGAATATGACACCACATGAGATGAGAACTCATACACTTATCTTCAAGGGTTTTCCACTTTCATACCAGTCCGAAGATATTGAATGTGATAAGAAATAATGAACCTGAAATTCTTACACTCACTTCCACAAACGGATCAAATACATTCAAGTGAAATTTCCAGGATAAGTGGCCTTGGGGTACTTTCACTCTTCTTATGTCATTGATTATATTTGTTAATAAACCATTATAAAAATATATTTATTTTGAGTAACCAAAGATGAGAGATTAAGAAATGACATACCTTTTCCAACGACATGGTCTTTAGATAATCTTTAGAGTAATTTAATTTTATACCAACTGATGTTGATATTGATTGAGATAATGACTCTGAAAACTTATTCACGTCTCTCCCCCTCATGGGAACACTTCCTATCATTGAATCTCAGGTTCTCCCCATGAGATCTTGCTTCACCTTCAATTCCCTATATTATCATAACAAATACAATACACAAGGATTTTATGGAATAAGGTGGATCCTCCATGCTTCTTCAATGTGAGCAGAAAGGCTGAGATGATTTTCTCAACCATGATGCTCCATTTTCTCCACCCCTCCCACATTCACATTTGATCATTAATTTTGAATGTGGTTATGTGGATCTCAATACTTCTTCTATCTCTTTGTGAGTGAATCTTTTTTCTTCAAGATCTTTCCAAGCACCAGAATCTCCCAGTGCAACATTCATCCTCTTCATGAATTCTTGTTGGGCTGGAATAAGTTCAAAGCACTTTCTGAGAGTATGAAAAGACTTGTTGCACCTCACACACATAACTTCTATTTCTTCATATAGAATCTTCTTTTTGTTTTTTGCACATAGCCTTAGCCTGTGCATCTTCTATTTTCCTCATTCTTTCCAAATCTTTTGGCCAGACCACTAATATGTCATTAGGAACTGAGACATCAAGATTGGATCTTCTACATGGCTTATTATGAGTTTCATCCTTCATAGTAGTTATTTTGGATGCACCACCCTTCACCTTCCCAATCATGTAATCCAATGACATTAAATCACTCCTTCTTGAAATCTTCTTGGGAAATTTGTTTTCACATTATTCGTATGATTTCTTCCAAAGGATACTTCATCATTCATACTTAGCTTCAATGATCTTATTTTCTTATATGAACATGCACCATTCATATGACCACTCCTATTGCATACATCACAGAAGTTTTCTAACATTCCAAATATATTTTCCGTATACATATGTTTCTGGATCTGTGGATTTTTCTTCTTCTTCTCTGGATTTCTCCCCCTTGAGATGGGCTTTCTATATGGTTTTACATTTAATGGATTGTACCAACAATCCAGTGCACAATGCCCAAAACTATTGCAGCACTAGCATTGACCAACAAACCTTGAATTATTGTCATCTTCTTGATATGTTTGTTGAGTCTTCTTCTTGGTATGTTGTGATTTCTGTGGGGATCTATCTTCCACACTATTTACCCTGTACAACCTAGCCATTGTGTTAGGTTTATTTTCATTCTTCTTAATCCATACATGTTTAGAATTTTTCTTCCAACCTGCACTTTTGGTAGAGGAAATTTTAGAGACATTAGTACATGTTGGTATGGATGATACCTTTACATTCTCAGATGCTTGGGATAGATCATTGAGTGAGTCCATGATCTTCTTATCACATGTTGGAGGTCTTTTGACAGTAGAATCCAGCATTGAGCATTGAATACTGACAGAAACTATTTCATTCTTTTGTGGAGACTCAATATGTGTCTTCTCAAGATTGGTAAACTTAGCTTCCAATTCTAGACATCTCATATTGAGGATGACTTCGTAGTCTTCAATCATAGTCATCTTCTCTTCACAAGCCTTCTTTAATCTTTCAACTTCATCTTCATGCATCTTTACTTTGTTTTGTAACAATGAGTCAAGTTCTCTGATATTCATGGAGTTTTAATCCAAATATATCTCCTTGACATCATTTTCCTTTTTCATCTCATCTTCAAGTGCATGGATCTTCTCTTATAGAGTCATATTGACTCCCTATTTTTCTTCAGAATATTTTAGACACTTTGAAGAGCTAACTTCAAATCCCCTATTGGTTGATTCAAAGGCTCCAACCTGTCTGGAGAGCTTTAATCATTCAACAATTTTTTCCTGTAAGCCTATCTCTAGCATATCAGTTTCTTCTTCCAACTAAGTGATATTTTGCTGCATACATTGAAATAATCCACAAACTAGGGGTGCAATTTCTTCAGGAATACCATGCAGAATCATTCTTAATCAATCAACAGATATTTCTTGATATGTTGTAGATTGATCATCACCACTTGTGCTAGCATTTTCATCATGAGGATAATTTCCAGATGTACTAACACATACCTCTTGATTATTTGAGGTTATAAGGTTGTCCATCTTCATGGTGGGGACTTGGGCCACCTTCTCATTACTTTCCACATCTGCTGTGTCTTCAATGTCAGCTAGATATGGAGACCCTGATGCTTCCTCTTCTTTAAATAAGAGGGAATTCTTCTTCAATTTTGTCTTCACTTTATTTTTCCGATTCATCATGGTCTTTGTAGATATATCCTTCTACTCAGAGATATCTAAATCTTTAAAAACAATACTCTTCATTGTTGACTCAGGAAAGGAACTCAATTTTTCAAAAGAGAATAACTTCACTATAGGGAATCTAACAGAGGTGAACCTGTCACTCTGATACCAATTGATAGGACCGGTTTGGGATATACCTACAACTGAGAGGGGGGTGAATCTGTGTTGGGGACTTCTTAAACCAATTTGAAATTTTATCCATGTACCTCTTAACCTGTTAGTATCTTGATTCTATTATTCTTTTTTCCCTATCTCATGCAATAATAGAATGTAGTAAAAATATGCACATGTTATTTTTACAAGGTTCACCACTCAATAATAGTAGCTATATCCATGTCATGCATGGGGATGACCAGTGCATGGATTATCCATTATAATGTGAAATGATGTTACAGTGGAGTGGCTAAGAAAAAAATCCTTTAGCTAGTGTGAGTCCATACACTTTGGAGGGGGGTGGTAAACAATCCTCTTCCATGGATTGGTGATCGCCTAGTCCAACTTGTTGCCTCTAGTTGGTTATTTATACTGCCTATGGAGACAATCTTCTTCCTTATTCAAAAGGTAGGTTCTGATCTTGATATATTTCAGTGCTCTTCACTTGATTGCTTTCAAAGAAGTAGGCAAACAATTCTCTTCTTTCTTTATCTTCTTCTCTAGCACAAAAACTGGCGGCACTAGTTCTTCTTCTTTCTTCTTCTTAGTGCAACAACTGACTACACTAATCTTCTCCTCTTCTCTCTATATAGCAATCCTGTAAGCTGCATAGTCTTCTTCTTCTTCTGTTTCTTCAATTCAAATCCAGCTGCACTGAAACCTACCCTTCTTCACATGTTTTCTTTCAGTGCAAAAGTATCTGCACCAATCTCTTCGTCTTCTTCTTCTTGCTAGAATCACAAGTTATCTTTGTGATTGTAAAAAAATGATGTCTAGATCAACATAGAATCATCACAGTTGAATAGAACCTGGTATGAACTTCCAGAACAACTCACATCTTGAATGCCACCATACTTGCGTGCCTCCCTACTTCAGCTTGTGCGCCACCTACTTGTGTGTCACTCAGCTTGCACACCTTCATGCTTGCGTGCCCCTAGCTTGCGCGCCTCACTACTTCAGCGCCACCTACATGCACGCCTACTCAGTACTTTTGTGCCACCATTGAGCCCAGCTCACAACATGTGCGCCACCTTTGCCTTATACATAGACCACTTCGTGAAAGCACCTCTGGCAAATTTCGTGGAAAAACTTGCACAAAACACTACTAGCACGCCTTCAGCTTGTGCGCTGCCCACTTGCGCGATCAGACCACCTTCTACTACTTGCACGATCATAGCTCTAATTTTTCTCCTAAGTATTGATCCTTAAGAAATGAGGAGGCTATTCATCTATTTATAGGCATTTTGGTGACTTGTATGACCTATACATGTGCTCCAAATACTTGTGTGCCGCTCCATCACTTGCACGCTGCTTCATCACTTAAGTTACACTTTCTTCCCTTTGTCATATTTCGATATGATGATGTTGAAATATGACTTGTGCGCAACATGCACTTGTGCGCCAAGACTTTCATGACAATACATTCGCTACACTCTTGACTTGTGCGCCCCTTTCTATATTGCGTGCCACATTATTTCCTTTGGCATATTTTGATTGGATGATCTTTTGAAATATGTCTTGCGTGCAACATGCACTTGCGCGCCAAGACTTTCACGCCAATACTTGCGCGATACTCTTGACTTGCGCGACACTTTCTACCTTGCATGCCACTTTATTTCCTTTGTTATATTTTTATTGGATGATCTTTGAGATATGAATTGCGTGCCACTTATACCTACACGACAATACTTTCATGGAAGTACTTGTGTGGCAATACGTGTGCGTAAATACTTGCGCGACAATACCTGTGTGACAATACTTGCACGACAATACTTGCACGCCACCACTTGCGTGCCACCACTTGCATGCCACCACTTACGCTCCAATACTTACGCGCCACTTTCTTTCCTTTTCAATATTTTTGAAATAATGCTATTTGAAATATGACTTGCGCGCCATCCCATACTTGCGCGCCTACTGCATACTTGCACGCCTACTTCTTTACTCCCTCTATACTTTATAAGGCTTGCATCACATGTTCTCCATAATTATGATATTTGTGAAATACAAATCAGAAAAGCATCGTATGGTTTTTGAGGGAATGTATAATTGATGACCTTCATAGAATTCCAAGCCCTTGCACACTCTCTCTTCTTCTTCATCCATCATTCTCTACTTCATGAAAATAATACGATTCTTTTCTTAAAGTAAGCACTTGCATGGTTCTCATTCAATAGTGAAGCATTGCATGGTATTCATCAAATCCTCATTCTTCTTAAATCATCCTTATATGGATGATACTTCACCATTTTTCATTGTTGTAAACAATTATGTCACCTTTGACACAAGTTCATTGAACTTAGGATCAGCTCAACAATCCTCTGAATTGACTTCTAGAGAATTAACCAAGTATGAAATTCAATGATGTGATTTCATTACAATTCTCCAGGAATCCTCAATTCAGCCGATCTCCAATAACATTGGAGTCCTTCTTCATTTTGATTGATATTGACACCTGTTGACAGCAAATACAATATTCATGCACAAAGTGGTCCCAACATTAGGAACCCATATCCATGGTTTAACCATGGATGTTGTTAAAAATTACCATTTTTAAGATCATGGATTTATCCTATAATTTCCATAGGAGTGGGGGGGGGGGCTTTGCATGGGGGAAGGGGTGATGCAGGGGGTGGGGGTGTCCAGTGTTTGGGGGGAGGAGAGTTTGTCTAGTGTTTGGGGTGGGACTCACAGGGGGTGCATGAGGAAGGGAGGGGGCATGTAGAAGTGGGGGTGGCTATCCAGGGGGTCCAGGGTCTGTCCTAGGGGGGTCTATCTAGTGTATATCTAGAGGGGATGTCCAGGTTTGGGGGGGGGGGGGTGTCCACGGTCTATCATAGGGGATGGGGGAATAGTAACGGGGCTTGGGTTAGGGAGGGGGAAGGGGGAGTGGGGGGGGGGGTGTCTATCCATGTCTATCTAGGGGGTGTCCAGGGGGAGTGGAGGGGGGATTTTCAAGGGGGAAGGGGTGTTGTAAGGGTGGGGGTCAATCCAGGGTATGTCCTTGGGGGGACTAGAAGGGGGAACGGGGAAGGTAGGAGTTGGGGATTTCTTTGGTCGAGGGGGTGTCCAGGGTCTATCCTGGGGGGGGGGGGGGTGCTGGCAGGGGGCATGGGGAAGGGAGGGGTTAGGGAGGAGTGGGGGGGGATGTCCAGGGTTGGGGTGCCCAGGGTCTATTCTGTAGGGGGTTCTTTCTAGGGTTTGTCTAGGGGGGGTCTATCCTCGGTCAGTCATGGGGGGACTGGCATGGGGGCATGGGAAGGGATGAGTGGGGGTAGTCCAGGGTGGGGGTTTCAGGGATCTATCTTGGGGGGGGGGACTAGCAGGGGGCATGGAGAAGGGTGGTGGGTTGTCCAGGGTCTATCCTTGAAAGGGGGGGGGGGGGGTTCTATGGGGGGTGTTTGTCAAGGGTCTATCTAGGGGGGTTCCAAGGTCTGGGTGGTGTCGTATGGGGAGAGGGTTGCTACATGGGGGGGGGGGGTCTGTCAAGGGTCTGTTTGGGTGGTTCCAAATGACTTGGGGGGGGGGATTTCTAGAGGTCTATCTGAGGGTTTTCCAAGGTCTTGGGGGGTTTCTGTCTGGGGGAATTCATGTGGTCTATCTAGAGGGGGGTGGGGGAGGGGTGTCTAGTGGGGACTGTTTTGGGGGGAGGGGAGACTATTCGGGGGGGGGGGGCTTTCTGGGGATGGGTTCAGGGTGTTTTTTTATGAAGAGGAAAACCATATTTCCACTATTTTAAACAGTGTCTATAGACCCATAGCCACGATTTTAAACCATGGCTATTTCCCTATATCTATGGTTTCAATCCATGGTTATATCATTGTCTGATTTAAATTTCTGCCACTATTTCAAACCATGGAATTATGTTTTTTATCCATGATTCAAACTGTGGCC
The DNA here is from genome assembly GCA_963277665.1 of Viscum album. Taxonomy (NCBI): domain Eukaryota; kingdom Viridiplantae; phylum Streptophyta; class Magnoliopsida; order Santalales; family Viscaceae; genus Viscum; species Viscum album. The sequence goes on along the minus strand of OY728129.1, from coordinate 1,159,041,435 downwards.
ATAGCCCTATAGATATGGTTTCCATTCAGGACTATAGGTCTTACCCTATAGCCCCACCAATACCATTCAAAAATCATGAAACCGTGGCTATAACCTATAGCCACGATTTTTTGGACTTATAGACAAGGTTCGAAACCGTGTCTATAGGTAAAATATCTAGTATTTCCTTTCTCCAAGACAATAGTTTGTCCTATGAGGCCAACCAATGAATCGAGGTGCTAAAAAAGGCTCCACCCATCACTTACTATGTCCAATTCATTTCTCATATGAAAAGGTTGAAACATAACATAAACATTCCTCTTAAAACTTGTATTCGAAATGTTAATATTTTAACCATAAACCATGAATGGTATAGAAATCACACAACCATAGTCAAACATATTACAAAACCATTAATACAATATGCAAGATAGTATCACAACAAATCAACTTCAAAAAGGTGTAAAATAAATCAAAGGATGTCGACATAAATGAAATCCAAACTATTTGACGGATATATATCTTTCTATTTTGAAATCATTTAAAATTCAAATAATTATACAAGAAAACAATTATTTTGAGAACATTATTATAAAATTAAGGGATACTTCAAATATTTTATAATGGTGGGAAATAGACACACTCTACGTATAAGTTAAGAAAACATACTTTTCTTATTTTTACAGAAAAGGTCATAATGAGCCTTGTTTGGAAAATGAAAAAACGATTTTGTAATAAAAATTCTATAAACATTCAAATAGGTGTATAAATTACTTTAACCAATAGTCTAGTAAATTTAAAAATGGTTTTGAAATTAATTTTTATGAAACAAGGATGTGGATGGTAATGAAGTCCCAGTAGATACTCACGTATAAAACAACCTCGAATATTGATGAGATTGTAGAATTAACCCTGACCTCATACTTTTCCTTTGTTGGGGGTACATTAACCTTTTGAATAATAGTTAAATAATAGTTACTAAATTATACAATGACCACATAAATAAATATGAAATCATATATGATCTTCTAATATTTCCTTGTTAATAATATTTCAGTTGTATCATTGTTTCAGGTGTTAATTGATTCATTTTATTTTATATGATTGTTTACATAAGCCATGTTATTTATGGATAGGATATGTTTGTTACGTATAAATACTGATATTATGTTTTTCAAACATTATTTTTAATCATAAAATGGAAATTATTCTTCAATGGTTATGATGGGGAATGAATCTCATCGCATTCGTGGAGACAGTAATCCATTCATATGGGAAAACGAAAATATCATTCTATTGATGGTGAAATCCTATGTAATTGGATGGTATATCATATATACAGAATCATTAACATTTTATATTAATTATTTAAATCGGTTATACATATTTTTATACCCATACAAATATAGAATTGTTGAATAACAAACTACACCCCAACATGGAGATGATAAGTTGTACGTATGCACAGATGGTGACTTTTTCATTCATAGGATGGATAGAATAATGAAAATGTTTTTTTCAATATTTATAATAAAATCAAAGTAATTACCAGGTACTGGAGTTATTATTTTGGTATGGAAACAACAAAGAAATAGGTATTGGAATAAGAACAGATCTTGAAAGAGTTGATGAAATTATTACATCTTCTTTGGGTGCTTCCTTATTATTCGATCAAAATGCTCCTTAGGTTGGCCTATGATAAATGTAATGAATCTTGGGCAAAGTGAGGGTAGTTGGGAATAATATTTTATTAGGGGATGGCTGAGCCAAATGGATTTGGAGGTGTGATTCTTAGATAAGGGTAAGCATCCTTTTATAAGAGAGGTGAGAGTCAGTTTAAGAAATGTTTGAAATATAATTTTATTATACAATCATCTTATGTTTATAATGGATCCAAATGGATTTATTTCAAGAATAATATGGGGATGGGTCTCAAAAACTCTAAAAAATATGTTTTAGATAGTTTTAGGTCACCATATTATCCTTATCATTTAGATTTAACTCTTAGATAAATAGTTTAACTTTTTTTAATGTCTTCTGGTATTTTTATATTACAAGATTAATAAACTTACTATAAAATGACAAGCAAACCCCAAGTGGTTAATTAATGACACATATATATTTATATAAGTCCTTTGTATGAACCATATATTTGTAGAAATATTATATCAATTAATAATTTAGTATTTGTTTTAAGAAGTCATTTATTGAAATTTTGACAATATTTCATATTTGGTTTTGTTAAAAGTCATATAAGATTCATATCTTCAAAAAAGTATTAAATCAACCAGAACATGTCATATTAACCATGAAAATTCGGGAATATATCAAAAGTCTCAATTTAGAATTATATTAATATTTATAATATCAATTATTTTAATCCTTCAATAATATTGTTATTATTTCATCATCATTGTGTCAAAAATACATTTATTTATCTAATTTCTAAAAATTATAAATAAAATTACATTATGTATAAAATATTATTAGATTTATAATGAATATTTATAGTCTATTTTATCTAATGTATAACCCTATATTAAAAATGGTTTTGTTATTAAAAATTTTAACTCGTATTTAAATAAAATAATAACAAATGTCATAATCTAATACAAGTGTACCCAAAAGATAATATTTTATTCCTAAGGTTTATTTTGGGTGAAAAAAACTTATTCAATATAATTAGGTCATATGTTAGGGTAATTATAATATCATTTTACCTTTAAAGACCCTATTTACTTTTAACCATGGTAAATAAAATTCAAAAGTTACTATTCCGCAAAAAATTATTTTCATCCTATTAAAACAAATTTTACTTACTGATGTCAACTATGTCTCCCAGATTTTTTAATTCAATTTATAAAAGCGGTAAAATTATGTTTTATGCAAATTTTCTAATGTGCCAAGAAGTTGGGTGAAAGACGTTTAAAAATTCAATAAAATTTTATACATATAATTTTATTATAAACGACTTTAATGAATTACATTGAAAATATATAGTTATTTTGTATCTATTTTGATATAAAATAAATTTAAATAAAATAAATAATTATTTAAATACAAGTAGGTTTTAAATAATAACGCAATGTTTTTCACTATTCCTAAAAAACTCAATGTTTTCTGAAAAATACAAAAAATAAACCATAGTTAATATTGATATTCTGATTCCAAAAATGATGTCCATTTTAAAAAATAAAATTTATTTAAATTGAAAATGTGGGTAGTATTATTCATAACCACTAGCTTGGTAGGTAGTGCTTTATTAGAACCCGAAGTTGCGTACAACACAAGCTATTGATTTATTCAAAGAGAAGTGTACCTTGGATACTTGGTGTGTTACATTCTTCCCTCCTTCAAATATTTTCGACATTGAAATTTCAAGAATATTACTGCAAAAAAATTATTTAGGTGGTGCTTCATCATAAGTTCCTCGGGTTCCCATGTTGTCTCATCCATTTTATGGTTTCTCCATAGAACTATTTTTAGATGAGTCATCCGGTTTCTCAATACTTGTTCTCTGGTATCAAGAATATTGACAGTCTCTTCACGATAATACCGGTCGGGTTCCAGTTCTATTTCGTCATAGGTGAGTACATGCATTGGGTCAAACATGAATTTTCTCAACATTGATACATGGAACACATTACAAAGTTTGGAGAGACTTGAAGGAATTCCAAATGATAAGCTACAAATCCAATTCCTTCTATAATTTAAAATGTTCCGATGTACATGGGACTTAATTAACCCTTCTTACTGAATCGTACAACACCCTTCCATGTAGATACCTTCATGAAAATTTTATCTTCTACATACAATTCGAAATCAATCCTTCAGTTATCTGCATAGATCTTTTGTATAATTTGTGCTAATTTTATGTGGGTTTGGATAATCTTCACCTTTTCCATTGTTTCCTCAACACGTTTTGGTCATATGAGTTTTCTGTCACCAAAATCATCCCAACAAGTTGGTGTGAGACATATCTTTCCATTTAACTCTTCATATAGTGCCATCTAAAAACCTTAGTGGAAGATATTGTTTTAGTAAAATTATACTTTAAGGTAAAATTGATCCCAAATACCTTGAAAGTCAGTGATAAAGATCTCAACATGTTGTTTATGGTTTGAATATTCCAATCAGATTGTCTAACTATTTGAGGGTGGTTGGAAGTTCCTAAATGAATTTTAGTATCCTGTTCCTTCCTGAAGACTTTTCCAGAACCTATTGGTTAATAGGGGATCACAGCAGGAAACAAAATCGATAAGGTAAATCATTATGAATTCTTACAACCTCATTAATATATAGTATCTCGGAAATGTTAATGGGGTAAGGTAATCTCTTATAGTAAGAAAATTTGCTGACAAGGTAAGATGATCAATAATGTCCCACATTTCCACATTCCCTCTTGGTGTATTCGGTAGCACCATAAAAAAATCCATCATAATATCATGCCATTTCACGCAGGTATGGGAAGAGGTTTCACATGACTCTTCTAGGATGTTGTCTTCCAAATTTCACTTATTGAAAAACCATACTTTTTGATACATAATATAAAATCACCCTCTTCATGTTGTCCCACCAAAAATTTTCCTTCAAAATCTCCTATTACAGTTAGTGCTACCATGGTTTATAGAAGAATTGGATCTCATGAGCATCTTCCATTAAATCGCTTTTTAGATCTGGTATGTCAGAACACAATGTCTCATTCAAAATTTAAAAATCCCATATTCATATACAATGTCGATCAATCTCCCATCATTTACAGATTAAATTTTCTTTTAAAACTCTTCATCATTAGTCTGAGAACATTTTATCCTTTTTAGCAAAGATAAATTGGCCATAATTTTAAAACGTATTGATGTTTCACCTTCTATGATTATTCCCATATTTATATTTATTAGATCAAAGAATATAAGATCCCTTATTAACTCTCATATTGGTCAAAACTCTATGATGATTTTTGTTCAAAGAATTTCCACCTTATTTTCATTACATGTGTGGTAGTGTACAGTTAAATCATAATCATGGTGTAGTTTAGGCCAACATATTTTCCTCGTGTTGAGATCTTTCTGTTAGAAAATATACTTCAAACTCTTGTGATCGGTCTATATGTCATATTTTTTACCATAGAGATAGTTTCTCTAAATCATCAATGCAAAGATTACAGTTGGGAACTCAATATCATGAGTGGGATAGTTTGGTTCATGAATTTTTAGTTGTTGTGATGTGTAGGCAATAACTCTGTTTATTCTTCATAAGGACACAACCATGTCCTTTCATTGAAGGATCACTATAAATAACAAACCTATCATCATAAGATGTTAGAGTCAAGAAAAAATAGTTGTCTAATATTCTATTTAGTTCATAAAAACATTCATCAAACTCTTTTTTCCAATGGAATTTTACCATTTTATGAGTGAGCATGGTTAATGGGTCGGGCCAATTAGGATATATTCTAGACAAAATTCCCATAATAACATGTTAATCCAATTAAACTACGTACCTTAGTTATAAGCATTGGGGCTAGCCATTCTTGGATTGATCTTATCATAGATGTATCAGCAGATATTTCATCCTAAGATACAATATGTATAAGAAAAGAAATCTCCTGTAGTGATATTTCACACTTGATAAACTTCCCATATAATTAATTTCATCTTTGAGTCTTTAGAATATTGCCCATGTAATTTTCATGATCTTAGTATCATTGGTATTAAAGAAAGATATCATCATTAAATACCACTAAAAATTCATCAAGATATTCTTTGAAAACTCTATTCTGTAGATCCATGAAGATAGAAGGTGCAATAGTCAGTTCAAAAGGCATTACTGTAACCTCAAAATTCCCGTATCTGGTTCGAAATGTTGTTTTTAGAATGTCTTCTTTATTCACACACAACTGATGATATCCGTATCAAAGGTCAATCATTGAAAAATATTAATCTCCAGGAAGTTGATCGAATAAATCATCAATGCGAGGTAGGGGATACTTGTTATTTATTGTTATAGCATTGATTTCAATGTAGTCAATGCACAACCTCATAGATCAATATTTCTTCTTAACAAAAAGAACATGGGATCTATAGAGACCAGACACTTGACATACATGGACAATACATTTCTTTTGCGGAATACTTAATACATAACAAAAACAGACACAAAAGGAACGTAATATTATAATTTCTTTGGAAACTCGGAATATAATCTTCTAATCCTATTGAATGATCTTCAACAACTCCCATTATGATCTTTCCATTTTTGTTTCCTTAACTAAAACCTTTCTTTATTTCCTGGGGAAAACAAAACATAAAAAGGGTGAGCTGAAATTCTCAGTAAGGGAAAACATAGAGAAGATAAAACAATCTATAAAAATTTGAAAGCAGAAACTTGAACATGAAATTTAAACTACAAAATCTTGAGCAAAGACATAAATCGTCAAAGTACGTAAGGAATATATCATAATGGAACATAAACCATGATAAAATATTATGGGAATAAAACATGTAATTGTGGAAACCATTCAGCACATGTTATGATTTCCATAGTATCCAAGGCATTGCTGCCAAGACCATCTTAGTGGACAAAGTCCCTTTCTGAATGAAGTTCACTCCTCATTTCAGTCCTGTAACACTGAACTGGATTAACTTACCATTCCAGCCATGTCTATATCATGAGATATAAATCTTTACCCAATGCATTGGAGAGAGATATAGGTCCCACCCATCTCATAATGAAATCATTCTTACTTGTGCCACAAAATAAACCTAAAACATTCATCATAACCCAAAGAAGAAAATGGGTTTCACAAACATCATCCATCATTTCATAATCCATATAAAAAATGGAAATTTCAACATACAAAACATGAACCATGTAAATCATAGAGACATTAAACTTGAAACATAAACATATGAAATAATGTCATCTTTGATGGAAAATGGTTTTGATAAATCATTTGAAATGAATTCTTAAGTAAAATATCCATTCTTCGTCAAAATCATTTTTTTTCAAAAAATGCCATGAAATTTTAAAATAAAAGTATTTTGTTGAAAATAGGTATAAAATCATGTATAGTAATCTTCATGAAAAAGAGGTGTTATTAAACTGTAAAAATCGTCTCATGCCGTATAAGTTAAAAATATCATTCTCCTCGTACTTTTGTCGGAAAAGATAAAAAGACCTCGTATGGTAATAAAAATTCCTTACATACCATGTAGTAAAAGTAAAAAATGGTTAAAAAGGACATTAAACAAACACGAAAACACTTTTATAAAACATGGGCGTGGATGATATAAATAACCCGAGTAAATACTTACGAATAAGCAAACTCCGATAAAGATGAGATTTTCAAAATTATCACTTACCTTAGGTCCGATATGCTTCGTATGGATCCGAACCTCTTGTATGTTGATTTAAATAATGTCATTGACTTATTAAATAATCATATTCATTTTTATGATATCATATATGTTTCACTTATGACTTTATATTACCAGTTCATTTGTAAATTCTATGATAAAGCAGCGTTTTGGGTAAAATCATTTCATTTATTGTATGTGTTTCGACTTGTCATTCTTGATATTATTACTTGTATACTGATTTAAATAATTCCATAATGTAAAACATGATTTATATAAAATATATATTCATCATATACATATATATTATAGATCGATAAAAGGAATGAAATACACCGTTCATGGAGATGATAGAATGTACGTACACACGAACGCAATTTTCTTTTCCTTATTGAATTTAATGAAATTAAATAGATGGCATAAATATATATACAAATAAATCCAGTATCATTATTATGTCATATATTTATGATTACTTATTGTATGTACTTTATAATCATTCATGAATGGTTAACATGGAGAATGAATCTCATCGCATCGTGGAGACGGTAGTCCGTACGTACGCACGAGCGATGATATAATTTCCATGATCATGGAATTGCATTTAAGTGTATGTATAATATTTCAAAATCAATATCAATTTTCAATAATCATATATATTTATTTATTTACACCATTATACCCATCCATGTAAGGTGGTGGTCGAAAATAGATTACACCACGGCGTGGAGACAATATTCCTTATGTACGCACGTGCGGTGATTTCATTTTCCGTAGGATGGATAGATGGTGAAATAGGGTTGTTTCATACTTGTAATAACATATCAATATATGAGTTATACTGATGTTATTACTTCATAATGAAACAACTAAAGAAGAAGAAGTAGAAGATGAAATAAAGTTGAAAGAATCTGTAACGGATATTACCTCTTCTTTCGACAGGCTTTTGAAACCTCCTATTATGGCACTAATATTGGTCTTTGAAAAAGACCAGAACCTCTAGGATGTTTCTAGGGAAGTGGAGAATAGAAACTGGAAAGTGTTTTCCTAGATTAAATGCTCAAAGTGGTGTGGGGAAGAGAGGGAGGATGTGTCCTTTTATAAGGGAGGAGAAGGGCACCTTTGGAATAACAAAAAATATTATTTTATTATAAAGTCATATTCGGTTTTTAATAGCTCCAAATTGAGTTATTTCTATGAAAAGGTGGTTATGGGTCGAAAGACTCCCATACAATAGAATTTAGACAAGTTTAGGGTTCTATTTTAACCCTATCATTTAGATTTAACTTTATGTTAATAATTTTTCTTTTACCACGTCTACTTGTATTCTTAACCTATAAGGTTAATAAACGTACTATAACAAGCCAAAAGAACCCCAAGTTGTTTAGTATTAATATATATATCCTTATCTAAGTCATTTTTCAGATCCTTAGATTTTTAGGAATAAAATAACAAATTATAAAATATAATATTTGTTTTAAAAACTATTTTATGTCAATTTTGACACAATTTGGTAATTGATTTTTGTGAAATTCATAACAGCATGATTAGTTCGAAAAAAGTTTATGTAATCAATAATAACATGTCATATTAACCTATAAAATTAGTGTAATTCATAAAAAGTCTCAAATTACATTTCTTTGGGCATTTATAACATCAATTATGTCAATATTTCATTAATAAGATAATTACTGCATCATCATTGTGTCATAAGTAAATTAAATTTGTTAAAGTATAAAAATTAAAAATAAACTTCCATTATGTAGGAAATAGTTTTATATTTCTAATGAATATTTATAGTAGAATTTATCTTACGTATATCCCTATATTAAAAATAATTTAGTTCTTAAACTTTGATTTTAACTATTTTAACCCTTTTTTAAATAAATTAATAATAAATGTCCTAATCTAATAAAAGTGGGACTAAATGGTCATATTTTATTCCTAAGGTTTTTTTTGGACTAATTAAAGTTATCCAATAGAATTAGGACATGTGTTAGGGTAATAATAATATCATTTTTACCCTTAATTACCCTATTTACTTTTAACCGTGGTAAATTAAAGTAAAAAGTTACTATTCACCAAAAATTATTTTTATATCATTGAACCAAATTTTACTTTGTAACATCAACCATTCCACTCAGATTTTTGAAATTCCATTCACAGAAGCGGTAAAATTATGTTTTATGTAAATTTGCAAATTCTCCAAGGAGGTGGGTAAAAGACGGTGAAAAGTTTAATAAAATTTTTATATATCTAAAATTATTATAAAATTACTCCAATGAATTACATTGAACTTATATTGGTATTATGTATCAATTTTTACCTAAAATAAAGTTAAATAAAATAAATAATTATTTAAATAAAAAGTCGGTTTTTAAATAGTAACCCAGTGTTTTCACTATTCATCAAAAATTGAAAGTTTTCAGAAAAATACCAAAATTTCACCCTAAGATAATTTCAATATTCCGAATCCAAAAATGAAGTCTATTTTGAATGAAAAAATTTCAAAAATTGCGTATTACTATTCATAACGGCTAGTTTATAATAATATCATAATAATATCTCGTTTAGTGAAACTTGGTATTGCGTACAACACACGCTATTGAAGAAGGTCTTGATTGCGCGTAATGCAAGCCATGCCAGGGCTGTGTGTAGTGAAATATCTGTTTGGTGTTGCGTATAACATAATCAAAACATATTTAATTTATACATTAAACAAAATCTATACTTAATGTTGCATAGAATAATTTCCACAAAACAAACTTCAAATAGTGTGTAACACTAGCCAAGAATAGTGTTGCGTATACTAAAAGCTAATACAGTGTTGTGTATAGTACAATCTAATCTTGGTATAGCATACAACACAAGACATAAAAGTAATTAGAAATAACATTTCTCATAAAATCTCGGGCTGTTACATTCTACCCCCCATAAAATGAATTTCGCCCTCAACATTCGTCGGGGTTGTAAATGTTTTACTACTTGAATGTTTCATTCATAGAAACCAACATCATTAAAAAAAGAAAACTAAAACTTCATTTTAAAAACGAAAGTTATAAATGTAATGGTTACCCAGATTAACTCATCACTGGGTTTCCACATAGGAGAACATAGGTGAAAATATGGATATATAAGAGAAATCTAACAATCATGTTCGGATGGAGAGAGGTAGAGAACATGGCTATGAAATAGCCAATAATCACAAAGCCATAGATTTGTGATGATCTAAAGTAAAAACTGATTCATCAGATATAAGAGCACGAGGACAACATTTTTGGTTTTCAATATCATTTCCCTAAAGTTGAAAATTTTAAATTAGAAGAAATACTCGCTTGATTTTGGTACAATCACACTGTTGTTCGTGCTTTGAACAATTTCCACTTCATCTCTTAATGAAATGAAGTTGAATTTGTTATTCGTGAAGTGCTAATAGATCATGTGATAGAATGATGGGTCATTCCATCTATCTCAAAGAAAAGGTTAGAAAAAGTTATCAAATACATAAGTCCATGTATGGTGAGGTTAATGAGATATGATTCCATACATGGACTTATACTTCATCTATAATACCTCTTAATAAAATAAAAATAGTTTCTACTAACCAGGGACATCCTGTAGACCAGTGGTATGCGATAAAGGACAGTCGCACTTCAGTTGTGGGTTCGATTCCCACACCCTTGTCTGACGTGACGGGTTGTCGCCCATCCTAGAGGTTGTCCTTTTTCTAAAATTACATCATTATGACATTCCATCGATAATATCGAAAACAATTCTAGCGTTAAACTAACTTATGTTCAACATAATCCATTTAAAATCTTTAGGATTATCCAAAATACTTATGTCCAAGATTATAGTATAAAGAAAACAATTACTAGAAATGTCATCTACCGAGCATGTGAATAACATCATTTATCCCCGATATATCTTGTTGATCACATTCCAATCCTGTGAATACCATAATCATGTATTCTCTTGAAAAATGAATACCCATTTAACCTTAGTGAAAACATAAATGCTGTCAAAAGTTAACTCTTTCCACATACCAAAATCCCAAAATTTCTATATACTCAAACCATGATATCACTTTGTCCTTATTTTAGTCACGAGCTCATGATTACTATCATATTATTTTCTCCTTATCCCTTCCATATGCGCATTTCATCTACATTCCAAAAATATTTCAATCACTTTTTCATGGTTACCAGTACCATATGATAATTGAAAACCAATACATATATATTCCGAAATTCCACAATAACATAAATGAGATTCCATGATACTATTTTGAAATCCCATTACATAAACACTTAATCATTATAAAAAATCATTATCATACTCAACATCACAAATATTGATCACATGAGATTTCCCTTTATCCTTTTCATTAAGAGGTTGCTCATGTTGATCATCATTAACCCATGGATTAGGGAATTTGTTAGCATAATGCCCAATTTTCTTGCACTTGAAGCATTGAAGTGTTGGTGGAGAGTTCTCTGTAGTCTTTTCTCTATTCACATCATTAGCAACCTTTTTCCCATTACTTTGACAATCAACTGCTCGATGACCTTATTTCCCACACTTAAATCATTTTTTAGTACCTTTTAGGCAATCTCCACCATGCTTCCATCCACACTATGAGCATAAATAAACATTCATCTTCTTTTCACCATTGTTCTGAGATTTCTTCTTGAACTCGATCTTTCGTTTCTTGTAAAAACCATGAGATGGATATGTAACAGCAACATCCATTTCTACCTTGATAGCACAATGCACAATTTCATCATAGCTATTGAATTCTCTTATAGCTAATTCCCTTCGATGACTTGGTTTTAAGCCACTGAAAAATCAATCAGCTTTACTTTCACGTTGGATGATAACGCCAGATGCATACCTTGCAAGTCTTGTAAAATTCACTTAGTATATACCAATAGATTCATCATCCTTTTTCTTTTGTTCAAGAAACTTCTTATCCATCTTTGTTCGAATAATACGAGGGAATTACTTATTGAAAAATAAGTTCTTGAACTCGCCCCATTCCATGGACTTAATTTCATCTCTTGGCCTCGTATTCTTGATAAGATTCCACCATTGATCAGCTTCACCTTTCGAATTATATACTGCTAAGATGAATTTATCATGTTCAGAACATTGAAGAACTGAAAATATCTTTTCAGTGGTACTGATCCATTGTTCACCAACAAGTGGATCAGAAGACCCACTGAAAGAAAGTAGACGTTGCCTCATGAAGGACTCAATAGAATATTATTCCCTTCTCTGATCATTTGGAAGTCTAGAATGATTCATAGCTTGTGTAATTATAGAAATAAGATTTTGCACTCCATCTAACATAACATTTGTTTGTTCAAAAGGAAAATCATTGCATTGTCCATTACATTGATCAACACGGTTCCTTCGAGTTCCATCCATCGTCTGAAACCCAAAAAGAATAGTATGAGAGGAAAAAATCATGCTAGGTAAAACAACATAATAAAGGGTGAGTAACATCAATATCTAACATCTTAGGTTTATTTTTAATATCTTTAGCGCAATTCTAGGACTATAACTTATACCTATACTTAACCTTAGGGGCATCCGTAGACATACCTTAGAAATATCTCTAGGGATCTCACTAAAGTTTTCGAATCCTAGTTTCCAAAGGTTAGCTAAACCTTTCCACTGATACCAACTGTAGAGACCCGAAACTTGACGTACATGGACAATACATTACTTTTGTGGAATACATAATAAATAAAAAAAATAGACACACAAGGATCGTAATAGTTTAGTGTATTTGGAATCTCAGAATATAATCTTCTAATCCTATTAAAAGATCTTCAAAAAATCCCATAACGATCTTCCCATTTTGTTTCCTTACCTAAAACCTTTATTTATTTCTTGGGGAAAACAAAACATAAAAAGTGTGAGCTCAAATGCTCAGTAAGGGAAAACATAGAGAACATAGAACAATCCATAAACATTTCAAAGCAAAAACATGAACATGAAATTTAAATATCAAAATCATGAGCAAATACATAAATTGTGGAAGTACATAAGGAATATATTATAATGGAATATAATCCATGATAAAATATAATGGGAATAAAACATTTAATTGTGCCAACCATTCAACACATGTTATGATTTCCATAGTAGCCGAGGCATTGCTGCCAAGACCATCATAGTGGACAAAGTCCCTTTCTGAATCGAGTTCACTCCTCGTTTCAGTCCTGTAACACTGAACCATATTAACTTACCATTCCAGCCATGACTATCTCCTGAGATATAAATCTTTAACAAATGTATTGGAGGGAGATATAGGTCCCACCCTTCTCATAATAAAATCATTCTTACTTGTGCCATAAAATAAACATAAAACCTTCATCATAACCCAAAGAATAAAATGGGGTTCATAAACATCATCCCATAATTTCATAATCCATATAAAACAAATGGAACTTTAATCATAAGAAACGTTAACCATGTAAATCATATAGACATTAGACTTGAAACATACACATATGAAATAATGTCATCGTAGATGGAAAATGGTTTTGATAAAACATTTGAAATGAATTCTTGAGGAAAATACCCTTTCTTCGTCAAAATCATTTTATTTTCAAAAAATTCCATGCACTTTTAAAATAAAAGTATTTTGTTGAAAATATTCATAAAATAATTTAGAGTAAGCTTCATGAAAATGAGGCGTTATTAAACCGTTAAAATCTGTTCACGCCGTATATGTTCAAAATAACATTTCCTTGTACTTTTGTCAGAAAAGTCAAAAAGTACCTTGTATGGTAAAACAAATTCCTTACATACCATGTAGTAAAAGACAAAAATGGTTAAAAAGGACATTAAACATAAATGAAAACACTTTTATAAAACATGGACATGGATGATAAAAACTACCCCAGTAAATACTTACGAATAAGCAATCTCGGATAAAAATGAGATTTGCAAAATTTTCCCTTTCCTTTGGTTTGATATGCTTCGTATGGATTTAAACCTCCTTTATATTGATTTAAATTATGTCATTGAATTATTAAATAATCATATTCATTGTTATGATATAATATATGTTTCATTTATGACTTTATATTACCCATTATTTTGTAAATTCTATGTTAATGGAGCGTTTTGCGTAAAATCATTTCATTTATTGTATGTGTTTCGACATGTCGTTCTTGATATTATTACTCATATCCAGATTTAAATAATTACAGAATGTAAAACAAGATTTATATATAATATATATTCATCATATACATATATATTATAGATCGATAAAAGGAATGAAATACACCGTTCATGGAGACGGTAGGCCGTACGTACGCATGAACGTTGTTTTCGTTTCTTTATTGAATTGAATGAAATTAAGTAGTTCACATAAATATATATACACATAAATCCAGTATCATTATTATGTCATATATTTCATGATTAATTATTATATATACTTTATAATCATTCATGAATGGTTAACATGGAGAATGAATCTCATCACGTCGTGGAGACGGTAGTCCGTACGTACGCACGAGCGATGATATAATTTCCATGATCATGGAATTGCATTGAAGTGTATGTATAATATTTCAGAATCAATATCACTTTGAAATAATCATATATAGTTATTTAGTTACACAATTATACCCGTCCAAGGAAGGTGGTGGTCGAAAATAGATTACACTACGGCGTGGAGATGGTATTCCGTACGCACGCACGTGCGGTGATTTCATTTTCTATAGGATAGATTGATGATGAAATAGGGTTGTTTCATACTTATAATAAAATATCGGTATATGAGTGACAATGATGTTATTACTTCATAATGAATCAACTAAATAAAAAGAAGTAGAAGAAGAAATAAAGTTGAAAGAATCGGTAACAGATATTTCCTCTTCTTTCGACACGCCTTTTTGAGACCTCCTATTAGGACACTAAGATTGTTCTTTGAAGAAGACCAGAACCTCTAGGATGTTTCTATGGAAGTGGAGAAGAGGAATGGTCTATGGTTGGTCGAGTGTGAAGGCTCAATGTGGTGTGAGGAAGAGAGGGAGGAGGTGTCCTTTTATAAGGGAGGAGAGGGGCACCTTTGAAATAACTAAAAATATTATTTTATTATAATGTCATATTCGGTTTTTAATAGCTCCAAATTGAGTTATTGAAAATATAATGTGGGGGTGGGTCAAAATCCTCTCATCTGATAGAATTTAGACAATTTTAGGGTTCTATACTAACCTTATCATTTATATTTAACTATAAGTTAAATAATTTTTCTTTTACCGTGTCTTCTTGTTTTCATACACTATATGGTTAATAAACATACTATAACAAGTCAAACAAACCCAAAGTTGTTTATTATTAATATATATAACCTTATATAAGTCATGTAGTCGAACCTTATATTTTTAGGAGTAAAATAACAATTAATAATATAATATTTGTTTTAATAACTCTTTTATGTCAATTTTGACACTATTTGATAATTAATTTTTGTGAAAATCATAACAGAATGATTAGTTAAAAAAAGTTAACTTAATCAATACTACCATGTCATATTAACCTAGATGAATTAGTGGAATTCATAAAAAGTCTCAAATTACATTTATTTGGGTATTTATAACATCAATTATTTCAATATTTCATTAATAAGATAATTACTGCATCCTCATTGTGTAATAAATAAATTAAATTAGTTAATGTCTAAAAATTAAAAATAAAATACCATTATTTAGGAAATATTGTTATATTTCTAATGAATATTCATAGTTGAACTTATATTATGTATAACCATATATTATAAATGATTTAGTTATTAAACATTGATTTTAACTATTTTAACACTTCTTTAAATAAATTAATAATAAATGTCTTAATCTAATCCATGTGGGCCTAAATAATCATATTTTATGCCTAAGGTTGTTTTCGGTCGAATTAAACTTATCCAATAGAATTAGGACATGTTTTAGGTTAATAATAATATCATTTTTACCCTTAATTACCCTATTTACTTTTAACCATGGTAAATAAAAGTAAAAACATGATATTCACCAAAAATTATTTTTATCTCATTGAACCACATTTTACTTACTAACATAAAACGTGTCTCTTGGATTTTTGAAATTCCATTCACAGAAGCTGTAGAATTTTGTTTTATATAAATTTGCAAATTCTCCAAGGAGGTGGGTAAAAGACAGTGAAAAGTTCAATAAAATTTTTATATATAAAAAATTATTATAAAATGAATCCAATGAATTAAATTGAACTTATATTGGTGTTATGTATCAATTTTTACCTAATATAAATTCAAATAAAATAAATAATTATTTAAATAAAAAGACGTTTTTTAAATAGTATACAAGTGTTTTGACTATTCATCAAAAATTGAATGTTTTTAGAAAAATACCAAAATTTCACCCTAAGCTAATTTCGATATTCTGAATCCAGAAATGAAGTCCATTTTGAAAGAAAAAATTTCAAAAATTGGGTATTACTATTCATAATGGCTAGTTCATAATAATTTTATAATAATATCTCATTTAGTGAAACTTGGTATTGCGTACTACGCACGCTATCGAAGAAGGTCTTGATTGCGTGTAACGCAAGCCAAGTCAGGGTTACGTGTAGTGAAATCTCTGTTTAGTGTTGCGTATAACATAATCAAAACTTATTTCATTTATACATTATACAAAATCTATACATAATATTGCGTAGAATAATTTCCACAAAACGAACTTCAAATAGTGTGTAACACTAGCCAAGAATAGTTTTGCGTATACTACAAGCTAATACGGTGTTGTGTATAGTACAAGATAATCATGGTGCAGCGTACAACACAAGACATAATATTAATTAAAAATAATATTTCTCATAAAATCTCGGGCTGTTACAGGATCCCCATAGAGAAACACTACGGATAATAAATATTTTATTACTCATTTATGATAGTTGTTTCTTTAGTTCCAATAATTCCACCGTTTCTATTCTATAAGGGGTCTTTGATATGGTCCTTGACCTAGGAATTATATCAATGGAAAACACAATTTATCAATCAAGAGGATGTCAAGTTAAATCCCCTGGAAACACATCAACATATTCTTGCACAATAAATACATAATCTATTTGAACACTCATTTCCTCAACCATAGTTATTTCACTCTCTTCCTCCCAAATAACTGAATTTAGTAGAGCTATTGTGGGTTGATCTTGATAAAAATCAGATGGCGACGTTTCTACTCTAAAGATAATGTAATCTATATCATTATAAATATTTTTTATCTCCTTCTTACAATAAATTCATGCATCCTGGTCTAAAATCCAATTCATTCTGGGGATTATATATAATTCAATCATGGGTATGATGATGAGATCATCAGATAAAGAATGTTTATATTCACTAAAGGGAACTGATTTACAAAACATTGCTACATTGATACATCCCTTAAAAGTTTGGACTGAAAACTCTTTAGTAAAATCAAATTGGAAATATCTAATTTTCTTTATAAACTGGGATGATATGAAATAATGTGATGATACAGAATCAAATAAATCAATGGCTAAATTTTGGGGAACCATTGAACTACCTTCCACCACTTCATTCGGAGTTTCAACATCTGTATTAGTGATTTCATAAGCCCGACCTTTCTCCCTTAGAATTTTATGATTTATTTTTCCTTGGATCATAAGAAATTAATTTGAATAATTCCCCATTTATCTCCAATTGTATCATTTAACATTAATAGAATTTTTTCCCTTATAATCATGATCTTGGTGGCCTTCTTCACCACACTTGAAAACAAATCTCATTCTCTTCAGGCAAATACCGGGATGTTTCTTCCCACATTTACAGTAATATGGAAATTTAACTTTTCCCTTCTTCCCCTTATTTCAATTTCTAGAGTGTTTATCAGATATATTCTTCTCTAGCTTTTATTTAAAATTGTAAGACATAGAGAACTCTTTTTCTGTCTTGATAGCACAAGAGACAGTATCATCATACAATGAGAAGGATTTTGAGGCTAATATTTTATTGAGAAATTGTTTTATCCTATATAATAATCGATCTATCATACTCATTGGGTTACCTGTATAATCTGTAACATGCCTTTCTATCCTTGTAAAGTTAGCCATGAACTTTGTGACATTCTTATCATTTTTTTCATCATACTTATTAATTTTTCATCCATGTCTACTCGATGGTCATGAGGAAATTATTTTTTCTGTGAAAATATCTTTACACCCCCTCCATTTCATATTTGATACTTCATTATTCTCATTTGTGTTTTGAATTAATAGCCACCATTAATCTACATCTCCTATGAGGGGATAAACATCCAAGACAAATTTTTTCCTATCTCTACTCCCCAAAGCATGAAATATTTTATCTAAAGAACAAATCAATTTCTTAGCTACAAATATATTTGTAGTCCATTTGAATGTTTGTGGCTTTTTCCTCATGATGTAGTCTAACATTGATCCTTCGCGTTGTGGATCATGGTGCTCCATATGGGTATAGTTATTATTCATAACCAAAGTCAGTTGAACATGTATGGTTGATATCTATTCAGTACTGGTTGAATCACTAGCTCAACTATAATAATCATGAGTAGTAGGTAAATACCTATAGGGATTACATGCATTGATATAGTTTCCATTCCTTCCACAAGGTGTCATTTCTAAAAAATAGCATACACTATATTAGTTTATGAATCACAATACAGAATTCCAAACTAGTAAAATACCTTACATAAATTGAATAGATTTTTAATATAATCCATAATAATGAAAAAAATATTTTATTTGTTGAAGTATATACTCATAAATAATTAAAAATGGCTTGTAATTAAAATGTGAATTACTCTAAGAATATCCCCTGGGTGTTTCGTAACCATGAGTGCAGCAAGGCCCAATGTACTATACCTGGATACCCCTGGTAAAACCTGAAACTACTTGTCTGAGTTTTCACTCCTTGGAATATATGTTCCAAAGCTGCCTCTACCTGCACGTATCCAGATAGGGATTTATTTCTTGTAAAACTCATAAAAATATACTTTACCAAAATTCTAGGAAGATCTTTTATACTAATCCTCGAAGTCTATCTTAGGGTAATGTTCTTTAATCATAGTTTTTATAAATCTATTTTCCGTGGTTTGTAATAAACTTATTCTTATACAAGTTTTAGCTCCCCAAACCTAGTTACCTAGTGTCTATGCATTATTACATAACATAGGAATGATCACAAGGGATTAAATCCAGAATGACCAATCCGTTTAGTAGCCTTAGAAGTCCTAGATACATACATAAGTTTAACATTACATTATGAAACAAAAAATATAAACATTGTTTATACTTTTAAAAAATTAATATCTCTTCGACTATACATATAGTTTAGTCATAATATACATCTTCACATCCTGAAAAAAAAACATAGAAAGTGGTGAGCTTAGATGCTCCGTAAGAATAACAAAATAGTGGAAACTATCATAAATAAGAATAAAAATTTAAGTCAATGTATAAGACTAAAACACATGCCTTTTAAAAATAAATTTAAGCATAATATGGAAATTATAAATCTAATAAGGCCATTTAATTATTCACATAGATATTCTACTATTCGAATAATGACATGTAATATAAATATCCAATTTCATAAAGATGGATTGCATAATGTCAGACATCGTAACAACATTGTCAAGGCCTCATTCTAAGACTGCAAATAAGATTTTGTCAAGGACTTGTTCCAAGACACTAGTTTGTCTCATGAGACCTATAGATGCATAGAGGAGCAATATCAAGCTTGACTCATCACTTACTAAGTCCAATGCATTCCTTATATGAAAATGTTGAATCATAACAAAAACATTCATATTAAAACTAGCATAAGAAAAGTTAATAATTTAACCATAAACTATGTATGGTATAAAAATAACACATCCATAGTCAAACGTATCAAAAAACCATCAATAAAATATGGAATATTGTGTCATAATAAGTATACTTCAAACAAGTGTAAAATCCATCAAATTATTTTGACAAAGATCAAATCAATAATATTTGTGAGAAATAAATATTTCTATTTTGAAGTCTTTTTAAAGTCCAATAATTTTAAAATAAATCATTTATTTGTAAAATTTTATTATAATCTTGTAACACAAGCTTTTAAGATGTTATAATAGCAGAAAATAGCTACACTCGCATATAATTAGAAAAACAGTCTTTCCTTAATTTTGTTGAAAATGTCGTAAAGGACCTTGTTTTGAAAACGACAAAAAGATTAATTTATAAAAATTATATAAAAATTTAAAAAGGGTATAATTTAAATTAACCAATTTTCTATGAAATAGTAAAAATGTTTTGAAATTAATTTTTATGAAACGTGGATGTGGATGATAATGAGGTCCCAGTAGATACACATCTATAAACAACCATGAATAATGAAGGGATTGTAGAATTAACACCTACCATGTATTTTTACCTAGTTGAGGGTATGTCGACCTCCTGTATAATATTTAAATATTTTTTATTGAATTATACAAGAACCACATATATTTATATGATATCATATATGATATTCTAATATTGAATTATTAATAATATTTTAGTAGTATCATTGTTTCGGTTGTTAATTGATTCATTTTCCTTTATATTCATTGTTACAAAAACCATGTTTGTTATGGATAGAATTTATTTTATTCCTATAAAAAATGAAATTAGGTTCTTAAAATTTATTTTTAATCATAAAAATATGATTATTCATGAATGGTTATGATGTGGAATGAATCCCAACACGTTTGTGGAGACGGTAATCCATACGTACGCATGATGGACCATATCATTATATTGATGGTGAAATAGTATGTAATTTGATGGTATATAACATATAAAGAAAAATTACATGATATTTTTATTATTAAATCAATTATTTTAATTATTATACCCATCCAAATAATTATGTGTTGAATGAAAAACTACACCACGACGAGGAGATGGCGAGCTGTACGAAAGAACTTATGGTGACTTTGTCATTCATAGAATGGATAGAATATTGAACATGGATGTACCATAATTATAATAACTTCTATGTATTTATAAGATACTGGAGTTATTGTTTTGGTATTGAAACAACCAAGAAAGATGATGTGGAAAAAGAAAAGAACATCGAAAGAGGTGATGAAATTATTACATCTTCCTCAGGTGCTTCCTTTTGATTTGATGAAAAGGGATCATTAGGTTAGTATATAACAATTTAAGGACTCTAGGTAGATGTGAGGGTTTTTGGGAGGATATTTGTTCTGGGTTTGTTTGAGTCAAATGGATTTTGAGTTGTGACTTTGAGAGAAGGGGAAGTACCCATTTATAAGAGAGGTGAAGGCCACATTAGGAAAAGCTTGAAATATTATTTTATTATACAATCATATTCAGTTTATAATGGTTATAAATGGATATATATTGAGGCTAAGGAGGGGATGCGTGGAAAACATTTCAACCAATAGGGTTTAGATAGTTTTGGTCACCATATTAACCTTATCATTTAGATTTAACACATAGTTATATCGTTTAACTTTTACAATGACTTCTTGTATTTTATATTACATGGTAAATAAACATACAATAAAATTACAAGAAAACCAAAATTTGTTCATTAATGTATATATATTATTATATAATTACATTGGTTGATCCTTATATTTTTAGAAATATTACATCAATTAAAAATATAGTATTTTTTAAAACACATTTATATCAATTTTGACTCTATTTAGTATTTGGTTTTTGTGAAATTCATAACCACTTTATCACTTATAACAAAATTTATTTAATCAATCCTAACATGTCATATTAATCGTGAAAATTCTTGGAATACATAAAATGTCTCAATTTAAAATTATAATAATTTTTATAATATCAATTATGTTAATCATTCAACAATAAGGTAATTACTACAATATCATTGTGTCATAAATAAATTTAATTATTTAATATATAAAAATAAAAAATAAAATACCATTATGTAGGAAATAATTTCTATATTTATAATGTCTATTTATAGTTAAATTTATCTTATGTATAATCCTATATTATAAATTGTTTAGCTATTAAACTTTGAAATGTAACACTTCTAACTTTTCTGTAAATAAAATAAAAATAAATGTCATGATATAATCCAAGTTGACCAAAAGGATAATATTTTATTACAATGGTTGATTTTGGTCGAAAAAAATTTATCCAATAGAATTAGTATATATGTTAGTGTAATTATAATATCATTTTTACTTTTAATTACGATATTTTTTTTAAACCGTTATAAATAAAATCCAAAAGTCTCTACTCACCAAAAATATTTTCATCTAATTGAACCAAATTTTACTTACTAATGTCAGTTGGGTCTCTTGAATTTTTTAAATTCAATTCCCAGAAGCAGTAAAATTTCATTTTAAGAAAATTTGCTATTGTGCCTTTAAGGTGTGTAAAAGATGTTAATATTTTCAATAAAATTTTATACATCAAATTTAATTATAAAATTATTTCAAATAATTACATTAAACTAATATAGGTATTATATATATATTTTTACTTTAAATAAATTTAAATAAAATATATAATTATTTAAATTAAATGTAGGTTTTAAAATATAACTCAGTGTTTTTAGTATTGTTAGAAAATTAATGTTATCAGAAAAATTCCACAAATTCACCCTATGATAATTTTGATTTTCAAAATCCAAAAATGATGTTCAATTAAAATTTATTATAAATATTCATAAAGTGGGTGTTACTATTCATAACGGCTTGTTTGGTTGCTCGTGCTGTGTTAGAACTCGATGTTGAGTACAATAAAAAATACTATATTATTCAAATTGAAGTGTACCATGGAATCTTGGGGTGTTACCTAATAGCCATGGGCTTCTCACAATAGTCAATAAATGATCTGAAGTGTAAAATAATAAACGTCGAATAACCAAAACAACTGGCGAAGAACATGAGGAAAAAATTTATTTTTTGTAATGACTCGATGTCCATGTTAGTGAGTCCATCAATGCAAACAATAAAAACGTTTATAAAATTAGGAAATGATTGATTTTAAATTGAAAACCTAAATTATAAATAAAAATAAGAATAAATCCTACCAATATTGATTCGTTTATCATGGTCGATACAGTCTTTATGACCCTGCTTCGAACCACTGAGGTTTAGGTGTAGATTTATCCTTGATTCAATAAAGAAAGGTTGAGAGAGAGAGAGGAGATAGAGAGAGTTAGTAAAATGAGAATGGATTAGGGATAACCCTATTCCCAAATCCATAATTCTTTATTTATAGGCATCATGCTTGGCATGAAATCTGAAACTCATGCACCCTCTAATTTTATGTCGTGTTTAAGAAAATCAACCAGTTATGAGCTCAATGGTGGTATCCAATTTCTAATCCGAGTCTCTAATTAAATTATATTTGATTTTAAAATTGAGATAAAATAATTATGTTTAATTATTTTATTTATGATTTTCCCCATGGTGACTTTTCTCATAAAAGTCTCATTCAACTAAAGGTACTACCCATCCTGGGGTAAACAACATGTTCCAGACTCAACTGTGGCCTTAGATGTCTAATCTAAGCTACAATTTGGGACTTATAAAATTTATATAACATGAATATTATAAATATAATTTATATTTCTTCATAATTTATTCTAGAAACAAAGAGCCTTGAAATTTCACAACGTCTCAGCACTGAGCTCTAAAAATATTCTGAGAATTATTTCAAAGTATTACAAGGTCAAAACCGTTTCTCTATAATCACAAACTCATGTAGAAAAAAATTATTATCCCAAAAATGGTAAGATAGATATGAATAATTATTTTAAATAATGAACATATTTTAAATGGATTGAATGATGGAAAACTTAAAGTGAGAGAGTTGGGTTCATGAATTCCCCTAACCTTGTTTCTGAAAACTCCCTTCACGTTAATATCTTGTATAATGAAATTATATTAATTAATAAAAAATTATATAACCTTTTACACATGAATTTGATTCTTTATGGTTTTATTATGTTCTTTTATGGGCCTTTGTATGAGTTATAAAGTTTAACTTCATCATTTGGGAGAATTCATTTTCATGGTTTCCATGATCTCTTCAATTTGTATTCATGAATGAAGTTAATGTAAGATGCAGATAAATATCCAAAATTGTTATTATATGTTTTCAATGGTATAAAATGATTTTAAATGATCTTATGAATTATTGTTTTATATACTATGAGGATTATTCATTAGATAAAAGTGAATGATGATCGTCTTTGGTTAATTTTGGTGGTTTTTCGGACGCTACAATCTTATTTTGTTTTATCATTTAACATCAAGAGTATAAGTTAATTATAAAACATAAAAAGGGTTATAAAATAAAATTTTCAATTTGTTTTTAACCATTTAATAGACTTGTTAACATCCTTTAATATGTAAATGGAAAATTGAAGTGCATCACCCATGATGTTGGTAAATTGAGACATCACGGGTGATGATTTCATTTATAAGATGAAAGAGAGATAGGGAGGAGTTTAATATTGGACCTTCCATTAACATGATATAATTCTAGTATAAGTAAGGTAATAGAGTTATCATAAAATTTTAATAATGGTAGGTGAGGAATTAATAAGATACTAAATTGAAATTTTAAATGAAATTAAAATAAAAGAGATAGGATTTACCTCTAGAATTCTCCTTTTGAGATCCTCCTCAAGGAACTTAGGATTAGTCTTTTGATGAGAACCAGATTTACTAAACATGGGGGAGGACTAGGGAATAGTATATGGTATAATTTAAGCATGTCTCAATGCTTTAGAGGCGTGAGGGGGAGAAGTTGTGAGAGGTGGTATTTATAGTCGAAGAAAGGGATGTTTTCATATTATTTTACTCATTTGTTCTCTATTTTTCTCAAGAGAAGGAATCGTGAGGATTATTGGGACTAGATATAAAAATTAGTGCATTTGAGATTACAAAAATGGCCATTTAAATCATACATTACTCAATCATTATGCATAAATTCATTTATTTGGCATATTTCATAAATTATCAAATTTCACTATTCACCAAAAATTAATGTATTTCATAAAAATACAAAAATATCCCCCTAACCAGTCTTAGATGTGAAGAATTCAAATTAATGGACTCCATTAAATAAAAATAATTTTTTGAAAAGGTGAAAAGTCATTTTTAAATAAAATCATCACTAACTTGGAAATTAAAATTTTAAAATTATAACTAATTTGATAACACTTTGAAAATTTTATTAAGGTATTATAATGTTATCCAAAAATCATGTAAAGACAATTAATTTATTTAGGAATACATTTTATGAAAACGAATATTATATTAAATAAATTTATTAATTTCAAATTTAATTAAATATTTATTAATCACAAAAAATACCCACACTTAATTATTAATTTTTATAATATTCCCACTCATATATAAGGCACTTAATTTTTATTTATAATTTTATGTATGATTTTACTATTCAGTTGTTTGGTTAAATATTAATAAGGGTCATATTACTACTAATAATGGTAACATTGCTATTCATAAGGTTATGATACTATTCACGAAGAATTTATTTTTCCCTATCAAAATCTAAATATCTTATTGATCACAACTGTGTATGTCATATTTTTCAAATTTCAAAACACAAAAGTGGAAATATTATGTTCAATGGCTAGGATATAAAGTTAAAATACTATTTAGTCGTTAATTTAAGAATGATGTGGAATTTTCTTTTAGAATCTATTTTTATTCTAAATTATTAGATGGGAATTTCCATTTATAAATATTTGTGTTTTTACATTTTCCCCCCTTTTGAAAAGTTTCCCTCAAAATTTTGTTTTTGAAAAATTGGTGAGGGTACATCTTTTTGATCGCCTCATCTGGTTCTCAAGTTGCTTCCTCATACATATGGTTCCTCCCCAAATCATTGAAAAAGTTAGTTTTCTTATTGTGTTGAACATTATCTCTCTAATATAAAATCTTTACTGGATGCTCCTTATAAAATAATTCATCTTCTATCTATACCACCATTGAGTTTAATACATGTGAGAGATCTAGTATGTACTTCCTCATGAGTGATACGTTGTCAGATCATTAACTTGAGCATATTTGGTGTAAGTGCAACCTGATAGTCCATGACTCCAACATGATATAGGATCTCAATGGTGCTAATATACCATGGGATTAGATTCCATTTATTTCCAAACTGAATGAATCAATTTAATGGTGATATTTGAACAATGACTTTATCTCCAACTTCAAACTCCAAATCCCTTCTATGGTTGTCAGCATATCTCTATTTCCAACTCTGAGAAGCTTCGTTATGTTTCTACATGGAGTGAACCTTTTTTGTCATCTCTTATACTAGATCAAGTCCATGTAGTATTCTTTCTCCAACTTCCTCCTAAGAGGTTGGAGTTCCACATCAATTTCCATAAATATCATCATATAGATCCATTTGAATACTCGAGATAAATCTATTATTGTATGAGAACTAAAAAATTGGATATTAATGATCCCACCAACCTTTGAATTCTAATGAGATAGCTCTAATCATATCATGAAAATTTTGAATAGTCCTTTCAGATTTCTTGTCATTTTGGGGGTGATATGCCAGGTAGAAATTCAATTAAGCACTCAAGACAAGTTAAAGACTCCACAAGAATTAAGAGGCAAACCTGGGATCACAATCAGAGACAATGAAGAATAGAACCCCATGTAGTCTCACAAATTTCTTCACATATATCATAGAAATTATTCCAGGTGATAGATCTTTCCAAATAGTGACAAAGTGAGCAGTCATGGTGAGTTGGTCCACCACAACCTACATCACATTATTTCACTTGAATGCCATCAAGAGACCTGTGACAAAGACATTGGGGAAAATATACAATTTTTATTTGGTTGTAAAAAATAATTTCATCATCCATATGGACTAATTTTATATACATTAACTTCTTGACATAACATGAACCTTGAGATATATTCTGAAACATCCTTCTTCTTGTTATCCCACCAGAAAGTGTTCTTGAATATCATGCTACATCTTGGTGCTACCAGGATGAATACAGAATGTTGAGCTCTGTGAATTTTCCAATAGATCTATCTTTATCCTGGGTGATGAAGGAACATATATCCTTTTCCAGACCTAATAACTCATTCCTCATTGATATGGAACTCTTTCATCTTCCCTTACATTACTTCATTCACCTTTTTTGCAAATTTGTATCATCCCTTTATGCCTCCTTAATCATATGTTGGAACCATGGTTGCACAATAATTTGTGAAAGGTATGATTTATTCCCTATCATTATGATTTTCAAATACATCTTTTTCATATCCATGATGATAGATTCTTTCTCAATCTGCAACATTGATATAGCAATAGATTATTTTATACTAATATGATCTTCTACCCTATTTTCTAATCCAGGATGATAGTGAAAAGAGCAATTATAGTCTTTGATTACCCATAACCATTTCCTTTGATGAATATTGAGATATATTTCTATGAATATATAATTTAGTGTTATGTGATCAATATATATATATATATCACACTTCTCACCATAGAGGTAATACTTCCATATTTTCAAGGAAAAAATGATAGCTGATAACTCTAGATCATGCATTGGGTAGTTCTTATCATGGATCTTCAACTTCCGTAAGGTTTAGCCTATCACATTAGGATTTTTCATGAGTAAACAACCTAATAAATTACATGTAATCATCAATATATATCACAAAACATTATCTACTTTTAGGAAATGTGAGTACAGGTGACGTGATCTACATTCTCTATGGATCCTTGAATCATTCCTCACATTCTCCCATCTAGATATAATTATCACCATTCCTCATTAACATTGTTTGTGGTTTTGAATTTTGTAAGAAATTTCTCAAAAAAAATATTGACAATGATCATCCAATTCATGGAGACTATGAATTTATATGACACTATATGGTCTAGGACATTCCTCAATTGCCATTGTATTTGAAGGGTCTAGAGAAATTCCCCCACTTTTGATAACATGTACAAAGAACCTGACTTTCAGTATAAAAATTTCACAATAGAATAATTTGGTGTAAAAATTATCCTTCCTCAATATCACCAACACAAGTCTTAGATATGCTTCATCATCCTCATTTCTCTAAGAGTAGATGATAATGTCATCAATAAACACTATGATAATTTTTTCGAGGTAATTTTTAAGACTCTATTTATCAAATCCAAGAATATTGGAGAGGAATTTGTAAGTTTGAATTGCACCACCAAAAACCATAGTGACCATTCATTGTACAAAAGATATTATTATAAATATATATATTCTTCATCATTATTTGATGATATCCATAATAGTGATCCTCCTTTGGGATGTACCGAGATCCTCCCAACTAGAAAAAATATTAATCAATCCTCTGAAGAGGATACAAGTTCTTTTTGGATTTTTTGTTGAGATATTGATAATAAATATACAACTGCATTGATCTATCATTATTCTAAACAAAGCGCACAAGCTCACCCCAAGGTGATGCACTAGGGCACTTGAACCCTTTTTCAAAATGCTCTTGAAAATTCTTCTTTAACTCGCCATGTTTCATAAGATCCCTCCTTTAGGAACACATTTATATAATAGTATATCTAGGTATAAGATATATTGAGAACTCTTCCTCACGATCCAGGTGTATTCTGAGTAACTAATCAAGAAATACATTTTTGTATTCCCTCATGATGGGCATTTCCCATTAATAGAAAAATTCCATTATCTCATCCATATGAGTGAGTTATTCCTCTTCCCTGTGAATAAAAACTCACCTAATTGAAGGATTTTTCAAAGGACATTAATGATCTTCCATGCATTTTTAGAGGATCATGGGTGGTTTAGAATATTAAAATATATTTCATTTTCCCTACAGTTTATATGTGATCTATATAAAGAGATCTAATCCATCCACAATATAGAATCATTTTACACCAAGGGAAATATGATGTGATTATCCGGAAGAATCCTCTCACATACTCTAATAGTTTAAGTTCCCAACACATGGGTCAAAGTTATTTCACCACTAGTTGTTTTTACAAATATCTATACTTCAAGGATTAGAGGATTTAATTCAACAATTAAAAAAATGTCTGAGATATAAAGGAATGTGTAGAGCTAGAATCAAATTAGACATTTCCCATTCCCTAGTGAATCGGGAGGCTTCCATATATGAATTCATTTTCTTGATCCACTTCTACAGTAGTGATGAAATTAACCATCCCTTGATCCTTTGATTTTCGTGGCTGATGATGCTGATTAACCTTGATGAATTGAGGTTTAGTGCACTGGCTTTCATAGTGACCATTCTCCCTAATGTTGTAGCATTGGAATATGGTTTGTTATGTCCTTTCCCCCACCATATTTTCTTATATTTTCTGGTCTTTTTGACATTCATGATCTTGGTGGCCTTCTCTCTCACACATGAATCATTTCCCAGTCCCTTTAAGGATGTTCCCCTGATGCTGCTTCCGACTTATTTTATATGTGGGTGGTTATGTTTTCTTTCCACATTTCCCATTACATCCTCCTTCGTGAAACTCCATCATTCATTTCTTATCACCATATCCTTGGGACCATTATCCAAACATCCTCTTCACGTTGAGTTTACATCAAAAAACATCATCACTACTCCCAAAGTCTCAAAATTCCATATCCTTTTAAAGGTGTTATTTTAAAAAACTAAATAATCTATCAATGTTTATATAATTATGGATAACAAAACCTAAACAGTACCCTGAACACATTTTAAAATTTGAATATTTGGTTGTGACAGATTCTCCTTCATTTTTATTCATCTTTATGATTTATCTTTCTATCATAGTTTCAAATGATTGAGGGAAATAATTTTTAAGAAACATTATCTTATAGTATTTCCACTATATATATTCAATTATTTCCCATGTCATGGTTTTGTTAATCAAATACCACCATTGATCAGTCTCTCTAACTAGATGATAAATAACTAGATTGAATTTCTTCTTCTCAAATGATTAAAGGACAGAAAATAAATTCTCCATTGAGTTGACAAATTGTTCTGCAACTAGTGGATTGGAAGATGCACTAAACATTGTTTGTTGTTACCGCATGAAATAGTCAATATCCAGTTTCTCCCTCTTGGGGGAATAAGTACATTATACATTATTTAGGTTTTTGTTCATAACCTAATATATCTAGGTAATCATCACCATGAAATTTACTCCACCTCCTAATGAATTTCTGTTTTCATCGGGTAATCAGTGCATTGTCCCTCACATGGGTTATTGGCTTAGTTTCTCCCCGTTCCAACATTTTTTGAAATAGAAATGGTTATAAAAATGAATAAGTCCACAAGTCATTAATATATAATTTATCACATTATTAAATTAATTCTAAAGGCATATATCGTGGGATCCATATCTTCAGAAATGTATCTTAGGTGCTTTCTTATACTTAGCCCCATACGAAAGGTTTTAATTAAGGTTCTCCATTCCTAAATCCCTAATTAACTAATCCTTACTTTGATAAAAATTATATAAACCCTTATTTTTCATACATTACTATAAAATTTTTTCAAAGATAATCAACATAAAATAATTATACAAATAGGATCCAAATTTTTAGTGTCATTGGAAAACTAAAACCACACATAACTTTTACAACATAAACATAAACATAAACATAAACATTTTTTAATTCCTTCTTCACTAGAATCTTATTGAAATTTGAATTATCCTTAGTATAAGTAGTCACAAAAAGATATACATCAAAAAGGGGTGGGGTTAGATCATAGTAAAAGGATATATAATAACATGGGGAGAGAATAATCATTATCATCATAACATATGAATAAGATCATAATAATGAGAGGAAGGATTAATAGAATACATGGAATGTGGAAATACCTAAAAATTAAACATCATGTATTAGAGGTCAACTACCACACATAGATGGGAATAGATATAACAACATGTTCATGAATATTTCACTTTACTTGTGTGGTTCTTCAAATTACCCAATTCATTGGAGAGCTATATAATTCCGAATTCACCCATCACATCATAACATTTACATTGTAATATATATTTTCACGCAAAACCATCACATCACAAAATTTACATTATCTTGCATGATACATAGAAAATATATCAATAGTTAACATATAATAACCCATTTAATGGAATGTGTTTCATTTTATATGCTTAAATTCGTAAAAATTTGGTTCCCAAATGAATGAGGAAATAACATACATGAAATAATAATCATCAACCATGAGTAGGGGAAATAATCATGAGATGTACAAGGTGATATTTTTAAAGAATAGTTACTTTGGAAAAAAATGTTTTTGTCATAAAATCATGTAGAAAACATGTATTTTCATGACTTGACCCTTGCTGGGGCTCATTCCACAATAACCCCAAGTCCGCCTCCATATTCCATACAGTGGAGACTTCTGCCCAAAGAAAAACAAAATATAGGCCTTTTCTAATGTACATGTCCACACACACACACATCCAACTCAATGAAATGGTGTAGAGGGGAAAATTAAATGTTGAAACATTCTGTAAAACATAATCCACATATGAATAGACCACTAAAGAATACAGATACAGTAATATAATCTGAAATTAATAACGGTAAAATTATACACCCAACTAAAAATGTCCCATCCTAATAGAAAACTATAATTAAATCTTATGAATAAACTCTCCTCCAGAAACTCAATTATGACCACAACACGTGGTCCAAGCTACCATAACTTTGAACTCTTTCAAAGTCACTATGAAACATGTGTGTCTTATGAATGAGGCATGATATGTATGGGAAAGCCCACACATGGGTGCGTAAAAACATACCGAGTAGGATTCTACAAAAAGAAGGGCGAGTAGTATGAGAAACAAGGGGGAAATAAATAAAATAGATTCAAGAAAGTATTTTAAATGGCTACAGATCATCCCAACAAAAGGGATGAGTATGCTCATCCAAATACAATGAGCTATAAACATCGAGAAGGTGATATTATTGTCGACATGTTTCTACTTATAATAGAAGATTATTCTCGTCCAACCATGAGAAACTAGACAAAGAAATCACGTGGCATACCTCATGCATCATCGCCACTTCTAGAAGGACCATAACTAGAACACAAGGTGTGGGTAATAAAATAAGTCATAAATATATATATATGCTTGGTAAAAGAAACCCTCAATAGGGTAAGGGGATATCCATATCACATATTAGCCTATGATGTGAGTTGCTAATAGTCCATGAAGTAACCACCATCGATATTCAAAATTTCTAACGTATGACCTAAACTATATGTGAATGGGTCTCAAGCACAACACCTTGATACTGTCCTCTTTCAGAGGGTCTATCTCTCCAACATGGTTTTTATGCTGTATCACAAGGACACATCTTGGTGGGGAATGAACCCATCACACTTGTGATCCCAAGGTACCATCAAAAAAGGCCCCACCCTTGATTGGTCAGTAAAAACTACTGCCCATCCCCACTGATAGGTGATACCATGTATGGTATTCCATGAATAGAGAATATAGAACTCCATTGTTTAGCCCCATTAGAGGGTAAGCCCATAAGAGATAATAAAGAATGTG
Organism: Viscum album; assembly: GCA_963277665.1. NCBI lineage: Eukaryota > Viridiplantae > Streptophyta > Magnoliopsida > Santalales > Viscaceae > Viscum > Viscum album. The sequence goes on along the minus strand of OY728129.1, from coordinate 1,159,008,430 downwards.
ACTACCCAGCCCCATTGGATGGTTATCCTGGAAGAGAGAATGAGGAACACCACTGCCCAACCCCAATAGAGGTAATACTGGAAGAGTAATCAATGAATGCCACTACGCAGACCCTTTTGAGGGTAAGCCGATATAGATTTGGTTATTATGAAAACATAACTATCATCACAGCCTTCATCGAACACTACTAGATGACTGTCGAGTTCATAACACTGATCTTTATATCTCGAATCCTAATACTAATGTCACCATCACATTACTTCCAGAAACACACATAGGATAGAAAATTTATTTTCCCAAAATGGAAACCCAACTAAAAGGGTTATTTTAACAATAGGACTCCTGAATGGGTCAATGTGTGTCCTACACTCCGAACCCAAACATCAAATTCTCAAATTTATCTCTAATGTTTTTTATCAAAGAGAGGAACATGTCATTGTAGACTGCACATTAATTGGATGCCCATGATAAAAGTTTCAGGTGTTTGAATACATTAATGATGGTCTTATATGGTTAGTTGATCAACTAGAGGTTGGTGCACGTACTGTGGCAGTTGACTATTCCAGGTTTAATCAGCATACCAAAGCTGCATTGTGGAAGATGTGGTGATGGTTGAACATTGGTCAATCCAGGATCTGACATGGTTCTCTAGGTCCGAACCTCTTAGTGGGACCCGGCCCGTAAGCTCGACCTGACCCATTTGGTTGGGCAAGCCCATGGCAGCCCAGTCATCAAGGCCAGTCACTTACCATGTGATCAATAGTAGGTGTCACTGACTGGGTTCACGTTTCACATCTCAGCCCGGTCAATTGCATAAGTCACATGGCCTGCTCCATTGCGGCACCACCAGGCCATTGGGACACACCAAACCCATGGCACGCTAGTGGTGCATTCTACAGATCAATGGGCTCAATTAAGTCACCTAATTGAAATTTAATTAGCTGATTGGGGACCCCTATGATGATGGCTTCCTTGCACTGGCCTCTTATCAACAATTCACCAGTGGTTAGTTGTTCCTAATACATTATGGCTGATATCTAGGATGAATGGATGAAGAACGGTTGAATAAACACATATTAATGGCTATGATCATGTCTTCATCGATGATGTGATGATATAACAATGAAGAAAAAATTAAAAATTTAATAATCAAATGAGAAACTGAATCAAAACTCAATAATGAGACCAATCCTACCTGGAATCAGTGTTTAGTTGTTGGAGACATGTCCATGATGCTACTACATTGTACTGCTACTGTTTCGGTGGATATTTCTCCTCGATCCGGTGAATAACGAATGATATGGGTTAGATAGAGATATATTTGTAGAGAAACTAAAGAGATTTGGGTAAACCCTAATCATAAACAATTAACTATCTATTTATATATGTCATGATCGACACAAAATCTGAAATTCCTGTACTCCCTCATTTTATATTTCACCTAGGCAAGCCAACCCATTCTGAACTCACCAGAGGACTCAAATTTCTAATCCAAGTCCCTGTCTGAATGTTATTTGGTTTGGTTTTTGGGGTAAAAAAATTATGTTTAATTATTCTAATTACCATTTTCCCCTTGCGTGATGTTTTTCATAGACGTCCCATGCCAAAAAAAATTATGCCCCAACTTGGATAAACGCTACATTCCTAACTCATCATTGTACATAAATTTCAGATCCGAGTTATCTTTTAGGATTTATCACATTTTCATTGAATGTATAGTATAGGATAGACATAATATTTTTATTAAATTAATTCTGGGCACAATAGGAATCAGAATTGCATGCCGGCTTAGTGCCTAAATCTGGAAATTTAGATAGAAATATTTAAAAGTCTTATAAGGAGAAAAATAGGTCTCTACATCATTTCATTCTTTAATATTTTCTTCCCTGCAAATCAAAAATTAGGAAAAGCACTTGGGAAAATGATCCTGAACCTAGCTCTCCTATTTCCAAGAACTCTCCTCCACATTTACGTGCTTCCATAGTACATGAATTGTGGATATGACCTGTCTACATAAGGTTTACCACTATTGATACTTCATTGTGACCAGGTGCTCTACAAAGGTGGCCACATCTTGAATTTCCAACATACTCCAGTTGATGATGTGCGTAGGATCATGAACATATCACCTCAGCTATGACACATTGAAGACATTTTGCTCTTGGTCCATATTGGAGGGTATGTAAAGGTGGTAGGAAACCACATCAACCTCCTCATTATCACGAATGGCTGGATGAACCTTGAGGATAGCTTTCCTCCGCAAAAAAACCTCAGTATCTCCTGTCGTGGGGAGACTGTAAAGAAGCTTTTGTCTACGTACTTGAACTTAAAAGTCCTACGACGAATATCTTTGTATGATTTATGTCTGCACTAGGCCGTCCTCATCCATTCACAGATGACTTGTACCTTCTCTATTGTGGCTCGCACGAATTCTAAAATCAAGACGGATGATTCTACAATCTCCTTCTAGCACAATGATGACCCGCTGGGCCTCATACGGTGCCATAGTAATGGTAAAATGATAACTATTTTTTTAAATAAAATCTACAAAAGGAAGGAGATCTTTGTAGCTCCAGTCCAAATCTATCATGAAATGCCTAAACATATCCTCTAGAAACGTGATAGTGCACTCAGTCTTCCCTTTAATCTGGGGGTGAATGTTTTTACACATCAAAAATTGGGTCCCAAATTCCTCTTGCACGCCTCTCCACAACCATGAAGTAAACAACATGTACAAATCTATGATAATAATCAAGGGTACCCTGTTAAGGTGTAAGATATCCTACATTTAAAACATCCCCAAACACTCCACCAAATTCTTCTCCCTGATAGCAAGAAATTATGCCCTCTTGGTATGTTGGTTCACTATCACCTAAATGGGGTAATGAAAATTTTCTATGTGTGGAATCCATGTGATGAAGTTCATAGATATGCCATACCTCTTACACTACGGGATGTTGAGAGGAAACAACAGACCTACCCTATCTAGTAATTAGCCTTCACCTGTAGGTAGGCAAGGCATTATTAGACAAACTCAGTTATGCTTCATCTCATGTCAGACTTCCAAAACTCTCACTAAATATTCATCTACTTCTTCCCCAAATAGGGATGTATGGATAAGGGAGATGTATGGAAGTCCCACAATACATCATCCCACATCGCAACTAGAATAAATCCCCCCCTGAAGTAATATATTGTGATTCCACTCTTCAGAATACCCATCAGGTGCATCGCCTATGGGTATTTGGACATGTAGAAACTCGCATTCGACATCTCCCAAATGGGACTATCATAGACACTAAAGGAGAAATGGATTCAACACCATCGACTATAGACAATTTTTACCCTTCTTCTCTACCAGGGTCAGTGGCAGGGAAGCAAACAACTCATAAGAATCCTAAAATAGGAAGTCCTAGGACTTCCATTGAAGAGAATATTCTACAACATTATCCTTCCCTAATGTATATACTATTGTGATATTGTAATATTGTTGGAAGTCCAACCAACCTCAATGTCTCATATTCATACCACTTTTGGTAATGTTATACATAAGGCTTGGGTGGTCGGAGTAAACCACAAACTGCTCCCCCAAGAGGTAGTGTCTCCATATCTTTAGAGAAAAGACTACCATTACGAGATCCAGATCATGAGTCATATAATTTTCACATGGGTCCTCAACTACCTCCACCAATAAACTATTACTTATCATTGTTGCATCAAAATGAAACTGATCCTATCTTATGAGGCATCATAGTACAATACAAACTCAATGCCCTCCTCTGGAAGTCTCAGAACTGGAGAACTTGTCAGCCTCTACCTCAAATCCTCAAAGGCCTTCAGGCATTTCTTAGGTGATGTTAACAGTTATCCCTTCCACATTCAAGTGGTTAAAGGAGATGAAATCATAGAGAATTCTACCAAAAATATTTGGTTGTACCCTGCCAAACCAAGGAAACTCTTCACATCTAACAAATTCTTTGGAGGCTCCCAAGAAATCACATTTTCAATATTCATGGGTTCCATGGTTAAAGCCTATTCAGAGATGAAATTCCACAAAAAATGAACTTCATGAATCAAGAACTGACACTTTAAGAATTTTCCATAAAGGTGGTGCTTACAAAGTAAATCCAGGACCATCCTAAAGTGCTCTACATTCTCAACTTCTAATGCTAATTAAATGAGTATGTTGTCATTAAAGACAAAAAAACATGTGCAAGTATGATTTAAAGACCAGGTTCATCAAGGCCATGAAAATGAATGGATAGTTTGTAACACCTAAGGGAATCACTAGGAACTCGTAATACACATTGTGATAAGGAATGGACAACTTCCAAATATCATCCTAAAAAATATTTAATTAGTGATAGTCAAATCTCAGATTGATCTTGGAGTAAAACCTCACACCTCAAAACTAGTTTAAGAGGTAATTGATCCTTGGTAAGGCGTATTTATTATTTATTCACTTCTAATTCAGGTGATGATAATCAAAAAAAATCTGAAATCTTCCATCTCCATTCTTTAGGAACATAACCAGAGTTGACTAGGGGACACACTAGGTCTAATGAAACCCTTCTCATGGAGGTCCTCTAACTTTAAATGTCGAACCCAATTATGGGTGGGTGACATTGTATTTTCCATAGAAGATATCAAGGTAGTGCTTGGTTGAAAATAAATGAAAAACTACAACTTCTACCACACACATAGTCCTAGGAAATCTTCACGGATGATTTCCTGGTAATCCTCTACAACTGAAGGAAACCATGTTCTTAAGGAGTTTTATGCCTCAAGGGACATTCTCACTAACTGATGGGAAGAAGGATACAATACCTTGATCATAGAACTTTTTAACATGATAATATTCATCATTCACCAATAAAGTTGAACCTGATAACATTACTATGCCGACAAATGTCTAGCCTACAGTGATAGTCAATGTAAGATTGAACCATGGAAATAAAATCCATTCCCAAGATGACATCATAAGGCTCAATTGTGATGACCATTAGGTCCCATATGAAAATTTCTTCTCAAAATGTAATCTTTCATTGTCAAAAAAAGGACACTGAAGAGAAAATTATCATAGTAACCTCATGAAAATTTTTTTGTGATAGAACCTATATTGGGATCTCCTACTCTGGCACAAGGATTCGTGAAATAAAAGTGTGACTAGATATTTTTTCTACTAATACTGAATCAAAAGTGGAATAAACATAAAGAGTACCTCAGATTATCTCATGCACTACAGGATCACAGACATCCATAGCCTACAACTACCTGTGGAACCTAATGCCATCTCCTGGTGCCAAACATGGGGTGACCGGTGGTGGTTGTGGTTGAAACTCATAGCGTCTTCCCCCCCAACTCTGAGCTCTTGCTCATTATACTCTACGAACATTTCCTACCTGGGGACCACCATGATTTTGGTGTTTTCTCTGCCGTGGTTGTCCACATACAACCTACATGAGATTATTAGTTTGTCTAGTCAGGTAGTCTCATGCTATGAGACCTCTAGTATCCCATGTATAACATCATTCCTCTCGAGATAGACTTGGTGCTCTGTGTTTCCCTACTGTCGTCTTACCACATGGTTGAGCCTGGTCCTGGAATGGTCTCATGCATCATGACCCTATCAACAATCTCCCGCCAACTGTCATGCATGTCTCTAATCTGAATCGACCTCTACCAGTCCCAGCAGTCTGGCATCCCTCTAATAGGAAACTTTTCATTACAAGTGTCTGCTTTAGCACCCCATCATATATTGGGATACACATGGGAACTATACAATAATGGATCTCTTGACAAAAACTTGCTCAAACATCCACACTTGTATCTAACTATCTCAGATCATATATAGGTGGTTGCATGTAAGTTCAATAATCATAACCGCTTATAAATCCACTATCATTGATCCCTATTATAGCTGCAGAAGCTCATGAATCCTGATAGAGTTCATGAACATTGGTAATTAAACCTCATGAAAAAATATTGAAACACATCCCACAAGAGTGTTTCCTCATCATGCATCTTGGTAACAAAAACCCACCCATGCCCAACAGTACAAAGAAAAAGGCTAGCGTCCAAAGGTACCATCTCATCTGCCAGTTTCCTCACATTCCTAAAAGTTTAGAGTCCAAACTCCAACAAATACTATTATACATGGGGATATGGGTCAACACAAAACTTCATCGGCCTCTAGCACTAGAACTCAGGAAGTACACTCATCCTATAATCATCCTCGACATGTGTTGTCGATACTAACTACTACTCCATAGGTGGAGGTGCAACTAATGGCACACCCAGAGGATTGAGATCACATAATGGGCCTTGTATTGTGGCATCATCGATTATAAGATCGTCTTCAGTAACTAGAGTAAGTATCCTGGCTAGATAGCATCATAGAGACATCCTGAACATTTTCAAGGAGTACCACCATCATGGGAGCACACACACACACAAACACACATATATATAACTAGGTCAACAACAAAGGAAATATGGATCAACAAGGATAGTCAAAGACACAATCCTATATGATGCATGCACTATTGACCATTACAACAATGTATCCAAATATTGAGTTGAAAAGCGATTCATCAGGGTCTTGTTGAATGGATATGTCTATCTTCGCACCATCACTGGACTCCCTAGTCTGAGAGGCTCTCTCAAGATATATTTACACTCTTTTCCCAGAATACAAACAAAAGGTTTTTAGGGAAACATCCCAAAAATTTCTCGATGGTTGAACCACCACTGATTCCACTATGTCACGACCCATCCCATGCAGGGGCTTGAGCCGCGACTTCCACAATCCAACCTCTATAGGCTGGGGGTAGGGACTAGAACCGAAGAAAAAAACATGGGGTGTACTTTTCATATGTACCTAGACACACACAAACACAAAACCAACTTTGTGAAAAAGTGTAGAGGTGAAAAGTAAAAGATGCAACCTACTGTAAAAAAAATAAACCATACATGAATGTACCTCTAAATTGAACAGATACCTTAAATTAAGATGAAAGGAAAGGGAAAAAATACACACCCAACTAAAAAGTTTCACAATCTGACAGAAAATTAGAAGTAATGCTAAAGAAGAATACCTTCTCATGAACCCCATATGTGACCACAACATGAGGTCTAACCTCTCGTACCCTTGAGCTCCTACAGATCCGCGATCAAACATGTTCATTATCTAAAAAAGGATTGATATGTGTGGGAAAATCCCATATAGAAGTAAGTATAAACATACTCCATAGGATACATCAAAACGAAGGGGGAGGAGTATGATATAAAAGTGGAATATTTAAAATATATGGAACAATGTATAGTAAATGAGTGTAGTTAAACCCAACAAAATAGTGGAGTAAGCTCATCCGAAAACAAGGAGTTGGAAACAGAGATGAGAATAACATCACGTAAAGTATTCACTTCCAGTCATAAGAGATTATACTCATCCAACAATGTGAAGATAGACACATAATGCATGTGGCATACCTCACCTGTCTTCAGATATTCTAGAAGATGAGTAACCAGAACCCAAAGAGTGGGTACTGCAACATGGTGTAAATATATATATTATCAGTAAAAGAAACCCGATGAGAGTATAAGAGGATCACTATATCACATATCAGCCCAAAAAGAGAGTATCTAGTAGTCCCATATGTACCCACCAACGAAAATCAGAATTCCTCAAGTATTCTCTGAACTGTAAGTGAAAGCGGATCACAACCACACCTTGATACTATTCACTATGTGTGGGTCTGTCTCGAATGCACATTTTTTAGGCTGCATCACAAGGAAACATCTTAGTTAGAAAATTACCCCTCTTACTTGGGAACCCTTTGTAATTTCAAAATATTCCTCACTAATGATTCATTGGAGAACACCACAACCCAGCCCTATGGAAGGGTGATACACTAGTGGGTTTTCCATGAAGAGAGAACGGAGAATGCCACTAGCCAACCGCACTGAATGGAATTCCTAGAAAATGGAATAGAAAATTTCACTGCCTAGCCCCACTAAAGGGTAATCCAAGAAGGGAGAATGAATAATTCCACTATCCCAACCACACTAGAGGGTAATCCCAGAATATTCATCAACAATTTCCACTACCCAACCCCCTTAGTGGGTTGGCTCAGAGAAGTCCTCAACAAATTCCACTGCCCAAACCCACTAGAGGGTAAGCCAGTACTGCTCTAGTGATTATGAAAACATTACTGTCATCACTACAATTTTTAAACACCACTTGGCAAGAATCGTGTTCAGAACACCTTACATCATAACCTATATTCCGAAACTGAGGTCACCATCTAGTTTTCCATGGAAAACATGTAAGATAGGCTATTTATTTTTCCAAAAAAACAACTGCGGAAAAGGGTTTTTTCAAAGAAAGACACCTGAACGGGTCAGTATGGGGACCAAAATCTGACCTCGAACATTAAATTCTCAAATTTATATCAAAAAGTCAGTCTTAGTGATAAGAACACACCACCATAGGCAGTATGTCAAAAATATTCCCTGGTTAAAAGTTATAGGAATTTGAATATGAAGAAAAAGGTGTCAAGGCTGATGGACTGACCTGTGACTATAGTGATGGAACGCCATGGTGGGCTTCCATGGTTGGACAGGCCATGTCCGGCCATCTCGCAGTCGATCGACCGACCGCACCTATGTCACAATGGTTTTCCACCAAGATCAATCCGAGATATGACCCAGTTCACTGGGTCAGACCCTCTTGGTGGGACTGGGCCCATGGAGGCCAGAACGTCTCACAACCCAACCTAGCATGCTATAGAAGGTGGCCCAATCCATGAGTCCAGTCTTGAGATACTTAGTAGGTAGAAGGTTTCACTTCATAGGGTCAAGACAAATGACCCTACCCAAGAGACCAGTTGGTCGATGTGGCCCGTTGCCCCTCCGTGGACCACGGGGCTCAATATTGTTTCTCGATAATAATTATGTAAATGGATTGATTAACACTACCACATTTTAATCCAGTAACTAGCCGCAGATAAATAATATACTGGTGTTTGTTTGCACCCAAAATATGACGGTGGATATCTGCAAAGAACGGATGAAAAACTATGGCTTGAACACAGATTGAGTGTCATGTTCATGTCTCCATCGATAATTTTATGATGAAAAAATGGAGAAAATCCTATAAATTAAAAAATAAAAGGAGAAACTGAATCATAACTCAAAATGAGGGAAATCCCACCTCAAATTGGTGTTTAGTCATTGGTGATGCGTCCACGGAGCTCACACTTTAATATACTAAAGTTTTGGCAGAGATTGCTCCACGATCTGAAGAAGAACAGAAAATAATGAATGAGAGAGGAGAGAGAGAGATACATGTATATATATAAAGGGTATTTGGGTTAACCCTAATCCTAAACAATTACGTCTCTATTTATATACAGCCCGCCCATCGCCAAATCTGAAATTCCGATGCCCCTTCAATCTACATCGATCCTAAGAAAAACACTATATTTCAAGTTCAACAGTTGACCCTGATTTCCAATCCATGTCCCCATATAAATTTAATTTGGTTCTTCATTAGGTTTAAAACAATTACCTTTAATTATCTTAATTACCATTTTCCCCTGGGTGGTGTTTTTCACAGAAGTCCCTCACCGAAAATGTTATTCCCGACATAGGGTAAACACCACATTACAGAATCAACTGGGGCCTTGAATATATGATATGAGTTTTTTGTATAACATTAATCATGATTCTATTGTCTGATCATTATAGGATTGAATTTATATTTTTATAAAAAAAGATTCTGGGCACACCGGGCCTTAGAATTGCACACTATATCAGTGCATAACTATTAAAATATATAGAGAAATATTTCACAATACTACAAGGAGAAAACCATGTGTAAAAATTTATATCCCATTAAATTTATTATAATTATGAATAAATGAAATTAATGGAATAACCATACTGATGATGGATTGAAAGAAATAAACCCCAAATAAACAGAGTTGGGTTCATGAATTCCCCTAACCATTGGTCTGAAAGATTCCTTCATGATAATATCTAGTATAATTGATTAAATTCATTAATTAACAAACAATAACATTTATCTATTACTATAATATTTTATGGTGTTATTATTTTCTTTGATGGAAATTTTTATGAGTTATAGTGTTTAATTTGATCGTTTGGGAGCATTCATTTTCATGGTTTTCAGGATCAGTACACTTTTTATTCATGAATAGAAGTTTGTGTAAGATGAAAATAAACATAAAAAACTAGTATTATCAGATTTAATGATATTTACTATGTTTATATTATATAATTAAGGATTTTGTTATATATCATGAGGATGATTCATTAGATAAAAGATAATGATGGTTGTTTTCTGTTAGTTCTGGCTGTTTTTCGAGCGATGTGAACTCATTTTGTTTAATCATTTATTATTATGAGTATAATATATTTCTAGATCATAAAAGGGTTATAAATTACACATTAAAAAAATTAACCATTAAAAGTTCTTATTAATATCCTGGAATATGTTTGAGGGAAATTAAATTGCATCACCGCAGATTTCAGATAATTGACATATCATGGGCAATGATACCATTTATAAGATAATAGAGAGATATGGAGGAGTTAAATCTGGGATCATACATTAACATGATATAATGGAAATATATTAATGTTACTAGAGTTATCATGCCATTTGGATTAATGGAATAGAGGAAATAGTAAGAAAATATATTAAAATTTGAAATGAAATTACAAGAAAAGGGAGAGGATTTACCTCTTGAATTATCCTCTTGAGATCCTTATCATGGAAACTAGGATTGGCCTTTTTATGAGACCAAAATATCCTAGATGTGGGTGAGGTATTAGGGAAGATTATTGGGCTGAATATAGGCATGTTTAAAAGCTTTAGAGTTTTATAGGAAGAGGGTGTGGGGGTTGATTTTATAGTTGAAGAGAGGGGTGTTTTATTATTATTTTAATCATTAGTTTTTTATTTTAATCACGACAAAGAAATAGTGCAGATTTTGATGACTTTATTTTGTAATTAGTGAATTATAGTTTGAACCAATGTCCATTTAAATCATCCATGACTCACTAATGATGCATGAAACCATTTATTTAACATATTTAATAAATTAATAAATTTCACTATTCACCATAAAGTAATTTATTTCCTAAAAATCTCAAAAAATTCCCCCTTTCCATTTTTCTATGTGTAGAATTAAAAACTGGATTCTGTTTTGAAAAAATGATTTTATAAATATGTGAAATTAATACTTTAAATAAAATTATCATAAAAATGGAATGTAAAAATTTTAAAATTATAACATATTTTATAACACGTTGAAAAATTATTTAAGGTCTCATAAAATTATTCTATATTCACAAGAAAAAAATATATTTAATTAATAATAAATTTTATGGAAATTAATTTAATTTTATAGAATCCTATTATTTTAAAATTTTAATAAAATATTTATTACACATAAAAAAATATCAACACATAATTATTAATTTTTAAAATATTCCCTCTAATTTATAAGGTACATAAATTTTATTTTTAATTTATTAGGTGAGTTGAAAATTAATTTGTTTTGTTTGCAATTCATAAGATTCATATAAATATTCAAAAGAGTGACATTACTATTCATAAGGGTATGATACTATTCACTAAAAATTATGTTTTCCTATCTGATTCTAAATATCTTACGGATCAAAACCGTGTTTGTCATTTTTTCAATATTCAAAACACAAAAGTGGAAAAATTATGTTTAACAATGAAGATATAATGGAAACATTGTATTTAGTAGTTAATTTATGTATAATATAGATTTTTGTTTTCTAATGTGATTTTATGAGACATTATAAGAAAGGTATTTCCATTGATAAAACTTTGGGTCCTTACATTCTTCCCCACTTATGAAATTTTTCCCTCAGAATTCTTTTTTACAAAAAAACTAATGAGGGTACTTCTTCTTCATTACCTCCTCTGGTTCCCAAGTAGCTTCTTCATACTTATAGTTCCTCCATAACACCTTAATAAGCTGTATTGTCTTATTCAGTAGAAGATTATCTCTCCAATCTTTAATTTCTACAGGTTACTCCTCGTAAGAGATATCATCTTCCATTTGTACCAACTCTGAGTTCTATAAATGTGAGGGATATGGTATATACTTCTTCAGAAGTTATTCATTGAATACATCATGACCTTGAGCCATATTTTGTAATGCCCCGACCCCAGTTACCCAGAGTCGGTGCATTATTACGTAACATTGGCATGATCCAAAAAGATCAAGTTTTGAAAGACCGATTAGTTTTGTATCCTTGGAAACACTAGATACATTCATAAATGTTACATTAAATCATAAAGTGAAAAACTACAATAACATGGTCTCTATAGTCCACACTCATATCCTCTTCAGAATACCCCTGCAGGTCAGTCATAAAATATTTCTTCGCATCCTAGGAAAAATAAAACATAGAAAGGGGTGAGCTTAGATGCTCAGTAAGGATAACAATATAGCAGAAGCTTTCATAAATAAACATAAATATTTAAGGAAATGTATAACTAACCAAAATCCTTTTAAACTTAAACATTAGAATAATATGGAAAACATAGAATGAAATAATTCCATTTACTTATTCACATTGATATTCTACTAGTCGAATAATCACATGCAATATCAATAATGAATTTCATATTGATGGAATGCATAATGCCAGACTATCATAACCACGTAGCCAAGGCCTCATGCCAAGACTACAAATAAGATTTTGTCAAGGCCTCATTCCAAGACACTAGTTTGTCTAATGAGACCTACCAATTCATCGATGAGCTATAGCGGGCTCAACCCATCACTTATTAAGTCCAATGCATTCCTTATATGAATAGGTTTAAACATATTATAAATGATAACAAAACCGTATCACATAAAACATGCATAAAGGAAACATAACATTTCCACATTTCAATCCCAAGATATCAATACAACAAATTGATATAATAAAAACACTTTAAAAACCAGTTTCAATACCAAAATAATAGAAAATTAAAACTTAGTATTTATTTTTGATTTAAAAAAAAGTTATGGCTTGTAGAGGAAGCCGAAACTCAAATAATGGTCACGACAGAGGAGAAGTCTTTGTCGCCGCATACGTAAGACAAAACATTCCTTTTGTCGTTTAGTAACAATGATTTGTATAAAAATCTTATTTTTGAATAAAAGTAAAATTAAAAGGGTTTTATACCATGTATAAAAGAATGGTGTGTATAAAACAAAATATATCTCAATGAAAGGAGATTGAGACGAAGTCCCTTACCCCGTGTTCGACGTGACTTGAGAGTTCATTAACCTCCTGAATAATAAACAAGAGTTAATTTATAATTGATTAATAACCTTTTTCAAGTTCATTATTACTTTTATATCACTTATTACTATGTTATTAAAATTATGTAATTATTTAAGTTAATAACGATAGTTTTGTCGATATTTGGTACTTGAGTCAAAAATAAACTTCTTATAATTACAAGTTGTTCATGTGGAAAAATATCCATTATCTCTAGAATTATATTAATGATGTAGATATCATATATATCATATATATCCAGTAGAAACGTGCATTTATAATATTATATAACATTTATAGGCATGAAATTAAATGCACCGTTCATGGAGACGGTAAGCCGTACGTACGCATGAACGCTACTTTAATTTCTATTTCATATTTAATGCAATGAAAACATAATGATATAAAGGTATATTATAATTCCATTATAATATCATATATAATATCATTTACTCCATCCTTTATAGGTCCTACATATGGCATTAACGATTCAAATCACTTTTAGGGGGCGGTAGTCCGCATTTCATAAAATAAAGATATTGCGTTTACACATAATGTAAACCATAAAGGTATGCCATAAATTAAATACAAATAGGCATAAGGAAATCAAAAACATAATATATATCATATATAAATACAGTAAAATCTTAATGGCCACCATGAAATTTGTTAAAAGAGGAATGAACAATCATCATTTCGTGAGGCAGAAATTCGCCACCCACGGAAATAGTATGATCTTTAACCATTAGACGAGTGTGTGTGTAATATTAACACAAATAATTCTCATAAAAACATCCTAGTATATTGAATATACTGTTTTTGTTTCAAAATAATGGAATAAAAACATTTTAAGGGGTTGTAGAAGAAAAATAAAAAAATAACACAAGAGAAGACATTACCTTAAAATCGGGTAACTATTTTTGATTTGAGCCAAAGGCTTCCTTAGGAAGACTTCTGCCCAATGTGAGGCTTCTAGGAGTAATATTGGGAAGTTGAGAGAGTATTTGGGTAGAGTTTGGCCGAGCCAAATGTCTTTGATGGTGTGAATGAGGTGGTAGAGTTGGGGGCCTTTTATAAGAGGAGAGGAGGGGCACTCTTGGAAAGTCATGAAATGTTACATTATTATATAATGAGTTTCGGATTTTAAAGGCACCAAAATTATATATTTCTAGGATAAGGTGATAAGGGTTCTAAATATACTCATAAAATTGGTTTTTGAAAAGTGTATGTTTTATATTTTACATTATCTATTCCTTTTATTTAAGCAGTTAATTTATGAGGTAATCGCTGCATCATCATGGTGTCGTAAAACATTTAATTTATTTAATGTCTAAAAATTATAAAAAAATTACCATGATGTAGGAAATCTTTTTATCTTTCCAATTAATATTTAATGTTGAAATGTTAACTTATATAACACCATGTAATATTTGTTTTAGTAAAACAACACATGTTTGTGATAATATTATTTTTACTTTAAATAAAACATTATTAATGTAATTTTCTTACCCAAGTGGATCCATGGGGTCCCCAAGTTGACCCATGGTTTTCATTGTCGGACATTACTGATCCAATATGTGTAGGACAAGTGTAATGGTAATTTCATATTTTTATAATATTATATTTATCTTAAATCACACTAATTAACTTTAATCACGATTAATAAAATTTAAAAGTTACTATTCACAAAAAAAATTATTTTAATCCCATTGAACCACATTTTGCATCCTAATGAAAATCATGTATTCTGGATTTTTGAAATTCAATTCATAGAAGTGGTAATGTTTTATTTAAACGAAAAATTAGTTTTTAACTACTACTTAGCGATTTCACTATTTATAAAAAATTGATGTTTTTCGGAAAAATACCAAAAATTCCCCCAAAGCTATATTTGGTATTCCTAATTAAAATTATTTGTATATTTTAGAAAATTCAAAACATATAAGTTGAATTAATTAATTTAATAATTAATTCCCGATTTCATAACAAATAGCGTGTTTTTAAGAGACAATATATATCAAAAGATTGACAATTATTTTTGACCAATTTCAAAGTGAAATTAATTATAATGACCTCCATTGGATAAAACGGTTATAATATATTCTAATTATACTTTAAAACCACTCAATCATATAATTTATCACTGTAAATTATTTTGATTAAAAAAGTTGTTTTTATGTATTTTTCACTATTCATCGAAAATTGGATGTTCTCATAAAAATACCAAAAATTCAACATAGGATAATTTCAATATTCCGAATCCAAAAATTAAATCCATTCTGAAATATAAAATTTATATAATTTCAAAAAGTGGGTATTATTATTCATAACAACTACTTGGAATGGTCACGGTGTGTTAGAACTCGATGTTGCGTACAACACACGCTGCTCTATTACAACACACGCTGCTCTATTATTCAAAGAGAAGTGTACCATGGAAGCTTGGGGTGGTACATTCTACACTCCTTCAATAAATTGCTTCCTTGAAATTTTAATTTGATCTTCGAAAATAAAATGTTGAAAATAGAAAATACCTTTGTGGAAAACCCACATCAGAAAGAAGTTTAATAAAATTTATCTTTAATAAGAGGGAAAGGGAAATGAAAAAGTCCCCACCAAATTACGATCTCAATTAGGAGAACATTGGTGGAAATTAGAGACATATAATTGGATGAAAAATGTAAATATTTGTGGGGAGTGATTGAGGTCATCAATCACAAACAAGTGTAAAATTGAGGGCCTCAAAGCCTTCAATCTCTGTTGATTTAAAATATCATCAGTTCAACAAAACATAAGGTATTAGGATAACACATTTTTTTGATTTAATATCCCTTTACTATAGTTTAATAATTAATTTATTCATATAATAAGAGCGAGGTATATATATATATAGATACATGACACGTAGAGTTTTAACCTTCAACAAATTTCTTCCAAAAACTCTACTTTCACTCAAAAAGATAATAGAACTCAAAAATATTATATTTATCCTTGCCGTAGAAGGATCCAAATTTTAAAACATACCATTTAGATTAGGAAAACTATTTTTTAATAACCAGGGACTTCCTTTAGGCTAGTGCTAGTTTATAAAGGCATGTCACACTATGGTTGTGGGTTCGATTCCTGCAGCTTTGTCCGGTGCGACGAGTTATCCCCCAAATTGTAGGTTGTACGTTTCCTAAAACTATAGTATTATAATATTCCAAAAATAATCTTCAGAAATGTTTTAAGCTTAGACAATACTATCCAAAGTTCAACTTAATCCATTCCCACATTTATAGTTATCCAAAATACCACTGTCCAAACTTTCTCTAAAAGGTCTCTAAATTCGAAAATCAATTGTAACATCAGATTCCCCAATCAAAGTAATGTTTATATTATTTTCACATAATAAAAATATTATTACCTTTATCATATTAAAACCTTAATGAAAAAAACAAGTACTTTAGTAAAATCCTTATATATATCACATTATTCTTATAACCGGAATATAATTCTTATGTCCAAAAGCACCAATACATTAATTATTCCACTTCATCTGTAGTAACAACATAAGCTTGGCATTGATCCCGTGGCCTTTTCTGAGGTATGTTTCCCTGATGCTTAGGAAATTCATTTGCATAATTCCCCATTTCCCTAAAATTATAGCATTCAACATTGATAGCATCTTTCTTTCCCTTGCAATCACGAGCTTGGTGACCTTTTTCTCCACATTTATAACAAACTCCAATTACTTTTAGGCAAGTACCGGGGTGATTTTCCCACAATTATCACATAGTGGAAAATCCATCTTTCCATTTTTCCTTTTATCTGTCTCTTGTTCCACCATTATCTTCTTCTCTTGCTTTACTTTATTTTCATATGATTTAGAGAATTCTTTTTCTATCTTGATAAAACACGATACTATATCTTCGTAATTTGAGAAATATTGTGATACTAATGCTCGACATAGAAATGGTTTTAACTCATCAAATAAATGATCAATATTACTTCTTGGGTTACATATATAATCTGTCGTATGCCTTCCTAACCTTGTAAGGTTAGCCTCATACTTTGTGACATTCTCATCCTCCTTTTGCGTCAGACTTAGAAATTGCCTTTCCATATCTGCTCGATGGTCATGATGATAGTATTTTTCTAAGAAAAGCTCTTTGAACTCCCTCCATTCCACATTTGATACTTCATCATCTTCCTTTGTGTTTTGAATCAATTACCACCATTGATCATCATCTCCAGTGAGGCGGTAAAATGCCATGACAACCTTTTCCCTTTCGCAACTCCCCAAGGCATGTAATATTTTCTCTAAGGAATTTATCCATTGCTTAGCAACTAAGGGATTCGTAATCCCATTGAATTTTGGTGGTTGTTGCCTCATGAAGCGGTCTAACATAGATCCTTCACTTTGTGGATTAGGGTCCTCCATACGAGTAAGGTTATTATTCATAACCTGAGTGAGTTGTCCCAGTATGGTGATAATTTGATCAGCACCAGTTGTATCACCAGCTCCACTATAATTATCTTGAGTAGGAGGCCAATACCTACATGGAGTGTGTGCATTGATATAGTTTCCATTCATTCCACAAGGCGCTATTTCGAACAATGACATAAACTAGATTAGTTTATGAATCGAAATACATAATTCCATACTTGTAAAACACTTATAATTAATTGAACAGTTTATGGATATAAACCATAATCATGAAAATGTTTTCCATATGGAAGTATATAATCATAAACCCTTCATAATGGTTTGTAATGAAAATGGGAATTATCCTAAGCATATCCCACGGGAGTGTCGTAACCAAGAGTGTAGCAAGGGCCGTTGTCGTGCACCAGTTCCCGTTCGAGTCTAGCTCAAAGCAGTGTTTTTGGGATTTACCCCTAGGTACATCTATGCCAGAGCCGACTCTACCTGCACGTATCCAGACATGGATGTATTGCTCAGAAAACTCACAAAATCTCTATAATACCAAAAATCTAGGAAGTTCTTCTATACTAATCCTAAAAGTCTATCTTAGGGCTATGAGCTTTAATCAGAGTTTTTATAAATCTAGCTTCCAAGGTTAGTACTAAACTGCCTCTGATACCAACTGCAATGCTGTGACCCCAGTTACCCAGAGTCAGTACATTATTACGTAACATTGGCCTGATAAAAAAGATCATGTCTCGAAAGTCCGATTAGTTTAGTAGCATTGGAAACACTAGATACTTTCAGAAATGTTACATTATATCATAAAGTGAAAAACTACAATAACATGGTCTCCATAGTCCACACACATATCTCCTTCAGACTATCCCTGCAGGTCGGTCTTAAAATATTTCTTTACATCCTAAAAATATAAAACATAGAAAGGGGTGAGCTCAGATGCTCTGTACGGATAACAATATAGAGGAAGATTTCATAAATAAACATAAACATTTAAGGAAATGTATAACAAAACGAAAGCCTTTTAAACTTGAACACCATCATAATATGAAAAAAGATGAATGAAATAATTCCATTTACTTATTCACATGGATATTCTTCTGGTCGAATAATCACATGAAATATCAATAACCACTTAAATATTTATGGAATATAGAATCCAGACTATCATAACCACGTAGCCAAGGCCTTATGCCAAGACTACAAATAAGATTTTTTCAAGGCCTCATCCCAAGACACTATTTTGTCTCATGAGACATATTGATTCATTGAGGATCTATAGCGGGTTCCACCCGTCACTTATTAAGTCCAAGTCATTCCTCATATGAATATGTTTAAACATATCATAAAACATAACATAATCGTATCACATAAAACATGCATAAAGGAAACATAACATTTCAATATTTCAATCACAAGATATCAATACAACAAATTGATATAATAAAAACACTTTCAAAACCATTTTCAATACCAAAATAAATGAAAATTAGATCTTGGTATTTATTTTTCATTTAAAAAAAAGTTATGGCTTGTAGAGGAAGCTGAAACTCAAATAATGGTCACGGCGGCGGTGAAGTCGTTGTCGTCGCATTCGTAAGACAAAACATTCATTTTTTCTTTTACTAAAAATTATTCGTATAAACATATTCCTTTTGAATAAAAGTAAAAGTCAAAGGGGTTTATACACCTTATAAAAGGAAGGTGTGTATAAAACAAAATATGCCTCAATGAAAGGAGATTGAGACAAAGTCCCTTACCTTGTGTCCGATTTGACTCGATCATTCTTTAACCTCCTGAAGAATAAAATAGAGTTAATTTATACTTTATTAATAACCATTTTCAAGTTATTTATTACTTTTATATCACTTAATATCATGTTATGAACATTTTTTAATTATTTAAGTTAATAACGGTCGTTTTGTCAATCTTTGGTACTTGAGTCAAAAATAAACTTCTTATAATTACAAGTTGTTCATGTGGTAAAATATCTATAATCTCCAGAATTATATTCATGATTTAGATATCATATATATCATATATATTCATTAGATACATGAATTTATAATATTATATAACATTTAGAGGTAAGAAATTAAATTCACCGTTCATGGAGACGGTAAGTCGTACGTACGCATGAATGCAACTTTCATTTCTATTTCATATTTAATGGAAAGAAATCATAATGATATAAAAGTATATTATAATTCCAGTATAATATCATATATATTATCATTTACTCAATCCTTTATACATCCCACATATGGAATTAATGATTCAAATCACTTTGAGGGGGCGGTAGTCTGCACTTACTAAAATGAAGATATCACGTTTACCCATAATGGAAACCATAAAGGTAATCCATAAATTATAAATATAGAAGCATAAAGAAATCATAAACCTAACATATATCATATATAAATATAGTGACATCTTAATGGACACCATGATAGGTGTTAATAGAATATTGAACAATCATCGTTTTGTGAGGCAGTAATTCGCCACCCATGGAAACAGTATGTTCATTAACCATTAGAAGAAGGTGTGTGTAAGTGTATGTAAAATAATTCTCATAAAAACATCCTAGTATATTTAAGATATAGTGTTTTTTACAAAATAAGGGAATAAAAATATTTTAAGGGGTTGGAGCAGCAAAATAAAACAAAAGAACACAAGAGGAGACATTACCTTAAAATCGGGTAATTCTGTGTGATTTGAGCCAAAGGATTCCTTAGGAAGACTTCTGCCCAATGTGAGTCTTCTAGGAGTAATAGAGGGAATCTAAGCGAGTATTTGGGCATAGTTTGGTAGAGCCAAATGGATATGATGGTGTGAATGAGGTGGTAGAGCTAGGGGCATTTTATAAGAGGAGAGGAGGGGCACTCTTGGAAAGTCATGCAATGTTACATTATTATATAATGAGTTTCAAATTTTAAAGGTCCCACAATTATATATTTTGAGTATAAAGTGATAAGGGTTCGAAATATATTCATCCAATAGGTTTTTGATAAGTTTATGTTTAATATTTTACATTATCTTTTCATTTTATTTAAATAGATAATTAATGAGGTAATTGTTGCATCATCATGGTGTCATAAAAATGTTAATTTATTTAATGTCTAAAAATTATAAAACAATTACCATGATTTAGGAAATCGTTTTATCTTTCCAATTAATATTTATAGTCAAAACATTAACTGATATAACTCCATTTAATAATTGTTTTAGTAAACCAACATAGGTTTGTGACAATATTATTTTTACTATAAATAAAACATTATTAATGTAATTTTTTTACCCAAGTGGCTCCATGGGGTCCCCAAGTTGACCCGTGGATTGTCTTGTTTAGACATGACTCATACAATAAGGGTAGAACACGTTTAAAGATAATTTCATATTATTATGACATTATATTTACCTTAAATTACACTAATTACCTTTAATCGCGATTAATAAAACATAAAAGTTACTATTCACCAAAAAATTATTTTAATCCCATTGAAAAAAAATTTACATCATAATGACAACCATGTATGTCGGATTTTTGAAATTCAATTCATAGAAGTGGTAAAGTTTTATTTAAATGAAAAATTAGTTTTTTAACTACAACTTAGTGGTTTCACTATTCCTCAAAAATTAATGTTTTTCAGAAAAATACCAAAAATTTAGCCTAAGATATATTTGGTATTCCTAATTCAAAAATGATTCCTATTTTACAAAATTAAAAAAATATAAGATGAATTAATTAATATAATGATTAATTCCCATTGTCACAACACATAGCGTGTTTTTAAGAAACAATATATATCAAAATATTGACAATATTTTATATCCAATTTCAAAGTGAAATTAATTCTAATGACCACCATTGGATAAAACGGTTAAAATATATTCTAATTATACTTTAAAACCACTAAATCGTATAATTTATCACTATAAATTATTTTGATTAAAAAAGTTGTATTTAAGTATTTTTCAATATTCATCGAAAATTGGAAGTTCTTGGAAAATACAAAAAATTCAACATAGGCTAATTTCGATATTCCGAATTGAAAAATTAAATCCATTCTGAAATATAAAATTTATATAATTTCAAAAGGGGGGTATTACTATTCATAATGGCTACTTTGATTGGTCGCGTTGTGTTAGAACTCGGGGTTGCGTACAACACACACTGCTCTATTATAACACACACTGCTCTGTTATTCAAAGAGAAGCATACCATTTAAGCTTGGGGTTTTACATATTTGGTGGATGTGAAATACAATAGGCCACATTGTATATGTGATATAGGATCTCTATGGGGCCAATGTACCTTGGGCATAACTTCCCATTCCTTCCAAACGACATTAATATCTTACAAGTGATATTCAAAGGAAGACTTTATATCCAATTCCAAACTCCAAATCCCTTCAATGGTTGTAGGAATATCTTTTTTATTGACTCTGGGATGATTTTATATGTTTTTGGATTTCTTGAACGTTTTCTATCGTATCATGTACATGATCAGGTCCATGTAACATTCTTTCTCCAACTTCATTCCAACAGGTTGGAGTTCAATATACTTTTCCATACAGAGCATTATATGGATCCATATGAATACTCAAGTGGATTCTATTGATGTATGTGAACTCAGAAAATGGGATATGGTTATCCCATTTACCATTTAATTCTAACAGGTAGGCTCTTATCATTTCTTTGAGCATTTGAATATTCCTTTCAGTTTAGCCTTCAGTTTGGGTGTGAATGGTCTTGCTGAATTTCAATTCACTACTCAAGTCATATCGAAGACTCCAACAGAATTTAAAATTTAACTAGAGATCATGTTCAATGAAAATCGAGAGTGGAAGCCCATGTTGTCTCACCACTTCCTTCACATATATCATTGCATGTTGTTCAAGATATTGATATTCATTAATAGGAATAAAGTGAGTAGTCTTGGCGAGTTGGTCCACCACAACTCATATTGAATTATTTATTTTGGATCTCTTTAGGACTCCCATGAAAACGTCCATGGTGAATTTCTCCCATTTCCATATGGGGTTAAAAAATGGTTGCATCATCAATTTAGATTTCTATCTCTCTTCTTTAATATACTGACATATCAAGTTACTTGATATATATTCCACAATATTATTCTTAATTTTATCCCAATAGATGTGTTCTATATGATCATGACATGTCTTAGTGCTATGTGGATGGATGGAGAATTTTGAGCCATGTGCATTTCCTAATAGCTCATTCTTTATCCTGGTTGATGTAGGCACCTAATGTTTTTTTAAAAAACCGAATTACACCATCATAATCAATATAAAACTCTTTCATCTTTCATTCCCTTACTGCATTATACTTCTTTTGAAACTCCATATCATCCCTTTGTGCCTCTTTATTCTTCTCTTTCATATATAGTTGGGAAATAATTTGGGTAAGGACGAATTTATTCTCTGCATTTATTATTTCCAAATTCATCCTTTGCATATCCATGAAGATAGAGTCTTTCTAAATCCACAACATAGATATGAAAGCATTTTATTTTCTGCTAACTGCATCAGCTGATTTGTTTTCCTTGTGAGGATGATAGTGAATTGAGCAATAGTATTTGTTGATTATATCTAACTATAACCTTTGATGCATTATCATATATTTTTTTTGTGAAAATATAATATGGAAACATTTTTTCATTATATATATCACACTTTTCACGATAGAGGTTATGCCACCAAATTTTAAAGACAAAAATCACAACTTCTAGATCTACATCATGTGTAGGGAAGTTATACTCAGGTATCTTCATCTATCATGAGGAGTAAGCTATCAAATTATAATTTTTCATGAGTATAAAACCCAATAAATTCCTGATATCAACATTATATTTCACTAGAAATTATCCAATTTTCTTTAATGTTAGTATAGGTGAAGTGATAATCATTCTCTTTATCTCCCTAAAGCATTCCTCACATTTTTCCGTCTACACATGCTTTACCACATCCCTTATTTACATTGATATCAGTCTCGATAATAATGATAAATGTCTCAAAAAACATTGATAATACCCTTCTATGACAATAAATATAATTATTTTTGTGACAATAGAGGGTTTAGGCCATTCCTCATTTTCCTTGGTTATTGAAGGTACCATTGAAATTCCCTTGCTTGTGATCACATATACGATAAACGTGACTTACTGCATCCAAAAGTAACACTTTCAAAACATATCGTATAACTTCTCCTTCCAAAATGTCTCCAACAAATGTATTAGATGTTCTTTATGTTCCCCTTTACTCATGGAATATATGAGAATGTCATCAATAAAAAATACCACAAATTATTTTGAGGTAATGTCTAAAGACACTATTCATCATGTCTATGAATATTGTAGGGGCATTGGTAAGTCCGAAACGAATCACCAAAAACTCATAGTGACTATACCTTTTGTAGAAGGCAATCTTCCAAAGATATTCCATCTTCACATAGAACTGATGATATCCATAATAGAGATCCACCTTTGAGAAGTACAGATCTCCTCTCAAATAATTAAATTTTTTATTAATCCTTGGAAGTGGATTCTTCTTCTTTATGTTTAATTTTTTGAGTTCCGGATAATTTATACACAACTAATTTGATACAACATTCTTCTTGAAAAAGAGAACTAGTTCAACCTAATGTGATGTACAAGGATTTATGAAACCTTTTTCCAAATTCTCTTATAACTTCTTCTTCAACTACTCCATTTTGATAGTATCCATCATATATGGACACATTGAGATAATAGTGGCTCTGGGTATGAGTCCATCGAGAACTCTACCACACAATCTGGGTGTATTATAGTTAACACTTAAAAAAATACATCATCGTATTCAGCCATGATGGGAATTTCCCCAATGTGGAAAACATCCTTTTACAAATCCATTTGATCCATCTATTCCTCTTCATGGGGAATCAACAACCACAACATTGAATAATTTTTCAATGGAGATTCATGATATTTATTTCAATTTTAGAGGATCTTGGGATGGTTCAGAGTATGAAAATAAATTTAATTTTCCAGATTGATTATATGTGCTCTATATAAAGAGATATAATCCATCCTTAGTATATCATCAAATTTCACCAATGTAAGTATCAAAAAATTTACCAGAAGAATCTTCCCATGTGTGCTAATAGGTTAAGTATAGAATATTGGGGTTGCAATGATTGCACCCGTAGGGGTTTTATGGATATCTCTACTTATTGGATTTGGGTATTTGATTCTATAGTTATAAAAAACATGTGAGACATAAAAGAATTCCTAGAAACAATATCTAAAAAGGTTTTTCCATTATTGAGTGAAAAGGAAGTGTACCTTGTATAACGTCATTATCTTACTCTACATCTGTGGTAGTGAAGGAAGAATACTTATATTTATCCATTGATTTTGGTGGATGATATTGCTTATTACCCTATTGGACTTGAGTTTTTTGTGCACTAGATTTCACAGTTCCCCTACTATATTTCGTTTTTGGACTATGCCTTGGATGGTTATCTCCTTTAGTCCCACATATTGTCCATCCTTTTTATATATTTTGGATTCATTATCTTATAGTCCTTATCTCCCAAACATGAAGCATTTACCCACCCCATTAAGGTAGTTCCCATGATGATACTTCCCATATTTTTTACATGTGGGTGGAGGATTTTTTGTTCCACCTTTCAAATTGTATCCTCTATATAGAACCTATATATTTCATTTAATATCACCATATCCATGGTACCATTCTCCATACATTATCTCCACTTTGAGATGAAATCAAAAAACGTATTCATAACCACCAAAGTCTCAAAATCCAATATCCATTTGAGATGTGGTTTTAAACCATTAGAGAATCTATCAATTTTACTATAATTATTGATAAAAAACCCAATGAATACACTTCATGCCTTGTAATGTTTTCATCATTGTATTTTAGAGATTTTTCTACCAAATTCTTCAAATATATAAATTCTCTCTATATATTAGTTCAAATATTTCTAGGGAAATAATTATTAGGAAACATTATATTAAAGTCTTCCCAATACATATATGAAATTTCCACCATCACCTTGATGTTATTAATCAAATCCGACCATTTATCAACCACTCTGTCTAGATGATAAACATCAAGACAGACCATATCCATCTCAAAATAGTGATGCATAGAAAATATCTTCTTCATTGCGTTGACCGAATATTATGAAACATGTGAATCAGAGGATCTACTAAATATTGGTGGTCATTGCTGCATAAAACACCCAATATCTAATTTCTACATCTTAAGTGAAAAAGGATGTTCCACATTATTTAGGATATTATTCAAAAACTGAGACAGCTGGGTAAGAATCACCCTAAAATTAGGAAATCCACCTCCCAATGTAATGGGGATTTCATTTCGGGAAATCACGACATTGTCCCTCAAATGTCTTGTTGGCCTGGTTTCTCCTGGTTCCCGCCATTTTCTAAAATATAAAAGGATAGATCAAAACATTACTCAAAAAGCCATGAATATTAAATATATTCCATTTTTAAAATTAATTATAATGTATAGTCTTGTGGGATCCCTATGTTTAGAAATGAATATTTGGGTCTTACTTATACTAAGTCTCATACAAATTGTTTTCATTAATGTTCTCTAATCATAATTCCAAAATTAACTAAACCGTCCTATGGAACAAACTATAGTGACCCTGCTTTTTCTGACAATACTAGTACATCATTTTGAATAAAAATACATAAAATTATTAAAAAAATAGGATCCAAAGTATTAGTGTCTTGGGAAAACTCAGACCATAAATAACATTTACAACATCTACATGAACATTTATTTAATTCTTTTATCTCTATTATCTTATTAGCCCTTTAATTCTCTTTAGTACAAGTAGTCACCTGATGATATACATAAAAATGGGATGAGATAAAGGCCTAATAAGAGGATTTATAATAACATGGGGTGAGAATAATCATTATCATCATAAAATAAGCATAAGTTCATAATCATTAGAGGAATCGTTAAGAGAAGTCATGGAATGTGTCAAGAAATAAAAATAAATTATCCTGTTTTAGTGTTCAAATTCCACAATTAGTTGTGAAAAAAGGTAGAATTATGTTCATGCATAATTCAATTTACTCATTAGGGTATTCATATTATCCAAGAAATTTCGGTTCTATATAATTACGGGATCACCTGTCACATCATAACATTTACATTATACTATATAGTTCTAGGAACACCTGTCACATTACAAAATTTATGTTATCGTGCAAGTGAAGTAGAACATATATCAATATTGTACATTTAATAACCCATGTAAAGGAGTGATTTCATTTCATAAGCATAAATATAAAAACTTTGGGTTCCCAAATGATATAGGTAATAACATACTTTAAATAATAATCTTCAACCTTTAGTGAGGGAAATAATCTTAAGAAGTAAAATGTTCGTTTTTTTAATAATAGTTCTTTTGGAAAACAAGGTGTTTGTAAAATGTTGAAGTATAAAACATAAATATCTCAGAAAATATAATTTAATTTTAATAAATTATTTTTATGTAATAACCATACAAAAAGTGGGGTGAAATATCGAAAACCAAAGGAAAGAGAGTTGGGTTCTGGAATTCCCCTTACCTTTGGTATGAAAGCTTCTTTCATGTAATTATCTTATATAATAACATTAGATTCATTATTTATAAATTAAAAAACCTTTTTATACATCAATATTATTATTTATGGTGTTATTATTTTCTTTTATGGCCATTTGGATTAGTTATAGAGTTTAATTTCATCATTTTGGAGAATACTTTTTCATGTTTTCCATGATCGGATCACTTTGTATTCATGAATGAAATATCATGTAAGATGAATATAAACATAAATAATTGTTATTAAATGTTTTTAATTATACTAAAGAAGTTTAAATGATTTTATGAATTATTTTTTACATACCATGAGGACAATTTATTACAAAAAAGTGTAATGATGATCGTTTTGGGTAAATTTTGGTGGTTTTTCAAACACTCTAAACTCGTTTTGTTTTTTCATTTAGTATGATGAGTATATGTTATTTATAGAACATATAAAGGGTTATAAAATACTATTTAAAATATTTTTTATCCATTTAAATTTCTCATTAATATCATTGAATATGTTTAAGGAAAATGATAGTGCATCACCCATGATGTTGGCCAATTGACACATCATGGGTGACAATTACATTTATAATTTTAAAGACAGAGAGGGATTAGTTTAAATTTGGATATTACATTAACATGATATGGTGAAAATATATTTATGGTATTGTAGTTATCATTCCATTTTTATGACGGTAGGTGAGCAGTTTTTATGAAAATAAATTGATATTTGAAGGGAAATTAAATGAAAAGTGAGAAGATTTACATCTTGAATTCTCTTCTTGATATCCTCTTCAAGGCCCCAAAGATTTTTATTTTTAAGAGAACAATGGATCCTAGATGTGGGTATGTAACTAAGGAATATTATTGGGTATAATATTGGAATATATCCAAGTTTGAGAGGTGTGAGGGGAAGAGGGTGTGAGGGGTGGTATTTATAGTGGAGGAGAGGTGTGTTTTCTTATTATTTTAATCATTAGATTTTTAATTTTCTGAAGAAAAGATATTGTAATGATTATTGTTACTATCTATAGTAATAATTGAATTTTAGTTCAATGAAATGTCCATTTACATCATCCATGACTCAAGTATGATTTATAAATTCATTAATTTAGCATATTTCGTATATTATCAAAGTTCACTATTCAAAAAATATAAAGAATTTTAGAAACTTCATCATAATTAAAATAGACCATTTTTTTTTGGAATTAAAAAATAAAATCTATTTTATCAAAATAATTTTCTATATATGTGAAATTGATTTTTTAAATAAAATAATCATTTACATGGAAAAACCGTATTTTAAAATTATAACCAATTTTATAACACATTGACAGTTTACTTAAGGTCTCATTAAATAATACAAATATCATGGGAAAACAATATAATTATTTAGGAATAAATTTTATGAAATAAAATTTTAGTTTAAATAATTTTTTTAATATGAAATTTTATTTAAATTTTAATTGCTCACAATAACACCAACACTTAATTATTAATTTTTAAAATATCCCCTCTCATTTATATGGTTCCCAAATTCTCTTTACACATTGATGGGTGATTTTAAAATTCATTTGGTCAGTTTACTATTTGTAAGGGTCCTATATATATTCCTAATGGTAACATTACTTTTCATAAGTGTGTGTTACTATTCATGGAAAATTTATTTTATCCTATCATATTCTAAATATCTTACTTATCACAATCGTGTATATCAGAATTTTGAAATTCAAAACATAGAAGTTGAAAACATATGTATAACAGCTATTCTATAAAGGTCACATAGTATTTGGTAGTAAATTTATGTATTACAGTCTTTACCACTTCGGAAATTTCACCCTTGAAATTTCATTTTACAAAAATAGGTGGGGGCACTTCTTCATTTATGCCTCATCTGGTTCCAAATTTAGATCTTCATAATTATGGATCATCATCAACACTTTGAAAAGGTGTGTTGTCTAGTTTCATAGAACCTTATCTCTCCAATATAGAATCTATACTAGTTATTTCTCACAAGAGGGATTATTTTCCATCTATACCACCTCTGAGTTCAGTACATGTGACATATCCGATATATACTTCTTTAGGAGTGATATGAGGAACACATCATTACATTTATCCCTATTTGGTGTAAGTAAAAGTTGATAGGTCCTAGATCCTATAAGATCTATGATCTCAAATGGGCCAATGTACCATCATCATTGCTTTCATTTCATTCCAATCCACATGAATCTCTTCCATGGTTATATTAAAAGGAAGATATAATCTCCCACATTGAACTCAAAATCCCTTCGATTGTTGTTATTATAGATCTTTTGTGGGTTCTAAGGATCTTGGATATGTTGTTGGATGTCTTGGTCATTTTATATCATCTCTATTACAAGATGAGGTCCAAGTAGGTTTCTTTTTCCATCTTCATCCCAATAGGTTGGAGTTATATATCCCTTTCCATACAAAGCTTAATATAGAGCCATCTGAATACTCGAGTGGATGATATTGTTGTATGATAACTTAACCAATGTAAGATGAAATATTTCAACCAATTTTTAATTTTAATGATTAGTCTCTTAGCATATCATTAAGTGTCTTAATAGTACTTTTTGGTTGGAAATCAGCTCAGGGGTTATAGATCATGTTGAAATTCCATTCACTACTTATGTCATGTTAAAGACAGCCCCATAATTTATTGGTGAACCAGAGATCATGATCAGATTCAATCTATAGTGGAACCCCATGTAGTCTCACCACATCCTTCACATATAAGGTATTATGTTTTTCAAGTGAGTGATCTTCCAGAATAGTGTTAATGTGAGTAGTCTTAGTGAGCCAGTCCACCACAACACATATTGCATTATTTATTTGCATAACATTGGAGACCTGTGAAAAATCCCGTGGTGACATTATCCCATTTCCCTATGGGTTTGGTAAATTATTTCATCTCCCCTTTTGCCTTTGTCACTATTCTTTATCATTATGAAATAGCATGAAACTTGAGATATATTATGGAATATTTTCATAATGTTATCCCAAACTATGTGTTCTCGAAGAACACGGTATATCTTAGTGCATCTAGGATGGATAGAGAATGTTGATATATGTGAAATTTCCAATATATCCTTCTTTATCTCAGGTTATTAAGGCACACAAAGACATGTTACAAACCAAATTTATCCATCATTATTGATAAGGAACTCTTGCATCTTCCCTTCCTCTACTGCATTCACCATCTTTGGAAACTTTGTATCATTCCCTTACACCTCTTAAATATACAATTTGATAGATGGCTTACAAATCATTTGGAAAAGGTAGGATTTATTCCCAGAACTTATTATTTTTAAATCCATCCTTTTCATATCCATGATGATAAAGTCTTTCTCAATCTGCAACATGGATATAGAAGTATGTTTTTGTTTCTGATAAGAGCACTAGCTACATTATTTTCCATGCCAGGATGATAGTGAATAGGTAAATCATAGTCTTTGATTATCTCTAAATATCTCATTTTATGAATGTTGAGATATTTTGTGTGATTTTATACTTTAATAACTTTTGTTGAGTATATATATCACACTTCTCACCTTAGAGGTAATGCCACAATATTTTCACAACAAACATCACACCTTCTAGCTTTATATGATCTTTAGGGTAGTTCTTCTCATAGAGCATCATCTATGGTGAGGTGTAGGATATACCATTATAATTCTTCATGAGTATACAAATTAATACATTCTTGAATGTATCACTATATTTCACAATACATTCTCCCACACATGAAGCATTTCCCCATATCTTTAAGGCAGTTCCCATGATGTTTCTTCCCACATTTTTGACATGTGGGTTGCTGAGTTATCTTTAATTATTTCTCATTAGATCCTTTTTCTTGAATATCCATCTTTTTTTTCTTATCACCATATCCATGTGACCATTATCAAAACTACATCTCCACTTTTTGATCACATCAAACACCCTCTCCATACATCCTAATGTATCGAATTGAAAGATCCTTTTTAAAGTCTGGGTTTAATCCACTAAATAATATATCAATTTTTCAATAATATTTTATAACAAAACACAAAGAATACCTTGAAAGCCTTTATAAATTTTCATTATATTTTGTGATAGATTCTCATTCCTTTCTATTTATCAATATGAATTCTATCTCAATCCTAGTTCTTTATGTTTGAGGGAAATAAATAATAAGGAATATTATATTAAACTTTTCCCACTCCATATATTTTATTTCATCCTTCATCTAGGTGTTCTAAATAAAATACCACCATTGATAGGCCTCTTTGTATAGATGATAAACAACAAGATTCACCTCAACCCTCTTAGAACAGTGTAGCATAGAATATATTGTATCCATTATGTTTACCCGCTATTCTGCAACTAGTGGATTGGAAGATCCACTAAACATTTGTGGTCATTGCTGCATAGAACACTCAATATCTAGTTTCTCCCTCTTTTTTGAAGGATACAGTTTCAAATTCATTAGGTTATGGTTCATAACCTGATACATCTATGTAATCATCACCGTGAAATTTTAGAATCCACCTCTCAATTATTTGGGATTTCATTCGGAAAACCACCGCACTGTCCCTCACAATGGTTGATGGCCTGGTTTCTCCTGGTTCCCACCATTTTCAAAAATAGAAAAGGTTCAAGAAAAATATAATTTAACAAGTCATTAATATATATTTTATTCTTTTTGGAAATTATGTATAAATGAATATCTTGTGGGATACCTATGTTTAGAAATGCATCTTTGGTTCTTACATATACTTAGTCTCATGCTAATTGTTTTCACTACGGTTCTCTAATCCGAATTTCCAAATTAACTAATCCATCTTCTGATACCAAATATAGTGAATATTTTTTTACATTAACATTACATCATTATAATGATAAAAAACATTAGTTCATTACACAAATAGAATCCAAATGTCAAGAGACTTGGGAAAACTACGACCATAGATAACTTTTACAACATGAACATAAATATTTATTTAATTCCTTCTTCTCAAGCTTTTTATTGTCCCTAAAATTATCCTTATTATAAATGGACACCTAAGGATATATATATATAAAAGGGATGATGTAAAGGCCCATTAAGAGGATTGACAATAAAATTTGGTGAGAATAATTATTATCATCATAATATAAAAATTGGATCATAATCATGGGAGGAAGCATTAAGGGAAGACATGGAATGTGGTAATGATTAAAAAATGAACCATCATGTCTTAGTGGTAAGCTAGCACAAATTATTGTGAATAATCTAGAATCAGGTTAAAAAATATTTTACATTAATCATGTTGTTATTCAAATTAACTTATTCATTAGAGCACTATATTATTCTGGGAGCACCCTTCACATCAAAACATTTGTATTGTGGTATATAAATCCAGGTGCACCCGTCACATCACATCATTTACATTATCATTCATACAACATTGAACATATATCAATATTGAAAATAAAATAAACCTAGTAATGTAATTGTTTCAATTCATAAGTAATGATTCATAAACTTTGGGTTCCCAAATTGAAATATGCAATATCATACTTTATGTAATAATCATCAACCATGAGTGAAGGAAACAATCTTGAGAAGTAAAAGGTGTGTTTTTTTAAACTGGGGTTCTTTTGGAAAACTATGTGTTTGAAATAAACACATGTATAAAACATTTATATCAAATAAAATTTAATATAATGATGAGTAAATTATTTGTATGGAATAACTATACTGAAAATGGAGTGAAAAAGGGAAAACCCAAATAAAGGGAGTTGGGTTCAAGAATTCCCCTTACCATTTTTTGAAAATATTTCTCCACATTAATATCCTTTATAATAAAATTAGATTAATTAATTAAAAATTGAATATCATTTTATAAATGAATATTATTCTCTATGGTGTTATTATGTTCTATTATTGGCCTTTCGATGAGTTATAGAGTTTAATTTCATCGATTTAGAGCATGAATTTTCATGGTTTCTTGGATTGGTTCACTTTTTATCCATGAATCCACGTTCGTGCAAGATGAGGATACACATATATAATTGTTATTACATGTTTTTAATCATATTCCATAATAATAAATGATCTAATGAAGGGTTTATTTATATACCATGATGATTATTATGTTGATATAAATTAATCAAGATCATTTTAGGTTAATCTTGGAAGCTTTTTAGATGATATGAACTTGTTTTGTTATATCATTTTGTATTATGTGTATATGTTATTTCTAGAATATAAAATTAATTATAAAATAATCATTACAATATTTTTTAGACCATTTATTGTTATTATTAACATACATTAATTTTTTTATGGATAATGAATGTGTAGTGTCTGTGGTGTTAGTAAATTGACACGACACTTGAAACGATTTCATTTACAAGATGATTAAGAGAGAGAGAGGATTTAAATTTTGTATATTAAATTACCATGATATAATTACAATATATTTATGTTAATGGAGTTATAATTATATTTTGGTTGAGGTTAGGTGTGGAAATAATATGAAAATTAATTTAAATCTGAAAGGAAATTAAAAGAAAAGAGAGAGGAATTACATCTTGAATTTCCCTATTTAAATCCTCCTCAATGAACCTAGGAATGGAATTTTGGTGAGACCATTAGGTAATATATGTGGGGGAGGTTTTATATAATATTATGGGTCATAATATATGCAATGATAATTTCTTGAGAGGTTTTAGGAGAATAGGGTGTGAGGGTGGTATTTAAAGTGGAGGGGAGGTGTGTTTTTTATTATTTTAATCATTGGTTTATTGTTTTTCTCAAGACAATAAATAGTGTGTATTATTGTGACTATATTTACTAACTAGTGAATGTTAGTTCTAACTTATGGAAATATACATAATCCATGACTCAATAATGATGCAAAAATTTATTTATTTATCACATTTCCTAAAATTTTGATTTTTACTATTCACCAAAAGTTAATGTATTTTAGAAAAATCACAAAAATTCACCCAAACCATATTTTGATGTGTGTAATTGAAAAAAGAAATTTATTTTATCAAAATAATTTTCACAATATAAAAATTTTAATTTTTAAATAAAATCATCATTTATTTGGAAAATAAAAATTTATAAATAGTAGTTTGTTTTATAACATGTTGAAAAATTACTTAAGGTCATATAAAATTATCCTAAAATAAGGGGAAAATATATTTATATGGAAATAAATTTTTAAAAATTGAAATTTATTTTAAATAAGTTTATTAATTAAATATTTTAATTAAATATTTCATTACTCAAAAAAATAACCACACTTAATTATTAATTTTCAAAATTTTCCCTCTCATTTATA
This sequence comes from Viscum album, assembly GCA_963277665.1. Lineage (NCBI taxonomy): Eukaryota > Viridiplantae > Streptophyta > Magnoliopsida > Santalales > Viscaceae > Viscum > Viscum album. The sequence continues at coordinate 1,158,973,684 of OY728129.1, read as the reverse complement.
AGATGCATATATTTAATTTATGATTTCATGTGTGAGGATACTATTTATTTGGTTGGTTTACAATTAATTAGGGTCATATTAATACTCATAAGTGTAACATTAGTATTCATAAGGGTATGCTACTATTCACTAAAAATTGTGTTTGTCCTATTAGACATTAAGTATCATATTGATCGTAATGGTGTATGTAACCTTTTTAAAATTAAAAAATATAAATGAATAAAATATGTTTCATGACTAGACTATAAAGGGAACATATAATTTATTAGTTAATTTAATCATTATGTGGAATTTAGTTTCCAAATGTGATTTTATATGATATTATAAGAAATGAACTCCCCTTCATAATACATTTGGTCATTACATTCCTCCCACCTTTTGAGATTTTCCTTCAAAATTTTGTTTTACTCTAATGTGTGTGAGTTATTCTTATTCATCACCTCCTCTTGTTCTCAAGAAGCTTCTACACACATACAGTTCCTACACAACAATTTGACAATTTGTGTTGTCTAGTTTTATAGAATCTTATCTATTTGATCAGGAATCTTTACTGGATGATCCTCATAAGAGATATCATCTTCCAGCTGTAACACATCTATGTTTAGTACATGTGAAGGATCTGGTATAAACTTCATTAGGAGTGATATGTGGAACACATCATGAACTTTATCCATATTCGGGGGAAGTTCATGCTGATAGGCTTTGACTCCTTAGTGATCCATGATCTCAAAAGGGATAATATACCTCGGGATTAGCTTCCCATTCCTTAGAAATAGCACGACTCTATTCCATGGTGATATTTGGTGGAAGATTTTACCTCTAACATTGATATCCAAATACTTTATTTAGTGGTCAGAATAACCCATTTTCCGACTCTTTAGAGATTTGATATGTTTCTAGATTACATGATCCTTTTCTATAAACTCTTTTACAATATCTGGTTCAAGTAGACTTATTTCTCAAACATCCTCCCAATAGGTTGTATTTCTATATCATTTTCCATATATAGCTTCATATGGGGCCATCTGAATACTTGAGGGGAATCTGTTATTGTATGAGAACCCAACCAATTGTAGATGATGATCCATTCAACCATTGAATATAAATTAGTAGGATCTTTTCATATGTTTGATCATCTAAATATTTCTTTCATATTGGATATTATTTTGGGGGTGATAGGTCATGTTGAAATTTGATTTAGTACTCAAGGAATGATGAATACTCCTCCAGAATTTAGAGGTAATCCTAGGATCATGATTAGAGATAATCCAGAATGGAACCCCATGTAGTCTCCCCACTTCCTTTACATATATAATAGCATGTTTTTCAAGTGAGGTATATTCCAAAATATCAATAAAGTGAGTAGTCATGGTGTGTCGGTCCACCATAACCCATATCACATTATTTCCTTAGGATGTCATTGGGAGACCTATTAAAAATCCATGGTGAAATTCTGCCATTTCCATATTGGATTGGTCAATGGGTTCATCATCTATTTCAAATTCTTTCACTCTACTTTTACATTCTAACACATCAAGAACCTAGATATATATTATTGCAATCTCCCTTTTCATGTTATTATACTATAAGTGTTCTCATAGATCACGATACATCTTGGTTCTACCTGGTTGGATATTGAATGGTCAAATATGTGCATTGTTTAATAGAGCCCTCTTTATCATGGGTGATAAATGAATAGATAGCCTTATTCCAAGTCTAATTAAACAATCATCATTAATATCGAACACATGTAGCTTCCCTTATTTTATTTCATTTAACAAATTTTGTAACTTCATATCATCCCTTTGTTCCTCCTTAATCTTCACTTCAATATATCATTGTAAAATCATTTGGGATCGGTAGTATGTATTCCCTTACATTATGATTTATAAATCCATAATTTTCATATCCATGAATAAGAATGTATTTCTCAATACACAACATGAATAACGCAACAAGTTCTTTTCATCAAAGAGCATATTCTACCTTATTTCCCTTGCGCTAATGATAGTGAATAGACCAGTCTTTGTCTTTGATTAGCTCTAACCATGTCCTTTTAATCATGTTAAGCTCTTTTTATTTAACATATAATTCATTCTCTTGTGACTTGTATATAAATCCCAATTCTCACCATAGAGGTATTGTCGTCATATTTTTAAGGCAATACCCACATAAATAAGATCTATATCATTTGTATGGTAGTTCTACTCATGAATCATTAATTTTTGTAAGGAATGTGCTATCAAATTATCATGTTTCTTGGGTACACAACCAAAGAATTTCCTAGAAGTATCACTATATATCAAACAAATTCTCTACTTTTCAGTAATGTAAGTACTGGTTCAATGATCTAGATTCTCTTTAGCTCCTTGAATCATTCCTCGTATTCTTCCATCTAGACATGATTTATCCTTTTCCTTATTAAATTAGTTAGATGCATTGAAAATCCTGAGAAATTTCCCAAAATAGTCGATTGTAACCTAATAATCCAAGGAAAAAAATGGATTTCTATGTCACTAGATGGTTTGGGCCATTCTTCAATTACCATGGTTTGTGAAGGGTCCATAGAAATTCCTACACTTGTGATGACATTTACCAAGAACATTACTTACTTCATCAAAGAGTAACACTTTTTGAACATGGTGTACAGATTCTCCTTCCTCAATGTCACCAAAAAATGTCTTATAAGTTCTTCATGTTCCTCTTTTCTCTTGGATAAGATGAAAACTTCATCAATAAACACTAACACACATTTTTTGAGTTAATGTCAAAAATCACTATTCATTAATTCCATGAAAATTGTAGGGGAAATATTATGTCTGACGGGAATCATCCAAAAATCATAGAGACCATACCTTCTATAGAAGGTAGTATAATGAATATATTCCTTCTTTAACTATTAATGATTGCATACTTAATGATGATCACCAATTGAGATGTACCAAGCTCCTCTCAAATGATCAAACAATTTATCAATCCTCGAAATGGGATACTTGTTCTTTATGGTGACTTTGTTGAGTTGTTGATAATCGATACCAAGCCACATCAATTCATCCTTTTTCTTGACAAGGAGAGTTGGTGCACCCCAAGGTAATTCAATAGGGTGTGTGAACCCTTTTTCCAAATGATCTTGAAGCTTCTTCTTTAACTCCCCTAGTTTGCAGGATCCATCCTATAGAGACACATTGAAATAAGAGTAGCTCTGAGTATGAGTTATATATATAACTCGACCTCATGATCCAAGGGTAGTACATGTAACTATTCTTGGAATACATCCCTGTATACCCGCATGATGTCCATTTACCATTATTGGAAAACTTCTATTAAATTATCCATTTGAGTGGGGTATTCCTCTTCACAGGGAATCAACACCCACACCATTGATTAATTTTTTAAAGGATATTCATGATCTTCCTTTAATTTGTAGATGAGAATGAGATGGTTTGGAATATTAAATGATATTTAATTTTCATGATAGTTGTTCTGTGCTCTATAGAATGAGAGACAATCCATAACTAGTATAGAGAAAAATTCCACCATGGGAAGTATAACAAGATTTGCTGGAAGAATCTTTCCACATATGCCAATAAGTGATGTTTCCAACACTTTGATATCAATTATTGAAAGACTATGTGTTTTTAAAAATATTATAACTTCAAGGTTTCAGGGCTTCAATTCAATAGTTGTTGAAAACATGTAAGATATAAAGTAATGTGTAGAACCAAAATCAAATAATCCTTTTTCCATTATTCAGTTAATAGGAAGTGTAACATGCATTAATTCATTCTCTTGATCCACTTACACTATAGTGATTGCATAATCCTTCTATTTCTTCTTTGATTTTGGTGGATAATGACACTGATTACCCTCAAGGACTTGAGGTTTTTTTCACTGGCTTTCATTTTTACCTTTCTCCCTATAGTTATAGTATTGGACCATGGGTGATTCTCTGCTTTCCTCCCCCAAATTGTATTGCATTTTCATGTATTTTCGACATTCATGAGATTGATGGCCTTAAATCCCACACAAGAATCATTCCCCTATCCCTTTAAGGTAGTTCTCGTGATTCTTATTCCCACATTTTTGACATGTGGGTGGTTGAGTTTCCTTTATACCTTTTGCCTTAGATCCTCTCACTTGAAACTCCATCTTTCAATTCTTATCACCATATCCATTGGACCATTCTCCATACTCCACATCTAATTTTAGAGCATAATGTACTATATCTTTAGAACACTGAAAGTAACAAATTTCAAGATCCTTTTGAAGGTTTGGTTTTAAAAAACTAAATAATCTATCAATTTTTTAATCATTATTGATAAAAAACCTTAAATCATACCTTGAAAGCCTTGGGAAATCTTCTCCAGAATTTGTGATAGATTCTCCTTCCTTTTTCTTCAACTGTATGAATTTTTTCTATATCATAGATCAAAGAGTTCAAGGTAAATACACATTAAGAATAATTATCTTAAATTACTCCCACTCCATATCTTCGATTTAATCCCTCTTCTTAGTGTTCTAGATCAAATCCCACCATTGATTGGACTCTCCATCTAGATGATAAACAGAAAGAATCACCTTCTTCATCTCAGAACAATGACGTACAAAAAATATCTTCTCCATTGAGTTTAACCACTATTATGAAACAAATGTATCTAATGATCCACAAAAAAGTAGTGTTCAATTCTGCATAAAACACTGAATAACCAGTTTTTCCCTACTTAGTGAAGGTGTATGTTCCACATTATTTAGGTTATTGTTCATAACCTGAGACATCTAGGTAAGCATCCCCATGATATTTTTAACTCCACCTCCCAATTCATTGGGGATATCATTCTGTAAATTAATAAACTTTCCCTCACATGGGTTATTTTCTTGGTTTCTCCTGGTTCCCACCATTTTCTAAAATATAAAAGGTTAGAATAAAAGATAATTAAACTAGTCATGAATATATAATTCATTTCATTGTGAAATAAATTCTAAAGGAATATCATGTGGTATATCTATGTTATAATTTCTTCATGGTTGTTTACTTATACTTAGTCTCGTACTAATGGGTTTTTTACAGAGGATCTCTAATCATAATTCCAAAATTAATTAAACCTTCCTATCCTACCAATTGTAGAGACTCTATTTTTTATATTAAATGTATATTATTTTATATGTAAAAAACATAAAATCATTTCCAAAATAGGATAAAAAGTATTAGTGTCTTGAGAAAACCTGTACCATACATAACTTTTACAACATAAGCATAACCATTTATTTAATTCAATTTTATATAGCTTTTTATTATCCCTTGAATTCCTTTAATACATGTAGTAACCATAGGATATACAAAAAAATTGGGTAAGTTAAGAGGCCAGTAAGTGGATAGTTAACAACATGGGGTGAGCATAATCATTATAATGATAACATAGACATTTAATCATAACCATGTTAGGAATAACTAAGAGAATACATGGAATGTGGAAATGCATAAAAATTAAACACCATGTCCAAGTGGTCAACTACCATGCATTTTTGTGAATAAATATAGCATCATGTTCAGGAATATTTCACTTTACTCATGAATTTATTCAAATTACATGATTCATTAATGTTTTATATAATTTTAGTTGCACCAGTCACATCACAACATTTCGATTGTTCTATATGATTCCAAGCGCTCATATCACATCATAAAATTTACATTTTCATGCATGCCACATATAAAATATATAAAATTTGGACATATAATAAACCATGGAAAAGATTGTATTTCATTATTTAGAAGAAAGTCATAAAATTTGGGTTCCCAATTTTATTAGGTAATAAAATACTTGATTTAATAATCATCAACCTTGAGTGAAGTAAACAATCTTGAGAGGTAAACGGTTTGTTTTTTTGAAAGTGCATTTTTTTTGGAAATTAATATGTCTTTCATAATCTAAATAAGAAAACATTTATATCCTAGAAATGGTAATACAATGATTAATAAATGAATTTTATGGAATAATCCTACTAAAACTGGAGTAAAAGATTACAAACCCAAAGAAAGAGGTTTGGGTTCAAGAAGTCCCCTTTCCTTTGTATATAAAGCTTATTTCATGTTAATATCCTTTATAACCTCATTATATTAATTAATTAAAAATTATAGATCAATTTATACATTAACATTATTCATTATGGTGTTATTATGTTATTTTATGGGCCTTTGTATGAGTTATTGATTTTAATTTCATCGATTAGGAAGATTTATTTTCACAGTTTCCATGATCAATTCACTCTGTATTCATGAATAGAAGTTTGTATAAGATGTAGATAAACATGAAAATTGTTATTATATGTTTTTAATGATATTACTGAAGTTAAAATGATATTATTAAGTATTTGGTCATATACCATGATGATGATTCATTATATAAATGATAATCCTGATCATTTTAGGTTAATTTTTCCGGTTTTTTCGAACACAACGAGCTCATTTTGTTTTATAATTTAGTATTATTAGTATACGTTATTTAAAAAACATAAAAAGGTTTATAATATAAATAATAAAATATAATTTGAACCATTTAATGGCCTTATTAATGTTCTTGAATAAGTTTAAGGAAAATGATGTTTCATCTCCGATGATCTCGGTAAATAGACACATCACAGGTGACAAATATAGGCAAGAAACAAATCAAGATTGGTGTGTGGAGAAGAGGGTGTGAGGTGTAATATTTATAGTAGAATAAAGGGGTGTGTTATTATTATTTTAATAAATAGTTTATTATTTTTCTGAAGACAAGAAATTGTGAGGAATCTTTTAACTAGATACAATAATTTGTGCATGTGAGTTCAAACGAGTGGCTATTTACTAGCTTGATAAATCTAGTGCCACACATATACTAGAATTATATCATGTTATTATAAGATACATCATTTTAATCCTACTTATCTTTATTTTATCTTATAAATGAAATCTTCACCAATGCTGTGTGAATTTACCGACATCGTGGGTGATGCACATTTATTTTCCTAAAACATTATAATGGGTGTTAATAAAACCATTAAGTGGATAAAATCAGATTTGAAATTTTATGTTATAACCTTTTTTATGTTTTTTTAATAACTTATAATCATGATACTAAATGATAAAACGTTACAATTTTGTAGCATTAAAAAAATGAAAAAATTAATCTAAAATGATCATCCTTAACTTTCATCAATTCATTTAACTCCATTGTATATAAAAAATCCTCATAAGATAAGTTAAATTTTTTTGTAATATCATTAAAAACATATAATAAAAATTCTTGATTTTTATCCACATCTTACATGAAAATCCATTCCTGAATACAAACTAAAACGATCATGGAAACCATGAAAATGAATGCTCCCAAATGATGAAATTAAACTCTATTACTCATTTAAAGGCCCATAAAAGAACAAAATAAAACCATAAAACCCCATATTCATGTATAAATGGTTATTGAATTGTTAATTAATGAATATAAAGTGATTATACTGGATATTAACATGGAGAAACATTTCAGACAAAAGTTAAGGGAAATTATAGAACCGAACTGTCATTCCTTGGGTTTTCCATAATTCACTCCATTTTAAGTACATTTATTTCTTAAAAACCATTTATTTATCATTATATTTTTTTTGTAAATACAAGTCTTTGGACCCAACTTGTACAGGGGCTCATGCCGTAAGTACTCCAAAACCACCTCTATAGGCCAAGGGGTAGCGACATGCAACGAAGGCACAACAACTCAAGGAGGCCTTTTTCTATGTATTTGTACACACACACACAAAACCAACTCTTCTAATAGAGAACACCACGTTTTATAGAATCCCATCAAGGGGTGATTATAAAAATAAATAGTAGGATGCCATGAAATCTCAAGGGAGTAGAAAAAGATGTATCGAAGAGGGAAGCACTAGATAAAACAAGTTACCATAATAGGAATAGAGCTTATCGAAATAGGATAGTGAAGTAAACTCATCCAAAACAGAAGGATATATACATTGTAGTAATGTTAAATTCTCATCAATCCTTCACTACATATAGTAGGAGAGTAAACTCAACAAAATATTGGATGATAGTCATGGAAATCATGTGGCATACCACACATGTCTTCACCTCTCCTCGTATAAGAGTTACTAAATTCCAAGGAGTGGGTACTAAAATAGGAGTCTTATATATATCCTCATTCAAATATCCCTACATGAAAGAGTACGGGGATCTACATATCACGGCTCATCCTAGGAAAAGAGTCTCTAATGGTTCTAGATTTAACCACCAATGATGACCGACATCCATCTTGTCTTCCCTGGATAAGAAATTCCAAGGGACTCAATCACCACACCATGATACTATATTCTTTGTGTGGGTTTATCTCACCTGCATGGTTTTAGGTCGCGTCACAAGGACACAGCTTAGTTGGGAAAGCACCCCTCTTACTCATGAGTCCAATGTAATGTCAAAACATTTCTCAAACTGATACCCATTTTGAATGAATATACCCAAAGTATATGACCCACAACCTAGTGTGTTGGGGGGGATGCACTCTTATTGTCAACGTAGAGGACCCACACCCTAATGCATTAGGGGAATTATATTCTTGTTCAGTAAGTACCCTCACCCTAGTGCGTTAGGGGGATTCAACTCAGAAGTAGCTAGTGGAGTACCCACACCCATCATGATAAGAGATTATACTAGCCTATAAGTCCTAGAGGAACCACACCCATGTTGATAGGGGATTCCACTCTACATCATCGTGGACCCATACCCTACATAATGGGGAGATTCTACTCGAATGGTATCGATGAACTACACTGGCCATCCCTACTTGGTGAAACTTCTTGGAAAGAACTAACATTTCAGTCCCTGATCAATACCGTAATCAGACATTTCCTAAATAGGCATCACATCTGTACCAACTTGCATCATATCTAAAAATCCACTAATGAGGGAACCATCACATTCTACATGAAAAGAACTATGGATAGGCTACTTGAATTCCAAAATTTGAGTCACAAAGAAGGAAATTTGATAGGTAGAAGATTCTTAGTGTGGTATACGAAGTGTGTCAGGACCACACAATGTGTGGCCCCTCCGGATCACTTGGTCATGTACCCAGATATACTCTAGGTGCTAATCTATAAACAAGTACCCCCTATGCGTACCAAAGTACTACTAGAGTACACGGAACATCAGGACAAAATGGATAATGAGGGCACAATTCTCATTGTTTGATCAAATGAGAGAAAATATACTTCTACTAACAAGCCTCTTAAAAAAGACTTAGATAATAAAATAGATCACACTATCACAATACTTGCAGAAGAACAAGCATGATTGACAACTCATTCACCCAAATCAAAATTCTAGTTAAGAAACAACATTTTTTGCATTGTGCACGAATAGTTCTTCATGGAACCCACACCATGATCCCGAAATACATCAAATGGATTGTACCATTGTGATCCTCTCAAAAAAGTACACGGGGTTGGTTATTCATTCAACCCAAACAGACACCCATAGAAAAAGATGAATTTCCCCACAAACACCCAAATCGGACCCATAGGGCCCACACCTCCATTTTGGTTTAATCACATAAAATCTATCATAAATATTCTACTTCAACTCTAGATTTGAAATTCCTCTGATGGAGCATCAATCAAACATTGTATGTAGAAGTACGGTCTGATACAAGATTCCCAAATATGAATAATTATATAATTATTATTATAATGGTATTTTTGTGCTACAATTCCTTGAGCATGAATTAAAAAAAACCCAAAACAATCTCAAAAGGTATTCATCAAAGCAAGGATCAAGTTTCAATAAACTTCTTGCGGATTGGACTTCCAGTTTGCAAGCTATTTCCGATACAATATTTCTGAATAATAATAATTATATTGCCATTATTAAACATAGTAGTTTTTGTAACTGGTTCATGAAACCAAAACATAAAAGTCTAAATATTGTCTAAAATTGTTTGTCTCAATAAGAAGAATTTTTGGCCATAGATGGCACTAAAAATAGATGATCTGTTTAGAAGTTATCACGATTTAAAGAATCCCTGGCCAGCCCTAGTCCGGCCTGGCCGCCTAGTCCTAGCCCACTCCACCATGGGCTGCACCGCTAACTACACATCCCCATGCTCTCACATGTTCCACCATGTACTGCCACCACCTCCTGGACCACCACTGGCACAAACGACGTTGTCGTGTCGGCGGTCCATCCAGGGACTAATGGGAACACTCTGGTTGCCCAAATCTTTATCTAAGACCGTATCTAGACTCCTCGAGGAGAAGCCCTCATAGACTCATGATCTTCTAGAAGATTTGTCGATGTTTTCACATGATGAAAAGTATTCAACACTTCTGATCTCCATTGTGCCCCCTCAAGCACCTGAAACACAAAACTAACATGGATCTAGAATCCCTATATCATGATTGTCAGAGAACCATGCCCAAATGAAAAATTGGATGTCCTTTTAGTGTACCAAAAAGTGCACCAACAATTAAAACGAAGAATAAAAAGGAACGGATGAATGAGAAATTAAATGGTCAATGGTTGTTATTAGTTTGGTCAATAAAAAATGATTTCAAAGCAGTGAAATCGATCAGAAATAAAAAAAAGACAACAAACACTTCATTCATGGAGATGAAAAATTAAAAAGATAAATTATACCTAGATTTTGGATCATTCATTGTATTCAATATTCTCTAATCTACTAGAGACTTAAATTTCATCATGATCCACCATGAATTTGGCCTCGAATCGCCCACGGAAGAATAGGATGGAGCTCTATATGCATCAATGGGAGAAATGAGCTATCATTTGCTTTTTTTCAATTAACACCTATTTATAGGAAACTGCTAGTGGTTATGGAATCTAGACCACATGCACCCTGTCTCTTTATATCATGCTTAGGTAAAACACCACATTCTGAACTCAATAGTGGTCTCAAGTTTTCTATATGAATCTCGAGCCCAAAGTTATTTTATTCATTATTTGAGAAAAAATAATTAAATTTGATAATTTTATTTATGGAAATTATATTTATGGATTTTTATACAGAAGTCCCACACCAACAAAATTTATGTCCTACCTAGGTTAAAAACCACACTATGGACTCAACCATGGCCTCTAATTTCTAATCCAAGCTAACATTTGAGTGACTTTCCATTTCAACTATATACATGGTATAAAATATATTTAATATTTTTTATTAAATTTATTCTTGGCACACTAGACCTCATAATATCATGTCATCTTATCTTCTAGCTCCATATATATATATTTAGAAATATTACAAAGTCTTATAGGAAAAAAAATGTGGTCTCTACATCATTCCCACCTTCAAGATTTTTTTCCTCTAAAAGATAAACTAGGGAAGAAAACTAGGAATACTGTGCTCACACCTGTCCCTCCCTCTTTCAGGGAAATTTCTACATGTTTTCATTTTTCCACATCACACAATCCAATGGGATGGTTCATCCACATATGGTCTTCTCTTGTAGATAATGTCCATATGATGAGGAATGCATCTCTTCTGTTATGACCCATGAAAAACGTCGTACAGCCACACGACTTGTGGGGGGGTGGGTAGGGGAAGGTGGTAGGATTTCTCAAAAACTCCATGCATGATCTCAAAAATGTATGAAGAACCTCTGGGATAGCTTTCCCCCTAGCCAAAAACTAACATACAATATATAATCATTTCCTTTAGCGCCAGGATAGTGCACTCAGTCTTTCCATCAGTATGGTGGTGAAAAGTTGTACTCATCCACAATTGGGTCCCAAATACCACTTGTAGAACTCTCCACAATCGTGATGTAAACCACATGTCATGATCAGAGACAAATATCGAGGGTAACCCATGAAGGTGGATGATATCCCAGATATACAACTTTCCCAAACACTCCAGCAAACAATGTTCCCTTAATCAAAGATCTGTGCTGACTTTGTGAGTTGATCTATTATCTCCAAGATGGAATCAGGACCACCTATTGTGTGTGGATGCCCATTGATTATTTTAATAGATATTACTTTCCATTTCCACTCTAGGATTTAAATGGGTTTCATAACCCATTGGAAAATGGTTTTGAGCCTTCACCTGTGGATATGAGAGTCATCCTGAGATGAACTAATCCATGCTTCATCTTATTCCATACCAAGAAAACATCAAATAAATATCTCTATAAAACATCCCCACACTAAGGTGTACAACAAACAGAGAAGTATGGATTTCTCGCATCACCTCCTTTCACATTACAACTAAAACAATTGTTTTTCACTATAAAAGATATTGTCATTCCCTCCATCAGAATATCCATCTGGCATGTCACCTATGGATTTATATGTAATAAAATTTTCCACTGCATGTGTCTCACAACTATGACTCTCCCACATGTTCGTTAAGTGAATGAGTCACCACCATTGACTGAAGAATATTATACCCTAATGCTCAACCAGGGTCAGTTGTATGGAAGATAACTACTCGGAAACATTCCACATTTGGTTAACTCAGGACTTCATACTAAGGGAATCTACTAAAATAATTGCTATTGTTAGAGTATAGACTATCCCAAATTGGTATTTATATAGGATTTTCGAACTATAATTTCTATCATGGGTTCATGAAATTTTGCGTGAGAAGGCACCTTAGACTCTAGTGGTATGACCAAACAACAAAGAAGTCTACCAAAAGATAGCATCTCCACATTCTCTAGGTTAATACTACCGCTAATATCACTAGATAGGGAGTAAAATAGTTATGTTCATGGGGTCTCAATATCCTAAACCATTACTTGATAAATTTTCTATCAAGGATGATGTTTAGTACGCAAGGTTTCAATGAACAATGTAAGTGAGTGAACACATACAACTGCAAGAAGACAGACACAGAAAGCACATGGAATACCCCGTGTGTCTTTTATTCCCTTGGAATGATAGTAATTACCAAACTAGATACTTTTATTCACTCACTAGTGGAATCTCAATAAGAAATGAGGTCCTGTAGAAAGACTCCACTAACAATGTAAGGACCTACTCTGACACACCATTACACAACCCTGCCATGAACACACAAATAAGACGACATCATCCACAACACCCCCATTCTACCCTTTTTGGTTGGTACTAACTCACCCTCATATTTTTTCTCGTGTCACAATAATGTGTCTCAGTGGGTGAAGGACCCCTCTTCCTCAAGCAGTCACAACTAAATCGTACAACACTGATACCGGGTTACGCCGATGTCTGCATTACCCTAGTAAGACCATAAACAATAAGTTTGTAGAAAAGAGCGCCTCACCTAGAGATTAACATGTTCTACATCAAAAAGGTATAAAATTAATAGGGTTTATTTCATATAATATCATGCACCACATGATTATAGACATCCAAAACATACAGCTCCTCGCAGCCCCGACCACCTGCCCCCTCAGCCGAATGTGGGCCAGCTGGTGGCGGTAGAAGGATCTCATAGGATCATCCACCACCCACAACTCCTCTTAATCCCCTTCCTAAACGTCCTCCTTGAGAACCACCTTGTCCCCTAATGGAATATCCCTGATCATGATTCCATATCTGTCATGGTGGTTAATTTATTATCAACTTCAAAATTTCAATACGTATGGTCAGGTAGTCTTGTGCCATACAACCTTACCCATCAAAAGAATAACCTCATCCCTATACAAGATTTGATAATGCTCTATACTACCTTGTCACCATAAAACTATCTTTTTGAGATGAATTATGGGGAGGTATCCTATGTCAAGATTTTTTCATCTGACACATGCTAGAAGCAGTAGACGTCTTAGCTCTGTTGCAACCACTACTACAACCAGCTGTATGGAGCCACTCTGACAGAAATATCTCTATCACTGTGCCTGTACCAGCACCCTGCCATAGGTGGGGATGGAAATGTGTCCTATTATATCACATATCTCTCAGAAGATTCATTTCATGAACTTCTGCGCTCAGATGTAGCAGTCACATATCATGTTCAAAGAGTATCGAGTTAGGTCTGTGAACCTAGTCGTGTACTCAGCCTCCATCATCCCTCCCTAGTAATGATCTAGAATCTACCCAATTAAAATTATGTTTATGCCATAGGGGTATTACTCATCATGTAACATTTTTTGAATTTCATCACATGAGAGTACCAAATCTTCATGTATTTGAGTAATCAGAATCCGCCATCACCCAATTATTATGTGAAAAATAACATGCTATCAAATCCACCATCTGATCTATTGGTGTACCAACAATACTGAAGATGAAAAACCCTAAATATATCCAAACCTAAACTACCTGATGGTATGGATCACTATGAAACACCAACAGTCTCCGATAATATAACTCGAAAATAATGCTCAGTTGCTGCTCGTCCTCGTCCAGTGATTTCGGTACTAACTGCCACTCCACGGGTGGAGGTGCTTCAACCTATCCACCTAGAAGAAGGGTTATTATATTATGAATCCTGAAATGAGATATCATAACTCATATAATCATTATCATGACCCAAATCTAGTATCCTAGCTACCTTTCATAAGGGATAAATCTCGAATCCATCAAAGAATATCGTGGTCATATAGCATATATATATCAACAACAATGGGGATCTGACTCAAGACATATAGATTAAGGCTCAACACTATATGCTTAATGTACCATGGTTCCCTAAAACATGTAAGAACCTAGGTTTTGAGCATGAATGACTTTGAAATTTTCTTGATGTTATTCCAGAGTAGGGTGTTCAGATGGCGTGTGATTTCAAGACCCGGTGTGGTTGGAATTAAATTTTAAGTGCGTTCACACTAAAGACTTAAAATAAATTAAATAACTCCTAAATGGTTGATCAGATGGGGAAAATGAGGTAACTATTGATTCTAGAGCATGGCATTTACCCTAGGAGGCATGTAACGTTCACAGGCGCATCCCTTATGTGGAAAACACCACTATGGGCATTTTCATAATTTAGCGACCTCGAGCATGAACTTTATAACTTCTGAATGGAGGATCAGCTTAAAATTCCCAGACCGCCATTATGCTAAGAATGTGGATTTTTCCCGCGAGGAGGCAAAACCCTGACCCCACCAAATGTTCGGGTATGGGCCTACTGGTGGGTGTTTAAGTGTGTTTTCCTACTTAAACACATCCACCCACCTTCTTCCTCCTTGGGTTTTCTCTGTAGAAAGCTCTACCAACAAGGGAGAAATATTCTTCAAGCTCCTCCTCCACCCCATGAATGGTGGTTGCGTCTCTAGCAGACCGTTCATTATGCGACGAACTATGCCATGTGACGTAGGATTGTGTGTTTCATTTTTTTAAATACAACATCTACTTTGTACTCAAATTATAGCATCGATATGATGTTTAATTTTCAATATATGGCCGTATTTTATTAGGGATAGATCCTAGATTTCAAAAGAGTCTATCAGATTTATTTTTCGTGTCCCAGGGTGTTTCGGGTGACCCCGAGAAGTTTTCCGGCAAAAAACCCATGTTTCTGGCGGCACCGCGCGGCGGTCCAGTAGGCGACGACGGCAGCGCGACTCCCCAGTGGTGGCGAGGGCTTTACTAGGTTGTGGCATGGGCTTCCCCAATTGGTAGTGTGGCACTTTGGCTATTTGAGCGGGTAAGAGGGATGAAGACTCGGCAGTACGGGTAGCGGGAGCGCACTGGCCGGCTCCGCCCGTCGGCGGGCGGCACGTGACACTTGGGTCGTCGCGACGCCAATAGCCGGCCGAGACCTACAAAGAGTTGTTCTCGTTGAAAAGGAGCATTAATGGCTCGATCCGGTCTAGGTAAATCTTTGTGGCCTATGTGGTGAACTGCAGGCCGTGGTGGACAGCGTGGTCCGGGCGGCCGAGCCGTGGAACGCCGGTCTGAAGGGGGTGGACCAGCCGTACTGGTCTGGCGCACCCCATATCCGTCTGTTGGCATTAAAACACCTCTAAATTTCAAACTGGATGTCAGATTCATGCGCCATCTATGGATATGTGATCCTCAACTCGATAAAGATATTTTGACATGGTCTCATGGATTTTCAATTTCTGAGACATGGGCTTAGTGGCACGACACACCCGTTTAGTATTGTTTAGCTCCTCATTGGGATTCTTCTTTCGGATGGCAGGAGCCCATCCAGAATCCATTTTAGGCAATGTCAGTGGAATTGTGACTGTAGCATCTAGAATAAGTATTCTAGGGTATTTTAGGCATTGAATCCAGATTTGATGCATGGGCCCCACATGCCGTCTTTTAAGTTGTGCGCAGCGTTTTGCAACTTTTTCATCAGACGTCCGATCGGGGTGAATGAATAGTCGATTTGGCATGTTTTTTCAAGAGCATCGTGATGGCGCAGTTCTCCTGACACCTTTAATGATCGATTTGTGGGCCCCATAAAATTCCATACGACCATAAAGTGGTGTTGAATAGATTTTTCATTGGTGTTCTGTTTCCAGCGTGTAAATATTCTATCTCACGAGTTTTTCCACGAGGATTACAATGGTGTAATCTGATTGGTCGTGTGGAGCCTCTTTCAAGATCACAATAAGTGTGGAAACATGAAAGGGAATTGGTTGGATGTTCCATTTACGCACACCGAACCAACACATGGTAGCGATGTTAGTGACACCCATTGATGGCACGAGCAGTGCAGAGTTATCAAACTGGTTTCAGGTTTACCCTCTAGTGAGGCTGGGTAGTGGTTTACCCACAGGAATACCAAGGTTAACCATCCAGCGGGGCTAGGAAGTTGGTTACCCATTGACCTTAGGGTTTACCCACCAATGGGGCTGGTCCCTGGGTTACCCATTCATCTTAGGGTTTAATCTCTAGCAGGGCTGTGTAGTGGGTTATCCGAAGACATCTTAGGGTTTACCTTCCATCTGGGTTGGGTAGTGGGTTACCTAATGGATTCATTAAGACTCAACCCTTTCTATATAGATATCCAATTACTTTTCTCCAGGATTACCAGAGTGGGACCCTTGGTTATACGATTTAGTGTTGAGAAAACATTGACATGAGGGACTGTTGGGCATCAGTGATGGATATCCTTAGAACTATTGGTGACATTTCTGGGGCTGAGCGTGGAGATGGAGATCCCCTTTCGCACTCGTTTGTGTTTCTTTTTGAGAAAATATATATTTATACACCATAATTTTGTTCCCATTCATTGGGTTCATTTACATTACTTCTATGAGGGGTGAAGACACACAGGGTATGCCACGTGCTTTCCATGTCTAGCTCCTCTTGGATGGAGGATTCTACTACCTCCCTTATATTGGGTTGAGCTACACTCTCTCTATTGTACTCTTACACTGTTTTTTGTTCTATCTACTTCTCACCATTTTAGTACCTCCTTTGTATACTGAGTATCTTTATACTCTCCCCGGCTTGGGATTTTCCCATATTTGGTGTGCCCTTGCAAACAACAGACAGGTCAATCGAGACCATAGAGGAGCGTAGAGGACAGAAGATCTTGGGCAACGTTCAGTGGTCGTAGTAGGATATTCAGGTGTGAGACTCACTAGCCATTTACTTTTGTTTACATTTTAACAGGTTCTGGCATCATTTAGGCTAGGCCTGTGTTTATTCTATTTTCTATTCAGTTATCTTGTTAGTACTTTTTAACACTTTACATGTTTTATTTAGAAGTTGATACATGACTGTGGTTAAGTTATAGTTATTTGTCCTTATGTTTTCTTTTCTAATCTGAACTTCTTCATCGAGTGGTCTAGGTGTGTGTGTACAGGTTCTTAGGCGAAGGCCTCCCTAAGATCGTTATGCATTCGGAGCTTGTCGCTAGCCCATGGCCTATGGAGGTGAGTCTGGGGTAGTTGCGGCTCGAGACCGGTAGGGTAGTGTCATGACAAAGTGGTATCAAAGGTGTTTCATTCTTTGGGGTGTTGTTCAAACGTCCCTAAAAAGTATTTCATTTGGATTTATGAAAATAGTGTCGACCTGCCACGAGAGTGGCTCTCAGGCCATGGAGTCCAGTGATGGTACGGGCGGCCGATGTATGCATTCACCAGAACCCTGATAACCCGCTTGTCGACTAGGCACACTGAGAAACTTTTTTTAGGGAATTTGGAACGTGCATCCAGTAGGATTGAATATTTGAATATCATTTTTGAGTAAGATCCCATTTTTATTACTAATATATATATATATATATATTCTCATCTGATTTCAGTAATCTTTGATAATTTTCCGGATGCCCCCATGATAGCTGCCTGCCAGGATACCCTCTCCAGTTCATGATGACGACCTAGCATGAAATGAGGCGTCAGTTCAGGGACCCTCACATGATCCCATTCCACCCAGTGGACAAGCAGTAGATCCTCCATTAGGAGAGTGGCAGTAAGTACTGGCAGCACATGCCAAGGTTGAGCGCAGGATGAGTGTGCTCTGAGACATCCAGCATCAGCAGCTGCAGAAGTTCTGCGGGGACCTGAATTCCCAAGCAGCGGAAGACTAGATAGAGTCCATGGACTAGATTTTCCAGCTGGTACAGACACCAATAGACCGTATGGTAGCCCTAGATTCCATCCTTTCCCTCAGGACGACCAGACGTTGGTGGGTGTTGGTTACGTAGACCCATGGCGAGTCGTCTCTCATGTGGGATAGCTTCTATCAGCTCTTTCGGGAGGAGTACTCCACCTATTGTTTACGCTCTATTCGGTTTCAGGGGCTTCTAGAGCTGAAGTAGGTGGGATGACCATGCCACAGTACTCGGCCCGGTTTACTGATCTGGCAAGCTGCTCGTAGGATATGGTCTGCGATAGTTTTTTTTGGTGCAAAAGTTTGAGCAGGGTCTTCATAGGGAGATTCGTGCTTGGGTAGTGCCCTAGGGCATCCCTACGTATGCCGGGGTGCTAGATCAGGCGCTCTTGACAAAGAGCTTCTTGGCTAGGGATGCCCGCTGACATGGTCTAGTTGTGGCCACTTCAGAGCAGGGTCTTCAGTAGCATGTAGGTGCTAGAGAATATAGCCTCAGTCGAGGAGACCATTTGTGAGTAGACTCAAGGGTAGGGTCATACACCACAGTGGTTCCGTAGAGCACTATGGTAGTCAAGAGAGAGTTGGTGCTATGATTGTGACAGATGGCCTCTCCTAGCACAAGACTACTTGACTAGGCATACCGAGCAGTCGTGGAAGGCAGCGGGCAGACCACATCGATAGAGGAAACGTCGTGACTAGGGATCTCCTAGGAAAGGACAGGGTGGTCGTCAAGGAGGCGGCGGAGGTAGAGCAGTAGGACCTAGAGGTGGGGGACGACGTTTCGAGGTCTTTCCACTGACACCACTGGGCGGCCCATTCCTGGTTCAGGGAGTTGGCGGTAGGGGCTGCGGACAACTTCAGCCTATGGGTAATCGTTACCCCCTAGCAGATGAGATGGTCCAATGTATTCTTTGTGTTTAATCTATGCTCAATTCAGTACTAATATACATAGGAGCTAGCCACTCTTTTATATTTCTGATTTTGGTACGGGAGTTGGAGCTCCAAGTTAAGGCACGTAAACATGTGCTTAGCCTCATGGTTTGTACGGGAAGTGCATCGTAGTGACCTTTGTTTTCAGATAGTGCGAACAGTAATTCAGAGGAGGGAGTTTCAGGTGGGACCTAAAATTCATCATGATGGAACCTTATGATGTCATACTGAGCATGGATTGGCATTTTATGTTTCACGCCCAGATCGACTGTTGTAGAAGATGTGTCAGATTTGTGCATTCTGATGGGACGACGTTCACCATCCTTGGTGAGCGAGACCTCATGGTAGAGCATACGAGTACTCTGAGCAGGAGACCACTGAATTTTCTCACCAGTTGGCAAGCATGGATCTCGGAGAAGCAGTCTCTATAGGCACCTGGAACCCTACCATTGTAGAGGACTATATAGATGATTCTCCCGAGGATGTCCCGAGACTACCTCTGAGGTGAGAGATAGAGTTCTGCATTGGATTATAGCCGGAGACTGCCCCGATATAATGAGAGGCTTATCGGATGGCACCCACAGAGCTTCAGGAGCTAAGAATATAGTTGGAATACCTTTGTCAGAATGGATTCATCCGGCCTAGTGTGTACCCCTGGGCAGCTCTAGTTTTGTTAGTGAAAAATGCAGATGGTATTCTACGACTTTGTGTGGATTATCCTCACCAGAATTAGGTCACAATAAAGAAGAATTACCCTTTTCTGAGGATTGATGACCTATTCGACTAGTTGATAGGTGTGAAGTTGTTCTCCAAGAGTGATCTTAGATCTGCTACCACCAGTTGCAGGTTTTTGAGGATGATATCCCGATGTTGGCATTCTGTTGTCGTTATGGGCATTACGAGTTTCTGGTGATGCCCTTCGGTGTGACGAATGTCCCTATCATATTCATGGATTTTATGAACCAAATTTTCTAACCGTACTTGGACCGATTATTGGTCTTCTTTTTTGACGACATACTCATCTACTATACAATAAAGGAGGAGCACATGGAGCATTTGAGGATGGTCCTAGACATACTTCGGGAGCACCAGCTATATGGGAAGCTCTCGAAGTGTCAGTTACAGATTCATGAGGTTAACATTCTTGGGCATTTAATTTCAGAATAGGGTTTTGCTATAGATCTTGCAAATATAGAGGCAGTGCTTTCTTGGGTTCCACCCAAGAATGTATCTTAGGTGTAGAGCTTCCTTGGTTTTTTAGGGTACTACATCAGGTTTGTGGAAGATTTCTCCATAATTCTAGTCCCATTGATTGCGTTGATGTTGAAGGGACAACAGTTCACCTGGACTGATCAGTTCCCGAAGGCCTTCAAGGAGTTGAGGTAGAGGCTGACTAGCGCTCCGTTGTTCAGGCTGCCCGAGGAGGGCGTTGAATTCGTGGTATACTCTGACACTTCAGGAGTTGGTCTTGGGTGCATGGTAATGCAACAATGGGAAGTGATTTCATATGGGTCAAGGAAGGTGAGGCCCCATAAGCATAATCTTGTGACCCACGATTTGGAGCAGGCAATGGTAGTACATTCCTTGAGGTTATAGAGACACTACATTTTGGGTGAGTGTTTTGTGGTCTACTCAGATCACCAGAGCCTCAAGTACATTTTCTCTCAGAGGGAATAAATCCAAGGCAAAGGCGCTGGCAGGAAATTCTACCGGGCTATGATTTCGATATAGTCTACACTCCATGGAAGGGCAACTACTACTGGAATGAGAGGTTTTCCCCACGGTTCATTACCAACAGTTTGCTTAAACCTTTGGTATAGAAGGACCATGACAGCATTTACCAATGGTTTTTAAAAACCATTGGTAAATTTTTACCTCAAATACAGTCAGCCACACCTCTCCCCCATTCACAACAGAACCCTAATTTGCAGCGATCATCTCCTCTCAAGACTTCCCCCATCAGAACCGCTGAAACTCCATCAGATTCATCTTAAATTAGGCATTTTCTTCTGTATACACATGTAATATTTAATTTCAACCTTGTTTTTATTTTTATTCATATAATATTTTAGTTTTATGTTTTTTGTTTGATGTGTATATCATTTTATTGTTTTCTGACTTAATCTAGACTCAATCCATTCCAATCTATTAAATTAATTAAATCATTAACCCACCTTTGAAGAAGAAACATCTCAAATTCATTATGGTTGGATTCCAGATTTTCTAAGTATGTTTTTTTTTGTGGTTTCTTCATCTTGTAATTAATTGTTACTTGGAAATTTATTTATATGTGTTAATTAATTTTTAGAAATCTTTTTATGAGTATTTTATTTGAAATTCCTTGTGAAATATTATTTAACCCTATTCACATTGAATTGAACAAGTCATGAATTAGATGAATATAATTTTGACATCATTCAAGTATTTATGAATTATTCAATTCCATGAGTGTTTAGATTTATTTTCAAAGAATATTTAAGAATGAATTGGTGAAATTGAGTCTTTGTCTTGAGTTTTTATTCAAAGAATGAAATAAATTTATTTTCATAAAATGAGTTGACCTATTTAATGTTTTCTAAGTAGTTTAAAATGTTTTAACTTGTGAAATGACAATGAACCCTCTTGGAATGATTTTTTTTAAATGAGATTTATATGGTAATTTTAAATTAGATATTTATTCATGTGGAAATGGGCTGTAATCCCATGTTTTGAATTAATATTGATAAATTTTAATTGTAAAACTTCCTTTAATTGCTTTGGGATGATTTGAAATAAAGGATTTTTAAGGGTTTTTTTAGAATTACATGTTATTTTTTGGAAGGAAGTTGGTATATATAAACTTTCTAAATATTGAATTAAATAAGTGGTTTTGAAGTGAATTGATGATTTTTTACCACTCAGTTGGAACTTTATGAGGTTCCTCAATTGTAACAATTCATTAATGTAACTTTCTCAATTCCTGTAATTACAATTGATGGATGTTGAAAATGGGATTGTTCACATCGATGGAGATTGGGGTGAGATTGAGATATGATTGGAGGTCTGAATAATATGATGGATATTGATAAGGATACTCATTGTGATCCTCATAACTTCATTATCTTACTAACCTATTTTGACTAGTCATGATGACTTAGATAGTTAGATGGGAAAATATAGATTTATGATTCACAAGTGGACCCATACCTTATCTAGTGGAATCCAGAATAAGAAATCTGGATTTTCACAATGCTCCTATACCAATGGTTCATCAAGGAGGCCTTTACGAATGGTTTCATAAAACTGTTGGTAAAGGAAGACATAAGTGATTTAAAATGGATTTCAAAAGATATTTCAGAAATTATTTAATCTTGAGGAAAGTGTTTTATTGAAATGAGAATTTTTTTAATAAGGCTTGTGTAATGTTATTTGTTATAGTACACTTGCTATGTGACTATTTTTTTTATTTAGAAACACATGAGATAACTGGTGTGTGAGAATGTGTTTTGAAAGAGATTCCATGGTTGGTTCAAGATTATATTTACATTTTGAGCCTATTAATGAGTTGTTTTAATGATATTTTGATATATTTACCTTATGTTTATTGCTGAAAACTGGGAGATGTAGGTTTGGTTCATGATTAAGACATAATTAATGCTAAACATATGGATAAACCATGCATTGTAGTGAATTCTTGAAATTTGTTATGTTTTTAGTACTTTTTTATTTAGAGATTCTTTTGATGCTGATGTTTCTTATTGATACCTATGATGGAAATTTATTTTAGTTTCTAAATCGTCTGAGACTCCCCCACCATGCACAGTGTATGAAACCTCTACCCTTATTTAATCATTTTGTTTACATAGCCTACGAAATCTCTACCCGCATTTAATCAGTGAACTCAAGTCATTAATTCAAGATTTCATTCTTACTAGCATGTAAGAAATTGAATGATGTATACCCATCCTCACATGATTTCTAACCTTAGACAGTTTCAATCATATAGAATACGAGCTTTTTAATTCATAAGTTAACTGGGATCATATATTCCATTTCCCCAAATATGACTATACTAATATAACATTAGGGTCAATTATATATGGTTCTCATTGTACGTTGTATGTAATGTGTCCTTCTTGGCCAATACTCACTTTTATGAGGGTGGGGTGCTTTCGACTAGCCATGCTGGCATGTGTAGAGATCCATGAAAATGTTAGATAAGTCACAAGTTTAATTAAGTATATTTGTTATCATTGACATAATTTATTATTAATCTCAAATTTAAAAATAAATGTATTTGTCTATACTTTACAAAATTAAATATTTTTACAATCCATAAAAAACTTATTAGTGTAGAAGACTAAAATTTATTCACCAATGGGTTGCGATTTACTTGGGGAAGTATTTGGATAATGAATGGTATGGCCATAGAGGTGCCAATAATGAGTTATTGAACGTGAGTGAATGATTTGGGATGCCTATAACACATAATGGGACCTGAGGCATGTGCCTCGTATAGACCTAATGAAAATTAATATAAATAAATTTTAATTTAATTTTTGAGTACTTGTTCTTTATATTATTTTAATTGTTAACTACATTGACTAGAAACTTTTTCCTTTATCGTTTACATAAATGAATTTTCTATTAAAGTTCAATCCTATTGAATTGTTTATTAGAAAATGAATTATATAAATTCTTTTTACAGAATGGACAGAAGTTGGATGTATGAAACTAATCGGATCTCAAGCGATCTTCAAAACAATTTAGAGATCATTATAGATTTTTCATTTCAAAATGCTTCAGATAGTGGTCGCATACACTACCCATGTTCCAATTGTGTTGGTAGACCTTGGTTGAGCGGTGAAGAAGTCATCTACCATGTAACCAATTATGGTTTTCAAGAAAACTACTTTGTGTGGTATCACAATGGGGAGAAAATGAAATCTCAAATTGGTGATGATCGAATTGAAAGGACTGGAATGGATAATTTGTTAGATGACTTTTTTCCGTTTATTAGTTATCATGAAAAAGAAAGAATTTTTACTCAAGAAGACTTTGATATGAGGAAAGATAATGCATCTAGTGAAAATGATGATATTTATAGGGTGAAAAAACTGAATGAAGCTGCCACGACTCCAGTATATCGATAATATGATTAAATGAAAAATATAGAATTTTTAATCTGATTGTTTCATGGGAAAACATTGTATGGGATTTCTATTAGAGAAATCGATTACATTCGTACACTTTTGAAGGATTTACTTCCAGATGATGCAGATATTCCCTCAAACCACTATATGGAATGGAAGTTAGTTGAGGAAC
The DNA here is from genome assembly GCA_963277665.1 of Viscum album. NCBI lineage: Eukaryota > Viridiplantae > Streptophyta > Magnoliopsida > Santalales > Viscaceae > Viscum > Viscum album. Next base: position 1,158,948,948 of record OY728129.1, on the reverse strand, counting down.
ATAGATTTTCATGAAACAAAATTCATGCGTGCCCGAAATATTGTAGTTTATTATGGGAGGAAACCACTGAAAAAAAAAATTGATTGTATAAAATGTGGGACATCCCGTAGGATGTCAAAATATAATGGAACACCATCCCACATTCCACCTAAAGTAATGCGGCACATTCAATTGATCCCCAGACTCCAGAATCTTTTTATGTCTGATGACATATCAATAAAAATGAGATGGCATGATACCGAGATAATGAAGACTAATTATGAGTTGGTTCATCCTATAGATGGATTTTCATGGAAAAGATTTGATGCTCGACATCCTGATTTTGCAGCTGATGTGTGTAATGTGAGGTTGGGTCTTCCATGTGACAGTTTTAATCCGTTTGGGCTGATTCTTACATCACACATCAAATGACCAGTTTTTATACACATTTACAATCTTCCTCCATGGTTGTGTATGAAAAACCTTTCACTTTCATGAGTATACTCATCTCATGTCCTTCTGATCCTGGCATTGATATTGATATATACATTCAACCTTTGTTAAAAGAGTTGAAACTTCATCGGTATGTGGGTGTGCGCACATACGATGCATGTTCAAAATACATATTTCAGATGCATGTTGTGCTTATGTGGACGATCAATGATTTTTCGGCTTGTGCAATGATGTTTGGATGGAGCATGATGGGAAAACTCTCATGTCCAATTTTTATAAAGAATACACGATCCAGAAGAGTGAAACTTTGATGTAGTTTCAGTTTTATGGGACACCGAAGATTCTTTTCAAAGGATCATTCATATAGACTGAATTGTCGAATATTTGTTAATACCATAGAGACCGATGATCTACCTCAGCATATGTTTGGAACTGATGTGCTTAATGAATTGAAATATTTTATTTTTTCATTTGATAAGGTTCAAATGAAATCTGGTAAGAGAAATAATGTTTCTACTAAAACTTATTACAATTGGAGGAAGAGGATTATCTTTTTTTATATGCCTTATTGGTTAACCAATTTGTGATGTCATTGATTAGAAATAATTTATATTTAAAATAATATATGTGAAATGTTGCATTCAGTTCTTCTAAATGTCAAGGGGAAGAAAAAAGATGATTTACGATCTTGACGTGAATTAGTGGATTAGGGCATCAGACCAGAATTGCATCATGTGCATATCAGTGAAAATAAATGGAAACATCCATGTGCTTCTTATGTGATGAAACCTACGGGAAAAAAACAATTCCTAAAAGTTTAGAGACTATTAGTGTTCCAGATGGCTATTAAACCAACATATCTATGTGGGTCAGCAGAAGAGAGTTGAAGCTAAAATCTTTGATGACTCATGATTATCACGTTCCACTGCATCAGTTACTTCCAATGTCAATCCATCATCTTTTTTCCAATAATTTATGAGTGAATATTATTCTGTTGTGCCATTTTATTAGATATATTTGTTCTATGAAGTTTTACAACTCATTCTTGCCAAAAATTTTTATAGATGTCTTATTAATTTTGTGTGAGTTGGTGAAAATATTTTGTCTATCATTCTTCACATGCATGCTGCATCTGACTGTCCATATTCCCACTGAAATACTTCTCGAAGGACGTTTTTATTTTTGTTGGATGTATACAACTGAAAGAAATATGTAAACATTATTGTATTTTTTCCAAAACAGGAATCATCATGAAGGTTCTATCGTGAATGATTACTTGGCTCAAGAATGTATGGATTTCTGCTCAATGTATTTGTCTGATCTTACTATAAGAATGAACAAACCAATGATAAATGAATAAGAATAGTATTATCAAATTGAACACATTTTTACATTACTTCCTCAAATATGAATAATTCCAAGATCATATACATTGAATACATTAAGCCATGAAGAGCGGGAGATGGAACATCACACAGTTTTGTTCAACTATGATTTATTCGATGACTATATCAGGTAACAAAATTGAATATATATATCTTACATATATATCTGTTAAACTATTCATGTTGTTTATCTATAGGGAACATAGAACCATGATAAATAGAAAGCATCGTTCTTTATCTTTGAGATGGAGGGAGACATTTCATAGCAAAGAGTTTTCTGCTTGGTTAAAATTGAGGTTAAAAACTCACTGTTTAAAAAAATTATATCAATATTTAATTAAGTTTAATAGTCATTTATATTGTAGGTATTGATTTTTTTCAATGACTCTGTCTCTAAGGAAATAAGATCTTTGGCTTTTGGTCCTAATATTGTGGTTCGTGAATGTAAATCAATTGTTATCAAGGGTTACAATCTTATTATAACTGAATGAGAAAAGGAAATGAGAAAACAACATGATGGTGTTATGGTTACTGCCACAACAGATTTTTATGCCAGGGCATCAGATAGTAGACTGTGATTTGAAAATGTGGGTTATTATATAGTCATTGAGAAAATAATAATATTGGATTATTACTCTCATTAACGAGTCACAATGATAAAATGTTATTGGTTTGATTCGATGATGAGAAAGAGCACATTTATTAATGATTCTGGATTTGGGGTAATTAATATGACTCGCAATCTTGCTACTGAAGAACCATATGTGTTGGCATCAATGGCTAAACATGTTTTTTATGTCAAAGACAAACTTCAACCTGAATTTAGTGTCATACTTGAAGTAATTCCAAGTCATATTTTTTATGATGGTTATGATGGAATTGACACTGTCCCAAGTGCCATTGGAACAAATACATTTATTTATTTTTATTACTCCAATAGCTCAATTATCAGAGTTGATTGTGAACCTGATGTTGTGGTTGAAAATATATAGAATCATTCATCCATGTTCTCAATTATTTTGGATTACCTCGAGTTGGGTTGTTAAGGTTGAAAATATTCAAATTGATTTTGTATTGATCACAAATATGTTTTTGCTGAAATGACCATTATGTGAATATTCAATTTTTATTGGTTGTAGTTTTATTTTAATTGAATTTTATAATTAGGAATTAAACTGTATTCAAACCTAGTCAAACAATATTTCTAACTTGGTGAACATTAAAACATGTTTGATTTATTAAATCCATTCAAGCTATTCTAAAACAATTGACAGCTAAATTACCAATGAATCCCCCTATTCCATCATTTATTTATTTTTTTGGGTTACACATTAGTTTCCCTTTTCTAATTTATAACATTTTTGTTTTCAAAAGCAGGATATACAACCAATTGATGAGAGGCGAAAGAAAAAAATGATGGAGAACAATCGTCAAATGAAGCATATGGGCGTTCTACCATTAGTGCTTGTAGTGAGTTCATTATTTCAAATATATATATTTAAAGAATATATAATGTCATGTGATTAATTTTTTTGTAAAAATTGTGGTTGGATCCACCTATACGTCGACTGTTATATGATGAGGAGCCTAGTACTGGTCCTAGTACTCAGGTCGCGGGTACGAGGAGGGTTCGTACCAGAGGTGGACGAGCAGCTTTGCATACTCAACTAGACCCTGCCCCTCCCACTAACATTTTATCCTTCCCACATTCTGATCTCGGTGTGTCATTAGGATAGACAAGATATTTAGGCCTCCCATGTATTTACCACCTTTTGCATCTTATGACCCATCTTTTTCATATCCCATGATGATTCCCACTCCCCTGCTAGAATCTGGTCATATAGTTGTGCCATCATCTTTTTCTTCTACTTCTGTCTCTCTGAGCTTTTATATTCTATGTTCTTTGACTCCTATTCCACCGAAGGGTGTTCCATGAGTTTATGTGGATCCAACGGTGGTAAGTGATCAGACTGGTTCAAGTATATTTATAGAACCCTAACAAAATTTTATAACATTACATATTTTCATTATAAAATGTCCTGATAAAATATTTTCTTTTCTTTCATGACAGATACATATAGTGATAAGAGGTTGTGGTGGGGTTTTACATGCATGTGTGTGGTGTGGAACCACTGCACATAGGTTATGGTGGATTACAATGAAGACAAACAAATGGTTGAGAAAATGGGGTATCAATGTCAGAGCTTTTTGGCGACACTTGCCCAATACTCCGACATCATTCCCATCAGCCATCTATCGTGGAGATATTTTCCACATGAGGTCAAGGATAGAGCTTAGGCAGAGATATGGGTAAAGAAATATGTTGTATTTTATGCCCTGAATTTTTTTATTTATATGAATTAATATTTTGATCTCATCTTCGATTTAATTTTCCCGATGGTGAGGGTACATGACCGGAATGTCTAAAGGATTTAGGTGAGATTTGGAGAGCCTACAAGCATGAGTTGTATATTGGATGGCGTGATAGAGTTGGCACAGAGTTAGAGGTGGTACCAGTCGTTGATGATTATCCTATAGAGAAGTATCGTCAGATGATTACTCATTAGATGACTACCCAGTTTAAGCTTGTAACACCCCGAGATTTTATGAAAAATATTCTTTTAATTTCATTAATGTCTTATGTTGTATTCTACACCAAGATTACCTTGCGCTATACGCAACACCGTATTAGCTTGCAGTATACGCAACACTATTCTTGGATCGTGTTACACACAATTTTGATAATAGTTATTCTACGCAACATTGAGTATATATATATATATATATATATTAAATGTACAAATGAAATATGGTTGGATTCTGTTATACGAAACAATGAAGGATTCTTTCACAACACGCAACCCTGACTTGGCTTGCATTACACGCAATCACGACCTTCATCGATAGCGTGTGTTGTACGCAATACTGGGTTTTAATAAAAAATGTTATATTATTATAATATTGTCATGAACTAGCCGTTATGAATAGTATTAACTAAATTTTGAATTTTATAACATTATTATTCATCATACACATTTCTAGAACATGGTATAAGAACAAAATAAATTTTTCGGGTAAAATAAGTATTTTTCAAAAAATACAGTTTTACCGCCTTTTGATGGCGCACCCACATTAAATATAGTTTTTGACATGTTTATATGTTCAATTTGACAAAATAATATTTTTCTTTTGAATCAGGATGTAAAAATTTACATTAGATAAAGTTTTGATATTTTTCCGACAACTTTCAAATTTTAATGAATAGTAAAAACACGCTATATTTTAATTAAAAACAACTTTTTTCATCGTAATATATATTGTGGTTAAATTATAATATTGAATGGTTTTAAAGTATATTTAGAATATATTTTTACCACTTAATATAATGTTGGTCATTGGAAACAATTTTACAATTAAACCGAACATAAACAAGTGTCAATCTTTTGATAGTTATTATCTCTTAAAAACACGCTTTTTGTTTTGACAGCGGGAATTAATTTTAAATTAATTTCTGCCACTTCTGTGTTTTGAATTTAGAAAAATGGATTCCATATTTGGAATCAGGATGTTCAAATTGTGTAAATAGATAACTTTTATTTTTAGACATTTTGAATAATTACTGCGGTAAATATTTTATTTACCATGGTTAAGGGTAAATCCGGTAAATAAGGGTTAAAAAATAATATTATAATAATATACAATTACCCTAAAACGTGTCTTAACCCCATTGGTTGATACATGGTCGACCATGGGCATCTTTGGGTCGATTTTGGGACCCCATTGATCCACTTGTAAGTGATAATGACACTTTATTTTAATTAAGTTAAAATGAATACAAAATTGACACAAGCATATATCTTTTAGAAAAACAATTGTTACATAGGGTTATATATGTTGGATTTTAGATTGTAAATATTAATTAGAAAGCTAAAACGATTTCCTACATGATGGTATTTTATTTGTAATTTTTAGACTTCAAATAATTTAATTTATTTATGACACAACGATGATGCAGTAATTATCTTATTAATGAAATATTGACATAATTGATGTTACAAACACCAAAATAAATGTAATTTGAGATTTTTTATGAATTCCACTAATTTTCTAGGTTACTATAATATAGTAAGGTTTTTTTAATCAACTTGGTTCGAACATTTAATTCTGTTATGACTTTTACAAAAATCATATATCAAATAGTGTCAAAATTGACACAAAATAGTGTTTAAATCAAATATTATATTATTAATTGTCATTGTATTCCTAAAAATCTAAGGATCGGCCAAATGACTTATATAAGGATATATATATTAATAATAAACAATTTGGGGTTCGTTTGGCATGTTATAGTAAGTGTATTAACCATATAGTGAAAGAAAACAAAAAGACATGGTAAAAGTTAAATTATTTAACTTAGAGTTAAATCTAATTGATAAGGTTAAAATAATATCCTAAACATGTCTAAATTCTATTGGTTTATAGGATTTCGACCCATCCCCACTTTAGCTTCGAAATAAGACCCTTTGGAACCATTATAAACCGATTTTGACTTTAATATAAAATAATATTTTGAGGTATTCCTAAGGTGCCCCTCTCCTCCCTTATAAAAGGACACCTCCTCCCTCTCCTCCTCACACCAATTTGAGCACTCAAGCTCGGCCAACCCCTGCCTAAATCTCTTCTCCACTTCCATAGCAACATCCTAGAGGTTCTGGTTTTCCTCAAAGACCAATTCTAGTGCCCTAAGAGGAGGTCTCAAAGAGGCACTTCAAAGAAGAGGTAATTACCGTTACCAATTCTTTCATCTTTATTTCTTCTTCCACTTCTTCTTCTTAGGTTGTTTCATTATAAAGTAATAACATCAGTATCACTCATATACTGATATCTTATTATAAGTATGAAACAACCCTATTTCACCATCTATCCATCCTACGGAAAAAGAAATCACCGCGCGTGCGTACGTACGGAATACCGTCTCCACGCCGTGGTGTAATCTATTTTCCACCACCACCTTACATGGATGGGTATAATGGTGTAAAGAATAACTATAAATAGTTATTACAACATCATATTGATTCTGATATATTGTATAATCCACTCCAATTCAATTCAATATTTATAGAAATGGTATCATCGCTCGTGCGTACGTACGGACTACCGTCTCCACGACGCGATGAGATTCATTCTCCATGTTAACCATTTAAGAATGATTATAAAGTATATATAAGAAATAATAATGAAATATATGACATTATAAAGCTGCTGGATTTATGTATATATATACATATGTATGTAATCTACTTACTTCCATTTTAAGACAATAAGGAAAGGAAAACAGCGTTTATGCGTACGTACGGACTACCTTCTCCATGAACGGTGTTTTTCATTTTATTTATCTACATATTATATATATATATACTGAATATATATTATATATAAATCATATTTTATATTCTGGAAGTAAGTAAATCATGATATAAGTAATAATGAAGTCAAGAACAACAAGTCAAAACACCTACGATAAATGAAACGATTTTACCCAAAACGCTTCTTTAACATGGAATTTACAAAAGAACGGGTAATATAATGTCATAAGTGAACCATATATGATATCATAACAATTAATATGATTCTTTAATAAGTCAATGACATTATTTAAATCATTATACAGGAGGTTCGGACACATACGAAGAAAATTGGACCTAAGGTAAGGGAAATATCACAATCTCATTTTTATCCGAGATTGTTTATTCGTAAGTATTTACTGGGGTGTATTTTATCATCCACATCCATGTTTCATAAATATGTAATATTATTTCCATCCAATTACAATAGTTTAAATCCAATTTTACCCTTCGGTGAGTTTTTAGTAAAAGATATGAAAGGAATCTTTTGTCGTTTTTCATACGAGGTACTTTTTGACTTTTCCGACAAAAGTACGAAGAATGTTTTTTTTAACTTATACAGTACGAACGGATATTTACGGTTTTATAAATCCTTATTTTCATGAACCTTCCTCCAAAATATTTCATGACTATTTTCAATAAAATCTTTTTCTTTTAAAATTGCATGATGTTTTGTGAAAAGAAATTGATTTTGAAGAAAAAAGGATATTTTCCTCAAGAATTCAATTCAAGTGTTTTATCAAAATTATTTTTCATCTAAGATAATAAAGGGTTCTGTTTCTATCCATATTTTTACATTGATTTAACTATGTTGTGATGGAATAATGTTTATGAATTCATTTATCTTATATGAATGGTTTATGATGTCATGTTGTTTAAGAATCCCATTTTTATTACCTGGGTTATGCAATGATGTATGATTTATGATTTTGTGGCACACATAAGAAAGGATTCATTATGATATGGGTGGGACCTATATCTCCCTCCAATGCATTTGGTAAAGATTTTATATCTCATGAGATAGACATGGCTGGAATGGTAGGTTATACCGGTTCAGTGAAACAGGACTGAAACGAGGGTTACTCGATTCAGAAAGGGACTTTGTCCACTAAGATAGTCTTGGCAATGAGTCTTGACTAACAAGAAATGATTATCTATGATTATGTGTAAACGCCACAATGTTTCATGTTTTATGTTATGATTATTGATATTACATTTCACTACCATGATTTATCCCATGCTATGAAATTATGATCTCTTTTGCAAGTTAAGATTTCCAAAAGTTATGTGCTTATGTATATGATGTGATTGATATTTCTTTTGTTTACCCTTACTGAGCATTTGAGCTCACCCTTTTATGTTTTCTTTTCCCCAGGATATAAAGAAAGGTTTTAGGTAAAAAAAATGGAAGATCTTTATGGGAGATATTGAAGATCTTTCACCAGGATTAGAAGATTATGTTCCGAGTTTCCAAAGACACTAAACTATTACGATCCTTGTGTGTGTGTTTTTGTTATGTACTAAGTATTCCGCAAATGTAATGTAATGTCCATGTACGTCAGGATACAGGTCTCTACAGTTGGTATCAGAGGAAAGGTTTAGTCAACCTTTGGAAACTAGGATGTGAAAACGTTAGTGAGATCCCTAGAGATATTTCTAAGGTATGTCTAGGGATGTCTCTAAGGTTAAGTATACGTATAGGTTATAGTCCTAGAATTGCACTAACGATCTTCGAATTTAACCTAAGATGTTAGATATTGAGGGTACTACCCCTTTATTATGTTGTTTTCCCTAGCATGATTTTTGCCTCTCATACTATTCTTTTGGGGTTTTAGACGATGGCTGGAACCCGATGGAACCGTGTTAATGCGGAATGTGATGGGCAATGCAATGATTGTCCCCCTGAGCAACCAAACGATATGGGAGATGGAATGAAAAATCTTGTAGCCATGCTCACACAACTTTCTCAAGCTATGAATCATGCAGGACTTCCAAACAAGCAAAGGAAGGAGCAACATTCTATTGAATCCTTCATGAGGCAGCGTCCACCTTCTTTCAGTGGGTCTACTGATCCATTAGTTGCTGAACAATGGATTAGTACTACTGAAAAGATATTTTCAGTTCTTCAATGTTCTGAACATGATAAAGTCATCCTAGCAGTGTATCGTTTGGAAGGAGATGCTGATCAATGGTGGAATCTTATTAAGAATACGAGGCAAAGGGATGAAATTGAGTCTATGGAATGGGACGAGTTCAAGAACTTATTTTTCAATAAGTACTTCCCTCGTATTCTCCGAACATAGATGGAGAAAGAGTTTCTTGAACTGAAGCAAAGGGATGATGAATCTGTTGGTACCTATGAAGCAAATTTTACAAGACTTGCAAGGTACGCTTCTGGTATTATCATCCAACCTGAAAGTAAAGTTGATCGATTTTTCAGTGGCTTAAAACCAAGTCTTCGAAGGGCATTAGCTATAAGAGACTTCAGTAGCTATGAAGAAATTGTGCGTTGTGCTATCAAGGTAGAAATGGAAGTTGGTGTTACATATCCATCTCATGGGTTTGACAAGAAACGAAAGATGGAGTTCAAGGAGAAATCTCAGAATAATGGTGAAAAGAAGATGAATGTTTCCTTATGCACAAAGTGTGGAAAGAAGCATGGTAAAGATTGTCTTAAAGGGACTAGAAAATGTTTTAAGTGTGGAAAAGAAGGTCATCGAGCAGCTGAGTGTCGATGTAATGGAAAAAGGGATTCTAATGAAGTGAATAAATCAAACACTGCAGAGAACGTACAACCAACACTTCAATGCTTCAAGTGCAAGGAAATGGGGCATTATGCTAATAAATGCCCTAATCCAAGGGTTAGTGATGATCAACATGAGCAACCACTGAAGGCAAAGGAAAAAGGGAATTCACATGCGATCACTATTGGCAATGTTGAATATGACAACGATGTGGTGGTATGATTAAGTGTTTATGTAATGGGATTCCAAAATAATGTTGTATCATGGAATATTGGAATATTGATGTATTGGTCTAATGTGGCATTAAAAGTGATTGAGATATTATGCGCATGATGAAGGGAAAACAAGAAAATGAAATGTTTAACAGTATTCATGAGCTCATGATTGATATAAGGACCAAGTGATATCATGGTTTGAGTATATAGAATTTTGAGGATTTTGGTATGTGGAAAGTGTTAACTTTTAACTGCATTCAAGTTTTCACTAAGGTTCAATGGGTATTCAAGAGAGTACAAGATTAAGGCCTTTGAATGTTTGGAATGTGTCCAACAAGATATATCTTATGATATATGGGGATCAATGATGGTATTAAATCTCTGGTAATCGTTTTCACTATGTTATGAGAATGGACTGCAGTATTATGGATAGGACTAAAGATTGGAATGGATTATGTTAGACATAAGTTAGTATAGTTTAAGGATAGAAGTTTTTTTTCGATATTATGGGATGTTATAGTAAAAGGACAACCTGCAGGACGGGCGACAACCCATCACTTCGGACAAGGCTGTGGGAATCGAACCGACAACCGAAGTGCGACTGGCCTTTATCACCTACCACTGGCCTACAGGAAGTCCCTGTTTAGTAGAAACAAGTTTTATTATATTAAGAAGTATGATATATGAAGTATAAGTCCATTTTAGGAACCATATATGATTAATCTCACTATAGATCGACTTATGTATATAAGTTTTGCTAACCTTTTGTTTGAGACTGATGGAATGACCTGTCATTCTATCACATGATCTGCTAACACATCACGAATAACAAATTCAACTTCATTTCTTTAAGGGAAGAAGTGTAAATTGTTCAATTCACGAACAACAGTGAGATTATACCAAAATCAAGTAAGTATTTCTTCTAATTCAAATTTTTCAACTTTAGGGAAATGATATTGAAAACCAAAAATGTTGTCCTAGTGATCTTATATCTGATGAATCGGATGGTACCTTAGATCGTCACAAATTTATGGCTTTGTGATTGCTAGCTTTTCCATAGCCATGTTCTCTACCACTCTCCATCAGAACATGATTGTTAGATTTCTCTTCCATATCCATATTTTCACCTATGTGGAAACCCAGTGATTAGTTTATTTGGGTAACCGTTACGTTTCATACTTTTGTTTTTAAAGATTTGTTTTGGTATTCCTTTTTACGATGTGGGTTTCTATCAAAGAAACTTTCAAATAGTAAACCATTTATAACCTCGACGAATTTCGAGGGCGAAATTCATTTTAAGGGGGGTAGAATGTAACACCCCGAGATTTTATGAAAAATATTCTTTTAATTTCATTAATTTCTTATGTTGTATTCTACACCAAGATTACCTTGCGCTATACGCAACACCGTATTAGCTTACAGTATACGCAACACTATTCTTGGATCGTGTTACACATAATTTTGATAATAGTTATTCTATGCAACATTGAGTATATATATATATATATATTAAATGTATAAATGAAATATGGTTGGATTCTGTTATACGAAATAATGAAGGATTCTTTCACAACACGCAACCCTGACTTGGCTTGCATTACACGCAATCACGACCTTCCTCGATAGCGTGTGTTGTACGCAATACCGGGTTTTAATAAAAAATGTTATATTATTATAATATTGTCATGAACTAGCCGTTATGAATAGTATTAACTAAATTTTGAATTTTATAACATTATTATTCATCTTACAGATTTCTAGAACATGGTATAAGAACAAAATAAATTTTTCGGGTAAAATAAGTATTTTTCAAAAAATGCAGTTTTACCGCCTTTTGATGGCGCACCCACTTTAAATATAGTTTTTGACATGTTTATATGTTCAATTTGACAAAATAATATTTTTCTTTTGAATCAGGATGTAAAAATTTACATTAGATAAAGTTTTGATATTTTTCCGACAACTTTCATATTTTAATGAATAGTAAAAACACGCTATATTTTAATTAAAAACAACTTTTTTCATCGTAATATATATTGTGGTTAAATTATAATATTGAATTGTTTTAAAGTATATTTAGAATATATTTTTACCACTTAATATAATGTTGGTCATTGGACACAATTTTACTATTAAACCGAACATAAACAAGTGTCAATCTTTTGATAGTTATTATCTCTTAAAAACACGCTTTTTGTTTTGACAGCGGGAATTAATTTTAAATTAATTTCTGCCACTTCTGTGTTTTGAATTTAGAAAAATGGATTCCATATTTGGAATCAGGATGTTCAAATTGTGTAAATAGATAACTTTTATTTTTAGACATTTTGAATAATTACTGCGGTAAATATTTTATTTACCATGGTTAAGGGTAAATCCGGTAAATAAGGGTTAAAAATAATATTATAATAATATTAAATTACCCTAAAACGTGTCTTAACCCCATTGGTTGATACATGGTCGACCATGGGCATCTTTGGGTTGATTTTGGGACCCCATTGATCCACTTGTAAGTGATAATGACACTTTATTTTAATTAAGTTAAAATGAATACAAAATTGACACAAGCATATATCTTTTAGCAAAACAATTGTTACATAGGGTTATATATGTTGGATTTTAGATTGTAAATATTCATTAGAAAGCTAAAAATATTTCCTACATGATGGTATTTTATTTGTAATTTTTAGACATAAAATATGTTAATTTATATATGACACAATGATGATGCAGTAATTATCTTATTAATGAAATATTGACATAATTGATGTTATAAACACCATAATAAATGTAATTTGAGATTTTTTATGAATTCCACTAATTTTCTAGGTTACTATGATATAGTAATGTTTATTTAATCAACTTGGTTCGAACATTTAATTCTGTTATGACTTTTACAAAAATCATATATCAAATAGTGTCAAAATTGACACAAAATAGTTTTTAAATCAAATATTATATTATTAATTGTTATTGTATTCCTAAAAATCTAAGGTTCGGCCAAATGACTTAGATAAGGATATATATATTAATAATAAACAATTTGGGGTTCGTTTGGCATGTTATAGTAAGTGTATTAACCATATAGTGAAAGAAAACAAAAAGACATGGTAAAAGTTAAATTATATAACTTAGAGTTAAATCTAATTGATAAGGTTAAAATAATATCCTAAACTTGTCTAAATTCTATTGGTTGATAGGATTTCGACCCATCCCCACTTTAGCTTCTAAATAAGACCCTTTGGAACCATTATAAACCGATTTTGACTTTAATATAAAATAATATTTTGAGGTATTCCTAAGGTGCCCCTCTCCTCCCTTATAAAAGGACACCTCCTCCCTCTCCTCCTCACACCAATTTGAGCACTCAAGCTCGGCCAACCCCTGCCAAACTCTCTTCTCCACTTCCCTAGAAACATCCTAGAGGTTCTGGTTTTCCTCAAAGACCAATTCTAGTGCCCTAAGAGGAGGTCTCAAAGAGGCACTTCAAAGAAGAGGTAATTACCGTTACCAATTCTTTCATCTTTATTTCTTCTTCCACTTCTTCTTCTTAGGTTGTTTCATTATGAAGTAATAACATCAGTATCACTCATATACTGATATGTTATTATAAGTATGAAACAACCCTATTTCACCATCTATCCATCCTATGGAAAAAGAAATCACCGTGCGTGCGTACGTACGGAATACCGTCTCCACGTCGTGGTGTAATCTATTTTCCACCACCACCTTACATGGATGGGTATAATGGTGTAAAGAATAACTATACATAGTTATTACAACATCATATTGATTCTGATATATTGTATAATCCGCTCCAAATAAATTCAATATTTATAGAAATGATATCATCGCTCGTGCGTACGTACGGACTACCGTCTCCACGACGCGATGAGATTAATTCTCCATGTTAACCATTTAAGAATGATTATAAAGTATATATAAGAAATAATAATGAAATATATGACATTATAAAGCTACTGGATTTATGTATATATATACATATGTATGTAATCTACTTACTTCTATTTCAAGACAATAAGGAAAGGAAAACAGCGTTTATGCGTACGTACGGACTACTGTCTCCATGAACGGTGTTTTTCATTTTATTTATCTACCTATTATATATATATACTGAATATATATGATATATAAATCATATTTTATATTCTGGAAGTAAGTAAATCATGATATAAGTAATAATGATGTCAAGAAGAACAAGTCAAAACACCTACGATAAATGAAACGATTTTACCCAAAACGCTTCTTTAACATGGAATTTACAAAAGAACGGGTAATATAATGTCATAAGTGAACCATATATGATATCATAACAATGAATATGATTCTGTAATAAGTCAATGACATTATTTAAATCATTATACAGGAGGTTCGGACACATACAAAGCAAATTGGACCTAAGGTAAGGGAAATATCACAATCTCATTTTTATCCGAGATTGTTTATTCGTAAGTATTTACTGGGGTGTATTTTATCATCCACATCCATGTTTCATAAATATGTAATATTATTTCCATCCAATTACAATAGTTTAAATCCAATTTTACCCTTCGGTGAGTTTTTAGTAAAAGATATGAAAGGAATCTTTTGTCGTTTTTCATACGAGGTACTTTTTGACTTTTCCGACAAAAGTACGAAGAATGTTTTTTTTAACTTATACGGCACGAACGGATTTTTACGGTTTTATAAAGCCTTATTTTCAGGAACCTTACTCCAAAATATTTCATGACTATTTTCAATAAAATCTTTTTCTTTTAAAATTGCATGATGTTTTGTGAAAAGAAATTGATTTTGAAGAAAAAAGGATATTTTCCTCACGAATTCAATTCAAGTGTTTTATCAAAATTATTTTTCATCTAAGATAATAAAGGGTTCTGTTTCTATCCATATTTTTACATTGATTTAACTATGTTGTGATGGAATTATGTTTATGAATTCATTTATCTTATATGAATGGTTTTATGATGTCATGTTGTTTAAGAATCCCATTTTTATTACATGGGTTATGCAATGATGTATGATTTATGATTTTGTGGCACACATAAGAAAGGATTCATTATGAGATGGGTGGGACCTATATCTCCCTCCAATGCATTGGATAAAGATTTTATATCTCATGAGATAGACATGGCTGGAATGGTAGGTTATACCGGTTCAGTGAAACAGGACTGAACCGAGGGTTACTCGATTCAGAAAGGGACTTTGTCCACTAAGATAGTCTTGGCAATGAGTCTTGACTAACAAGAAATGATTATATATTATTATGTGTGAATGCCACAAAGTTTCATGTTTTATGTTATGATTATTGTGATTACATTTCACTGCCATGATTTATCCCATGTTATGAAATTATGATCTCTTTTGCAGGTTAAGATTTCCAAAAGTTATGTGCTTATGTATATGATGTGATTGATATTTCTTTTGTTTACCCTTACTGAGCATTTGAGCTCACCCTTTTATGTTTTCTTTTCCCCAGGATATAAAGAAAGGTTTTAGGTAAAAAAAATGGAAGATCTTTATGGGAGATATTGAAGATCTTTCACCAGGATTAGAAGATTATGTTCCGAGTTTCCAAAGACACTAAACTATTACGATCCTTGTGTGTGTGTTTTTGTTATGTACTAAGTATTCCGAAAATGTAATGTAATGTCCATGTATGTCAGGATACAGGTCTCTACAAAGCTATTAATTATATTTGAGGTATTGAAATAATAAATTTTGTGTTATTCATTAATACTATCTTTTCCATTAATAAATTTTATTTAGGAATCATCTGGAAAAAATAAAAAAAACATTGATGAAAAAAATACCTCCACACACTGGGACGTACTACAATGAGAGATCATGAGAGGAAGCAGGTATGACAATTGTTTATATGCTTTATTTATGACTTCCACATTCATTTTATTCCTCAATTATTTAATCATTTGATAAATTTTTCATATAACTTTAGTTTTCAATGTCATTTTAGAGGAAAATACAGAATATTGAAGGACGAGTTCCTCGAGAAAAACGGGTTTTCTCGAGTAGATGGAAAAAGGATGGGAGTGCATCAACGAACTGACTCAGTAGCAGATTGTATGTTTTAATCTGTTGATTTTATATTTTAATATATATTTTTAACTAAATAATATATTTATCATTTTAATAGGCTCCTTAAGAGGCCCTTGATGCCCAAGAACCAGACAATTTTGGGCCAACTGATCACTTACATCAGCTGTTGGGAGAGGAGCATCCTAGTAGAGTACGCTACCAACCTAGGATAGCCCAAATAGTTATTGGACATCTTCAGGTATGATTTGTAGTGCCACCAAACTGTAGAAAGTTAGGGAACATGAAGAACATGTAGACAAAAGGGCCATAGAGATGGAAAAATAGTTTTCTTGGGAAAATAGTGCATTTATGAAATTTATTGAAGTTCTATATCCAACACTTCCACCAGAGTCCAGCCAAACATTTTATAAATATATGTCGTTGATACGTTATATATATGGTGCACCAGGTAACAGTTCTAGTTGTGGTCAAGGTGATGTCCAACCTAACGATGATGATGGAGAGGAGTCTGATACGAAAGAGTTGGGAGAGGAGGAGGGCGAGGCAGATGGCGAGGGCGGGGAGGAGGGTGAGGAGGAGGGAATTGAGGAGGGCGAGGAAGAGGACCGGGGTGATGATGATGGTGATGATAGTGATGGTGATGTGGGACAAACTGATCCGTTACATTTTTGACAAATATTATTGATATTTGATTTTTAGTCTATTCTAGTTGTTGGTTTTATCTAGACCCATCGTATAGTATTGGAGTTGATTTATTTTTAAATATTTTATGTTTTCATGTATGTTGATGTCTTTTAGTGGTTGTGGTGTATCTTGAGAATGTTTATAGTGTTTTGTGTGTTTGGGAACTCCAGGGACAACCCCCCTCCTTCCTGGACCCTGGACAACCCCCCACCATCCTCAATGGACCACAAACAGCTCCCTAGACAGCCCCCCAGATAGCCCCACACCCTCCTCCTTGGTCCCCGTACAACCCCTAGGATACCCACAAGAGAGACCCACAGACAACCCCCAGGATAGCCCCCCACCCTCCTCCCTTGACCCCGGATAGCCCCCCAGACAGGCCCCCAGACATCCCCTTGAACAACACCCACACCCTCCTCCTTGGACCCTGAAAGGCCCCCCAAACACCCCCTGAACAACCCCTCGCGCAGCCCCCACCCTCCTCCATGGTCCCCAGACTGCGCCCCTGACAGCCCCCCGGACAGCTCCCCGGACAGCCCCCCACACTCCCCCCATGACCCCGAACAGCCCACAAGACAACCCCCTCGAACAGCCCCCACCCCACCCTCCTCCCTAGACACCCAGACAACCCCCACCCTCCTCCTTGATTTCAGATGCCTTTTTTTTTAATTTCTGTTAACATGAAATGTTATTTAGGATTATTCCATTTTTGTGTGTCTTGAATTATATGAATGACTTGGTAAAATTCATAGCTCCTTCTCATCAAATGCATCTGATGATATGCTTTAATATGAATACAATTCTTTATTGAAAATTCTCTATGTTTTGTGAATTATTCCTTGTTTGATTTGGTTTACTTGTCAATTGTTAGGATAAGACATTGGTTACATGTTAAGGACTCACGGACAGACTCGCCATGCTTAGGGAATTTAGACTTGAAATTCCAGGATGTATGCTTTGGTTTCTAGGTGAGGGCTACAAGGATGGTTTCTATTACTCATGAGTGATATTGGTTCCTTGAAGATAAAACATGTACATGCATGTTTTGTAAGATGGTAATACCATGCCTCAGGTGTGGCCGACACCACTCAAAATGTCCTAGGTTTATTTGAAATAGACAACATTTTAAGTGAAAATAACAACTGGAATATGGAAAACTGACCAAATGCATTAGGATTGTGTTGATACTTTAGTAAAATGATCCATGGGTCATTTGTGATGTGTACGAGTCAACCCTATCTAAATCCGAGGCGTTGTGTGGCCCGTAGCACTCTAATTGTGTCTATTTTGTTTAAAATGGATGAGATGTTAAGGGTAAAAAAATGTCATATGTAAAACCAAACAAACACATTCAGATTCTATTGATAATTTATCACAACGATCCATGGGTCATATGTGACGTCTACGAGTCAACCCCGGCTCAATTTGAGTCGTGGTGTGGTTGGGATCACTCTAAGTGTCTCTCTTATGTTTAAAATGGACAACACTGTAAGTACATACTGAAAAATGGACAAACGGATATGGATTGTGTTTATTCATTATCACATCGATCCAAGGGTCATATGTGACGTGTATGATTAAACCTTGCCTCAATCCGAGATGCGGTGTGGCTGAAACCATTGGAAGGGTCTCACTTTTGGTTGAAATGGATAACATTTTAAGTGAAAATTACAACTAACATATGGAAAAATGGCCAAACGCATTAGGATTGTGTTGATACATTAGGAAAATGATACTTTGGTCATTTGTGACGTGAATGAGTCAAACTCACCTCAATCCAAGGCCCAGTGTGGCCGGCACCACTCAAAGTTTCTCTGGTTTATTTGAAATGGAGAACATTTTAAGTGAAACAAACTACTAGCATATGGAAAACAGACCAAACACATTCGGATTCTGTTGATACTTTAGCACAACAACCCATGATTCATATGTGATGTGTATGAGTCAACCCTACCTCAATATGAGGCCTCATCTTGCCGAACCACTTAAAGTGTCTCTGGTTTATTTGAAATCGGCATCATTTTATGTGAAAATAACAACTAGCATATGGAAAACCAAAAAAATGCATTCGGATTGTGTGGATACTTTAGAAAAAAAATCTATGAGTCAAATGTGATTTGTACGAGTCAACAACTCCTCAATCCATGGCATCGTGTGGCCGACACCACTAAAAGTGTCTCTCTTTTATTTCGAAAGGACATCTTTGAAGGTGAAAACAACAACTGACATACAGAAAATGGACCAAATGCATTTGGATTCCATTGAAACATTATGTAAATGATACATGAGTCGTATTTGACGTGTATGAGTCATCCTAGTCTCAATCGGTGGTGCGGTGTGGCTGGCACCACTTGAACTGTCTATCTATAGTTTAAATTCGACAACATTTTGTGTGAAAACAACAACAGTCATATGAACAACTGACCAAACGCATTCAGATTCTGTTGAAACTCTAGTAAAACGTTCCAGGAGTCATTTGTGATGGGTATGAGTCAACCCTGCCTCAATTAAAGTCTAGTTGTGGCCAAAACCACTCAATGTGTCTTACTTTTATATGAAATGGACAAAATTTTAAGTAAAAACGACAACTGACATACAGAAAACTGACTAAACGCTTTAAGATTCTATTGAAACCTTTGGTCAACGATCCATGGTCATATGTAATGTGTAAGTGTCAACCCAGCCTCTAGCCAAGGCTCAGAGTAGCCCACACCACTCAAAGTGTCTCTCTATAGTTTAAAATGGACTTCATTTTAATTGAAAACAACAACTGACATATGGTAAACAAACCAAACACATTCTAATTCTATTGAAACATTAATAAAAAGTTCCTTGTGTCATATGTGACTTGTATGAGTCAACCACTCCTCAATACGAGTCACAGTGTGGCTGGGATCACTCTAAGTGTCTCTCTTTTGTTTAAAATAGACAACATTTTACGTACATATGGAAAAATTACCAAATGGATTATGATTGTGTTCATACTTTATAACAAATATCCATGGGTCATATATGATGTGTATGATTCAACACTACCTAATTATGAGGCACAGTGTGGCTGAAACCACTCAGAGTCTCTCTCTTTTGTTTAAAATGAACATGATTTTAAGTGAAAACGACAATTGACATACGGAAAACTGACCAAACGAATTCAGTTTCAATTCAAATCTTAGGAAAATGATCCCTGGTTCATATGTGATGTTTACGAGTCAACCCAGCCTCAATCTGAGGCACAGTGTGGCTGAGAACACTCAAAGTGTCTCTTTTTTGTTTCAAAAGAACACCATTTTATGTGAAAATAATAACTCACATACGGAAAACTGACCTAACGCATTCAGATTCCATTTAAACCTTAGGACAATGATCCATGGGTCATATGTGATGTGTAAGAGGAAACCCTGCCTCAATACGAGGCACGATGTGGCTGACACCACTCAATGTGTCATGTTTATTTGAAATGGAATGCATTTTAATTAAAAAGTACCAGAACCCCAAAAACTGACCAAACACATTCATAATGTGTTGAAACTTTAGAACAATTATAAATGCATTATATGTGACATATAAGAGTCATCCACGCCTTAATATGAGTCATGGTGTGGCTGAAACCACTCAAAGTGTCTTGTTTTTTTTTGAAATGAACAACATTTTATGTGACAAAAAATGACATACGAATAACCGACCAAATGATTTTGAAATATGTTGATACTTTACGAAAATGATCCATGGGTAATTTGTGATGTGTACGAGTAAACCTCGCCACAATATGAGGCACAATGTGGCCATTATCACTCCATGTATATGTATTATGTTTAAAATGGACATCATTTCTAGAAAACAGACATTTAAAAATGTATGTTTAAATGAATCATGTATGTTTATAATTAAGTTGTGAATTCTGATTTAATTCTGGATGTTTATAGTTCTAGATGCATTATATGTTAAATGTGTATGAATTTGTTCTGTATATGTATGTGTTAGTTGGTTATTGCAGGTACAAGGAGTTTGGAGAATTACCAGTGCTGAGCAAATTGCAGGCTGCTGTACAAATTGCAGGCTGCTGTGCAAATTGCAGGCTGCTATGCAATTTGCATAGCATAGCCTATTCCAATGGTTTCAAACCATTGGTATAAGAATCATATAAAGTTTTTACCAATGTTTCAAAGGTAACCATTGGTAAAAATACATTCCCAACGGTTTTAGAAACCGCTGGGAACCATGGGGAAATGTTGGCTTTCCCAACGATTCAGGGGAAACCGTTGGGAAAAACTTTTCCCAATAGTTTTGGGAACTATTGGGATAGGATAATTTTTCTACCCTATCTTAATGGTTCTATGTAAACCGTTGGGAGAATATATCCCAATGGATTACTTACCAAAGGTTCTCTGGCCTTTCTGAACGGTTCATAACCTTTGTTAAATCCTCCTTTTCCAGTATTGAATGTAGTAGTAGATGCCCTTAGTATGAAGTCCAATGATCATCTAGTGTGGGAAGATTCAGATTAGTGGACTTCCATACAGCTAACCTTGGTGGAGTAGGAGGGTATGACTTTTCTGCAGTCGATGGTGTTGAGTCCTTCGCTCCTTAAGCATATGAGAGAGTCACATTTGGCAGATGTTGACAGCGAGGTACTGCATGACCAGATATCCATGGGTGTCGCACCCGATGGGTATTCTAAAGGAGGGAATCACGAAATCATATTCCAGGGGTGAGCTATAATACCAGTGGAGATGTGGGAGGAGGTGATGTGGGAATTCCACAATTCTCACTTGGCAGTACATCCCGGTGGTGGGAATATGTACAGAGACCTTCAATGACAATTTTGAAGGTCTGGCATGAAGCAGAGCATAGCTGAGATCATTTCTCGGTGTCTCACATTTCAGCAGGTGAAGGAAGAGAATGCGGTTCTGGTAGGGTTGTTCCAGCACCTTGATATTTCAGAGTGGAAGTGTGAAGGAATATCTATATACTTCATCATAGGGATTCCATGCACATCAAATGGCCTTGATTCCATTTGCGTGATAGTGGACTGACTCACGAAGTCAGCGCAATTCCTTGCCATCAGGAAACAGAGCTCGGTGGAGAGTGTATGATAGCTGTATGTTCCGTAGATCGTCTGCCTTCATGGAGTATCCTCAACGATCATCTCTGACCGTGATGTGCGGTTTACATCACGATTGTGGCGAGGCCTGTAGGAGGCATTCAAGACTCATCTATGGATGAGTACAGCTGTTCACCCCTAGAGGGATGGGTAGACCAAGCACACTATCCAGGTGTTGGAGGATATGCTCAGGGTGTGCATGATAGACTTTGGCCTAAGTTGGGTGGATCACCTGCCCTTAGTGGAGTTCGTGTATAACATCAGTTACCACTCTACTATCGGCATGACACCATTTTAGGCCCTCTATGAGAGACCCTATAGGTCTCTATTGTGCTGGATATAGTTTGGGGAGACCTCCCTCATGGGCCTAGAGTTTGTGCGGGCGATGAAAGAGAAGGTGCAGGTCATTCATGAGAGGATGAGGACGGCTCGGAGCTGACAAAAGTCCTACGCGTACTGTCATCGCTGACCATTGGTGTTCGAGAAGGGGGACCATGTCTTTTTCAGAGTCTCTCTGTGGAGTGGATCACAGAGGTTTGGATAGGGTGGCAGGCAATCCCTGAGGTTCATTGGCCCCATTGAGATCATGCGTATGGTTGGTTAGGTGGCCTACTGTCTTGCTCTAACCCCACAACAGGAGAGGGTGCACGACGTTTTCCATGTGTCATAGTTTATGAAATTCATGCACGACCCCACACATTTCATTGAATTGGGGGAGCTAGACATTTAGGATGGAGCCACCTTTATGGAGAACCTGGTGGTGATTGAGGACTGATAGGAGAAAACCCTATGTGGGTGGACCATTCATTTGGTTTGACTGTGGTGGCAGTAAGGGAGGGTACAAGAGAGCACCTGGGAATGGGAGAGCCAGATGCGAGTTCAATATCTCAAGTTGTTTTTATAGTTTATTTTTTCAGAGACGAAAAACTTGAATGAGGGAATGAATTAGGAACCCGAGTTTTGAGCCTGTAAGACATATTAATTTTCTTGATGTTATTCTAGAGAAGGGCATTCAGACGGCATGGGATTCCAAGCCCCAGTGTGGTGGGAATTAAAATTTAAGTGCGTTCACACTAGACATGCCAATTAAACTGAATACCACCTAAAAAGTTGATCAGATGGGAACACCGAGGGAACCGTTGAGTCTAGAGCATACCATTTACCCTAAGAGGGGCATAAAATTCACGGGCACGACCCTTTTGTGGAAAACGCCACTAGGGGAATTTTCTTAATTTAGTGGACTCAGTCATTAACTTTATAACCTCTTAATGGAGGCACAAATTAAAAATCCAAGACCTCCATTCCGCTAAGAACAGGGATTTTTTTCCTAGAGGTGGCTTAACCCCAACCCTGTCGAACGTTTGGGTACGGGCATACTGGTGGGTGTTTAAGTTTGTTTCCCTATTGAACCACATCCACCCCCTTTTTCCTCCATGGTTTTTCTATGTAGAAAGCTCTAACAACAAGGAAGAAACCTTATTCAAGCTCCTCCACTCCCCTGCAAGGTGGTTGTGGCGCTGGTGGATCGTTCGTGAAGCGACAGGCTACGCCCTGTGAGGTTGATTCTTGTGTTTCATTTTTTTAAATTTCGCTTCTACTTTGAACCCAAATTATAGCTTAAATATTCTGTTTAATTTTCGAGTGAAGTCCGTATTTGAGTAAGGCTCGATCCGAGCTTTGCAACGAGTATTTTAGATCAAATTTCGAGTCCTGGTGTGTTCGAGGTGACCCTGGGAATTTTTCTGGCCATAAACCCCCATTTCTGGCTACTCCGTGCGGTGGTCCGGCATGCAACGACAACTGCACGACTCCCCCTCGGCGGCACCGAATTTAGAAGGACTTGGTGCGGGCTTCCCCCGGTGGCTTCGTGGCCATTTAGAGGTCGGCGCGGGCGAGAGGGACATCGTCCCGACGGTCCGGGCTACGGGAGCACGGGCGGGCCGGCTTCGCCAGTTGGCGTGTGACACACGAGACCGGGGTCGTCGTGACCTCATGAGCTGGCCAACACCCAAAAAGTTGGGGTCTCGTCGAAAAGAATCCATACCGGATCGAATGGGTCCCAGTAAAGCTTCACGGCCTATGCGGTGAACTGCAGGCCGTGGTGGATCGGGCGATCCGTGCAACCAAACCGGTCCAGCCAAACTCATCTATGTTCGTTGGTGTTAAAACATCTGTAAATTTCAAACCAGATGATGGATTGAAGAACTGTGTATGGTGACGTGATCATCGGCTCGAGAAGGAGATTTTGAGATGGTCTTGGGGATTTTTAATTTCCATGAACGGGGCTCGGTGGTACATCAAGCTCGTTAAGTATTGTTTAGCTCCTCGCCCGGATTCTTCTTTTGGATGCCGAGAGCACATCTAGGGTCTATTTTAGGGAAAGTTAGTGGCATTTTGACACTGGCGTTGAGACAAAATAGTATTGGGTGGTTTTAGGTGTTGAATTCAGAGTTGAGGTGTGGGCCCCACAAGACGTCTTTAAAGCTGTGTGCATCATTCTGTGACTTTTTCATCAGTTGTCTGTTCCGGGTGAATGAATAGGAATTTTGGCATGTTTTTATAAGAGCATCATGATGGCACAATTTGACCGACCCCTCCCAAGACCAATGTGTGGGCCCTATGAGACAACCTATGGGCATAAAGTGGGGTTGAATAACATTTTCTTCAGGAGTCCGTTTCCAGTAGGTAAAAAGTCCATCTCGCGTGTTTTTCCGTGAGGATTACAATGGTGTAATATGTTTGGGCATGTGGAGCCTCTAATGAGATATCATTAAATGTGGAAACATGAAAGGGCATTGGTTGGAGGTTCCTTTAATGATCACTGAACCAACTCACGTTATTGATGTTAGTGACACCTAGTGATGGCATGATGAATGTGGAGATATCGAACCACTTCTGGGTTTACCCTCTAGCGGGTCTAGGAAATGGGTTACCCACTGACATACCAAGGTTTACCCTCTATTGGGGCTGGGCAGTGGGTTACCCATTGACCTTAGGGGTTACCCTCTAGTGGGTCTAGGTAGTGGGTTAGCTATTCATCATAGGGTTTACCCTCCAGTTGGGTTGGGTAGTGGGTTACCCAATAACCTCTTAAGGTTTACTGTCCAGTTGGGCTGGGCAATGGGTTTCCAAATGAATTCTATCAGACTCATCCATTTATATGGGGCTAGTCAGTGACTTTTCTCCATGATTACTAGAGCGGGATTCTTGGTTGTACACTTTAGCAATGAGATAGCTTTAAGGTGCGGGACTGTTCGACATTAGTGATGGATATCCTTAAACCTATTGGTGACTTTTCCTGGGCTGATCATGAAGATGGAGATTGTAACGCCCTGACCCTAGTTACCCAGAGTCGGTGCATTATTACATAACATTGGCATGATCACAAGAAAGATCAAATCTCGAAAGACCGATTGGTTTAGTAGCCTTGGAAACACTAGATATATTCATAAGTTTTACATTACATCATAAAATGAAAAACTACTACAACAACATAATGTCTCCACAGTCCACACTATTATCCCCTCATAATATCCCTGCAGGTCATTCATAACTTACTTCTTCACATCCTGGGAAAAATAAAACATAGAAAAGGGGTGAGCTCAAATGCCCAGTAAGGATAACAATATAGCGGAAACTTTCATAAATAAGAATAAACATTTAAGGCAATGTATAACTAAAACAAAAGCCTTTCAAACTTTAACATTCAACATTGTATGGCATATATAAAATGAAATAATGCCATTTACTCATTCACATGGATATTCTACTAATCGAATAATCACATGAAAAATCACTAACCACTTTCATAATGTTGGAATGCATAATGCTGAACTTTAATTTCTTTTTCAAGGCCTTGTCCCAAGACCTTGGGGCTAACTGTAACCGGAACCCAACCCGGAGTGCCTCTAATAACCGGACACCAACCCGGAGTGCCTCTAATAACCGAACACCAACCCGGAGTTCCTCTAATAACCGGAGACCAAACCAGAGTTCCTCTAATAACCGGAGACCAAACCGGAGTTCCTCTAATAACCAGAGACCAAACCGGAGGGCTTAATTTTACTGGTCCCCATCCCGGAACATACTTGTCTAACACATTCATCTGAATGAAAGGTTAAAATATAACATAAACATTCAGATTACAAATAACTTATGAAATGTCAATACTCTAAACAAAAAACCATGAGTGACATAAGAATAACTTATCCACAGTCAAAAATATCACAAAACCTTCAATAAAATATGGATGTTTTGTATCATAATAAATCAACTTCAAATAAGCTTAAAATCAATCAAAGGATGTTGACATAGATGAAATAAAGACTATTTTATAAAAATATCTCTTTCTATTTTGAAATCATTTAAGAGTCTTATATTTATGAAATAAAACATTTTTATGAAAATATTCTTATTATCTTGTAAGGGAAGCTTCGATGATTTTATAACGGCGGAAAATAGCCACACCCGCCGTATAAGTTAAAAAAACATTCTTACCTTAATTTTGTCGAAAAGGTTAAAAAGCACCTTGTTTGGAAAACGACGGAAAGATTCCTTTATAAACCTCTTATAAAAAGTCAAATGAGGGTATAAATGTCTTTAACCCATATTATGGTAAATAATAAAAATGTTTTGAAATACATTTTTAAGAAAACATGTATGTGGATGATAAAGAGATCCCAGTAGATTATTACATATAAACAACCTCGGATAATGAAGAGATTGTGAAATAACCCTTACCAATTTGGTAACTTATGAAAGATACAACCCATGAAATAGGTATCATAAAATGAATATGTAAATACACATAAATTGAAGTGTATTACACAAAGAATATAATTATGGTCAGTACATACACCACACAAAAGGTAATGGTGGCAATATGGCATGAATCTCACGGGAATAAGGAGTGAGATGAAAACCACTTACCTTGTACTTTTCCTTGGTTGGGGTAGGTTAAACTCCTGTATAATGGTGAAATAATTGTTATTAAATTATACAAGAATCATATACATTAATATGATATCATATATGATCTTTTAATATTTATTTGATAATAATATCTTAG
Organism: Viscum album; assembly: GCA_963277665.1. NCBI lineage: Eukaryota > Viridiplantae > Streptophyta > Magnoliopsida > Santalales > Viscaceae > Viscum > Viscum album. The sequence goes on along the minus strand of OY728129.1, from coordinate 1,158,921,839 downwards.
TATTATCGTTGTTTCGGGTGTTAACTTACTTGTTTTCTTTTGTATGTTTTGTTACGTAAGACATGTATGTAAATGATAGGTTATATATTATTCATATCCATAATGATATCAAGTCTTTAAACATAATTTTTTAAATCATCAAATGATAATTATACTTGAATGGATACGATGGAGAATGAATCTCATCGCGTTCGTGGAGACGGTAGTCCGTACGTACGCACGAGCGACAATATCATTCTTTTGATATTAAAATAATATATAAATAGATGGTATATCATATATACAGAATCATTAACATGTTATATTTATTATTTACATGAGTTACACATCATTATTTTACCCATGAAAATAATATTATATGGAATAACAATTACACCACGACGTGGAGACGGTAAGCCGTACGTACGCACGTATGGTGACATGTTATTCAAAGGGTGGATAGAATACTGAATATGGTTGTACCATATTTATAATAACATCACAGTATATATATGATACTGGAGTTATTATTTTAGAATGGTAACAACAAAGGAAGAAGAAGTGGATGAAGAAAGGAACTTGGAAAAGGGTGGTGAAATCATTACCTCTTCTTCAGGTTCTTCCTTTTGATTTGATAAAAAGGGCTCCATAGGTTCGCTTTCTGATCAAACTAAGGCCTCTAGGATGTAGTGAGGGAAGTTGGGAGAGTATTTGGGCAGAGTTTAGCCGAACCAAAAGGCTTTGAAGGTGTGTAGAAATGATAATGAGGAGTGCCCTTTTATAAGAGGGGTGAGGGGCACCTTTGGAAATGCTAGAAATATTAATTTATAATAAATTAATATTCGGTTTATAATGGCTCAAAAGTTTATTATTTAAATGTTAAGGTGGGTATGGGTCGAACACAACTCAAACAATAGATTTTAGACAGGTTTGGGTACTTATATTAACCTTATCTTTAAGTATTAACTCTAAGTTAATTAGTTTCACTTTTACAATGTCTCTTTGTATTTTTATATAATATGGTTAATAAACATACTATATACATCCAATCGACCCCCAAGTGGTCCATTAATGATTAAACTATCATTATATAAGTCTCTTGGCCGAACATTAGTTTTTTAGTAATTTAATATGAATTAATAATATAATATTTGTTTTAAGAACTCTTTTATGTCAATTTTGACACTATTCAATAGCTGATTTTTGTGAAACTCATAACAGATTTATTACTTCGAAAAAAGTCCATCAAATCACCCATAATATATCATATTATCCTATAAAATTCTTTTAATTCATTAAAAGTTTCATATTATATTTATTTGGGTATTTATAATATCAACTATTCTAATTTTTCACTATTATAGTAATTACTACATCATCTTTGTGTCATAAATAAATTATAATATTAAATGTCTAAAAATTATAAATAAAATATCATTATGTAGTAAATCTGGTTATCTTTCTAATGAATATTTATAATCTAAAATCCAACATATATAACCCTATGTACAAATTGTTTTTCTAAAAGATATATGCTTGTGTCATTTTTGTATTCATTTTAACTTAATTAAACAAAAGTGTCCCTATCACCTACAAGTGGCACCATGGGGTCCCAAAATAGACCCAAAGATGCCTATGGTCGAACCTGTATCATCCAATAAGTCTAGGACACGTTTTAGGGTAATTTAGTATTATTATAATATTATTGTTTAACCCTTATTTACCAGATTTACCCTTAACCATGGTAAATAAAATATTTATCACAGTAATTATTCAAAATGTCTAAAAATAAAAGTTAACTATTTACAAAATTTGGACATACTGATTCCAAATATGGAATCCATTTTTCTAAATTCAAAACACAAAAGTGGAAGAAATTAATTTAAAATTAATTCTCGTTGTTAAAACAAAAAGCGTGTTTTTAAGAGATAATAACTATCAAAAGATTGACACTTGTTTATGTTCGGTTTAATTGTAAAATTGTGTCCAATGACCAACATTATATTAAATGGTAAAAATATATTCTAAATATACTTTAAAACCACTCAAATTCATAGTTTATCACTATTAATTATTTTGATTAAAAAAGTTGTTTTTAATTAAAATTTAGTAACTTCCACTATTCATCAAAATATGAAAGTTATCCGAAAAGTACCAAAATTTCACCTCAGGATAAATTCGATATTCCAAATCCAAAAATGAAGTCCATTGTGAAATAAAAAATATATATAATTTCAAAAGGTAGGTATTACTATTCATAACGGCTAGTTTGATTGGTTGTGGTGTGTGTTAGAACTCGAAGTTGCGTACAACACACGCTACTGTATTATTCAAAGGAAAGTGTACCGTGAAAGCTTGGGATGTTTCATTTTAAATTTTTTTGATGTCCCCATTTAGTTAAGAAGTTTAAAATATTGTATTTAAAAAGGTTTCACTATTAAATGTTGGTGAAAGTGCAATACTGAAAATGAATTTGTTCTTACATTATGTCTAAGAAACTCATAATATGGATTCTAAAATTACAAGGATTATATAAAGTTTAAAATTTAGTTAACACTAGTCATAACCTCTTTTGAATGGATTGTTTGGTATGTCATGGTGCGATTGAACTTGGTGTTGCGTGTAGTGAAAGTTATTGAATTATTTTGAATAAATAACACACTATAAAATCTTGGGGTGTTACATTCTCCCCTCCTTCAATAAATTGCGTCCTCGCAATTTGAAATTGTTCTTCGAAAATAAAAGGTTGAAAATAGAAAATATCCTTGTGGGAAAACCCACATATAAAATTAGGTTACTAAAATTTAGTCTTAATATGAGGAAAAGTGAAATGAAAGGGTCACCACCAAATTATGATCTCGATTTGAAGAACATTGGTGGAAATTAGAGACATATAATTGGAGGAAAAACATAAATATTTATAGGTAGTGATTGAGATCATCAATAAAAAAAAAGTGTATAATTGAGGTCCTTAAATTCATCAATCTATGATGATTTGAAATACCATCGGTTCAAAAAAACATAGGATATTAGGATAACACATTTTTGACGTTTCAAAATATCTTAGTTGAAATCCCACATCGAAAAATGAATTAACGAGGCCTCTATTTAAAATAAAGAGTGGAATGTATGAAGATTACCGAAAATAACACATACTAGGGTTCCATGTAGGAAAAATATGGATATGGAAGATAAATATAACCGTCAATTATCTGATGGAGAGTGGTAGAGAACATGGCTATGAAAAGGCCAACAATCCCAAAGCCATAAATTAGTGATGATTTAAGGTACCATCTAGGACAAAATTTTTGTTCTAAGTTCCTTTTATTAACGTTGAGGAATTTATTTATGAGCTTGGCTAAGATCATAAGGATATATACTTACTTTATAATTAGAGTTTTATCCATTAATAAATTTCTACTACAAACTCATCTTTCACTCTAAAAGATAATAGAACGTAAAAAAATATCTATTTACACTATTCGTATAGGGTTCCAAAATAAACGAATTTATAATTCATCTACAAGATCTTTTAATAAAAACTACATTATTTAATCCAGGACATCTCGTGGGCCATTGGTAGGTGATACACCCTTGTCACCCTTCGGTTGCGGGTTTAAGTCTCGCGGCCTTTCCGGTCACGACGGGTTGCCGCCCGACCTCCGGGTTGTCCTTTTATGGCAATCCAAAATTAATCTCAAACTTAGAATTTATCCAAAATACTTCTGTCCAAACTCATAGTCCAACATTTATATGGAAGGTAAACATAATGTAGATCCTTTTTACCCTGTAATAGAATATTAATACCATCATCATGTATTCTTTTAAAACACGGAAACATCCTGATTTACCATAATCCTTATTGATTACATTCATGCCCCCTTATTCCATATAGAATGCTGGATATACTTCATCAATCCAAAAATGTTTTAAACCCCAACAATGATGGAATATACAAATCATTAATCAGCTTCAAGGTAGTCAAGAATATCCAATATAATTTATCCAAATCAATCATGTATTATTCTAAAATCACTACCTCGGTATCAGAACCATATTATGGTTTATCTTTCTCTCAACCATATATTTTCCAAAAAAGTTAACCTTCTATTGAGTCACTTTTCTTTATTCCACACAATCTCAAGTCCTTAATGAAATAGTACTGCAGTACAATCCTTATATACTCCATAATTATTATAACATGTACATTGTTGATACAACACTCAATTGACACAATCAACATAAGAACTCTAATCATTCCTCTTCATCTGTGGTAATATCGTAACTTGATTATTATCCAATAGCATCATTTGTGGCATAGTATGATGACTAGGACATAGGTTCGCGTAGTGTCCAAACTACTTGCAAATGAAGCATTGTACATTTGAAACCATTTTCTTACCCTTGCAGTCACGTACTTTGTGCCCTTTTCCTCCACACTTATAACAAACTCCCATTCCTTTCTGGCAAGTTCCAGGGTGTTTCTTTCCACAGTTACCACATATGGGAATGTTCTTCTTTTCCCTCTTCCCTTTATCCATATTTCTCTCTTCCATCCTTTTCTTCTCTTGCTTCCCTTTAAAGTCATAGGACTCAGTAAACTCTTTACTTATCTTATCAACATATGATATTTTTTTCTTCATATGATGATAATACATGCGAGACTATTTCTCTTGTAAATTCTGGCTTAAGACCATAAAATATATTATCCTTCTTTCTCTTTGTATCATGTGCATTGATAGAGTTCTCAATCCTTCTACTAGGCGCCATTTCTAAACAATGGCATACATTAGATTAGTTTATGAATAACAATACCTAATCCCAAACACATAACATAAATTAAATAGTTTATGGATATAATCCATAATCATAAAAATGTCTCCTTTGAGGAAGTATATACTCATAAACCCTTCATAATGATTTGTAAATAAAATGAGAGTTATCCTAAGCATATCCACCGGGAGTGTCGTAACCAAGAGTGCAGCAAGGCCCGTTGTCGTGCACTAGTTCTCGTTCGAGTCTAGCTCAAAGCGGTGTTTTTGGGTTTTACCCCTATGTACATCTGTGCCAGAGCCACCTCTACATGCTCGTATGAAGACAGGGATGTATTGCTCGGAAAACTCACAAAATCTCTACAATACCAAAATTCTAGGAAGTTCTTCTATACTAATCCTCAAAGTTCATCTTAGTTCTACGTGCTCTAATCAGAGTTTATCTAAATCTAGCTTCCAAGGTTTGTACTAAACTTCCTTTGATACCAACTATAACGCCCCGACCCTAGTTACCCAGAGTCGGTGCATTATTACATAACATTGGCATGATCACAAAAAAGATCAAATCTCGAAAGACCGATTGGTTTAGTAGCCTTGGAAACACTAGATATATTCATAAGTTTTACATTACATCATAAAATGAAAAACTACTACAACAACATAATGTCTCCACAGTCCACACTATTATCCCCTCATAATATCCCTGCAGGTCATTCATAACTTACTTCTTCACATCCTGGAAAAAATAAAACATAGAAAAGGGGTGAGCTCAAATGCCCAGTAAAGATAACAATATAGCGGAAACTTTCATAAATAAGAATAAACATTTAAGGCAATGTATAACTAAAACAAAAGCCTTTTAAACTTTAACTTTCAACATTGTATGGCATAAATAAAATGAAATAATGCCATTTACTCATTCACATGGATATTCTACTAATCAAATAATCACATGAAAAATCACTAACCACTTTCATAATGTTGGAATGCATAATGCTGAACTTTAATTTCTTTTTCAAGGCCTTGTCCCAAGACCTAGGGGCTAACTGTAACCGGAACCCAACCCGGAGTTCCTCTAATAACCGGACACCAACCCGGAGTGCCTCTAATAACCAGACATCAACCCGGAGTTACTCTAATAACCAGAGACCAAACCGGAGTTCCTCTAATAACCGGAGACCAAACCAGAGTTCCTCTAATAACCGGAGACCAAACCCGAGGGCTTTCTTTTACCGGTCCCCAACCCGGAACATACTTGTCTAACACATTCATCTGAATGAAAGGTTAAAATATAACATAAACATTCAGATTAAAAATAACTTATGAAATGTCAATACTCTAAACAAAAATGATGAGTGACATAAGAATAACTTATCCACAATCAAAAATATCACAAAACCTTCAATAAAATATAGATGTTTTGTATCATAATAAATTAACTTCAAATAAGTTTAAAATCAATCAAAGGATGTTGACATAGATGAAATAAAGACTATTTTAGAAAAATATCTCTTTCTATTTTGAAATCATTTAAGAGTCTTATATTTATGAAATAAAACATTTTTTTTAAAATATTCTTATTATCTTGTAAGGGAAGCTTCGATGATTTTATAACGGAGGAAAATAGCCGCACCCGCCGTATAAGTTAAAAAAACATTCTTAACTTAATTTTGTCGAAAAGGTTAAAAAGCACTTTGTTCGGAAAAAGACGGAAAGATTTCATTATAAACCTCTTATAAAAAGTCAAACGAGATTATAAATGTCTTTAACCCATATTATTGTAAATAATAAAAATGTTTTGAAATACATTTTTAAGAAAACATGTATGTGGATGATAAAGAGATCACAGTAGATTATTACATATAAACAACCTCGGATAATGAAGAGATTGTGAAATAACCCTTACCAATTTGGTAACTTATGAAACATACAACCCATGAAATAGGTATCATACAATGAATATGTAAATACACATAAGTTAAAGTGTATTACACAAAGAATATAATTATGGTCAGTACATACACCACACAAAAGGTAATGGTGGCAATATGGCATGAATCTCACGGGAATAAGGAGTGAGATGAAAACCACTTACCTTGTACTTTTCCTTGGTTGGGGTAGGTTAACATCCTGTATAATGGTGAAATAATTGTTATTAAATTATACAAGAATCATATACATTAATATGATATCATACATTATCTTTTAATATTGATTTGATAATAATATCTTAGTATTATCGTTGTTTCGGGTGTTAACTTACTTGTTTTCTTTTGTATGTTTTGTTACGTAAGACATGTATGTAAATGATAGGTTGTATATTATTCATATCCAGAATGATATCAAGTCCTTAAAAATCATTTTTTAAATCATCAAATGATAATTATACTTGAATGGATACAATGGAGAATGAATCTCATCGCGTTCGTGGAGACGGTAGTCCGTACGTACGCACGAGCGACAATATCATTCTTTTGATATTAAAATAATATATAAATGGATGGTATATCATATATACAGAATCATTAACATGTTATATTTATTATTTACATGAGTTACACATCATTATTATACCCATCCAAATAATATTATATTGAATAACAATTACACCACGACGTGGAGACGGTAAGCCGTACGTACGCACGTATGGTGACATGTTATTCAAAGGGTGAATAAAATAATGAATATGGTTGTACCATATTAATAATAACATCACAGTATATATATGATACTGGAGTTATTATTTTAGAATGGTAACAACAAAGGAAGAAGAAGTGGAAGAAGAAAGGAACTAGGAAAAGGGTGGTGAAATCATTACCTCTTCTTCGGGTTCTTTCTTTTGATTTGATCAAAAGGGCTCCTTAGGTTGGATTTCTAATCAAACTAAGGCCTCTAGGTTGTAGTTAGGGAAGTTGGGAGAGTATTTGGGCATAGTTTAGCCGAAACAAAAGGTTTTTAAGGTTTTTAGAAATGATAATGAGGAGTGCCCTTTTATAAGAGGGGTGAGGGGCACCTTTGGAAAAGCTAGAAATATTAATTTATAATAAATTCATATTCGGTTTATAATGGCTCCAAAGTTGATTATTTAAACGTTAAGGTGGGTATGGGTCGAAAAAAACTCAACGAATATAATTTAGACAGGTTTGGGTACTTATATTAACCTTATCTTTAAGTATTAACTCTAAGTTAATTAGTTTCACTTTTACAATGTCTCTTTGTATTTTTATATAATATGGTTAATAAACATACTATATACATCCAATCGATCCCAAAGTGGTCCATTAATGATGAACCTATCATGATATAAGTCTCTTGGCCGAACATTAGATTTTTAGGAATTTAATAACAATTAATAATATAATATTTGTTTTAAGAACTCTTTTATGTCAATTTTGACACTATTCAATAGTTGATTTTTGTGAAACTCATAACAGATTGATTACTTCGAAAAAAGTCAATTAAATAAATCCTAATATATCATATTATCCTATAAAAGTAGTTTAATTCATTAAAAGTTTCATATTATATTTATTTGGGTATTTATAATATCAACTATTTTAATTTTACACAATTATAGTAATTACTACATCATCATTGTGTCATTTATAAATTATACTATTCAATGTCTAAAAATTATAAATAAAATATAATTATGTATAAAATATTGTTATCGTTCTAATAAATATTTATAATCTAAAATCCCACATATATAACCCTATGTAAAAATTGTTTTTCTAAAAGATATATGCTTGTGTCATTTTTGTATTAATTTTAACTTAATTAAACAAAAGTGTCCCTATCACCTACAAGTGGAACCATGGGGTCCCAAAATCGACCCAAAGATGCATATGGTCGAACTTGTATCAACCAATAAGGCTAGGACACGTTTTAGGGTAATTTAGTATTATTATAATATTATTTGTTAACCCTTATTTACCAGATTTACTCTTAACCATGGTAAATAAAATATTTACCACAGTAATAATTCAAAATGTCTAAAAATAAAAGTTAACTATTTACACAATTTGGACATCCTGATTCCAAATATGGAATCCATTTTTCTAAATTAAAAACACAAAAGTGGAGGAAATTAATTTAAAATTAATTCCCGTTGTTAAAACAAAAAGCGTGTTTTTAAGAGATAATAACTATCAAAAGATTGACACTTGTTAATGTTCGGTTTAATTGTAAAATTGTGTCCAATGACCAACATTATATTAAATGGTAAAAATATATTCTAAATATACTTTAAAACCACTCAAATTCTTAATTTATCACTATTAATTATTTTGATTAAAAAAGTTTTTTTTAATTAAAATTTAGTAACTTTCACTATTCACCAAAATATGAAAGTTATCCGAAAAGTACCAAAATTTCACCTTAGGCTAAATTAGATATTCCAAATCCAAAAATGAAGTCCATTGTGAAATATAAAATATATATAATTTCAAAAGGTAGGTATTACTATTCATTACGGCTAGTTTGATTGGTTGTGGTGTGTGTTAGAACTCGAAGTTGCGTACAACACACGCTACTGTATTATTCAAAGGAAAGTGTACCGTGGAAGCATGGGATGTTTCATTTTAAATTTTTTTGATGTCCCCATTTAGTCAAAAAGTTTAAAATATTGTATTTAAAAAGGTTTCACTATTAAATGTTGGTGAAAGTGCAATACTGAAAATGAATTTGTTCTTACATTATGTCTATGAAACTCATAATATGTATTCTAAAATTACAGGGATTATATAAAGTTTAAAATTTAGTTAACACTATTCATAACCTCTTTTGAATGGCTTGTTTGGTATGTCATGGTGCGATTGAACTTGGTGTTGCGTGTAGTGAATGTTATTGAATTATTTTGAAAAAATAACACACTATAAAATCATGGGGTGTTACAGAGATCCCTTACACACTTGTTCTGGTTTCTTGTTGATCATATATATATTTATAGAACTAATTTTTTTTCTCATTCCTCGGGATTAGTTACTTTCCTTCTAGGAGTGGCGAAGACGCGTAGGGTATGCCACATGCTTTGTGTGTCTAGCTCCTCTGGGTTGGGCGAGTCTACATCCTTTATTCTTTTGGGTGGAGTTGTACTCCCTCTATTGTATTCTTACAATGTTCTTTGTTATATCTACTCATCACCATTTTATTACCTATTTTGTTGCTCCCTCGAGCTTTCGGGGCATCCTACTTAGTATCTTTATACTCACCCCTTCTTGGGCTTTTCCCACACTTGGTGTGCCCTTGCAGATGACAGATAGGTCGATAGAGACTATGGAGTTGCTTAGAGGACACCAGAGCTTGGGCTATATTCAGTGGTCGTAGTATGACATTCAGGTGTGAGACTCACCAGTTGTTTCCTTTTGTTTACATATTTATGGGTTGTGGATCCTTTTAGGTAGGTCACATGTTTTCCCATTTTCTATTCAGTTATCTTGTCACTGCTTTTCATCACTTTACTATTTCTATTTAAAAGATGATGGATGTCTGTGGTTTGGTTATAGTTTTTTGTCCTTTGGTTTTCTTTTTTACTTTGCACTTCTGTATAGAGTGGGACATGTGTGTGTGTACAACTACTTAGGCAAACGAATCCTCGAGATCGTTATGCTTTCGGCGCTTGTCGCCAACCCTTGGCCTATAGAGGCGGCCTGGGGTAGTTGTGGCTCGAGACTGGTAGGGTTAGGTCGTGACAAAACAAGTGTCTCCATATACCGAGTCAACAAGTGTGTAATAATGGTCCTTGTGAATGGATTTGTTGGCCACCGCACCATCACTAGACTCCAAGGCCTGACATCTACTCCCAAGACACATCGACACAGTTCCCTATACCCAACCCTGAACATATTAGGGAAACATTCAAAAAACATCCCAAGTTAAAAACCACCTCTGATACAACGTTTTCCAAACCTGACCCATGTAGGGGCTTGAGTTGAAACTACCCTATTCCCACCTCCACAGGCCAGGTGGTGGAGACAAGCGCTGAAGGCACACAAACTGAGGGAGGCCATTACCTAAGTACTCGTACACAAACACATAACATACTCGATGTAAAATGCAGAGGGTATAGAGTAAAATATTTAACCTATCATAAAAATTAACCCTTCATTCATGAACCACTATATAGTATATATTCATTAAAGAAAGCCGAATGGGATAAGGGGGGAAAATACACACCCAACAAAAAGGTGTCCCAACCCAAAAACATGTGAATAATTAAAATAGATGATATATCCCTACTACTAGATCCCAAGCTACATCCAGTGTACATGCTCTAGGCACCCCGTATCCCTATGATCCTCTAATTTCACAATCAACATATCCATATTCTTCAAGGGTACACCATGTGCAGGATGGGCCCAAATAGATGGGTGTATAAAAATAATCAATAGGATGCCCCATAGGCTTAAGGAAGTAGAATCATATATACTAAATATGGGAGAAATAAAAAAATAAGGTATAATAATAAGTGTAAAGCTCCTACCAACAAGATATTGATGAAAACTCATCCAAAAAATAAGAAATTAGTAATGGTGAGAAGATAAAAATATCATCGAGCCTTCTCTACCTATAGTGGGAGAGTATACTCGTCTACCAATGAGAATCTAGAAATATAAAACATGTAGTATGCCCCACACATCTTTGTCTCTGCGGCAAAGAGAGTATCTAAAACCCAATGAGTGGTTATTGAAATAGTATTCATATATATTCTTAGTTAAAGAATCCAAAAAGAGATTATAAAGAGATCTTAATCTCAAAATCAGCCCAGGAAAATGTCACCAACATTTCTAAAAGTAACCCCCAATGATGTCATGCATCCCTCATATCTTCCCGGAACAGACAGATCAAAGGGACTCAATCACCACACCTTGATACTATCCTCTTTGGGAGGGTCTATGTTGCCCACATGATTTTCGGTCGTGTCACAAGGACGTGTCTCGGTGGGGAATGTCCCCCTCTTACTACTCAGTCTAATGTAACATTGAAGTGTAGCTCTCACTGATCCGTAGCCGGAAAGAGTAAACCCAATGTTGAGGACCCACACCCTAGTGTTGTAAGGGGATTCCACTATAATAGTTTTCATAGAGTTCCCACTCCCAGATGTGTTATGGGGATTCCACAATTATTCATTGAAGACCCTTCCAGAGTGTGTAAGGGGGATTCCAATCAAAATTAGCCCGTATAGGACCCATACCCATGACAATGGGGGATTGCAATATCATAATATTTTCATAGAATCCACAACTATGTCGATGAGGATTCTACTCTTGATCATCAAGGATTCACACCCTAACTGGTAGGGTTATTCCACAAGTAAGATATCAAGGAACTGAACTAGTCATCCCAATTGGATGGTACATCTTGGAATGCCATGATAGATCAACACCTTCTCAGAACCATCATCAGACTTCTAGTGAATTACTGTTTCATAATGAAAATCTTCTATTTTATCTCTGAAGAGACTATGGAGTGAACGATCACAATCTATGTGAATAAAACACTCAAGATAGAGTACTTGTATTCCAAAATCCGTGTCCAAATGAAGGAGGTATTATAGGTAGAAGATTCGTAGTCTGGTACCAAGAGCGTGTGGGGTCGACATTACATATGGCGCCACCTCATTTCTGGGATGTGTACCCAAAAATTATGTGGTACTAAACTATGAACAATTGATTCCTAGGTGTTCCATCATACTTCCTAAGTACATGGCACCTCTGGCCCAAAAGGCTGATGAATGCACGATGCTCATTGTTTGATCCAAAGGGATAATATGTAATTCTACCAACATGCCTCTTCAAATGGACCTGGATAATCAAATATAATACACTGTTATGATACATTCAGTAAAACACATAGGAACAACTACACATTTCCCCGAATCAGACTTCCAGTGAAGAAATATCATTTTACAGCATTGCACACAAACAATGCTTCATGAAACCCATTCCATGATCCCCAAACACATTAAATGGATTGTTCCATTGTGATCATATTGGATAAACAAAAGGTATTTTATATTCAATCATCAAAAACAAACACCCAGGAAAAAATAATAATTTCATCAATAATGCCCAAATCAGGCCTCAAGGGGCCCACAATTTAATTTATGTTTAAGAGCCCAAAATCAATCATATAATGTACGCCTCAACTCCAGGGTCACAACACATCAAAAAATGAATTAATCAGATATTGTATGTCAGCGTAAGGTCTGATGAAAATTTTCAGGATAAAAATAATTATATTGTTATTAATTTAATTAGTCTTTTCGTCCCACCAAGACTTGAGTGTGAATTATAAGAAAAACCAAAACAGCCTGAAAAGGTCTGCCTTGAAGCAAGGGTTGTGTTTACATAGATGGTATGTGGATCAAAATTACGATTTTCAAGGTAGGTCCATAAAATATTTCGGTATATTAAAAGTTATAATATTATTACTAATCTTAGGAATTACTGGAAACTGAGCCATGAAATCAAAACATAAAATTCCCAAACCGGTCTAAAAAGACCCTTATTGACTAGAGGGATGTGTGGATGTAGATGAAATGAAAAACTTATTCCCCATATAGAAGTTATCATGGTTTGAAGAAGCACTGACCAACCATGGTCCGGCCCGGCCGCCTCGTCCTGACTTAGCCGTTGCGGCCCGACCCACATTGTTGCAGTCCGTTGTGACTGCACTACCCCACCATGTTGACATCCCACAATGATACCCATGTTCCCCCACACTGCCTCCTAAAACCCATGGCCGACGTGGGTTCTACCGAAATACGTTTCTGGAATCACAATCCGTATCTACCGTGAGGCTCCATCTCCAACTCACGGATCACCACCAGCACCCCCAGTGCAACCACGCTAGTGTCATGCTGATGGTACTTCCGCGGTCCACCAAGAATCACTCAATTTCCCAAATCATGTTCTAAGACAAGATATGGAATCCTTGGGATGAGACCTTCATAGACTCATGCTCTTCTATAATATTCGTTTGTGTTTCAATGTGATGAAAAGTAGTCACCACTTCTTCTCCCCAATGCACCTCATCCGGTACAAAATACACAAAACTATTATAGATCTGGAATCCCTATATCACAACCTTCAAAGAAAAATGCCTCGATCAATGATCAGATTTCACTTTAGCTTTCCGAATAGATGACTGAGAAGAATAAAAATAACAATGAAGAACAGTGAAGAACATACTTTTTATAAATTAAATAGTTGATGGTCATTGTTAGGATTGTACACAACTAAGGATTTCAACAAAGATAAATCGATTAGAAGTAAAAAAGGAATGAAAATTCTTCAATAAGGGAGGAGTTTAATCTAAAAGAGATATCCTGCTTGATTTTAGATCCGTTGTTGTGTTTTTTTCACTCTAATCTTTTAGCGCCTGCAATATCGTTGCCATCCACCAAGAATTCGGCATAGAATCACCATTGGATGAAGAGGATGGAGATCTATAAGCATCTATGGGAGAAATAAGCTTACCTTTTCTCATTTTTACATAACACCTATTTATGGGAAACCAAAAGTGGTCATGTAATCCTATCCCCTCACGCCATTTCACTTTAGGTCGTGTTTTGGTAAAACACCCCATTCTGAACATAACATCAGTCTCATATTTTCTATATAAGTCCCATTTCATATGTTATTGGAATTGTTTTTTGAGATAAAAAAATTAAATTTAATTATTTTATTTATGAAAAAAATATCTATGTATTTTTTTATAGAAGACCCACACCAACAAAAGTTATGTCCCACCTAGGATAAATGACACACTCTTAACTCAACAGGGTCATAGATTTCTAATCTGAGTTACCATTTTAGATATATCCCATTTCCATTATTTTCATAGTATAAAATATATTTAATATTTTTTAAAAAAAATTATATTGGGCACACAGGGCCTCAGAGTCGCACGCTCTCCTAGTGCCTTGCTATGGAAATATGTGTAGAAATATTCTAATGTCATAAAAATAAAAAATCAGGTCCCTATAACATTTTTCTAAATTATTTTATAAAAAAAATTACTTTTCAGTAGAACTCTTCTTTCAAAAACCACACCTTTACATCTCAATATTGATTCCTTCACCAAAGGATAATGATTATTATATCTATAATAGTATTCCCACATTCGTTCGGGAACACAATATTTATAAATGTATTGTTATGAAATGAATCCCATTATTTTATAGGGGTTATTATATGTTAAAGATTGATATATGTTCTATGTGGAATTCATGATAATGTATATGTTGTGATGTGACGATTGCGCATGGAATAATATAGTGCAATATAATTGTTATGATATGATGGGTGTTCCCATACTTATATAGCGCTCTAATGCATGGGGTAATCTAACGACCCTCATGTGTAACGTGAAATATGCATGAACATGATGATATATTTGTTTTAAAATTTATGTTTTAGTTGACCACTAAGACATGGTTTATCGTTTTTATGTATTTCCACATTCCAGGACTTCTCTTAATAGTCCCTCTCATGATTATGGTCGTGTGGCTATGTTTTGATGATAATGATTATTCTCACCCCATGTTATTTTCTATCCACTGACTGAGGTTTTATCTCACCCATTTTTTTATGAATGTCCTCAAGTGAATACTTGTACTATAGAGAATTCAATGCCCAATAAAAATCTAGAGAATAAGGAATGAAGTAATTGATTATGTTTATGTTGTGAAATTTATGTATTGTCCTTTTTTTCCAAAGACACTATACCTTTGTATCGTCTTTGTGTAATGATTTTATGTGGTTTTCCATGAAAATTATGTAATAGTAATTTAAGAAAAACTACGGTCCTTATAGTAATGTGACATCCCAATGTTTTATTGATTAAAATACCCTTCGTATAATGTCACAGAAAATCACATTATGAAACGCAATGCCATATAATGGTTAAATTAACTACTAAATACTATGTGACCTTTATATCCTAGATTATAAACATAATTTATCCACCATTATGTTTTGAATTTAGAATATATGAAATACATGGTTATGATTAGTGAGATATTTGAGTCTTATAGGGAAACCATAAATTTTAGTGAATAGTAACATACAATTATAAATAATATGGTTACCCTTAAAAATAGTAATATGAACCTTATGAATAGTAATTGAGAAAAATGAATAGTAACATCACCCATGAATGTATAAATTTAGTTATCTACCTTATAAATGAGAAGAAGTATTTTTAATTTTAATAATTAAATTTTGGTATTTTTGTGTGTAATAAATATTTAATTACAATTTGATATTAATAAATTTAATTGAAATAAAATTAATATTCACAAAATTTTTTCCTAAACAAATATAATATTTCCCCATGATTTTAGATTAATTTTATTTAACCATAAGTAATTTTTTGTAGTCTTATAAAATCTGTTATAATGTGAAAATTTTTATTTTTCTTGTAAATGATGATTTTATTTAAAAATTAAATTTGAAATATATTTAATACTATTTTGATAAAATGGAGTTAATTTTTTAAATCTTACGCATTTAAAAACTGTTACAATGAATTTTTTGGTTTTTTTCTGAAATATTTTAATTTTTGGTAGATAATAAAATATGATAATTTACAAAATGTGCTAAATAAAATAATTTTTTCATCATGCTTGAGTCATGGATGATATAAATGGGAATTATTTCAAACTCACATGCTCTGATTACTATATTTAGTCATAATAATCATCACTATTTCTTGTCTTGAGAAAAATAAAAAACTATTTATTAAAATAATAATAAAACACCCCTCTCCTCCACTATGAATACCACCCCTCACACCGTCTTCTCCTCAAACCTATCATTCTTTGATACATTACTATATTCTAAAAAATAGCCTTCCCCTGTCCATATATCACTTTTAGGAGCTCTAGGTCTCATCAAAATACGAAAACTAGGTGCCTTGAGGTGGATCTCAAGAGGTGAATTCCAGAGGTCAATCTTGTCTATTTTATTTTAATTTCATTTCAAATTTCAATTTATTTTCTTACCACCAATAATTAAAATGGAATGATAAATCCAGTACCTTAAATATACTATAATTATATAATTTTAAATAAAGATCTAACATTTGACTCCTCCCTCCCACTATTTTATCTAATAAATGAATGTGTCGCCTATGATGTGTTATTTTACTGACATCAAGGGTGACACACATTCGTTTTCCATAAATGTAGTCAGCGCTATTAATAAGACAATTAAATGGTTAAAAACAGATTTTAAATTGTATTTTAAAAATATTTATATGTTCTATTATTAACTTATACTCATAATACCAAATTATAAAACAAAATGAGTTTGGGTCGTTCAAAAAACAGCCAAAATTAAATTAAAATGATCATTATTAACTTTTACCTAATGAATCATCCTCATTGTATATAAAAAAAATACGTCATATGTACTTTTAAACTTCTATAATATCATTAAAAACATATAATAACAATTATGGATGTTACTAAGTATGTTAAATGAACTTCATTCATGAATACAGAGTGAATCATTCATGGAAACCATGAAAATGAATGCTCCCAAACGATAAATTAAACTCTATAACTCATACAATGGCACATAAAAGAACATAATAACACCAAAAAAATCATATTTATGTATAAAAGGGTATGAAATTGTGTATTAATTAATTTAATGTAATTATATATGATATTAACATGAAGGAACATTCTGTAAAAAATGTAAGTGGGATTCTTGAACCCGAGTCTCTTTCACTGGGGTTTCCATCTTTCACTCCATTTTCTATATTTTTATTCCTTAAAAGAAATTTATTAATTCTTATATTACCCATTTTGGGATATTCGTTTTTTCTACAGGATTTTATGACAAAAACATTATTTTTGAAAAGAACTAAAAAATCACACACCATTTACATCTCAAGATTGTTTCCATCACTCTAGGTTGATGATTCTTATATCTAGTATGTTATTAAATATTTAATTTAGAAGAACAATGTTTATGAATGTATTATTATGAATTTATACCCATTATTTTCCATGGGTTATTTATTTTCATGATTGTTATATGTTCTATGTGGCATGCATGATAATGCTGATGTTATGATTTGATGGGTAGCTCTAAAAAATTAAGTGAAATGTAAATGTTATGATGTGACTGGTGACTCTAGAATTATATAGACCTCCGGTGCATTTGGTAATGGGAAAAACCTCATGTGTAACGGGAAATATGCATGAACATTATGCTATAGTTTTTCACAACTATTTTTGGTAGTTGACCACTCAGACATGATGTATCATTTTTATGCATTTCCATAATCCATGTATTCCCTTAATTCTTCCTCTAATGATTATGACCACAAGATTATGTTATGATAATAATGATTATTCTCACTACATATTGTTTTCCTCTTACTATGATTTTATCTCATGTCTTTTTGATGTATATTCTCATGTTAGTACATGAACAAAGGAGAGTCTAAGGGATACTAAGAAGTTAGAGAAGAACAAATTAAATAAATGTTTATGTTTTTATTCGAAACGTTATGTATGGTAATAGTTATCAAAAGAACCTAAACCATTGGATCATATTTGTGTAATTATTTTATGTTTTTTATCTTTATAATGATGTAATTGTAATGTATTAAAAGGTAGGGTGGCTATAGTTCGTATCAGTGGATAGTTTAGTCAATTTGGGAATTATGATTAGAGAAACATACTGAAAACCATTAGTGTGTGACTAAGTATAAGTAAGCACCCATGATGAATTGATTATCAAAGGGATACCACAAAATATTCTTTAAAAAAATTATAATTGAATAAATAATATTTTCATGATGTTTTGACTTTTTTTTTTCTAGTCTTTTCTATTATAGAAATTTCAGGGTACCAGGAGAAACTAGGCCAACAACCATTGCTATATAAAATTCAATGATTGCTCAAATGATATCCCCAAAGCATTGGGAGGTGCATTAAAAACTTTCATGGAGATTCTTATCAATCTGTCTCTGGTAATGAACAATAATCCAAATAATGTGGAACACCCTCCTTCACCAAAGAGGGAGCAATTTTCTATTGAGGGTTTTATGTTGAAACTACCACAAATGATTAGTGAATCTTTCGATCCAATATTTGTAGAATAGTGGGTCAACTCAATGAAGAAAATATTTTCTATAATTCTCTATTATGAGATGGATAAGGTGAATCTTTTTTGTTTATCATTTAATTGTAGAGTCCAGTCACTAGCGGGATTTGATTAAGAACACCAAGTTAGGGGGATGAAATTGATGAAATTGAGTGCGATGATTTTACGATAATTTTTCATAAAAAGTATTTTCCACAAACTATTCAAACTATTATGGAGAGATATTTCGTAGAGATGAAGAAAAAGGAAGTAATATATGTCACCACCTTTAAATAAAATTTCAGAAGGCTTTTTAGGTATGCTTAGGGTTTTGTTATCAAAAATCATAAAAAAATTGATAGACTCATTAGAACATTAAAACCACACCTCTGAAATACTCATCAACTTTTGGGCTTTAGAATTTCTAAAAATGTAGATCAATGTTAGCCCAATGTGGATATGAATTTTTGATAATGGTCCCATTTCAATGGTGATAAGAAAAAAAACATGGTGTTTGATGCCATAAGATCTAATGAGATAGGTTGAAAGAAAAATCAACCTCACACATCTTCAAAATGTGGAAGAAACATCATGGGAACTACCTTAAAGGGATGGGGAAATTATTAATGTCTGAGAGAAAAGTCCACCAACCTCATGAATGTCGATAATACATGAAAATGCATAAAAATGTGGTGGTGTAAAGTAAATAACCACACATGGTCCAATGATATGACAACATGGAGTAAGGCCACTTTTCAAGACAATGCACTAAACCTCGAGTCCTCTAGGGTAATCAAAGTCATCAGCCAAAGAAACCAAAGGAGCAAGGGGAGGCTTAATCCATCTCTACTACAAAAGTGGAAGACAAGAACGAAGTCATATAAGGTACACTATCTATTCAATCAAGAATGGGAAAAGTATTATTTGATTCTTGTTCTATACTTTCATTTATATCTCATAGTTTTTCTAGAAGTATTGAATCAATGATTTTAATCCTTGAAGTAGAGATATCTATAAAAACCACTAGTGGTGCAATCATTGAATCCCATGTGTTTTACACTTCCCCTATTATAGTATGTGGTAAGATTCCTCTATAAAATCCTATGATACTTCCATTGTTTAAATTTGATTCTATAATTGGAATGGATTGGCTCTCATTATATATATCACATGTAAACTATCGAGAAAAGGAAATATATTTTCATATTCCAAACTGTCCTCTGCTCCTCTATAAATTAATGGAATATCGTTAATCTCCATTCAAAAATACTTCAATGGTGAGAGGGTTGATTCCTAATGAAGAGGCATAACTTGGTAAAATGTATAAGTCAATGAAAGTTTTCCACCTAAGGGAAATTCTCATTGTGAGGGTGTAAAGTGAAGAATTTTTTAAGAGTTACCTGGACTTCCCCTAGATCATGAGGTAGATTTCCCAATAGAACTCAAACCCAGAGCTACTCCGATCTCAGGGTGTTTTAATAGAATGGATACTATTGAACTGGAGGAGTTAAATAATCGGCTAAAAGTGAATTTGGATAAAGTGGTAATACACCCTTGTTCATCCCCTTGGGGTGTTCCAGTGCTATTTTTCATGAAGAAGGATGTGTCAATGCATTTGTGTATCAATTATCAAGAACTCAAAAAAATAACCATAAAGAACAAGTATCATACTTTTAGGATTCATGACTTATTTGATCATTTCAAAGGTTCTCGGTATTTCTAAAAGGTATACCTTCGTTCTGGATATCAATAGATAATGGTTAAGAAGGAAGACATTCAGAATAATCCCTTTCGTAAAAGGTATCGACACAATGAGTTTTTGGAGATGCCCTTCAGACTTATTAATACCCTTGCAATATTCAAGGATTTTAGGAATAATATCATTATAAAATACCTCAAAATTTTGGTACTATTTATTGATGACATTCTCATCTACACCAAGAGAAAATAAGAACATGAAGAACATTTATGACTTTTCCTGGTGACATTGAGTAACGAGATGTTTTACACCAAGTTCAAAAAGTGTGACTTTTGGAAGTAGTGAGTCATGTTATTGGTACATGGGATCAAAAGTTTTGGAATTATTATAGACCCCTCAAAAACTAGGGAAACTAAGGAATAGTCCAGGCTATCTAGTGTCATATAAATCTGTAGTTTTCTTAGTTTTTCAAGGTAGTATTGATGTTTTTTGAGATATTTCACTTGATTTTACATGACCACTACCTAAGTAAACAATGAAAGGGGTAATTTAAATCTATATGGATGAATTTTTAGTAATATTAATAGAGCCAAATATATGGAGGACCACTTCACCTGTACTCACATCAATAAAAAGTGGAAATTGATTTGTGATATATAGTGATTCTTTGATGAAAGGCATGAAATGTTTACTCATGAAAATTTATAATGTGATATCCTACGCATCAATATTTTTGATGATAAATGATAATATCTACCTTACATAATATCTAGAGCTAGAATCTATGATTATTTCCTTGAAAATCTAGAAAAATTACCTCTATGGTGACCAATGTGATAAATATACTGATCACAAGATCCTAAGGTATACATTCATAAAAAATAGACCAAAATTCCTCCATATAGATGGTTTAAGCTAATCAAATACTAAAATTACTCTATTCACTATCATCCTAGAAATAAAAAAATGTAGATGATGCTATTAGCAGAAAAGAACTAGCTACTCTATCCATGTTGTAGATTGAGAACGACTCTGTCTTCATGACTATACATTTAATTTTTATGGAAATCATAACCATAGGTAAAAATGCTTCTTTTCCCAAATTATTTCCCAACCATCTATCAAAGATATGATTAAGGAGGAATAGAGTGATGATACAGAGTTGAAAAAGAATATGAATTCAATAATGGAAGGGAAGGTGCAATAGTTCCATATCGATGATGACTATGTAATTTAGTTTGAAACATGGATCTTTGTGACTTCATCACCTAGGATAAAGAATGAGCTATTGGAAATGCACATAGAATAACATTTCTATAATATCTGGCAGCACTAAGATGTACTACAGTCTTCAAGAACACTTCTGGTGGGATAAATAGAAGAGAAGATTGTAGAATATGTCTCAAGTTTGTTGATATGACAAAAAGTTAAAAAAAAGAGTTAAAAAAGTCCAAAGGGATGATGCAACCATTGCCTATATCCATATGGAAATGGTATAATTTCACCAGGGACATTTGCATGGGTTTTTAGAAGGAATCCAAAGTAACTAATGTGATATGGGTTTTGGTGGACCAACTCAACCAGATTACATAGATTATCACTATTTGATAAGTTATCTTTCTTGAACAACTTTATATGATATATGTGAAGGAAGTGGTGAGCCTACATGGGGTTATAATCTTTATTGTATCTGATCATGATCCTAGGATCAGCTCTAAATTTTGGAGGAGTCTTCTATATACCTTGAGTATTTAATTGAAATTATGCATGACCTATCACCCCCAAACTAATAGAAAATTTGATTAGATTATTCTGGAACTTGAAGATATGATAAGAGTGATCTAATTTAAATTCAACGGTTTATAGGATCATCATCTCCCATTGGATGATTTATCATACAAGAATACCTGCCAATCAAGTATTAAAATGGATCCATATTAAGATATGTATGGAAATCGATGTAGATCTCTAACCTGTTGGGATGAATTTGGAGAAATATAGCTACTAACACATGATCTTGTACAAGAGATGACAGAAATAGTTCAAACAATCCAAAAACATATCAAAGATACCCTAAGTCATAAATATATATATACTGAAAATGTAGGAGGGGTTTAGAGTTTGACATTGTAGACAAAATATTCCTTCAAATAGCACCGTGGAAGAGATTCAAGTGTTTTGAAAATAATGGGATGATAAGCCCAAGGTACATTGACCCCTTGGAGATTCTGGATCACATAGGAACCATTACCTATTAGATTGAACTTACACCGTATATGGATCTAGTACATGGTGTGTTTCATGTATCACTCATGTGTATGTACTTACCAGATCCCTCACATGTACTGATCTCTAAGGTAGTACAATTGGAAGATGGTATTTGTTACGAGGAGTAGCTAGTAAAGATTTTGGATTGGAGAGACAAGGTTATACATGACGAGACAATACACCTTTTCAAAGTGTTGTGTAGGAACCATAATTATGAAGAATAAACTTGGGAACTAGATGTTCTGAGGAAAGATATGTACCATCAACTATTTTTTTAAACTGAAATTTCTATTGTCAAATTTTGAAAGGGGGGAAGAGTTTAACTACCAAAACTTTTATCAATGGAAATTCTCTTCTTATAATGTCATATAAAATAAAATTGGAAATCAAAATACCACATATTGATTAAATTAACTACTAAATAAAAAATGGAATTTATATCCTAGACATTAAACATTATTTTCCATATCTTTGTTTTGAATTTTGAAATTCTGACATATACGGTTACGATCAGTAATATATTTTGAGTCTAATAGGAAAAACATAATTCTTGGTGAATAGTAACATACCCTTATGAATATTAATGATACCCTTATAATTAATAATATGAAACTTATTAATATTCAAATAGACAAATGAGTAGTAACCTCACCAATTAATGTATAAATAAGTTTGAGGCACCTTATAAATGAGGGTGTATATTTTTAAAACAAAATTATTATGTGTTGCTATTTTTGTGAGTAATAAATACTTAATTACAATTTAAATTACAAAAAAATTTAGAAAAATTAATTTCCAAAAAATTTATTCCAAAATAAATATTTTTCCAATGATTTTACAAAAATCTTATGAGACCTTAAATAATTTTTCAATGTGTATTAAAATCTATTTTAATTTTAAAATTTGTATTTTTCAAGTAAATTATAATTTTATTTAAAAATTAAATTTTAGAAATTTAGATAATTATTTTTTTTAAAAGGGGATAATTTTTTTAATTATACACATTATAAAATAGGGAGGGGTGAATTTTTCATATTTTTCTAAAATTTGTTAATTTTTTGCGAATAGTGTAATTTGATAATATATGAAATAATCTGAATAAATGAATTTATGCATCATGCATGTAACACCCCAACCCCAGTTACCCAGAGTTGGTGCATTATTACATAACATTGGCATGATCACAAGAAAGATCAAATCTCTAAAGACCGATTGGTTTAGTAGCCTTGGAAGCACTATATATATTCATATGTCTTACATTACATCATAAAGTAAAAACTACTACTACAACATATTGTCTCCATTTTCCACACTCATATCCCCACATAATATCCCTGCATGTCATTCATAATTTACTTCTTCAATTCCTGGGATAAATAAAACATATAAAAGGGGTGATCTCAAATGCCCAGTAAGGATAACAATATAGCGAAAACTTTCATAAATAAGAATAAACATTTAAGGAAATGTATATCTAAAACAAAATCCTTTTAAACATGAACATCAACATATAATGTCAAAAGTAAAATGAAATAACGCCATTTACTTATTCACATGGAAATTCTACTAATCGAATAATCCCATGCAATATCAATAACCACTTTCATAATGATGGAATGCATAATGGCAGACTATCATAACCACATAGCCAAGGCCTCGTGCCAAGACTACAAATAAGATTTTGACAAGGCATTGTGCGAAGACACTAGTTGGTATCATGAGACCTACCAATGCATCGAGGAGCTATAGCGGGCTCCACCCGTCACATATTAAGTCCAACGCATTCCCATATGAAAAGGTTTAAACATAACATAAACCTTCATATTAAAACTAGCATATGAAATGTCAATATAATAACCATAAACCATGAATGGTATAAAAATAGCACATCCACAGTCAAACATATCACAAAACCGTAAATACAATATAGTAGATTTGTATCATAATTAATCAACATTAAATAAGCGTAAAATCATTCAAAGGATGTTGACATAGATGAAATCAAAATTCTTTTTAAAGAAATATCTCTTTCTATTTTGAAATAATTTAAGAGTCATATATTTATAAAATAAAACATTTTATTTGAAAATATTCTCATAAGCTTGTAAGGGAAGCTTCGAAGATTTTATAACGGCGAAATATAGCCGCACCCGCCGTATATGTTAAAAAAACAATCTTACCTTAATTCTGTTGAAAAGGATAAAAAGCACATTGTTTGGAAAATGACGGAAATATTCCTTTATAAACCTCTTATAAAAAGTCAAACAAGGGTATAAAGGAATTTAACCCATATTCTAGTAAATAGTAAAAATGTTTTGAAATTCATTTTTAAGAAACATGAATGTGGATGATAATGATATCCCAGTAGATTATTACATATAAACAACCTCGGATAATGAAGAGATTGTAAAATAAACCCTTACCTTGTACTTTTCCTTGGTTGGGGTAGGCTATCCTCCTATATAATGGTGAAATAATTGTTATTAAATTATTCAAGAATCATATACATTAATATGATATCATGTATGATCTTTTAACATTGATTTGTTAATAATATCTTAGTATTATCGTTGTTTCGGGTGTTAACTTACTCGTTTTATTTTATATGTTTGGTTACGTAAGCCATGTTTGTAATGTATAAGTTGTATATTATTCATATCCAGAATTATATCAAGTCCTTAAACATCATTTTTAAATCATCAAATGATAATTATACTTGAATGGATACGATGGAGAATGAATCTCATCACGTTCGTGGAGACGGTAGTCCGTACATACGCACGAGCGACAATATCATTCTTTTGATATTAAAATACTATATAAATGGATGCTATATCATATATACAGAATCATTAACATGTTATATTAATTATTTACATGGGTTACACATCATTATTATAACAATTCAAATAATATTATATTGAATAACAATTACACCACGACGTGGAGATGGTAAGCTGTACGTACGCACGTATGGTGACATGTTATTCAAATGGTGGATAGAAAACTGAATATGGTTGTACCATATTTATAATAACTTCACAGTATATATATGATACTGGAGTTATTATTTTATAATGGTAATAACAAAGGAAGAAAATGTGGAAGAAGAAAGGAACAGGGAAAAGCGTGGTGAAATCGTTACCTCTTCTTTGGGTTCTTCCTTTTGATTTGATCATAAGGGCTCCATAGGTTGGCATTCGGATCGAAATAAGGCCTCTAGGTTATAGTGAGGGAAGTTGGGAGAGTATTTGGGTAGAGTTTGGGCGATCCAAAAGTCTTTTAAGGTGTGAAGAAATGAGAAGTAGGGGTTCTTTTTTATAAGAGGGGTGAGGGTCACCTTTGGAAAAGCTAGAAATATTAATTTATAATAAATTCATATTCGGTTTCTAATGGCTGAAAAGCTGATTATTTAAATGTTAAGGTGGGGATAGGTCCAAAAAAATTCAACCAATAGAATTTAGACAGGTTTGTGTTACTATATTAACATTATCTTTATGTATTAACTCTTAGTTAATTAGTTTGACATTTACCATGTCACTTTGTAATTTTATATTATATAGTTATTAAAATTACTATATACATCCAAGAGACCCCTAAGTGGTCCATTGATGATACAAATATCATGATATAAGTCTCTTGGCCGAACTTTAGATTTTTAGGAATTTAATATCAATTAATAATATAATAATTGTTTTAAAAACTCTTTTGTGTCAATTTTGACACTATTCAATAGTTGATTTTTGTGAAACTCATAACAGAATGATTACTTTGAAAAAAGTTAATTAAATCAATACTAATATGTATTATTATCCTATAAACTTAGTGTAATTCATTAAAAGTCTAAAATTATATTTATTTGGGTATTTATAATATCAATTATTTTAATTTTTTACTATTATGGTAATTACTGCATCATCATTGTGTCACAACTTAATTAAATTATTTAATGTCTAAAAATTATAAATAAACTATCATTATGTAGGAAATCATTTTATGTTTCTAATGAATATTTATAGTCGAAAATCTAACATATATAGCCCTATGTAAGAATTGTTTTTCTAAAAGATATATACTTATGTCATATTTGAACTTATTTTAACTTAATTAAAATTAAGCGTCCCTATCACCTACAAGTGGCTCCATGGGGTCCCACAATCGACAAAAAGATACCTATGGTCGAACATGTATCAACAAATAAGTCTAGGACACGTTTTAGTGTAATTTATTATTATTATAATATTATTTTTTAACCCTTATTTACCGGATTTACCCATAACCATGGTAAATAAAATATTTACCGAAATAATTATTCAAAATGTCTAAATATAAAAGTTACCTATTTACACATTGTGAACACCCAGATTCCAAATATGGAATCCATTTTTCCAATTTCAAAACACAGAAGTGGCAGAAATTAATTGAAAATTAATTCCCGTTGTTAAAACAAAAAGCGTGTTTTTAAGAGATAATAACTATCAAAAGATTGACACTTGTTTATGTCCGGTTTAATTGTAAAATTGTGTCCAATGACAAACATTGTATTAAATGGTAAAAATATATTCTAAATATACTTTAAAACCACTCAAATTCATAATTTTATCACTATTAATTATTTTTATTAAAAAAGTTGTCTTTAATTAAAATTTATTAATTTTCACTATTCATCAAAATATTGAAGTTATCCGAAAAGTACCAAAATTTCATCTTAGGCTAAATTCGATATTAAGAATCCAAAAATGTAGTCCATTTTGAAATATAAAATATATATAATTTCAAAAATTAGGTATTAATATTCATAACTACTAGTTTGATTGGTTATGGTGTGTTAGAACTCGGTGTTGTGTACAACACATGGTATCACATTATTCAAAGAGAAGCGTACCATAGAAGATTGGGGTGTTACATTGTCCCCTCCTTCAAATAATTTTGTCCTCGAAATTTCCAGAATACTACCGCATGAAAAGACTCGGGTGGTTCTTCATCATATGTTCCTCGGTTTCCCACGTTGCCTCTTCCATCTTATGGTTTCTCCAAAAAACTTTTACCAAATGTGTCATCCGGTTTCTCAGTACTTGTTCTCTCGTATCATGAATCCTGACGGGCTCTTTACAATAAGATAGATTGGGTTCCAGTTCTAAATCTTTATAGGTGAGTAAATGCATTGGGTCAGGCATGTATTTCCTGAACAGAGATACGTGGAACACATCGTGAACTTTGGAGAGACTTGGCGGCATTGCCAATCGGTAAGCTACAGCCCCAATTCGTTCTAGAATTTCAAAAGGTCTGATGTACTTGGGACTCAATTTTCCTTTCTTACCAAAACGTATGACTCCCTTCCATGGAGATACCTTCAGGAAAACATGGTCACTGACATGAAATTCTAAATCCTTCCTTCGATTATCGGCATAGCTCTTCTGCCTACTTTGAGCTGCTTTGATGTGATTTTGGATTACCTTCACATTTTCCATCGTTTCCTCCACCAGTTATTGACCTAAAAGTTTTCTTTCACCAACGTCATCCCAACAGGTTGGTGTGCGACATCTCTTTCCATATAACGCTTCATATGGTGCCATCTGAATACTCGAATGAAAGATATTGTTATAGGAAAATTCTATCAGAGGTAAATACTGATCCCACATACCCTGAAAGTCAAGTGACCAAGATCTCAACATGCTTCTATGGTTTGAAAAGTCCGTTCTGATTGTCCGTCTATCTGAGGGTGGTAAGCAGTGCTCAAATGAAGTTCAGTATCTAGGGATTTTTGATGACTTTTCCAGAATCTTAAAGTAAAATGAGGATCACGATCAGAAACAATCGATAGGGGTACTCCATGAAGTCTCACAACATCATTAATATGTAGGCTTTCTAGATGTTACAAGGGTATATCTTCTCTTATATCAAGAAAATGTGCTGACTTGGTAATACGATCAACAATAACCCATATTGAATCATTCCTTCTAGGATTCTTTGGTAGTCCCATGACAAAGTCCATCGTAATATTGTCCCATTTCCACTCCGGTATGGGAAGAGGTTGCATGACTCCTCTAGGCTGATGCCTTCCAGCTTTCACTTTTTGACAAACCATACATCTTGACACAAAATCAGAAATATCCCTCTTCATGTTGTCCCACCAAAAATGTTCCTTCAAATCTCTATACATTTTGGTTCTCCCAGGATGTATAGAGAAATTGGAACTATGAGCATCATCCAACAATTCCCTTTTTAGATCAGCTATATCGGGAACACAATGTCTCTTCCCAAATTTCAAAATTCCATCTTCATACACAAAGTCTCTCAATCTCCCATCATTCACATCTTTAATCTTCTTTTGAAATTCTTCATCATCGGTCTGAGAACTCTTAATCCTTTCTAGTAAAGATGGTTTGTCAACCATTTGAAAAAGCATTGATGTTTCACCTTCCATGGTTATTCCCATGTCCATATTCACTAGATCCATGAAAATTGGATCCCTTTCAATTATCATATTGTTCAAAACTCCATGATCTTTTCTGCTCAAAGCATCTGCCACCTTGTTTTCATTCCCCGGGTGGTATTGTATCGTGCAATCATAATCCTTGAGTAATTCAAGCCATCTCCTTTGCATCATGTTGAGTTCTTTTTGTTAGAAAATATACTTCAAACTCTTGTGATCAGTATAAATCTCTCATTTTTCACCATAGAGGTAGTGACTCCATATCTTCAAAGAAAAGATCACAGATGATAACTCGAGATCATGAGTAGGATAGTTTTGTTCATGAATTTTCAACTTTCGTGATGCATAGGCAATAACCCTATCATTCTGCATGAGGACACAACCAAGTCCCTTCTTCGATGCATCACTATAAATAACGAACCCATCATTCCCCGATGGTAGAGTCAATATAGGAGCATTGACTAATCTTCTCTTCAGTTCTTCGAAACATTCTTCAAACTCTTTTGTCCAAAAAAATTTAACCCCTTTACGTGTGAGCTTAGTTAATGGGTTAGCCAATCGGGAAAAATTCTGGACGAAATGTCGATAATAACCTGCTAAACCAATAAAACTACGTACCTAAGTTATACTCGTCGGTGCTATCCATTCATGGATTGCCTTAGTTTTAGAAGGATCAACAGAGATTCCATCTTTAGAGACAATATGGCCAAGAAAAGAAATCTCCTGAAGCCAGAATTCACACTTGCTAAACTTCCCATATACTTCATGTGTTCTCAGAGTCTTAAAGATAATGCGCAAGTGATTTTCATGATCTTCGTAGCTTTTTGATTATACCAAGATATCGTCAATAAATACCACCACAAATTCATCGAGATACTCCTTGAAAACTCTATTCATCAAATCCATGAATACAGAGGGTGCATTAGTCAATCCAAAAGGAATTATAGTAAACTCGTAATGCATGCACCTGGTTCGAAATGCTGTCTTTGGAATGTATTCCTTCTTCACACACAACTGATGGTATCCGGATCGAAGGTCAATCTTTGAAAAGTATTGAGCTCCATGCAGTTGGTCAAATAAATCATCAATTCGAGGTAGGGGATACTTGTTCTTTGTTGTTATGGCATTGATCTTCCTATAGTCGACACATAACCTCATAGATCCATCTTTCTTTTTAACAAAAAGAACAGGGGCTCCCCATGGAGAAAAACTAGGGCAAATAAATCCCTTATTACGCAATTCCTCTAGTTGTTTCTTTAGTTCAACTAATTCTATAGTGGCCATTCTATAAGGGGTCTTCGATATAGGCCTTGACCGAGGAATTAATTCAATGGAAAACTCAACTTCTCGTTCTGGAGGATGTCCAGGTAAATCTTCCAAAAATACATCTACATATTCTTTTATAATAGGTACATCCTCTATTTGAACATTGCTTTCCTCACCCATAGTCATTTCATTCCCTTCCTCCCCAATAATTGAATTTAGTTGAGCTATTGGGGGTGGATATAGATAGGAATTAGGTGGTGAAGATTCTTCTCTAAAGATAAGGTGTTCCATATCATCATCATCAAGAATCATAACATCTTTCTTCTTACAATAAATCATCACATCATAGTCCGAATGCCAGTCCATACCGAGGATTATATCGAACTCAATCATAGGTATGACGATGAGATCAGCAGATAAAGAACATTTATGTGCTCTAATGGGGACTGATTCATAAAACTTTGTTGCAATGATACTTCCCTTAGGAGTTTTAACTGACAACTCCCCTGTTAAGACAAATTGAAAATATCTAATTTTGTTAGCAAACTGGGATGATATGAAACAATGCGATGATCCAGAATCCCATAATGCATTTGCTAAACATGAGGAAACCATTAAATTACCTGCCACCACATCTTTCAGAGCTTCTACCTCAGCAGTAGTGATAACATAAGCTTGGCCTTGATCCCCTGGCCTTTTTTGAGGTAATTTCTCCTTACTCTTAGGACATTCATTTTCATAATGCCCCATATCCTTGCATTTGTAGCACTGAACATTGGTAGCTTTCGTCTTCCCCTTGCAATCACGAGCTTGGTGGCCTTTTTCACCACACTTGTAACAGACTCCCATTCCCTTCAAGCAAGTACCGGGGTGTTTCTTCCAACATTTACCACAAGATGGATATTCAACCTTTCTCTTCTTCCCCTTATTTCCATTCCCAAATTTATCAACATGTATCTTCTTATCTGGCTTTTCTTTAAAGTCATAAGACCTATAGAATTCCTTTTCGGTCTTGATAGCAGATGATACAATGTCTTCATACGATGAAAAGGATTGTGAGACTAATGCTCGATGGAGAAATGGTTTTAACCCATCAAAGAAACGATCAATCATACTTCTTGGGTTACATATATAATCTCCAGCATACCTTGCTAACCTTGTAAAGTTAGCCTCATAGTTTGCAACATTCTCGTCCTCCTTCTGTCTCAGACTCAGAAATTGTCATTCCATATCTGCTTGATGGTCACAAGGAATGTATTTTTCTAAAAAAAGGTCTTTGAACACCCTCCATTCCATATTTGATACTTAATCATCTTCCTTCATGTTTTGAATCAATGACCACCATTGATCAGCATCTCAAGTGAGTCGGTAAACTGCCATGATAACTATTTCCCTTTCACTACTCCCCAAAGCCTAAAATATTTTCTCTGGGGAATTTATCCATTTCTCAGCTACTAAGGTATTTTTACTCCCATTGAACGTTGGTTGTTGTTGCCTCATGAATCGATCTAACATTGATCCTCCACGCTGTGGATCAGCGTGCTTCATATGGGTAAGGTTATTATTCATAAACTGATTAAGTTGTCCCAGTATGGTGATTAGCTGATCGGCACCAGTTGCATCACTAGCTCCACTATAATTATCTTGAGCAGGAGGGAAATCCCTACATGGAGTGCGTGCATTGATACAGTTTCCATTTCTTCCAATAGGCACCATTTCTAAACAATGGTATAAGCTAGATCAGTTTTTGAATAAAAATATATAATCCCATACTTACAAAACACTTAACATAAATTGAACTATTTATGGATATAATCCATAATCAAAAGAATGTTTTATTTGAGGAAGTATATACTCATAAACCCTTCATAATGATTTGTAAAGAAAATGAGAGTTATCCTAAGCATATCCCCCGTTTGTGTCGTAACCAAGAGTGCAGCAAGGCCTGTTGACGTGCACCAGTTCCCGTTCGAGTCTAGCTCAAAGCGGTGTTTTTGGGTTTTACCCCTAGGTACATCTGTGCCAGATCCGCCTCTACCTGCTCGTATCCAGATAGGGATGTATTTCTTGGAAAACTCACAAAATCTCTACAATACCAAAATTCTTGGAATTTCTTCTATACTAATCCTCAAAGTTCATCTTAGGTCTACGTGCTCTAATTAGAGTTTATCTAAATCTAGCTTCCAAGGTTTCTACTAAACTTCCTCTGATACCAACTGAAATGCCCAGACCCCAGTTACCAAGATTTGATGCATTATTACATAACATTGGGATGATCATGAGAAAGGTCAAATCTCGAAAGACAAATTGGTTTAGTAGCCTTGGAAACACTAGATATATTCATAAGTATTACATTACATCATAAAGTGAAAAACTACTACAAAAACATATTGTCTCCATATTCAACACTCATATTCCCACATAATATCCCTATAGGTCATTCATAATTTACTTCTTCCCTTCCTGGGAAAAATAAAACATAGAAAATGGCTGAGCTCAAATGCCTAGTAAGGATAACAATATAGTGGAAACTTTCATAAATAAGAATAAACATTTAAGGTAATGTATAACTAAAACAAAAGCCTTTTAAACATGAAATTCAAAATACTATGGGAAAAGTTAAATTAAATAATGCCATTTACTTATTCACATGGATATTCTACTAATCGAATAATCACATGAAATATCAATAACCACTTTCATAATGATGGAATACATAATGCCAGACTATCATAACCACATATCCAAGGCCTCGTGGAAAGACTATAAATAAGATTTTTCCAAGGCCTTGTGCCAAGACACTAGTTTGTCTCATGAGACCTACTGATGCATCGAGGAGCTATAGAGGGCTCCACCCGTCACATATTAAGTCCAATGAATTCCCATATGAAAAGGATTAAACATAACATAAACATTCGTATTAAAACTAGCATATGAAATGTCAATACTTTCACCATAAACCATGAAGGGTATAAATATAACACATCCACATTCAAACATATCACGAAACCTTCAATACAAAATAAAAGTTTTGTATCATAATAAATAAACTTTAAATAAGTGTAAAATCCATCAAAGGATGTTGACATAGACGAAATCAAAATTATTTTTAAAGAAATATCTCTTTCTATTTTGAAATCATTTATGAGTCATATATTTATAAAATAAAACATTTTCATTGAAAATATTTTTATAATCTTGTATGGGATGCTTTGAAGATTTTATAACGGCGAAAATAGCCGCACCCACCGTATAAGTTAAAAAACATTCCTACCTTAATTCTGTAAAAAAGGTTAAAAAGCACCTTGTTTTGAAAACGATGGAAGGATTCCTTTATAAACCTCTTATAAAAAGTAAAACAAGGGTATAAATGACTTTAACCCATATTCTAGTAAATAGTAAAGATGTTTTGAAATTCATTTTTAAGAAACATGGATGTGGATGATAAAGAGATCCCAGTAAATTATTACGTATAAACAACCTCGGATAATGAAGAGATTGTGAAATAAACCCTTACCTTGTACTTTTCCTTGGTTGGGGTATGTTAACCTCCTGTATAATGGTGAAATAATTTTTATTAAATTATTGAAGAATCATATACATTAATATGATATCATATATGATCTTTTAACATTGATTTGCTAATAATATCTTAGTATTATCTTTGTTTCAGGTGTTAACTTACTCATTTTATTTTATATATTTTGTTATGTAAGCCATGTTTGTAATGGATAGGTTGTATATTATTCATATCCAGAATGATATCAAGTCCTTAAAAATCATTTTTAAATCATCATATTATAATTATACTTGAATGGATATGATGGAGAATGAATCTCATCATGTTCGTGGAGACGGTAGTCCATACGTACGCACGAGCGACAATACCATTCATTTGATATTAAAATAATATATAAATGGATGGTATATCATATATACAGAATCATTAACACGTTATATTTATTATTTACATGAGTTACACATCATTATTATACCCATCCAAATAATAATATATTGAATAACAATTACACCATGACGTGGAGACGGTAAGCCGTACGTACGCACGTATGGTGACATGTTATTTAATGGGTGCATAGAATACTGAATATGGTTGTACCATATTTATAATAACATCACAACATATATATGATACTGGAGTTATTATTTTAGAATGGTAATAAAAAAGGAAGAAAAATTGGAAGTAGAAAGGAACATGGAAAAGGGTGGTGAAATCATTACCTCTTCTTCGGGTTCTTCCTTTTGATTTGTTCAAAAGGGCTCCTTAGGTTGGCATTCTGATCAAACTACAGCCTCTAGGTTGTAGTGAGGAAAGTTGGGAGAGTATTGTGTCAGAGTTTGGCCGAACCAAAAGGCTTTGAAGGTTCGATGAAATGAGAATGATGAGTGCCATTTTATAAGAGGGGTGAGGGGCACCTTTGGAACAGCAAGAAATATTAATTTATAATAAATTCATATTCGGTTTCTAATGGCTCAAAAGATGATTATTTAAATTTTACGGTGCGGAGAGGTCAAAAACCATTCAACAAATAGAATTTAGAAAGGTTTGGGGTACTATATTAACCTTATCTTTAAGTATTAACTCCTAGTTAATTAGTTTGACATTTACCATGTCACTTTTTATTTTATATTATATAGTTAATAAAATTACAATATATATCCACGAGAACCCTAAGTGGACCATTAATGATACCACTATCATGATATAAGTCTCTTGTCTTAGCCTTAGATCTTTATGAATTTTATATCAATTAATAATATAATATTTCTTTTAAAAATTCTTTTATGTCAATTTTGACACTATTAAATAGTTGATTTTTTGTGAAACTCATAACAGAATTATTACTTCGAACAAAGTTAATTAAATCAATACTAATATGTAATATTATCCTATAAAATTATTTTAATTCATTAAAAGTCTCAAATTATATTTATTTTTGTATTTATAATATCAATTATTTTAGTTTTTCACTATTATGGTAATTACTACATTATCATTGTGTCATAAATAAATTAAATTATTTAATGTCTAAAAATTATTAATAAAATATCCTTATGTAGGAAATATGTTTATATTTCTAATGAATATATATAGTTGAAAATCCAACATATATAACCTTAGGTAAAAATTTTATTTCGAAATGATATATACTTATGTCATTTTTGTACTTATTTTAACTTAATTAAAATTAAGTGTCCCTATCACCTACAAGTGGCTTCACGGGGTCCCAGAATCGACCCAATGATGTCTATGGTCGAAACTATATCAACCAATAATTCTAGGACATGTTTTAGTGTAATTTAGTATTATTAAAATATTATTTTTAACCATTATTTACCAGATTTACCCTTAACCATGGTAAATAAAATATTTTCCGAAGTAATTATTCAAAATGTATAAAAATAAAAGGTACCTATTTACAAAATTTGAAAATCCTGATTACAAATATGGAATCCATTTTTCCAAATTTAAAACACATAAGTGGTAGAAATTAATTTAAAATTAATTCCCATTGTTAAAACAAAAAGCATGTTTTTAAGAGATAATAACTTTCAAAAGATTGACACTTGCTTATGTCTGGTTTAATTATAAAATTTTGTCCAATGAACAAAATTTTATTAAATGGTAAAAATATATTATAAATATACATTAAAACCACTCAAATTTATAATTTATCACTCTTAATTATTTTGATTAAAAAAGTTGTTTTTAATTAAAATTTAGAAATTTTCACTATTCATCAAAATATTAATGTTATCTGAAAAGTACCAAAATTTCACCTTAGGATAAATTAGATATTACGAATCCAAAAATGAATTCCATTTTTAAATATAAAATATATATATAATTTCAAAATGTAGGTATTAATATTCAAAACGGCTAGTTTGATTGGTTATGCTATGTTAGAACTCGGGGTTGCATACAACACACACTATCACATTATTCAAAGAGAAGCGTACCATAGAAGCTTGGGGTGTTACAATGCATTAGTCATGTCAGATGTAAATGACCATATGTTTGAAATCACAATCATGTATTGCTATATATAGTCAAAATAATCCTCATTATTTCTTGTCTTGAGTAAAATAATAAACTAGTGATTAAAATAATAAAAAAATGCCTCTATCCTCCTCTACAAATACCACCCCTAACACCTCTTCTCATCACAAATCTCATCCTATGAGCCTCACCAATATTATACCCAATATACGTTTATAGTACCTCCCCAATGACCATAATCACTTAGTCTCCCCAATATACCAATTCTAGGTTCCTTGAGGGGCATCTCAATAGGATAATTCAAGAGGTAAATCCTATCAATTTTCTTTTGACATCCTTTCAAATTTCAATTTCTATTATTATTTCCTCTACTCACTTCATCCAAATGGGATGATAACTATAGTAACCTAAATATACATTAATTACATTATGTTAATGGAAGATCCAACAATTAACTTCTCCCTCTCTTTC
Source organism: Viscum album (assembly GCA_963277665.1). Classification (NCBI taxonomy): domain Eukaryota; kingdom Viridiplantae; phylum Streptophyta; class Magnoliopsida; order Santalales; family Viscaceae; genus Viscum; species Viscum album. The sequence goes on along the minus strand of OY728129.1, from coordinate 1,158,884,821 downwards.
AATCATATTATGAATGAAATTGTTGCCTGTGATGTGTTAATTTACCGTCATTGTGGGCGATGCACTTTCATTTTCCATAAACATATTCATGGAAAATAATAAGAAAATTAAGTGGTTAAAAAATTAGTTTAAATTATATTTTAAAACACTTTTAATTTCTTTTGAAATAACTTCTTCTCATAATTCTAAATGATACGACAAAATGAATTCATGGCGTTGAAAAAACCCCCAAAATTAACCTAAAATTATTATCATTAACATTTATCTAAGGAATCATATTCATGTTATATAACCAATAAATTCATAATATCATTAGAAATTATGTAAATTAATTTAAAACATATGATTACAATTATGGATGTTAGTCCACTTCTTACATGAACTTCCATTAATGAATACATAGTGAACAGATTATGGAAACCATGAAAATGAATGCTCCAAAATGATGAAATAAAACTCTGTAACTCATCCAAAGGCCCATAAAAAACATAATAACACCATAAAAAACTATATAAATTTATAAAAGTTTATATAATTGGTAATTAATTAATCTAATCTAATTATATAGGATGTTAATATGAAAGAATCAGTACGAAAAAGGTAAGGGGATTTCTTAAACCCAACTCTCTTTCTTTTGGGTTTCCCACTTTCACTAAATTTTTAGTATGGTATTAAATAAAATAATTAATTAATAATTATCATAACTTTTATAGTATATAGATGCTTTCAACTTGAGTTTATGAAGATCACATTATTTTCCATATGAATTATTGTTTAAAATAACACACCTTTTACTTCTCATGATTGTTTCTTTCACTCAAGGGTAATGATTTTTATATCAAGTATGTTATTTCCCTCTTTCATTTTGGAAACCAAGTATAATGAATTTATGATTGTGAAATTAAACCCATTCCTTTCGATTTGTTATTTTATGTTCAATATTTGAATATGTCCTATGTGTCAGGCATGATAATGTAAATGTTGTGATGTGATGGGTATACCCATAATTATATAGCGCAATGTAAATATTATGATGTAACTTGTGTGACTAGAATTATATAGTAGTTCAATTAATTGTGTAATTTTAAGAACCCCATGTGTAAATTAAAATATGCATGAAAATTCTTCTATTGTTGTTCATTACTATTTGTCGTTGTTGACCACTAATATAAGATGTTTCATTTTTATGCATTGTCACATTCCATGATTTTCAAAATGATTCCTCTCATGATTATGATCATATGCCTATGTTATGATGATAATGATTATGATATCCCAATATTACTATCTTTCCTTTTAATGGGATTTTATCTCACTCCTTTTTTATGTTTATCCTTAGGTGACTACTTGTATTAAAGAGATTTCAAGAGACAAAATGAAGCTAGATAAGAATAAATTAAATATATATTTCTGGTTATATTGTAAAAGTTACGTATGGTACCTATTATACCAAGCTGAATATTGATGTTTATCTTCTAGATGGAGAGGCCGATTAATGGTGGGATTTGATTAAGATCACCCAACATAGGGACGAAATTGAACAGATGGAGTGGGATGACATTATGATTATGTTATTTAATAAGTATTTTCCATGAACACTTTGAACTAATATAGAGAGAGAATTCATGGAGCTGAAGAAAAATAAAGGAGAATCAGTCATAGACCATGAAGATATTTTCACAGGGTGGGTATGAAAAATTTTTGGGATTTTTATCAATAATGATGTCAACATTGGTATATTCTTGATCGATTTAAACCACACCATCGAAAGGGACTTGCAATTCGATATTTTGGGAATTATGAAGAAGTTGATTGATATAATCTCAAATTGGATACTGCTTTGGGATAATGGTCCCATGGATACAAAGATAAGAAATGAAATATTGAGTTTCAATCCAGAGGATCTAATGAGAAATTTGGAAACAAAAATCAACCACCCACATGTCAAAAATGTTGGAATAATCCACATGGAAACTACATTAAAGAGATAGGGAAATGATTCATGTGTTGGTGAGAAGGCACATAGTTCCTGAATGTATAAAAGAATATAAAAGGTAAGAAAATGTGAATGAGGAAAGAAGATCACCACCCATGGTCCCATGCCACAATTGTAGGGAGAAAGTTCACTATGAAGTCCGCTGCACTAAACCTCAAGTCCTCGATCATAATCAGCTTCATCATCCACGAAACTAGAATTATATGGGAAGCCTTATGAAATAACTAGTTTGGATGTGGTGGAAGATAGTTAATTTGTTCAAGGTACAAATCCTAATCAATAAATAATAGAAAAAAGTATTATTTGATTTTGGTTCTATGCATATTTTTATTTCTCGCATGGTTTCAAGATCAATTTAATCAAGGCCCAAAAACATTGAAGTAGAGATATATAAAAAAACACATAGTGGGGCAATCATTGAAACCCTCATGTTGGACACTATACTTATTGGTGTATGTGGGAATATTCCTCAATGAATTATCATGATACATACCTTGGTAGAATTATATGCTATACTAGGGATGTATGGGGTCACATTATATATAGAACATATAAACTATCTGGAAAAAGAAATTTCCATTCATATTCTGAACCATCCCGTGATCCTCTTTATATGGATGGAAGATACTAAATCTCATTTGAAAAATCATTCAATGGTGTGGGTGTTTATTCCCTATGAAAATGCACACCTCACTCAAATGGCTGATTCAAAGGATGTTTTCTACCTCGGAGAAATTACATTTTTGAGGGAATCCCATAGAGAATTTCCTGAATAGTTACCCAAACTACCCTTAGACCGTGAGGTAGAGTTATCAATAGAACTCATATTCGATGCTAATCCTATATCAATGTGTCGCTATAGGATGGATCTTATTGAACTGGAGGAGATAAATAAGCTTCAACAATGGAATTTGGACAAATGGTTCATAAGACTTAGTGCATCACCTTGGGTTGCACCTGTGCTCATTGTTAAGAAGAATTATGTATCATTTTTGGTGTGTGTCGATTATCATGAACTAATGAAAATAACCATTATGAACAAGTATCTTATTCTAAGGATTGAAGACTTGTTTTATCAGTTGGGAGGAGATTAGTACTTCAATAATGTGGATATCTAGTGTGGATATCATCTCTTAAATGTGAAGAATGAAGATAGTCATATGAATGCCATTCATAAACGGTATGGGAACATGGAGTTTTTGGTGATGCCCTTCGAATGTACTAATTCCCATAGAATAATCATAGATTTTATGAGTATAGTATTTAGAAATTACCTCAAAAGTTTTTTTGAGAGTGTTTATTGATGGCATTATCATCTAATATAAGAGAAAATATCATCATAATGAACATATATGAATTGTGTTGGTGATATTGAGAAAGTAGAAGTTGTTTGGAATGTTCAAAATGTGTGACCTTTTGATACAGGGGCCACCTTCTTGGGAAATGTGATCAAAAGCAAGGGAATTTCTTTAGACCCTTCAAAAACCACGACCATAAATGAATGTATCAGAACCTCTAGTGTTAGTGAAATCCAGAGATTTCTTATCTTAGTAGGGTGATATTGATGTTTTTAAGAACATTATCATGATTTTCAAGCCCACTAACCATGTTAACAAGGAAAGGGGTAAAGTATGCTAGTATAGATGAATGTGAGAGAAGCTTCAAAGGGATAAGGATAAGGCTGATCAGAACACAAGTATTCACATTACCAAAATGTGGAGAAATTTTTTTAATATATAGTGAATCTTCCACAAATGGTTTTGGATGTGTACACATGAAAATGATAATGTGACAGCCTATGACTCATAAAAATTGAATATCCATGAGCATAACCACTGTCACACCTAGTGTTCTAAAATAAATATTATATTATAATTTTATCTAGCTTTTATAGTTTTTGTCGATGAACGAGCTAACACCGATAGAAATTTTGTGTCGTTGCTAATAAATGTATGTTTGGTATTGATGGAATGTGGTGCACAAACATTAAATGGCCGATTCTAGGGGTCTTTTCTAAATCATGGTGCCCCCCTCCTTGTGCATGGTAAACTAATTAATTGACAAACTAAATGATAATATGAAAACAAAATAAAACAACAAAAATAAAATAAACTTTGTATCAGTTTAATGATAATAATAATAATATTATTTTTAAAAAATATAATTTTTATTATATTGGATAATATTTTATTATATTATTGTTATTGTTATTATTATTACTATTATTATAATAATAATTATTATTTTTGTTTTTAGTTTTTGAGGTTTTATTTATTCTCTTATTTTTCCCCCTCTTTTATTTTCTTTTTCTGCATTCCTCTGTCTTCCTCCCCCTATCTTGTGGTGTCATGCTACCCTAGACACCTACTGATGGGGGATCCTTCTATAGTCTATTCTTTGTCTAGAGCCTCCCCTCCACCACCCTTCCTGTGAAACCGACCGGAGCCCCCTTCCTCTCCTCGCAGAAACCCGAATCGCACCACACAACTCCCCTCGCACTGACACCTTCCCGATCTATTTCAAACATACCCTACATAGCCTTTTTTCCCCAATACATTACGTCATGACACACCTTTGGAAACCTTCCCCTTGGTAAGTGTGTGCCCTGGTGGCCGCCCGTTACACAAGATCTACTTCGGTAACGTTTTCTTCCCTTTTGTAGGTGTTTAGTTTAGATTTTTATGTTTTGTATGGTTTAATTTTAATGTTTTGGGTTCTAATTCTTATATTAGTGTTCAATTTCAGTTTTCTTGTGGTGAAATTGTCTTGTGATTTGAGTTTGGAACCGAAATTTGGGGTGTTCTGCACCAAGGCAGGTGGTTTATGTAAAATTTCTTTTTGATGAATTAATTTTCTTGTTTAATTAATTTTTCATGTTCTTTAAATAATTTTTGTGTGGTGAACATAGTTTTTGGGTAACTTACTATGCGTTTTATTAATTTATGTATCATGTTTTATGATAAGAAGTGCACTTTTATTAAAAACTCATATTGTTTAATTTGTTAGTAGATCATGAATTGAGAAAATGGATTAGTTGATTCTAAAAGTGATTTTAATTATGTTTTTAAATGTTTTAAAGTTGTTTTGAAGATATTTTATATGAAAATAATTTTAAAATAAACATTACATGAAACAAATTATGTATAGTTAATGCGAGCCCCTATGGTATTCTCAAAAAATGTTTTAAAAATTATGTTAATGATTTTTAAATTTTGGTTGTGTTGTGAATCATGGTATGAAATATTTTTATTGTGCATTTGGGTTTAAAGAGTGTTTTGTGTTAAATTTTTTTGGTGCTAATTTTGAAGTGTTTCATAAATTTTTTTATTTGTCTCTTGATTTTTATATGTAGTGTGTGGTCCCTGTTATGTGGTTTTGAGTCTACAAGTTTAAGTCGACTCACTTGCATGTGCATATGTATGTATATATATTGGTGGGTTCCCCCATTACATGCATAGTCATCCATGGAAGCGAATATACATGTATGGGGCTATGTGTTCACATGTGTATAAATGAAAATGCATACATTGGTGAGTGGTGAATAGTATAGGCATATAAGAATATGTGTATGGATCCCCATGCACATGTTTATGGAGATATGGGTGGGTGCATATCTTCTATGTGTCTTTATATGAATTTGAATGCGAATATTATTAGTTAGGGAGTATTTTCTTCTAGTATTAAAGTTCCTGGAGCTGATAGTTTATTTTTGTTTAATCCTGATGTAGGTCCCCTATGCCTATGCCTTTAATTCCATAATTTCTTGATTGTTTTAAAATCCTGTATTATATCTATGAAATATAAAAAGTCTATGAAATCAAGTTGTGATTGATATAAATGATTAGGGATTTGTTTTTGGAAATTTAAATTCATTTCTCACTCCAATTTGGTCTGAAGTGGACTTTCTTGAAAAGTGATTTCCTAAGTGGTTTTGAATTGATATAGAGTATTTCCAAGGGAATTTTTTCATTTGTACGGTTTAGTTATACAATTGTAATGACATGTTTTTCTTTCCAAAACTTTTCTTATTTGATTTCCAAATAGGGGTTTTGGTGTGATATTGTGGTTAAAATTTTTCTATGAATTTATTTAAAAAATTACTTCATCGCAAGAATCATTTCATGATTTTTTTTAAATGTGTATTAAATTGGTTTTTCAATTGATCATATTAATTATTTTGGAAACATTAATGTGTTGGGTGATTAAATTTTCCAAAATGAAATGTACTCCATGTAAATAATTAAGCCCATTTAGAACTTTAAGAATTTTTTTGAAGAAGGAAACCCCCTCTTGAAGCATGCCCCCCTTATATTAGGAAATGATGTGTATGTTGAATTTGTGGATTGTTATATGTTCCTAGTAAAGTGTCTTGTAAACTTTTTTGTGACGGAAAAAGGGGGGATGCGCTCAAGGTGGAGACTAATAGTGACAGGGTGATTTTTTTGAATAATGAGAATGATATGATCATGTTTGTTAGTTTTTTAAAAACTCACCACCACATGAAATTGAGAACATGGGAAGCCTTGGTTATCTATGTGGGTGGACTAGGACTAGTAATATAGATTATTCAGAAGTTGTTTGTCCCAGTTTTTCCTTGTAGATATGATGATACAACACTAACTAAAAATGTGATATGATTAGAGACCAATGGGCCTTGGGATGTGATTCCCGCTAGTGGCTTGTGAACCAAAATCCAGATGGTCTTGGTTTCTATACATGATTGTTTAATAGGACTGGATACTACTAGGCTTTTCTATGTGATTCCCTCCCAAGTGGCTCATGTAGGAGTACATAATTTGTTGTGTTTTTTATGCCACATTTCACCAAGGTTAGAGGATCATAGGGTACCATTTATGCTAGTTACATATAGTGATTGACCACGATGTTCTCTTATGACATTGTGTTTGTGAAATGATATCCATTTTGGTTGATTCAATATTTTTTCCTTGTTTTTAAAATCCATGTTTTTAATTTGAACTAATGGCCAATTGTTTTGGTTTATTAATGCATTTTTGGAAACTATTTTTAAAATACAATGGAATAGAATCAAATTCTTAAATGATGTAAACTCATTACTTGAATTTTAGAAGAAGTAAAAACATTATTTTATTATGTAATATTTTCAAACTTTCTAGATTAGATTTCTTATTAAATGTAAGGGAATATGTAATTTTTGTATTTTGGCATTACTACTAAGTAACTCGGTTCTCACACATACTATATCATTTCTGTTTTGGGTTCTAGTTTTGGATCTCTCTTGCAATGAGTGTGTTTTTATGTTTACTGGTGACCCATGAGGTCAGTTTATGTTATGTGTTGTAGGAAATATTTATTTTATTTTCTGATACTAGTATTTACCAATTTCATTTAGTTTAAATTTATCTATTTTTTTTATTTTCATTTATTTTATTGTACAAATCATTCCCAACTATCTTACATTTATGCTCGGCACTAGTTGTTAGCCCAAGGGGATTTGGAATGCCCTTTAGGACATTTTGTGAACTAGGTCGGGTGCCATCTAGGATGGTGACCCAGATTTTTTCATGAAAAAATGGTATTATAGGATGTTAAGTCATCGAGTAACTTTATTTGGGATGAGTATGATTAGACATGAGCCAGGAAAATTGGTGATTAGAGTTATATTGTGAGTAGGGTGCCTGGCCAACACACCTTTTGATAGACCTCAAGTCTCTATAGGATGTTGGATTTTTTTTGAATTCTCTTCTAGGAGGGATGTGTAGGATGCAAACTACCAATGGAAAATGGTAGAAGATAAAGTGGTTTGTTTATTTTTTTACATGAAAAGTCTGATTTATTTATATATGAAGTTGTTAATAATATTTTTTAGACATGTTGTTCTAAGGTTTTTTATTTTTACTATTGGGTTTTTCTAGCATCATGCCACCCCAGAGAGCTCCCTTGCATCCATAGAAAGATTTTGTGGAGATTTCACCCACACCAATTGATTAGAAACTAGTGGTTGCTATGGTCTGGGATATTTATTCTTTTGTAAATATAGTGAATCCTAGTCCAAATCATACTCTATTTAGAGAGGATGGATCTAGTCCTAAAAAGGACAAACACTGGGAGTTTCTCCAAAACAAACCCCCTTAATTCTATGGTATCAAAAGCCTTAATAATTGTAGGAGTTCATTGAGAATATTGAGCACATGTTGGAGTTTCTCAATACCTCTGAAAAAGTAAGAGTAAATTTTGCTTCATTTATACAAGAGGGTCACAGTCAAAGGAGGTGGGACTCAGTGATTCAAGATGGGAAGCATGATCAGATGAGTTAAAATGACATAAAAGAAGTATTCAATGACTAGTACTAACTTTAAGTCTTGTAATTCTATTGATCACGATATTAATTATTTTGGAACTAGTAGGAAGATTTCTATTCATAGGTTTTAATGCCAGACTGTGAGGTAAGAGATGCTTCATTTAAAAGAACATCATCAATAGTTCTTTGAGTGAAGCTCTCTTGTATTCCGGAACCCCCAATAGTGTAAGGGGTCTAGTTCCAATTTATGTCTTCTATGTTAAAAAATTGTGATAGTTTAATAATTCGAAGAAGATGTTTCATTCAAAGTGGTCTCATGTGGTGGAAAGGGACATGGGGACCTTGTTCATCAATGTTGTTACCTGTGTAGTTGGAGGAGTCCCTCCTTTGGTTTAAGGAGGCATGGATATATTTTTTATTGAACCTTCAGGATGGTACCCCAATGGTTGAACCCTCTATGTATTTATCCTTGTATGAACAACATTGTAGTTAAATTTCATTTTCGGATTTGTGGGACTCATCTAAAAATGGTAATTCTTGTTGAAGCAGTGAGCCATGTAGTGTCTTCTATTTGGCTAGGATATGTGTTAAATAGATCCCTTAGAGTGGGAGATTAGGTTTTGTGGGAAAATCCTAAGTTATCCCATGATGGGTATCCCCAATCAGTTCATTCTAGTTCATTGAAAATCTTGCCCTTACAGTGGGGACTCTCACTGTGGGACTCACTAAGATTCCTATATAATGAATTGATGTTAGCACATTCCTTATGGTGGGGAGTCCGTGTGTGTTGCCCTGTGTTGGTGGTCTAGTCTTGGTTTGAATTTTTACATATAAATGGTTAGTCTTGTTTGGAGATGCCTCATTTCATGTCCATTCCATGAGTGAATGTTGAGATTGGATTGTACCCAAAAGTTTTTACAAATTAAAATTATGAGAGTATTCTTTGATATGTGTTTGATTTTTGATATAATTTCGGGAAGTGGTTTGGGTTTTTTTGGTGATGACTGGGGTGTTTTCTACATGAGGATGGATTTCAAATTATGTATGTTCCATTAATTTGATTGATCAACTGGATATGTTTATTCTCTTGGGGTTGAGTGGATCGTAGTAGGGATTCCACTTTATCCTCCCAGGTGTGACTAGTAAATCACATCTCTTTCTAGTAGTGTTCTTACTATCTTTTTGGGTGTTGATCGGTTGGGAATCTCCATGTGTTGTAATAGAGTATTAGTCTATTATTTTTAATCAACCTCAGGATGGATTTCTCAGGGGTTGAAAGTTTTATTGTGGGGAGAATTGTCACACCCATAATTTTGAAATAAATTTTATTTTATAATTTTATTTGGCTTTGAAATGTTTTGATGAGGTTTAGGCTGATACCGATTGGAATTTTTTTATTTGTTGATAAATTCATTTTTGGGATTGATGATGACTGGAACACATGCATGGCACAATTGAAGCCCTCATCTTCTCCAAATAACCGTGTGCCATGGTCGGTGTGTAGTTTACTAAATAATTAAGAAAATGAATGACAATGTGAAATAAAATACAAGAAGGAAAATAAAATTAATTATGTTTCGTTTTAATGATGATAATAATATTGTTATTATTTAAGGACATTATTATTATTATATTGTATAATATTCCGTTAAATTATTATAATTATTATTATTATTACTGTTATCATTATCATTATTATTATTATTATTTTTTCCTTTATGTTTTTCAAGTTTTATTTCATTAGTTCTTTATTTCATTTTTTCTACTCTTTTCTTTTCTTTTTTTTCTTTTTTCCTCTATTTTTGTCCCCCTCTCTTATAGAATCATGATGCCCTAGCCACCTGTTATGTGTGGGATTCTTTACTAGCCACTCCCTTGGCCAATGCTTCCCCCCCCACCTTCCATCTGACGAAACCAATTGATGCCCCTTCCTACCCTCGTTCCAACCCACATCGCATTGCATGACTCCCCCTGCAATATAACCAAACCTTTCTCTTTCCAACCCACCTCACACATACCTCACTCACCCCCTCTTCTTTTAGGTGTGGCTAACCTCTACTGGCCCTACCCTTGGCCGGTGCAACTGTAATGACCGAAATATTTTCAATGGAAGTTACCTTCTTATATTTATGTCATAAAATCACATAAAAACAAATTATAATGAACTACTAAGTGCTAAGGGACCTTTATATATAGGTTTTTAACTTCTCTGTTTGGAATTTTGAAAATTTGACATACACAGTTCTGTTCAAGATGATTTTTAGAGTCTAATAAAACAATAATAATTTTAGGTGAATAATAAACTACCCTTAAAAATAGTAACATACCCTTAAGAATAGTGATATACCCTAATGAATATTAACCTTACCCAAGATAGTATAAAAATAATCTTCAAGTGAATCTATGATGTACCTATATTTTAGAATAAGTAAAGGAATGTTTGAAAGCTAGTTTTTAATAATAAATTATGATTATAATTAAATATTAAATTAAACATATTTATAAAATTATTTTTGAAAAAAAACTTCATTTTTGGAATTTACATGTTGAAAAATAGACAAGGGTAAATTTTTGGGATTTTTCTTAGATACTTGAATTTTTGATGAATAGTAACAGACCATAATTTACAAAAAAAACCCAAATAAGCTAATTATAGAGTTATGTGTGATGTTCTGCTGATTTAATCCCACTTGTTTTGGGATTAAATTATACAATTACTATTCTTGGTCATTTAAGACTCACTATTCCTTGTCTTTTAGGGAAATAATAAACTAATTATTTTATATTTAGGAAACCCCTCTACCCTCCGCTATAAATACCACCCTTCACACCCTCATTTCCTCACACCTCAAAAGCTGGAACCCTTGTCTAAAATATGCCCAAAAGACTTCTCTATCCCCCCCCACACATCCAAGAGCTTATGTTCTCATCAAAATATCAATCTTATTCCCCTTAAGGAGGATCTCAATAGGAGGATTCAAGAGGTAATATCTCTCCCTCTTCTCCTTTAATTCCCTTTAAATTTCAAGGTCATTTCTTGTTCTCTACCCACCAATATTTGTCCAAATCATATGGTCACTCTAGTATCATGAATATACTGGAATTTTATGATACTAATGGAATATTATATCATCTAACCCATTTCACTCTTCCTTTTATTTTATTAAACAGAACGTTGTTCGTGAGGTGTTAATTTATCACCTTCAAGAACGACATGTCTTCTTCTTCCATTTCTACATTTTTATCTGGTAATGAAACAATTTTTATGGTTGAACCTGAATTTTTTATATGTATTATGTCCTATTTCTTGTTTTTTAACTAAATTATTTACATATTACAAAGTGATAAATTAAAACAAGTTCATTGTGTTCGAAAAATCGGCCATATTAACCCAAACAATCATCATTTAATTTTTATCTAATGATTTTTCCATATGTTATATAATATAATTCATTATAAGATAATTTTAAATTCTTTAATGTCATTAATATCATGTAATATCATTTCTGGATGTTTACCTATGTTCTACCTAAACTTTCATTTAACAATGCTAGTTAACCACTCAAGAAGACTATAAAAACAAACATTCCTGAATAATGTTTTTAAACCCTATAACTCATCAAAAAGCCTATAAAATGACATAATGAAACCAAAATGAACCATATTCATGTATAAAAGGTTTTTTAATTCTTAATTAATGAATGTAATTTCATTATATATGACATTAAAGAGAAGGAAGAGTTTAGATACATGGTAATGGGAAAATCACGAACCCAATTTTCTTTCATCGGGTTCCCCCTCTTTCACTCCAATTTTGATATGTTTACTCATAAAAAATCACTTTTTCATAATTTTATTTACTTTTATGAGATATAAATGTTTCTCACTATTTTTTATGTCAAACAAAATGTTTTCCAAATGACATATTCTTTTAAGAACTCAACTTTTACCTCCCATTCATGGTTAATGGTTCTTGTATCAAGTATGGTGTTCCCTCATTCATTTGGTAACCCATTGTTTATAATTGTATTCTTATGAGATGAAAACCATTCCTTACCATATTTAAGTTATATTTATTATTGATATATGTTGTATGTGGCATGTATGTTAATGAAAATATTATGAGGTGATGGGTGCACCAGCAATTATATAGCACAATATGAATGTTTGAATGTGGCCGGTGCACCCGGAATTATACAGCAATCCAATTCATTGGGTAAAGTGATGAATCACATGATTAAATGTGAAATGATGTGGAAAAGTTGCTATCATTTTTCAAAATTATGTCTGATAGTTAACCACTAAGACATGTTATTTGATTTTTATCCACTGCCACATTTGAAGTCTTATATTTATGTTTCCTCTAATGTTCCTAATCATTTTCCCATGTTATGATTATGCTAACCCCATGCTATATTGTTCTTATATAACCTCTTACTTGATTTTAGCTCACCCCTTTTGATGTATATCCTCAAGTGGCTACATGTACTAAGAAGAGGTTAAGTGCCAATAATAACCTAGAGAAGAAAAAATTAAATAAATTTTTATGATTGATTATGTAATTGATATGTATGGTTGAAGTTTTCCCAAGACACTAAACATTTGGTTCCTCTATTTGTAATAATATTATGTTGTTTATCTTAAAATAATCTAATATAATTGTAAGGAAAGTTTGGGTCACTATAACAACCCCCGATAAGCCCCCCTTAGCACACAATTAACCTCGACAAAATTTTCATCCCATTGTTTGTATTTTTGGTTAGATTTTCATGATGTGTAGTGTTTAATTATATCTTTTTGGGTTAAAATTCTTAGATTAGGGTTTACATTAAGTTTTCTTATATGGATATTGGTGAGCTATTAGTGTTTTATCCCTAAAATTTTGGGTTATCTACATCAAGGTAAGTTGTTTAATGTAAAAAAATTGTTTGAAAAAATAATTTTCTTATTTAATTAATTCAACATGTTCTATAGATAATTTTTTTGGTGTGCAATTTTTTTGGAAGAATTTAATAGGAATTGGATTAATTTTTAAAGAATGTTTTTATTATATAGATTGTGATTTTATTAGAAACCCATTTTGTGTCATTTATTAGTGTATTATGAATGGAGAAAATGGTTTATTTGATTGTGAAATTGGTAAAAATTTGGGTTTCAAATGTTTGAATGTAGTTTTGAAGATATTTTATATGTAATTAATTTTAAAATAAAATTTATATGACATACATTGGTGTAATCATGATGTGATTTATTGTGGTGTTTTCTTGAAATGTTTTAATAATTGTGTAAATGATTTATTAAATTGAGGTTGTGTTGATAATCATGGATGCAATGTGTTTTTTTTGTGAATTTGGGTTTAATGTTCGTTTTAGTGAAAAAATAATTTTGGGCAAATTTTGAAGTGTTTCATAAATTATTTTATTGATTTACTAAATATATGTGCAGTATGTGGTCCCTAGTTTGTTGTATTTAGTTTCAAGGTCTAAGGTGACTCACCATCATGTTCATAGGTAAGTATATATATATATAGGTGGGTTCCCCCATTATATGCATAGTCATCCATGGAAGATAGTATACATGTATGGGGCTTCATGTGACCAAGTGTATAAATAAAAATGCATATGTAGGTGAGTGGCGACTAGTATATGCATATATGAATATATGTAAGGATCCCATTGTACATGTTCATTTACATGAGGGTGTGTACATAGAGAAACATGTGTGCTTATATGTTTGTAAAAGTGTATAAGCATAGTGGGGGATTAGTATCTTTTAGGTAGAAAGCATGAAGAGTTTAAAGCTCAATTTTTTTCCGACCCAGTGGTAGGTCCCCTATGACCATGCCTTTAATTTCAATTAAATAATTTCTTGATTTTCTTAAAAACATGATTTATACATATAATATATACTCATTTGATGAGATAATTTTGTAGTTTCTATAAATTATTATGCATTTTTTTTGGAAATTAAAATGCATTTTTAACACCCACTTGGTCTTAAGTTACTTTTCAAGAAGAGTGATTTCATTAATGGTTTTAAATTGGTAATGAGTTTTTCTAAAGTCATTTATCCTTTTAGCCAGTTTAATTAAAAAAATTTAATGACATGTTAGGTTTTACAAAAATCTCCAATATGATATCACAAAATGGGTTTTAGTGTGTATATGAGGTCAAATGTTGGTTTAACTTTCTTGAAACAATTTCACCATTTTAAAAATTAGATCAAGAATGTTTTTAAATTATAGTTAAGTGGTTGTTCAATTGAGAATTTAAATTATTTTTAAGTATAAAAGTGATGGGTTATTATATGTTCTAAAATGAGGAGAATAATCTGTAAATAATTAAGCCCATTATATTCACTAAGAATGGGTTGTGAAGAAAGAAAAACAATCTTGGGGAATGCCCCCATTTATTAGAAAATGGTGATAATGTTGAATATATGGATATTGATATGTTCCTATTAAAAAAGATTGTGTATTATTGTGTGAATGAAAAATGGGGGATGTGCTCAAAGAGGGATATTTGTGGTTAGAGGTAGAGTGTGTTTATGAATAAAGAGAACGATATGTTCATATAGGTTAGTTTTATGGAAACTCAACCATACTTGAAATAGAGCACATGGGATGCCCGGGGTATCTAGATTGGTGGACTAGGACTAGTACACTAGATGATTCAAAAGTGGATTGTCCCAATTTTGTAATGTGGGATTGATGATAAAATACTAACTAAACTTGTGATATGATTGGAGACCACTGGACCTTGGGATGTGATTCCGCCTAGTGGATCATGGATGATAATGCTGATGGTTGTGGTTTTTATACCACATTTTTATGATATGATTGGAGACCACTAGGTCATGGGATTTGATTCCCCCCAAGTGGATTGTTCATGAGAACAATGTTGTTATTGGTTTTAATGCCACATTTCACCGAGGTATGTGGTTATGAGGGTCCCATTTGTACTAGTTACAAATATTGATTTACCATGGTTCTCTCTTATGACACAATGTTTGTGAAATTATTTCCATTTTTATTTATTTAATACTTTTTCCTTTTATGTAAAATCCGTGTTTTTAATTTGAATTGTTGGGATTTTGTTTTGGAATGTTAATTGATGGTTGGAAACTACTTTTCGAATATATTGGAATAGAAGCACTTTCCTTAAATATTTAAACACATGAATTTAATTTGAAAATAAATAAAAACATTATACTATTACGAATAATTTTCAAACTATCATGATTGTATTTCATTTTAATAGAAGAGGTATAGGTTGTTGTTGTATTTTTGCATTTCTACTCAGCATCTCGGTGCTCATGCCTACTTTATCTTCTTAGTTTTAGGTTATAGTTTAGGATCACTCCTTAAGAGCGCATTTTTTCATGTTTGGTGGTGACCCATGATGTAACCCGGAGGTTTGTTTGGCCAGACATCATTGTTTTATTTTCTATGGCTATTATTTACCTATTCCATTAAGTTTGAATTTATTGATTTATTTTCCTCTTGTTTATTGGGGAAGTTGTTCCCAAATATCTTACATTGATGGTTGAAAATAGTTTCCATTCAGTGGGGATTATGAATGCCCTTTGAGAATTTACACCAACCAGGTCGGGAGCTAGGTCATATGAATACCCAGATTGGTTCATGACAACTACCATACACATTATATACAGCTAGATGCTTTGGTTTTGGCCTTGAAAATCTTTCAACATTACCTCTATGGTGAGATGTTTGATATTTATACCAATAACAAAAGCCGAATGTTTATATTTACACAAATAGAGCTGAACATGAATCAAAGGATATTGTTGGAGCTAATCAATGACTATTATTTCCGGATTCACAATCATCATTGCACTGAAAACATGGTATATGATGCACTTAGAATAAAAGATCCAACTTCTATATCTATGTTGTGGATTGGGAAAGACTCTATATTCATGGATATGGAAAGGGTGTATTTGAATGTTATTATGGCATGGAATACATCATTCTTTCCCAAATGATCTCCCAGCCATCTATCCTAGAGAATATCAAGGGGGCACAAAAGGATGATTCAGTGTTTCAAAAGAATGTTAATATAGTAAAATATGGCAATCCATAATAGTTATATATCAATGTTGATGGGGTAATTCAGTTTAGAATAAGTCAATGTGTGACTTCATCACCTAGGATACAAAAGGATATATTGGAGGATGCACATAGCTCCACATTCTCTATCCGTCATGTTAGCACCAAGATGTATTGTGATCACCATGAACACATCACATGGGATAACATGAAAAAGAATATTGTGGAATATATCCAAAGGTTCATGATATGTAATCATGTTATAATAGAGTGACAAAAGACAAAAGGGGTGATCAAAATATTGACTACACCCATATAGAAATGGGATAATGTAACCATGGTCTTTTTCATGGGTCTCCCAAAGACATCCAAAAGGAAATAATGTGATATGGGTTGTGGTGGAACGACTAATAAAGACTACAGAATTTATCACTATTCAGGAAGATCTATTACTAGAAAAACATTATAAGTTATATGTGAAAAAAGTGGTTAGACTACATGGGGTTCCACTATCAATTGTCTCTTATCGTGATCCCATGTTCACCTCTAAAATTTGGAGGATACTGAAACATGCGTTGAATACTAAATTTAATTTTAGGATGACCTATCACCCCAAACTAATGTCCAATTTGAAAGGATTATCCATATGATCGAAGATATTATAAGAGCCTTCTCATTAGAATTCAAAAGGTGGATGGGAGCATTATCTACCTTTGGATGAGTTATCATACATAAATAGCTTCTACATGAGTATTCAGATGGCTCCAAATTAAGCTCTGTAAAGGAGGTGATATAGAACTCCAACATGTTGGGATGGAGTTGGAGAAACAAAGATACATAAACTTGATCTGGTACAAGAGATGATAAAATGGTTCTAGACATCCAGTAACATATCAAAGTTTCTTAGAGTAAGAAAAAGATCTATGTGGACAACGTTCAAAGGAATTTGGAGTATGACGATGGAGATAATGTCTTCCTTCAAATATAACTATGGAATGGAGTCGTGTGGTTTAGAAAGAAAGGGAAGCTAATCCCAAGTAACATTTTCCAATTTGAGATCCTGGATCGTGTAAAAATCATGGCCTATCAGCTTGCACTTCCAAAAAATTTGGATCAAGTTCATGACATGTTCCACGTATCAATCTTGATGAAATGCATACCAGATCCCTCACATGCACTGAATTCAAAGGTGGTGCTGGTGGAAAATGATCACTCTTTTAGGGACCATCCAATAAATATTCTGGGTCAGAGAGATAAGGTTATATGACACAAGAAAACACACCATTTTAAAGTGTTATAGAAGATCCATATTTAAGAAGAAGAAACGTGGGATCCAAATAAGGTGATGAAGGAGAAGTACCCTTACTTTTTTTAAAACAAAATTTTCATGGAAAATTTTCAAAAGGGGTAAGAATGTAATGACCCTATGTTTTATCAATGTAAATTCCTTTCTTAAAAGGTCACAAAAAATCATATTAGGTGACACAATTCAACATCACAATTAAATTAACTAATAAATACTATGTGAACCTAATAGCTTAGCCATTAAACATAATTTTTCCACTTCTCTGTTTTAAATTTATAAATTATGACATACATGGTTGCGATCATTATGATATTTAGAGTCTGATAGGAGAAACTTTGTTTTTGGTGAATATTAACATTGCCTTGTGAATAGTAATGTTACCATTATTAATAGTAATATGAACCTTATAAATATTAAACCAACCATATGAATAGTAACCTCACCCATGAATGTATAAATAATATTTAGGAACCTTTTAAATTTGATGGGATATTTTTATAATTAATAATTAAATGTAATTTTTTTTTGTGAGTAATAAATGTATAATTAAAATTTTTTATTTATAAATTTATTTAAAATTAAATTAAATTTCAAAAAATTCCTTTTTAAATAAATATATTTTTTTCACATAGTTTTTGAATAATTTTATGTGACCTTAAGTAAATTTTCAAAGTGTTGTAAAACCAGATCAAATTATAAAATTGGTATTATCCTTGTAAATGATGATTTTATTTAAAAACCAATTTCCACATATATAGAATGAAATTTTAATAATATAGTGTCAAATTTTCATATCTACATAAAAACATTTTGGGTGAATTTTTAGGATTTTTTTGAAATACATTAATTTTAGGTGAATAGTGAAATTTGATGATTTATGAAATATGATACATAAATGAATTTCTAGGTTATGATTGATTCATTGATGATGTAAATGGATATTGGTTAGAAGTCACATGAAATAATTATAGTACCAATTCATAAGAATAATACCTATTTATTGTCTTGAGAAAAATAATAAGCTAATTATTAAAATAATAAGAAAAAACCCCTCCCCTCCGCTATAAATATGCCATCCACACCCTCTTCTCCTAAAACCTTCAAAGCATTGATTCATGATTATATTATTCAAAATACACTTTCCTTGTCCATACTCCACTATAGGAGATCTTGGTATCATTAATATGACCAGCCTAGGTTCCATGAGGAGGATCTCAATAGGAGAATTTATGAGGCCAATATTCTCCATTATCTTTCAATTTCTATGTAATTTTCAATTTATTTTCTTATTATTTACTCACAAAAAAAAAATGGAATGATAAATCTAGTAACTTCCATGTATAATAATTATATCATTATAATGTAATATCCAACATTTAACCCTTCCCTCTCTCTCATTAATCTAATAAATGAAATCATCTACCGTGATGTGTCAATTTACCAACATTAAGGATGATGCACTCTCATTTTAAACAAACATATTCAAGGATATTAATAATTCCATTAAATTATTCAAAATAAATTTGATATGTATTTTTACCCTTTTTAAAATATTTAAATTACTTATACTCAATATAATAAATGATAAAACAAAACGAGTTTGTAGTGTTCAAAAAACCACAAAAATTACCCTAAAATGATCATTATTAATTTTTATCTATTGAATCATTATCATGGTATATAACAATATTATTTATAAGATCATTTAAACTTATTTAATATCATTAAAACTTATAATAAGAATTTTTTTGTTTATCATCATCTTACAAAAACATCCATTCATTAATACAAAGTTAACCGATCATGGAAACCATTAAAATAAATGCTCCCAAATGATAAAACATTACTCAATAACTCTTCAAAAACACCATAAAAACATTATATAACCATAAATAATATTATTCATGTATTAATAGTTTTCATATTTTTAATTAACTAATATAATGTGATTATACATGATAATAACATGAAGGAAGATTTTATACAAAACCTAAGGGGAAATCTTGAACCCAACTCTCTTGCTTTGGGTTTTCCTTCAATCACTCCATTTTATGTATACATATTCCTAAAAAACAATTTATTTATCATTATCCAACTTTATTAGGGATATAAATTTTTTCTATTTGTGTTTATGACAAACAAATTGTTTTCCATGTGAACTCTTATTTAAAAAAACAAACCTTTTACTTCTCAAGATTGTTTCCATCACTCAAGGTTGGTGACTATAATATCAAGTATATTATTACCAGTTTAATTTGGGAACACAATGTTCATGAATGTAATATTATTTAATTAAACCCATTCATTTCCCTTGTTTATTATATGATCTATATTGATATATGTTCTATTCGACATGCCTTATAATGTAATTCTTGTGATTTGATGGGGGCGCTCAGAATTATATAGTGCAATGAAAATGTTATGATATGATATGTGTGGAAAGAATTATATTGTGCTCAAATTTTTTTTATAATTTTAATAACCTCATGAGTAATGAATAATATTGTTGGACATGGTGTTATCTCTATTCACAACCATGTGTGGTAGTTGATCATTAATACAAGATGCTTTATTTTTATGCATTGCCACATTCCGGGTCTTCTCTTAATGCTCCATCCCCTGATTATGATCCCGTTCATATTTTATATCATTAATGGATAATAATATTGGATTTATAGGTATAATGTATCATACATTACATAAATTGTGAATAATTCATAATTCATGTATATTTATTACAATATATAAAAAAACAATGATAGGACCATATAGGTAAAGTGTCTTTTGAAACTGGGGAACAAAAATTACTAGTTCATAAAGAAACTATATTGTCAATAATTTATTTGATCTTATATAGAATATTTTTTGTTATATCATATTTAATAAACTTTTTCCTAACCTAGGAAAAAGAAACATACAAAAGGGTGAGCTCAACTGCTCAGTAATGGAAAGAAAAAGAAATGTCAATCATATATTATTCTTCAGATCATAACATTTGAAAATATTATCCTGCAAAAGAGGTCATAATTACATGTAATGGGATAAATCATAGAACTAAAATGTAATCCCAAAAATATGAATCTTCATGGAATGCACACATAATCATAAAAACTTATTTCATATTAATCAAGGTTCATTGCCAAGACCATCATGGCAGACAAAGTCCATTACTGAACAATGTTCAATCCTCATTCCAGCCCTGTAATACTGAAGCAGATTTATTTCCCATTATAGGCCTTTATCTCTCATGATATTAAAATCTTTAACCAATGCATTGGAGGGATATATAGGTCCCACCCATCTTATAATTAAACCATTTTTATGTGTGCCAAAAAATCATAAAACTTACATCATAGCATAACCCATGTAATAGAATGGTATTCTTAAACATCATGCCATCACAACATAATCCACATAAGATAAATGGACTTCATAAAAATAATTACATAATATCATAATCAAATAAATTTATTAATAGTAATAGAAACATAAGACTATATTACCTTTGATGGAAAATAATTTTGATAAAACACGTGGACTTAGTTATTGAGGAAAATAACATTTATTCTTCGAAAACATTTTCTGTTCTCAACATGTCATGCAATAAGATAATTAAATTGAAAATAAACTTGAAAACATTTAATGTAAGCTTCATGGAAATAATTATCTATGAAATCATGAAAATATGTTTGTTCCGTATATGTTAAAAAAAGATTATTCTCATACTTTGGCTGGAAAAGTGAAAAAGTATCTTGTACTAAAAATGAAAAAAGATTCCAGTCATATCTATTACTAAAAAATCTACAATAGGTAAAACTGGATTTAAAAAATTATAGGAGGATAATATAACATATTGAGGAAACATGGACGTGGATGATAAATATTCCCCAGTAAATACTGATGTATAAAAAATCTCGGATAAAAATGAGATTGTGATATTTTCCCTTACCTTAGGTCCAATACGATTTGTATGTACCATAACCTCTTCTATAATGATTTAAATAATGTTATTGACTTATTCTATAATCATAGTCATTTTTATGATATCATATATGGTCATCTTCTTATCTGTTTATTAGTAACATTGCATTGTAACTTGTTATTCGCGTGTTAACTGTTTTATGTTCATATTCATGTTTTGTCGAATAAATTCTTATTACACTTTTAGTTTATATCTATATCATTTACAAAATGGTATTATTATAATATATATATATTTTATTAATTCAATTAATTTATATAGTCATTATATATTGAAGATCATGTAGAATGGATCGCATCACATTGTGGAGACGGTTGGCCTTACATACGCACGAGCGATGATAGCATTTTTATGATTGTGGAATTGTATTGGAGTGTATGATGTATAATATTTCAGAATAAATATCACTTTACTATAATCATATATAGTTATTTCTTCTATCATTATACCCATCCAAGCATATTGGTGATGGAAAACATATTACAACATGGCGTGGAGATGGTAGGCCGTACGTACGCACGTGTGGTGATTTAATTTCTTTAGGATGGATAGAAGATGGAATATTATTGTTTCATATTCATAAGAAAATATTAGTATATAAATGATACATTATTTATTACTTAAAATGAAACAAATCATATAGAGGTAGGAGAATATGAAAAAAGTTTGAATGAATCGGTAAAGGATGTCACCTCTTCTTCGACATGCCTCTTCAAAACCTCCTCATATGGTTCTAATGTTGGTCTTTTAAGAATAACAGGACCTCTATAATGTTTATAGGTATGTTTATAAGGGAAATGGGCATTGTGTGTCCGAGTTTGAAAGCTCTAAATGGAGTGAAAAGTAGAGGGAGGTGGTGCCCTATTATTGGATAGTAGAGGGGTACTTTTGGAAGCCTCAAAAATATTAATTTATAATAAATTTAAAACCAACTTAAAAACTTCCAAAGTGACTGAAATTTGAAGATGAGATAATATAGGGTTGTAGTATCGTCATCCAATCTAATTTATACATGTTTGATTTTATTTTTAACCTTATCAGTTTGATTTATCCTTATTTAATCTATATAATTTTATTGGTGGTAATAATATTCTAAGTTTTAAATGGTTATATATGCTTACTTATGTGTTGTGAATTTTCTATAATTGGATACTTTTGGAAATTTTCGACCATATTAATTTAAATTTTTAATTATTAAATATTTTTGTTATTTTTAATCAATTTAATTATAAGTTATTTTTATAAAATATCAATAGTTCCAATTTTGACACTATTCAGTAATTTGAATTTAAATAAAATCCAAACAGAATATATGTTTGAACCAAAATATTTTATATATTTATAACATGTCATATGTACCTATAAAATTCATGGAGAACATTAATTAGTTCATATAATATTTATTTTAATATTTTTAAAACCATTTATTTGATATTATTCTTAATAAAATAATTAATACAACATTTTTGTATAATTATTTAATATACATATTTATGGCATAAAAATTAAAAAAAATATTATGATGAAGGTAAATATATTATATTTCATAATAATAATTTTAGTCAAATTTATCTTCAAAAAAATAGTTAAAGTGACATATTTGTTAAATTATGTAGGTGGCAACTTTGATATCATTTAAATAATAATAATATAAATATCATAATCTATTTTATAAGGCTCCAAATTGTCCACAAGTGTTCAATTGGTTGATTATGGTTTATAAAAAATCGACCAAAAAGGATTGGTCATGTTTTTTGTCCCTTTGATGGGTATTATTATTTTAATAAAAACTATATTATTGATTTTTCACTATATAATTAATTTCTGGATCATTAATGTATAAGATATTAAAGTAATTATATATTTCTAAAAAATTGTAAATAAATTACCATGATGACAAAAAAAATTAATATTTCAAATGATTATTTATAATCAAATTTATATTTTGTATAACCTTATATTAAAAATAATTAATCTAATAAAGTTTGAGTGAGATATATTTCACATTACTTTAAATAAAATAAATTAAAGGTCTTAATCTCATCCAAGTGGGTTCTAATAGATTCCATTTCACCCAAGTGTGTTCTAGAGAGAAATTTAATCATCAAATTATATTAACACGAGTGTTAAGGTAATTTTATAATATTATTTTTACCCATAATTAGTTGATTTACATTTAAATGTGGTAAATAAAATTTACCGTAGTTACTATTCATACTGCCTAAAAAAAGTAGCCTATTAACATAATTTGGACCTACAGATTCCAAATATTGAATCCATTTTTCCAAATTCAAAACCCAAAAGTGGCAGTATTTAATTTAAAATTAATCACACTATTGAGAAAATGGATTTTAAATGATAAAACATTGCAAAAGATTGAAATATTTTTACCTATGAATTCAAAGTAATATTTATTATAATTATATACATTATATTAAATGGGAATAATATATTCTATTTATACTTTAAAATAATTCAATATTATAAGATAACCATATAAACTATCTAAATGTAAAAAGTTGTTTTTAATTAAAATTTAGTGTATTTTTACTATTCATCAAATTATGAAGTTTATCAGAAAAATATCAGAATTTTAATGAAAGAAGATTTTTATATTCCATTTCCAATGAAATGGTTTACATTGTAATATTTAAATTATTAATTTATCTAAAATTATTTTCCATTAAAAGGCGGAAAACATTCTTTTAATATCTATTTGATGAATATAGAAAATACCATTTTAATTGCATACATATCTTATTAATTTCATTCAATATGACATATAATTGATTAAAATTTATCATAGATTTTATTTAAAGTTATTTATATTTATTCCTGCTAACATAACGACTAGGTTATAATGGTAACTTTATATTAAGGGAATCTCACAGTATGTTTAAACTCACGATTGCGTGGAAAACAAGCTACTGAAGAATAAAAATTATTTAAATATTCCATAAAACACATGGGTGTTAAACTTTGTCCCCCTTAAACTGAACTTATCTCTCGAAATTCATCACATGGAAAAATAATATATGAGGATACCTCTCCCTCATCATATCCTCCAGCTCCCATTTAGCTTCTTCTTATTGGTGGGTCCTCCATGAAACTTTAACCTATCGAGTAGTCTTGTTTCATAGAACTTTGTCGCTGCAATCCAAAGTCTCTATCAGTTGTTCTTCATAAGAAATATCTTTCTCCAGTGGTATGAATTCTAATATTAGTACATGTGAAGGATCAAGAATGTACTTTCTCAAGAGGGATGCATGGAACACATCAAGAACATGAGAGATATTGGGTGGAAGGGCCAATCGGTAAGCAACCTTCCCAACATGATCTAGAATTACAAAAGGACCGATATACCATGGGTTCAACTTTTCCTTATTTCCAAATCTCATTACTCTCTTTTGGGGAGATATTCGTAAGAACACCTTATTTCAAACTTTAAAATATAGGTATTTTCTTCAGTTTTCACCATAACGTATTTTTCAAATCTAAGATGCTCTTATATGTTGTTGAATAGATCTGACCTTTTATACAATTTCATCAACATGATCTGGTTTTAATAGCTGTCTTTCCCCAATATCATCCCAGCAAGTTGAAGTTCTGCACTTCTTTTCATACAGGGATTTATAGGGAGCCATCTGAATACTGGATTGAAAGATATTTTTGTAAGAAAATTCCACCAATGTTATGTGTTGATCCCAAAAACATTTTAAATCCCTAGAGCAATCTCTAAAAATGTATTCTAGAGTTTGAATTTTCCTTTTAGATTGACCTTCTGTATGAGGATAATAAGTAGTGCTGAAACTCAACTTTGTATCTGGATCATGTTGAAGTCTTCACCATATCTTCGGGGTAAACCTCGGATCCCAATCATATATAATGAAAAGTGGTACTCTAGGAAATCGTATCACTTCTTTTACATATATCGAGGAAAGCTGATCAAGATGGATATCCTCTCTAATAGAAATGAAGTGTGCCGACTTCGTAAGATGATAAGCTCTAAGAAATATTGAATTATTGCTTTTGGATGTCTTGGGAAGTCCCGTGATGAATTCCATAGTGATGTTTTCCCATTTCAATTCTGGTATGGGTAATGGTTACAACATCATGTTAGACTTCTATCTTTCAGCCTTAACATGCTAACAAGCCAAGCATCGAGAGACATTTTTAGCAACATCTCTTTTCATGCCATCACACTAGAATTACTCTTTCAGATCCCTAAACATCTTCATGCTTCCAGGGTGAATAGAGAATGAAGAAATTTTAGCCTCATACTATATTTTCTTATTTAATTCCGATATGGGAGGAACAAAGACACGATTCTTTACCCTTATTATTTCATCCCAGTCAATGTTGAATTTAGGAACATTTCTCACCTTCTTTTGTAACTCTACATCTTCTTTTTGTGCCTATTTAATATTCACATGTATAGATGGTCGAATCTTCATTTGAGAAAGATATGATTTTCCCGCTTCCATTATAATTTCATGATCCATCCTTTTTAAATCCATAAATATTGGATCTTTTGTGATCCTTATCATGGATAATATGTCATGGTATTGTCAGCTTAATTTATCTACCACATTTTTTGCTTTCCTAGGGTTGTAATGCATGGAGTATTCATAATATTAAATCAACTATAACCATCTTCTTTGGTGCATATTAAATTATTTTTAGTGAAAATATACTTTAATGTTTTATTATCAGTATAAATATCACACCTTTCACCATAAAGATAATTACTCCATATTTTTAATGAAAATATTACTTAAGCTAACTCCAAATCATGATTTGGGTAATTTTTCTCATGGATTTTCAATTTTTGTGAGGCATAAGATATCACCATATCATTTTTAATGATAACACACCCCAATAACTTCATGGATGAATCACTATATAACATAATCCATTCTCCACTACAAGGCAATGTGATCATTGGTGCACTAGATAACCTTCTTTTTAACTACTTGAAATTCTCTTCACACACCTCCGTGCAAACTAACATAATTCTTTTTTGAGTCAATCTTGTGAGTGGATTAGATAATCATGGAAAATATTTCACAAAACATAGATAATAACCATCCAAACCAAGAAAAATTCAGATATCAGTTACTGTTGTTGGTCTTAACCATCTTTCGACAACCTCTGTTTTTGCTGGATCCATAGATATCCCCTCTCTTGAGATTATGTGACCCAAAAATGAAACTTTTTGAAGCCAAAATTCACACTTGGTAAATTTTGCATAAAGTTTCTCCTTTATCAGGGTATTCAATTCAATTCTCAAGTGATATTAATGTTCATACTTGATCTTTTAATTGACAATAATATTGTCTATAAATACTACCACAAACTAATCAAGATAGTCTCTGAAGACTCTATTCATGAGATGCATTAATATATCAGGTGAATTAGTAAGACCAAATGGAATCACTATAAATTCAAATTGTACAGACCTTGTACAAAAGGTCTTCTTTTTTATATCCTCCTTTTGAAAATTAATTGATGAAATCCTGAATAAGAATCAATCTTGGAAATGTATTGTGATCCGCGTAGTTGGTCAAATAAGTCATCAGTGCGTGGGAGATGATATTTGTTCTTGATTGTGGTCTTGTTAAGTTATCAATAATCAATGCAGAGTGTCCCTAATCATATTTCTTCTTAACTAATAGAATTGGTGCTCCCAATGGTAATGCACTAGGGCATATGAATCTCTTATTAAGATTCTATTGGAGTTGCTTCTTCATATTCTGAAACTCAATTGGGGCCATTCTAAAATGTTTTTTTGAAATGGGCATAACACCCTGTATGAGTTCAATTGAAAAATCAACTTCAAAATTTGGGGGAATGTCTAATAATTCCTCTTGAAAGACATCATTAAACTCCTATACAATTGAAATATTCTTAATCATGAGTTTATCTCCAACCATTTGAGATAAATATCCTCATTTATTGGAATCTTCTGCCATTAGATGGAAGAAATATCAACTGGAAGGTTATATTCGTCCGTGCATCGATAGATGATCATAGATTGATCTGGAATATTAAATGTGTCTTCCCTTATATTGAAATTGATATGAGCTCCATTTATGGAAATCTAATACATACCAACAATAAAATGAAATTCCACTATAGGAAGGATCATGAGAATTGCAGGAAGAAATTTCCCCCAAACTTCAATTGGAGAAGAATTATAAACTTTTGATGTAACAGTGGTGCCATTAAGAGTTGTCACAGGAAACTCATCATATAATTGTTGAATTAGTATGGTGATACCTATAGAAAATGATTTATAAATAAAAGAGTGGGTGGATCCAGAATCAAATAAAACATTTTCTACTTTAGAGAGGATGGTAAGTGTACCTTTCCCCACTTCGTTATCGTACTCCACAATGCTGATAGAATTTGCAAGTCAATTTCATTTATCTTTGGCCTTAAGAGTTTATTGAGATCGATCATCATCAACAAACTTTGGATTAGTGAATTGATTGGCATAATTCTCCATTTCATTTAACTTGTAACATTGATGTGTAGGATATGCATTCTGTGTAGCCTTTTCTCTGTTTGCATCATTATATATATTTTTCCAATCACTACAACATTCAAATGACCGATGACCTTCTTGTCCATATTTAAAACATTTACTTGTCCCTTAAAAACAATTCCCTCCATGTTTCTTTCCGTGCTTTGAGAATAAGGGAAAACTCATCTTCTTTTCAGTGTGGTCTTTATATTTTCCATTCCATTCCATTTTCCTCTTCTTATCAAACCCATATGACTGATGGGTTACTCCAAGATCCATATCAACCTTGAGATCAGATCGAACAATTTACTCTTATTTATTTAAGTCCCTTTATGGATAACTCTCTTTGAATACTTGGTTTTAAGCCACTAAAGAATTGATCGATCTTACTCTCAGGTTCGATAATAATTCTAGAAGTGTACCTTGCAAGTCTTGTAAAATTTTCTTTGTAGGTACCAACAGATTCATCATGCTTTTTCTTTAGCTCAAGAAAGTACTCCTCCATCTTTGTTCGAAGAATACGAGGGAAGTACTTATTGAAAAATATCTTCTTGAACTCGTCCCATTCTATGGACTCAATTTCATCTCTATTCCTCATATTCTTGATAAGATTCCATCATTGATCAGCTTGACCTTCCAAACGATATTATGCTAAGATTACATTATCATGTTCAGATCATTGTAGAACTGAAAAATATCTTTTTAGTGGTACTGATCCATGTTTCTTCCACAAATTGATCAGAAGACCTGCTAAATGAATATGGACGCTGCCTCATGAAGGATTCAACAGAATGTTTCTCCTTCCTTTGCTTGTTCGGAAGTCCTACACGATTCATAGTTTGAGAAAGTTGTGTGACCATGTCTAAAAGATTTTTCATTCTAGTTACCATAACGTTTGGTTGCTCAGGGGACTATTATTGCATTGCTCGTCGCATTCAGCATTAGCATGGTTCCTTTGGGTTCTATCCATTGACTAAAACCAAGACTCATAGTGTGAGAAACACTAATTACAACATTAAAATTGCATAATCAGGAATAAAATTTCTCACTTTAGGTTTTATCATAGGTTATTCACAACCGTTTCTAAAACACTTGGATTGTGTCCTATGATTATACATATCCTTAGGGTTCTTACTAAGGCATTCACATCCTATTTTCCAAAGGATAACTACAACCTCCCTCTGATACCAACTATAGGGACCCATAAAATACATACATTGTTAATACTTCAGAATTGAAGTATATTTATTACAACATATTACAAAACTATGACTGGACCATATATGTATAGTGTCTTTAGAAACTTGTAAACATAAATAACTGGTTCATAATGCATCTACGTTGCCCCCCATTTATTTGATCACATCTAGACTCCTTTTTCTCGAATCATCTTTAATACCATTCATCCTGACCTGGGGAAAATAAACATACAAAAGAGTGAGTTCAAATGCTCAGTAAGGGAAAAAAAGAAATTTCAATCATATCATATTCTTAAGATCATAATGTTAGAAAATCTTTTCCTACAAAAGATGTTATAATATCATGTCATGGGATCAATCATAGAACCTCAATATAATCCTAAAAATATGAGGCTTTTTGGAATTCACACATAAGCATAGAAAATCATTTAATATTATTCAAGGCTCATTGCCAAGACCATCATGGTGGACAAAGTCCATTACTGAACCGAGTTCACTCCTCGTTCTAGCCCTGTAATACTGAACTAGAATTACATGCCATTCCAGCCCTGTCTATATTATGAGATACAAATCATTACCCAATGCATTGGATAGAGATATAGGTCCCACCCATCTCATAATGAAAATATTCTAATGTGTGCCAATATGAAAATACTATTCAGATGCTCGAATATATGATAATAGTATATACATAAGATTTAATCGGTGGATGAGATCAACATCTTTCAGTGGATGATTTATCATACAACAATAGCTTCTTCTCGAGTATTCAAATGACTACATATGATGCTCTTTATGTAAATTGATGTAGAACACCAACCTATTTGGATGAAAATGGAGAAAGAGAGCTAAATGGACCAAATCATTTTCAAGAGATTATAGAAAAGATTCAAGCAATCCAGAAACATATCAAAGATACTCAGAGTTTATAAAAGAGATATTCTCTCAACTGTCAAAGGGAGTTGAAGTTTGGCCTCTGAGATAATTTCATCCTTTGAATATCACCATGGAAGAGAGTCATGTAGTTTGGAAATATAGGGAAGTTATACCCAAGGTACATTGTCTCCTTAGAGATCCTTTATTGTTTAGGAGTTGTGACCTTTTAGCTTGAACAACCCTTGGATATGGATAAAGTCCATGATGTGTTCCATGTATCATTCTTGAGAAAGTATATAGTAGATACCTTATATGTGTAGAACTCAGAGGTGGTACATATGGAAAATGATCTCTCTTATGGGTTGAACCCAGTAAATATTTTAGACTAGAGAGTTTTGTTTTTTATATAAGACAACACAACTTTTCAAAGTGTTATGGAGGAACCATAAGTATGAATAACAATCTTGGGAACTATAGGAGGTGATGTAGGATATATACCCTCATCTGTTATTGTAAAATGAAAATTTAAGGTTGAAATTTTTAAAGGGGTGATGAATGTAATGACCCGTAGTTTTATCAATCGAAATTCCCCTCTAATATTGTCACCTAAAATAAAATTAGAAAACACAATTCCATATTATGAATAAATTAAACACTAAATATTATGTGACCTTTATAGTCTAGAATTTAAACATATTTTTTCCAGTTTCGTTTTTTGAATTTAAAAAATTTGACATACACAGTTGCGAATGGTAATATATTTTGAGTCTAATAGGAAAGAATTAATTGTTGTGGAATAGTAACAAAACCTTATTAATCATAATGCCACCCTTACAAATATTAATATGAACTTTATGAATGGTATACCAAACAAATGAATATTAACCTCACCCATGAATGTATAAGTAAAATTTAGGTTCCATATAAATGAGTTGGAATATTTTAAAAATTAATAATTATGTGTTGGAATTTCTATGAGTAATAAACATTTACTTACAATTATTAATTAGTATATAATTTTTAATATAAAATTAATTTTCATAAAAAGTATTACTATATAAATCAATTATTTTCCAATGATTTTTGTATAATTTTATAAGAACTTAAGTAATATTTCAAAGTGTTAAAAAATTATATATAATATTATAATTTATATTTTCCATGTAAATGGTGATTTTATTTTAAAATTAAATGTGTCATGTTTAAGAAATTATTTTGAAAAACGGAGTCCATTTTTTAATTCTACAGATAGAAAAATGGTGACGGTGATTTTTTGGGTTTTTTCTGAAATACGTTAATATTTGGTGAATTGTGGAATTCGATAATTTACATAATATGCTAAATAAATGCATTTATGCATAATTCTTGAGTAATGGACGATGTAAATGGAAATTGTTTTGAACTAAAATGTACTAATGACTGTATCACATCATAATAATCATCACCCTTTCTTTTCTTGAGAATAATAAGGAACTACTGATTAAAATAATAATAAAACACCCCTCTCCTCCACTATAAATATCACCCCTCACACCCTATTATCTTCACACCACTGATGCCTTGAAACATGCTAATATTCTACCCAATACTCTTCTCTAGTCCTCTCCCCACTTCTAGGAGATCTTGGGCACATCAAAAGACCAATCCAAGGTGCCCTAAGGGGGATGTCAATTGGAGAATTGAAGAGGTAAATCCACTCTATTTTCATTAAATTTCCTTTAAAATTTCAATTTATTTTCTTATTCATACCACACCTCCTCTAATAAAAATGGAATGATAACCCCAATACATTAAATATACTATAATTATATCATTTTAATGGAATATACAACTTTTAACTTTTCCTTATCTCTCTTTCATATTATAAATGTTGTTGTTGCTCATGATGTGTCAATTTACAGATTTCCTGGGTGAGGCAATTTCATTTTCATTAAACATAGTCAAAGATATTAATAAAACCAATAAATGGATCAATTTTGTTTTAAATTTTATGTTATGATTTTTTTATGTTATTGAAATAACTAAAAATCTTAAAAAATTATAAAACAAAATGAATTCATAGCGTTCAAAAAACTGCAAAAATTATCCTAAAACGATCATCATTAACTTTTATCTAATGAATCAGCCTCATGGTTTATAAAAAATCATTAATAAGTTAATTTATACATCTGGAATATCATTAAAAATATATAATAACATTCATAGTTATTTATCAAAATTGTACACGAACATCCATTCATGAATATAAACCGAGCCGATCATGGAATCCTTGGAAATTATTACTCCCAAACGATGAAATTAATCTATATAACTCATCCAAAGGCCCATAAAAGAACATAATAATAATATAAAAAATAAAATTACTATATTAAATATTCTGGAATTTTTATTTAAAGAATATAATTTGATTATGAATGATATTAATGTGAAGGATGCTTTCAGACAAAAAGTAAGGGGAATTCTTGAACACAACTCCCTCTCTTTGGGGTTTCCATATTTTACTACATTTCAAGTATACTAATTCCTTAAAAATATTTTATTCAATATTATAATACATTATTTGTGATATTCATGTTTTCTACATGTTTTTATGGCAATCACATTGTTTTCTAAAGGAAATTTTCTTTTAAAAAAACACACGTTTTACTTCTCATAATTGATTCATTCACATAAGGTTAATAATTATTATATAAATTATGTTATTCCATATTTTATTTGGGACCCAAATTTTATTAATTTATTATTATGAAATGAAACCCATTACATTACATGGGTTATTATATATTCAAGACTGATATATGTTCTATGTGGCATACATGATAATGTAAATGTTGTGATATGACGAGATCACCCAAAATTATATAGCTCAATATAAATTTTATAATGTCACAAGTGTTACTAAAATTATATATTGCTCCAATTAATTGGGTTATGTAGTGAACCTCATTATTAAGGTGAAATATTCATGAAAATAATGCTATTTTTGTTCACAACTACGTCTGGTAGTTGACCACTAAGACCTGATGTTTCATTTTTATGCATTTCTCCATGCCACATATTATCTTAATGATTATGTCATGATTATAATCCTATGAATATGTTATTATGGTAATGATTATTATCTCACCTTTTTATTATCTATCCTTTTACTAGGGTTTTAGCTCACCTGTTTTATGTATATCCTCGGGTGACTACTTGTAATAAGGAGAATTCAAAGTCCAAGAATAAGTTTTAGAATAAGAAATTATATAAATGTTTATACATGTATATTATTTAATATGGTGTTATTATGTTCTTTTAGGGGCCTTTTTATGAGTTATAGAGTTTAATATCATCGTTTTTGAGAATTTATTTTCATGGATTCCATGATCGGTTCACATTGTATTCTTGAATGGATGTTCTTGGAAGATGATGATTAACATACATAATTTTTATTATATGTTTTTAATGATATTAAATAATTTTTAATGATCTTATAAAGTATTTGGTTATATACCATGAGTATGATTTACTATATAAAAGTTAACGATGATCGTTTTGGGTTAATTTTGGTGGGTTTTCAAATGCTACAAACTCATTTTGTTTCATCATTTAGTATTATGAGTATACGTTAATTATATAACATAAAAAGGGTTATAAAATACACTTTACAATATTATTTTAACTATTTTATGGCCTTATTATCATCCTAGTTTTTTTAACAAAATGAAAGTGCAGCACCCATGAAGTTAGTAAATTGACACATTAGGGGTGACGATTTCATTTATAAGATGAATGAGAGGGAGGCGTTAAATGTTAGATCCTACATTAACAAGGTATAATTATATTATATTTAAGGTACTGGAGTTACCATTCTATTAGTATC
Organism: Viscum album; assembly: GCA_963277665.1. NCBI lineage: Eukaryota > Viridiplantae > Streptophyta > Magnoliopsida > Santalales > Viscaceae > Viscum > Viscum album. The sequence continues at coordinate 1,158,850,723 of OY728129.1, read as the reverse complement.
ATGGGAGGTGAGGGAAAAAATAGAAAATAAATTCAAATTTGAAATGAAATTAAAATAAAGATAGAGGACTTACCACCTGAAATCTCCACTTGATATCCTCCTAAAGGAACCTATGATTGTTATTTCAATAATACCAATAGATCATGGATGTGGGGAAGGGACTAGAGAATAGTATTGGGCCGAATATATGTCGGGATCATCATTTTAGATGTGTCATGAGAGTAGGGTGTGAGGGAGGTATTTATAGTGGAAGAGAGGCGTGTTTTCTTATTATTTTAATCATTATTTTATTAATTTTCTCCAGAAGAGATGTAGTGAAGATTATTGTGACTAGAAAAATTAATTAGTGCATGTTAATTTGAACCAATTTCCATTTATATCATTCTTGACTCAATCATGATGCATAAATTCATTTTTAGCATATTTCATAAATTATCGAATTTTATTATTCAATAAAAATAAAATTCATTCTAAAAAATCCCAAAAATTTACCCATACCATTTCATAATGTGTATAATTCAAAAATGGACTCCATTTTATTAAATTTTTTTTCTAAATATGTGAAATTTAATATTTAAATAATATCATCATTTAGATGTATAATTCAAAATTTACAAATTAAAACAGATTTTATAACACATTGAAATATTAATTAAGGTATCATAAAATAATTCAAAAATCATGAAAAAATATATATATATTTAGGAATAAATTTTATTAAAAAGATTTTTTAAAATATAATAATTACTTTAATAATGTAATTAAATGTTTATTACTCAATAAAATACCAACACTTAATTACATAATTTTAAAATATTCTATCTCATTTATAAGGATCCTAAATTTTTTATACATTCAAGGGTATTTTACTATTCATTTTTCGTGTTTACTATTCATAGGTGTCATATATCTATTAAAAAAGGTAAAATTAAAATTAATAAGGGTATGTTACGATTCAAAAAAATTTATGTTTGTCCTATCATACTCTAAATATCTTACTGATCACAACCGTGAATGTCAAATTTTCGAAATTCAAAACATAGAAGTAGAAAAATTATGTTTAACAGCTTTGATATAAAAGAAAAAAAGTGTTTAGTTGTTAATTTAATCATGATGTGGATTTGTGGTTCCTAATGGGATTTTATGTGACATTTTATGAAGTTAATTTCTATTTATAAAATATTTGGTTATTACATTCTTCCACCCTTTAGAAATATCACCCACGAAATTTGATTTTACAAAAATAGGTGGGGTTACTTCTTCTTCATTACCTCCACTGGTTCCCAAGATTCTTCTACATACATATGATTCTCCAACACACTTGGAAAGGGTGTGTTGTCTTATGAGTAGAACCTTATATTTCTAATCTAGAAACATTACTAGATAATTCTCATAAGAGATATCATCTTCCAACTGTACAACGTTTGACATCAGAAAATGTGAGGGAATAGACATATAATTACTCAGGAGTGATACATTGAAAAAATCATGAACCAGAGCCATATTTAGTGGAATTGAAACCTTATAGACCACCAATCCTACACAATAGTGTTTCTAAAAGGGGAAAATGTACCATAGGCTTAGAATCCCTTTTCCTTCGAGACCACATTGCTCTCTCGCATAGTGGTATTCAAAGGAAGAAATTATATCCAACATCAAAATCCAAATCCCTTCTATGGTTTTTAGCATAGCTATTTTTCCAACTCTAAGAAGCTTTTATATGTTGTTAGATGGCATGAAAATTTTCTATTATCTCTTGTATAAGATAAGGTCCAAGAATATTTCTTTCTCCAACCCCATCCCAAAAAGTTAGTGTTCTACATCGCTTTCCATAAAGAGATTCATATAGATCAATCTGAATACTAATGTGGAAGATATTATTATTTGAAAACACAACCAATCAGAGATGTTGATCCAATAAACCATTGAATTTTAATTATTAGGATCTCAGAATATCATCAGGTGGCTGAATAGTCCTTTAATAATGGGCATTAGTTTTGGGGTGAAAGATCATGCTGAAATTCAGTTTAGTACTCAAGGCATGATGAAGACTCCTATAGAATTTAAAGGGGATCATTGGATCATAATTAGAAAAAATATATATTGGAACTCCATGTAGTCTCACCTAATCCTTCAAATATATCATATAATGTTTTCCATGTGAATGATATTCATGAATACTAATAAAGTAAGCAGTCGTGGTGTGTTGATCCACCAGAATCCATATCACATTATTTCTTTTGGATGTCTTTGGAAGACTAGTGTAAAGTACCTGGTTAAATTCTCCCATTTTTTATATAGATGTAGGCAATGTTTTTATCATCTATTTATACTTTTTTCTATCTTATTTATAATTCTGACATTTCAAGCACTGTGAGATTCATTTCTCAATGTCCTTCTTCATGTAATCCCACGAGAAGTGTTCTTGGAGATCACAATATATCTAGGTTCTAGCAAGATGAATAGAGAATGTTGAGCTACATGCATTTTACTATAGCTCCTTGTTTATCATTGGTGATGAAGGTACACAAATACATCTTTGAAAATAAGTTACACCATCCTCATTAATATGGGACTCTTGAAGATTCCCTTACATTGATTCATTCACCTTCTTTTTCATATATGTATCATACCTTTAGAACTCCTTAATATTATCATGGATAGATGATTGGAAAATAATTTTATAATGTTAGGATTTATTCCCTACCATTATTATTTCCAAATACATCCTTTTTATATCCATCAAGATAGAGTCTTTCTCAATACAAATCATTGATAGAGCATATGGTTCTTTTCTACTTAGAGCATCAACTACCATGTTTGTCTTTCCATGATGACAGTGAATAGAGAAGTCACAGTACTAGATTATCTCTGACCATATCCTTTGATTAATGTTGATATATTTTTGTGTGATTATATAATTTAGGCTCTTTTGATTGGTATATATATCACACATATCAGCATAGAGTTAATTATGCCATATTTTCAAGGCAAACAACACTACTACAAGGTCTAGATCATTTTTAGGATAGTTATTCTCATGGATCATCAACTATCATGAGGTGTGGGATATTAAATAATAATTTTTCCTGAGTACACAACCCAACAGATTCTTATAATCATAACTATATATTAAAAAACATTCTCCACTTTTTGGTTATGTGAGTACAATTGCATTGATCATCCATATCTTTAGATCCTTGAAACTTTCCTCACATTCTCCAATCCTCCCATAATTTACCCTTTTCCTTGTTAATTGTCAATGGGATTAAAAATCGTGATAAATTTCTCTCAAAACATCCATAGTACCCTAATAATCCATGAAAAATAAGGATTTTTGTGACACTATATGGTCCGGTCCATTCGTCAATTTTGTTGGTTTTTGATGGGTCCTCAGAAATTCCATCACTTGTGATCTCATGTCCCATGAACATAACTTGTTACATCCAATAGTCACACTAGTTGATCTTGGTGTAAAACATATCATTCATTAAAGTCTCCAACATAAGTCTTAGATATTCTTCATGTTCCACTTTTCTCTTGGGGTATATGATAGTTTTATCAATAAAAACTACCAAAAGTTTGTCATGGAAATGTCTAAAGACTGTATTCATCTAACTGATGATTATTGTAGGGGAATTAGTAAGTCCGATGGGAATGACCAAAAAATGGAGGTAGTAATTTGAATATCTTCCTAATTCACCTTTATCTTATGATATTATGAACAAAGATCTAGGTTTGAGATGTATTGATCTCTTCTCAACTGATCAATATATTACCCAATCCTCAGTAGAGAATTCTTGTCCTTTATTTTTTTTTTTTGATTTCATGATAATATATTCCCATCCAAAATGATTTATCCTTATTATTGGAAAATATGACTGGAAAACCCCATTGTTACGCACTAGGGAATGTGAACCCTTTTTCAAAAGACCCTTTCACCATATTCTTTAACTCAACTAGTTCGATTGTATCCATCCTATAGGGACACATTGAGATTGGAGTACCTCTGTGTATGAGTTCTATTAATAAATATAACTCATGAACTAGGGGTGGAATGGGTAACTCATAAAGAAATACATCATTGTATTCCCTCATGATGGTCATTTCCCCTTGGTGGAAAACTTCCTTTTTATCAACCATTGGGGTGAGGTTTTCCTCTTCAAAGGGAATCCACACCCACACCATTGATGGGGTTTTCAAAGGAGATTAAGGTTATTCAATTCATTTTTATAAGATCATATTATTGTTTATAATATAAAAAGATTTTTTCCCAATAGTATACATGTTCTCTATATAAAGAGATTCAATACATCCCCAGTATAGCATTGAATACCCCAACAAAAGTATCATGATAATTTCTTGAGTAATCTCCCACATATGCGAATAAGTGATTTTTTAAAACACATGAGATTAAATAATCGCACCACAATGTGTATTTATGGACATATCTTCTTCAAGGATTATAGTATTCAATTCAATAGTTCTAGAAAACTATTGAGATATAAATAAATGCACATAACAACAATCAAATAAGAGTTTTTTTCCATTCTTGAGGGAATAAGAAGTGTATGTTGTACAACTTCATTCACATGAAATATTTCCATAGTAGTGAAGGAATAATTCTTACCTTTCTCCTTTAGTGTGGGTGGATGAAGACATTTATTACCTTTCAGGGCTCAATGTTTAGTGCACTGGCTTGCATAATTCAGTTTCTCCATACAATTGTAGCATTGGACCATGGGTGGTGCTCTCCTTCCCTCCACCACACTATCTTGCCTTTTCAAGTATTTTTAAAATTCATGATCATTGTGTCATTCTCTTCCATAGTAAAATCATTTATCCATCCAATTAATACATATCCTATGATACTTCTTCCCACATTTTTGATATGTGGGTGGATGAGTTTTCTATCATCCTTTCTCAATAGATCCCATAGCTTGAAACCACTTCTTTAATTTCTTATCACCAGAGCCGTGGGACCATTCTCCAAACTCCATATCCACTTTGAAATCACATAGAACAACTTATTCATAATACCCATTTTCGGGAATTTCTAGATCCATTAGAATGTGTGTTTTTAAAATACAAAACAATCTATCAATTTTCTATTATTATTGATAACGAAACCAAAATCATACCTTGTAACATTTGGGAAATTTTCGTCGTAGGATGTGAAAGATTCTACATCCTTTTTATTTTGATTAATTAATTCTCTCCCAATATTATTTTGATGATTTTGAGATAAATAATTTTTAGTAATCATTATCTTAAATAAATCCCACTCCATCACTTCCATTTTTTCCCTCAGTTTTGTCTTCTTAATCAAATCCCACTAATGATCGACCTCTCCTTGTAGATGATAAACAACACGATTCACCTTATCTATTTCAGAATACTGAATAATATAAAATATATTCTCTATAGATTTGACCCATTGTTCCACAACTAGTGGATTAGATGCTTCACTAGACATTGGTGGTAATTGTTGCATAAAATACTCAATAGCCATTTACTTCCTCTTTTCTAAAGGATGACGTTCCACATTATTAAGGTTATTTTTCATAACCTAAGATATTTGGGTCAGAATCACCATGAAATTTAGAACTCTACCTCACAATGAATTGGGGATTTTGTTCTTGCAATCACCACACTATCACTCACATGGGTTGTTGGCCTAGTTTCTCCTAGTTCCCACCATTTTTGAAAATATAAACGATTGGAACACAACATTAGTCAACGAGTCCTGAATATATAATTTATTCCATTTTTTAATCACGTATAAAGTTATATATTATGGGATCCATATGATATAATAAGAAATAAAATTGAAATTTGAAAGGAAATTAAGAGAAAAGAGAGAGGATTTTCTTCTTGAATTCTCCTCTTGATATCCTTCTCATGGAACCTAGGAAACATTTTTGATGAGACAAAGATCTCCAGGAAATGGGCTATGTACTAGGGAATATTATTAGAAACAATATAATAAATTATCAAAGCTTTAGATAAGTGAGGAGAATATGGTGTGAGGGGTGATATTTATAGTGTAGGAGAGGGGTGTTTTGTTATTATTTTAATCCTTATTTTATTATTTTTCTCAAGACCAGAAATTGTGAGGGTTCTTGTGATTAGATATAGTAATTGGTGCATGTGAATTCGAACTAATGGTCATTTACATCATACATTACTCAAAAATGATGCATAAATTCATTTATTTTCGATATTTCATAAATTATTGCATTTTCCTATTCACCAAAAATTAATGTATTTCAAAAAAATACAAAAATTGATCAAAACCATTTTTCAATGTGTATAGTTAAAAAAGGAACTCCATCATATCAAAAGAAATCACTATCCATGTTTTGGATTGAAAATTACTCTATCTTCATGTATTTGGAAAAGATGGATTTGGATATCATAATGGTATGGAATACATCCAAACATTCCCATATGACATCCCACCCATCTATCCAAGAGAAGATTAATGATGCACAAATGGATGATAAAAAAAATCAAAATATGGTTAATGTAGTAATATATGTGAAGTATAAAGGGTTCCATATTGATTATGATAGTGTAATTCAATTTGGAACAAGTCTCTATGTGCCTTCATCCCCCATGATAATGAATGAGTTATTGGATAGTGCAGATAGATCCACATTATCTATCCACACTAATAAACCCAATATGTACTATGATATTTGACAAAACATTTGGTGGGATTACGTGAAGAATGAGATTTCATGATATATCTCAAGGATTTTGATATCTCAGAAATTTAAATTAAAGTGATAGAAGTCCAAAGGGTTGATGCAACCATTACCTACACCCATATGTAAACGAGGGATTTTGACCATGGAGTTCATAAGGAGTCACTCTTAGACATCCAAAGAAAATATTATGATATGATTTGTGGTGGGCCGAATCTCCAAGACTGATAAAATTATTGTTATTAAAGAAGATCTCTCACTTGAACAACTTGATAAGATATATGAGAAGGATGTGGAGAGATTACAAGGGGTTACAATCTCAATTTTCTCTAATCATGCTCCTAGGTTCACCTCTAAATTCTGGATGAGTCTTCAAGATTCTTTGAAAACTGAATTGAATTTCAAAATGGGCTATCACCCCAATATGGAGGGAAAATATGAAAGAAATATTCAGAATCTCAAGTAAATGATAACATCCTCCTCATTATATTTCAATGGTGTATGGGATCAACATCTCCCATTGGGTAAGTTATCTTTCAATAATATCTTCCACTTGAGTATTCAGATGTCTTTATATGAAAATTAGTATGGAAAGTAATGTAGAACTCCATCATGTAGCGATGAATTTAGAGAAAGAAAGCAACATGTACCAAATCATGTACAAGAGATGATAGAAAAGGTTTGAACCATCCAAAAACATTTTGGACCTACTCATATTTGGAAATTGGGCTATGCTGACAACCAACGAATGGATTTGGAGTTCAACATTGGTGATAAAATGTTCTTTTAAATGTCACCATGAATGACAGTGATGAAATTTGGAAACAGAGGGATGTTATTCCCAAGTTACATTATCCACTATGAGATCCTAGATCACATAAGATATGTGGCCTATCAGATTTCACTTCTATCTAATATTTGTATAGTTCACGATGGGTTCCATGTATCACATCTAAGGATGTACATACCAAGATCCTCTCAACTGATCAAATAATTCATCAATCCTTGAAAATATACTTTTTCATTGTTGTGATTTTGTTGAGTTCCTAATAATCGATACACAACCAGATTGATCCATCATTCATCTTGACAAAGAGCACTAGTTCACATCAAGGTGATGCACTAGGGCACATGAATTCTTTCTCCAAATTCTCTTGTTGTTACTTCTTAACACCACCAGTTTTAATGGATCCATCCATTAGGGACATTTTGTGATAATATTAGTTTAGGGTTTGAGTTCTATATATAAATCTACCTCATGATCCAAGGGCATTTTAGGTAATTCTTTAAAAAATATATAATTATATTCCCTCAAGATGAGAACATCCCATAGGTGAAAAAATACATTTGAATCAGCCATTTGTGTAAGGTATGCCTCTTCCCAAGGAAATATCACCAACAACATTAAAGGTTTTTTAAAAGAATATTAATGATCATAATTTCCTTTTTATGTATATATATACATCAAGTATTCAAGGCTTCTATTCCTTAGTTATAGAAAACTAGAGAGATATAATAGAATGCATGGAACCATAATTAAATAAGACTTTTTCCATTATTGATTGAATATGAAGTGTATGGTGTACGAATTCATTCTCTTTCTCTACTTCTGTAGTTGTGACGATATAAGCCTTCCATTCCTTCTTTGCTTTTGGTGGCTAATTACACTTATTATCATCAAGGATACGTGGTTTAGTGCATTTTCTTTAATAGATCCTTGTATACCTATTGTTGTAGCATTGGACCGTGGATGGTTCTCTCTATTCCTCTACCACATTTTCCTGCATTTTCATGTATTTTTAATATTGAAGGGCTTGGTTTACTTCTCTCTAACACTGAAGCATTTACTCATCCATTTAATTTAGTTATCATGAATCTTATACAAACATTTTTGACATGTTGGTGGTTGAGTTTTATTTCCAACATTCAAATTAGATCATCCTACTCTAAACTCCATATTTAGTTTCATACCACCATATCCATGGGACCATTCTCTAAAAACCAAATCCACTTTAATAGCATGTTGAACGAATTATTCATAACTCATAATGTCTCAAAGTGTAAGAGCCTTTTGAAGGCATCTCTTTAAACAAATTAATAATCTATAATTTTTTTCCAATCATTTTTTATATCAAAACCCAATGCATACCATGCAAGACTTCTAAAATTTTCATCATAGGCTGTGAAAGATTCTCCTTCAATTTTTATCAGCTCTATTAATTCTATCTCCATCTTAGATAAAATATTTAAAGGAAATACTTATTAAGAAAAATTATCTTAAATTCTTCCCACCCATTCTCTTCAATTTCATCCCTAGTCTTGGGGTTCATAATCAAATCCCACCACCCATCATCCTTTCCATCTACATGATAAAATTTAGGATTCAACTTCTTTATCGTAAAATAGTGATGCATATAAAATATATTCACCATTGAGATGACCCACTATTCCCCAACTAGTAGATCAGAAGATACACAAAACTTTGGTGGTCATGGCCACATAAAACAATTAATAGCTAGTTTCTCTCTCTACGGTGAAGGAGAAAGATCCCCATTATTTTGGGTTATATATTATATCCTACTATATCTGGGTAAGGAATTCATTGGGGGATTTCTTTCGATAAATCACTTAACATTCCCTCACATGGGTTGTTTTCTAGGTTTCCCCTAGTTCCCACCATTTTCATAAATAGAAATGGTTAGAACACAACATAAGTCCAATAGTCTTTAATATATAATTTATTCCTTTGTGAAATTATGTCTAAAGATATATCTTGTTGACTCCCTATTTTTGGAAATGGAACATGGGTAATTACTTATACATAGTTTCATACTAAAAAGTTTCACTATGTATCTCTAATCCTAATCCCCTAATTATCTAAATTGTCCTCTGCTACCAACTATAGATACCATAGTTTTTCTTACATTTATATTAACTCATTTTAAAGATAAACAACCTAAAATAATTAGAAATATAGGTTATAAAGGTTTAGTGTCTTGGCAAAATATAGACCATACATAACTTTTACTACATAGACATAAACATTTATTTAACTCCTTCTTCTCTAGAATCTTATTTTCCCTTGAATTATTCTTAGTACATGTAGTATCCTGAGGATATTGAACAAAAAGGGGTGAGATAATACCCTATTAAGATGATATATAATAAAATTTGGTGAGCATAATCATTATCATCATAACATTTTCATAGGTTCATAATCATGAGAGGAAGCATTAGGAAAATTCATGGAATGTGGAAATCTATAAAAATGAAACATCATGTCTTAGTGGTCAACTACCACACATATTTGTGAAAAAAGATAGAATCATGTTAAAACATATTTAATTTCACTAAATATGTTCTTTAAACTAACCTTTTAATAATAAAACTATGTAATTTCGTGTGAACCAATCAAAACATATCATTTACATTGTGCTATATAATTCTTGGTGCACCCATCACATCACAACATTTACATTATCATTAATGACACATAGAACATATATCAATATTAAACATATAATAACCCATGGAAAAGAATGTGTTTAATTTCATAATAATTAATTTATAATTTTTTTTCCCAAATGAAATATGGAATAACATTCTTGATATAATAATCATCAACCTTGAGTGATGGAAACAATCATGAGAAGTAAAAGGTGAGTTTTTTTTAATGAAGAAATCTATTGGAAAATAATGTGTTTATTATAAATGAATATATATCACATTTATATAATAGAAAAGGTAATAAAATGAGGAATGAATTATTTTTATGTAATTACAATGCTGAAAATGGAATTAAAAAAGGATAACCAAATGAAAGAGAGTTGGGTTCAAGAATTCCCCTTATATTTTGTCTGAAAGCTTACTTACCATTATATTCTGAATGATTTCTTATAAACCATGTGGATGATTCATAGATAAATGTTAATGATGATCGTTTTAGGTTAATTTAGCGGGTTTTTGAAAACTACGAACTCATTTGTATAATCATTTAGTATTATGTGTATAAGTTATTTCTGGAATAGAAAAAGTGTAACAAAATTAAATTAAAAATCTATTTGGAAACATTTAATGTTATTATTAAAATTCTTGAATATGTTTATGGAAAATTAATCTGCATCACTGAAAATATCGGTAAATTGACACATCTATAATGACAATTTCATTTGTAAGATGAAAGAGAGAGAGAGAGATAGGGAAGAGTTAAATTTTTGATACTCAATTAACATGATAAATTTATATTATATTTATGTTAATGAAGTTATAGATACATTAATATGATGGTAGGTGATGAAATAATAAGAAAAGTAATTTAATTTATAAGGAAAATTAAAAGAAAAGGGAGTGGACTTACCTCTTGAAATCTCCTTTGGAAATCCTCATCCAGGCCCCTAGGATTGGTCTTTTTATGAGGCCATGATCTCCTAGATATGTAACAGGGGCTTGGGAAGAGCACTGGAATGAATATAGTAAAGGAAAAAATCTTCATAGGTTTTAGGAGAAGAAGGTGTGAGGGGAGGTATTAATAGTGGAGGAGATGGGTGATTTCTTATTATTTTAATCATTAGCTTAGTATTATGCACAAGAAAATAATGAGTGAGGATTATTGTGACTATATACAGTAATTATATCATTTTAGTTCATAAAAATGGAAATTTAAATCAGACATGACTAAAGCATGATGCCTAAATTCAATTATTTAACCTATTTTGTAAATTATCAAATTTCATTATTCGCCAAAAATTAATGTATTTGAGAGAAATCACAAAATTTTACTCTAACCATTTTTCAATGCGTACATTTCATAAATTGACTCCATTTTATCAAAATAATTTTATAAATATATGATTTTAAATATTTAAATAAAGTCATCATTTACAAGGAAAATAAAATTTTATCATTATAACTGAGTTTATAACACATTGAAATATTAGTTAAGGTCCCATAAAATCATCCTAAAATCATGGAAAAATAATATATTTCTTTCTAAATAAATTTTATGAAAATTAATTTTATTTTTAATTAATTTTTTAATTAAATATTTTAATTAAATATATCTTACTCACAAAATTACCAACCCTTAATTATTATTTTTGAAAATATTCCCTCTCATTTATAGGGTGACTATATATTTTGTATACTTTAATGGGTGAGGTCACCATTCATTTGGTCAGTTCAGAATTCATAAGGGTAATATTAATATTCATAAGGATAGCATTATTATTCATAATGGTATATTACTATTCACTAAAAATTATGTTTATCCTATCAGACTCCAAATATCTTATTGGTCTTAACCTTGAATGTCATATTTTAAAAATTCAATACCTTGAAGTGGAAAAATTTTGTTTAATAGCTAGGCTATATAGGTCACATAGTATTTAGTAGTAAATTTCGCAATATTTGGTAATTTTTCGGTAATTTGATTTTATTTGAAAATATAAGAAGAGAATTTTCATTTACAACCCATCAGATAGTTATATTCCTCCCCCCTTTTTAAATTTCACCCTCAAAATTTCATTTTTAAAAAATAGTTGAGGGTGTTTCTCCTTAATTTCATCCTCTAGTTACCATGTTGTTTCCTAATACATATGATTCCTCCCCAACACATTGACAAGGTGTGTTGTCTTGGAGCATAAAAACATATCTCCCTGATCAAGAATTTTTATTGGATGCTCCTCATAAGAGAGATAATCTTCTAGTAGTACCACCTATGAGTTTAGTACAAGCGAGTAATGTTGTATGTAAATCCTATGGAGTGATACATGGTAAACATCATGAACATGATCTATATTCGGTGGATGTGCAAGACAATAGGTCACGGCTCCCATGCAATCTTTTTCCTCAATGGGGATAATTTACCTTAGTCATAGCTTCATTTGTTTACAAACCGCATGACTCTCTTTCATGGTTATATTCGAAGGAAGACTATCACAAATGTTGAATTCAAAATCCATTCGATGGTTGTTAACATAGCTCTTTTTTCTGACACTGAACAACATTGATATATTATTTGATAGACTGAACTATTTCTATCACCCTAGTATGAGATCATGTCCAAGTATCTTTATTTCTCCAACTCCATACCAAAACGTTGGAGTACTATATAATTTTTCATACAGAGGTTCATATTGAGCCATCTGAATACTCAAGTAGAAGAAATATCTATATAAGAACTCATCCTATGGGAGATTCTGATCCAATCAACCTTTGAATTTTAATGAGAGGATCTTATAATATCAACATTTCTCTGAATTATTCTTTCAGACTGGCCATCATTTTGGGGGTTATAGGCCATGATAAAATTCAATTTAGTACTCAAGGCATGTAGAAGACTCCTCTAGAATTTTTAGGTGAACTTGGTATCATGATCAGGTAATATTGAGAGTGTAACCCCATGATGTATTCCCACATACTTCACATATATCATAGAAACATTTTCAAGTGAGAGATCTTCCCAAATAGCGATAAAGTAAGCAGTTTTGGTGAGTCATCCCCCCCAAAACCCATATCACATTATAAATTTTATATGTCTAATGGAGACTGATGAAAAAGTACATGGTGTCATTAGAAAATTTCTATATTAGAGTAGTCAATGTTTTCATCTCCGCTTTGGATTTTTTATATCTTCTTTAACTTTATGACATATCAAGCTACTTGAGATATATTCCCTAATCTCCTTCATCATGTTATCCCACCAGATGTGTTTCTGGAGATCATGGTACATCTTGGTGCTACCAAGATTGATATATAATGTGGAGATATGTGTATTTTCTAAAACGTCCTTCTTTGTCCCGGTTGAAGAAGGCACACAAATAATTCTTCCAATTGAAATTACCCCATCATCATCAATGTGGAACTATTGCATACTTCCTTCATTTACTGCATTAACTTTATTTTTCAACTAAATATAATCCCTTTGTACCTCTTTAATCATCAATTGTATTGATGGTTGGTAATTCCTATAGGAAAGGTAGGATGTATTCCATGCTACCATGATTTCCAAATACATCCTTTTCTTATTCATGAAAATAGATTCTCTCTCAATCCACAACATGGATAGATAATCATGTTATTTTCTACTATGAGCATCAGATACCATGTTTCCCTTACTAGGATGATAGTGTCTAGAGAAATGGTAGTATTTGAATTTTTGAAACCATATCATTTGATGTATGTTGCACTATTTTTGTTTGAATATTTAATTTGTGCTCTTGTGATCAGTATATAAATCACACTTCTCACCATTGAGGTAATTCTGTCAGATTTTCAGGTAAAAAATCACACCTTATAGCTCTAGATCATGCATTGGGGAGTTCTTCTCATTGATTTTCAACTTTCATGAGGCGTAGGATATCACATTATCAATTTTCATGTTTACACAACCCAATCCTTTCTTTTAAGCATCACTATATATCTCAAAAAATTCTCAACTTTTCAGTAATGTGAGTGAATGTGCTATGTTGAGCCTTATAATTATCTCCTTGAGCCTTTCCTCACATTATTCCATCCATACATACTTTACTCATTTCCTTGTTAACTTAGTTATCATGCATTGTAATCAGGAGATATTTCTCGAAAAACATCGATATTACACTGATAATCCAAAAAAACTATGATTTTATTTGACACTAGAGGGTACGATCCATTCTTCAATTACCTTGGTTTTTGATGTTTTTATAGAAATTCCCTCACTTGTGATTACATGTACTAAGAACATTACTTGCTTCATCCAAATCAACAATTATTGAACATGGCATACAACTTCACCTTTCTCAATGTCGCCAAAAAATTATTATATATTTTTCATATTTCTTTTTTCTCTTGGAGTAAATGAGAATGTCATCAATAAACACTAGCATTGTTTTTTCTATGTACTTTATAATGACTATATTCCAGTAATCCAAGAATATTTTTGGGGAATTAGTTTGTATTAGGGGAGTCACCAAAAAATCATAGTGCCTATAGCTTGTATAGAATGTGGTATATATTTCTTATTCTCCTATAAATGATGATATCCAGAATAGAGATCCACCTTTGAGATATACCATGAGAATTTAAACTGATCAATCAAGACATCAATCCTAGGAATGTGATACTTGTTCATTATGGTGATTTTTTTTGAGTTCTCAACAATCGATACACCGCTGCCTTGATCCATCCTAAATCTTGAAACATTAAACTGGAGCCCCCAATTTGATGCACTAGGGAATATGAACCCTTCCCTAGTAATTAAATTATATATACTTCTTTAAATCCTCTGGTTCGATAGGATCCATTCTATAATGACATTTTGAGATAGGACTACCTTCGGGTATGAGTTCTACTGACAACTGAAACTCTTGATTAGGGGTTAGTCTGGGTACCTCATTATAAAATACATCATTGTATTCTCTCACGATGGTAACTTACCCATAGTGTAATACTTCCTTTTACTTAGCCATTTGAGAGAGGTATACCTATTCATAGATAATCCACTCCCACACCGCTGAATGATTTTACAAACAAGATTAATGATCTTCATTGAATTTGTAGAGTAACATTGAATGGTTCATAATATGACATTATATTTCATTTTCATGATGGGTTACATGTTCTTTATATAACTATATCAAATCCATACCCATTTTAGCAACAAATTCCCCGATGAGATGTATGAAAAGATTTTCTTGAAGATTATCCCCATATACGCCAACAACTGAAGTTTACAACACTTGGTTTGGAATGATTTCATTGTTAAGTGTTTTTACAGATATGTCAAATTCATGGTTTTGAGTATCTTATTCAATTGCTATAGAAAACATGCGACATATAAAAGAATTTATAGAACCTGAATCAAAAAACAATTTTTCCATTCTTGAGTGAATATGAAGTGTACCTTATACAAAATTAGTTAATTTTTCCACTTCCATAGTAGTAACTGCTTAATACTTCCCTTTATCGTTTGTTTTCGGTTGGAAAAGATGCTGATTACCCTTGAAGACTCAAGTTTTGTTGATGTATCAAGCATTGTTACCTTTCTCCATGTAGTTGTATCATCGAAACATGGTTTGTCCTCTCCTTTCCTCCAACACATTATCATGCCTTTTCTTGTATTTTTAATGTTCATGGGCATGGTGAACTTCTCTACCACACTTGAATCATTACCCATTTCATTTAATGAAGTTCCCATGATGATTCCTCTAACATTTTTGACATATGGGTGTTTGAATTTTCATCCCACCGTTATTATTATATCCTTGGACTTGTCACTCTATCTTTCATTTCTTATCACCATAGCCTTGGGACCATTCTCCAAACTCCATATCCACTTTGAGAGAACATCAAAAAACTTATTCATAACTCCCGAAGTCTCGAATTGCAATATCCTTTCAAAGGTTTGGTTTAAATCATCTAAAGTATATATCTATGTGTCTATCATTGTTGATGACAAAATCTGATGAATACCTTAAAAGCCTTCTGAAATTTTCTTCATAAGCTATGATAGATTATCCTTCATTTTTCTTCATCTCTATGAATTTTATCTCAATACTATTTTGAAGCGATTAAGGGAAATAATTAATACGAAACATTATATTAATGTCTTCTCATCCATCTATTCAATTTTATCCCTTGTCTTTGTGTTCTTAATCAAATCCCACCTTTTTTCATCCCCTCTGTTTAGTCGATAAACTGCATGATTAAAATCCCCCACCAAAAAAAAGTGAACTAAGAAAAAGATCTTCTGCATTAATTTGACCCACTATTCTATAACTATTGGAATAAAATATCCACTAAATATTTGTGGTCATTTCTATAGAAAACACATAATATCCTGTTTCTCCCTCTTTGGTTAAGGAAGACGCTCAACATAATTTAGGTTATTTTTCATTACCAGAGACAGTTGGGTAAGCATCTCTATGAAACATTGAATTCTACCTCCCAATTCTTTGGAGATTTCCTTCCATCAATCCCAATATTGTCCCTGACATGGGTTCTTGGCCTAGTTTCTCTTGGTTCCCAACATTTTCTAAAATAGAAAAGGTTAGAACAAAACATAAGTCAAAAATTCAGGAATATTTAATTTATTCTTTTAGTCAATTAATTCTAATGTAATATCATGTGGGATACATATGTTTATCAATAAATCTTGTGTTGTTATTTATACATAGTCTCATACAAAAATATTTCACTAAGGTTGTCTGATCCTAAATCCCATGTTAACTAAACTGTCCCTTGATACCAACAATAGCGAACCTACTTTTTATGAAATTAATGTTACATAATTTTAATGAAAATAGACATAAATTCATTACACTAAGAGGATAAAAAGTTTTAGTTTCATGGTAAAAATAGTACCATACATAACATTTACAACGTAAACAAAATCATTTATTTAAATCCTTCTTCTCTAGCTTCTTATTTAACTTTGAATTCTCCTTAGTAAAAATATTCAACTATGGATATACATCAAAAAGGGGTGAGATAAAATCTTGGAAAGAAGATATATAATAACCCGGGGAGAGAATAATAATTATATTCATAACGTAGGAATATGATAATAATCATGATAAGAACAATTAAGAGAATACATGGAATTTGGAAATGCATAAAAATAAAACATCATGTCTTATGGGTTAACTACTACACATGGATGTGGTCAAATATAACATCATGTTCACACATATATAAATATACTAAATAGGTTATATACATTACCCAATGCATTTTAGAACTATATAATTATGGGTGCACCCATCAAATCACAACATTTACATTGTGCTATATATTTCTGGGTGTAGCCATCACATTACCACATTTACATTATCTTGCATGCCACATAGAACATATATCAATTTTGAACATATAATAAGTCATGGAAAGGAATGCGTATCATTTATTAATAATATATTGGTAATAATTGGGTTCCCAAATGAATTATGGAATAACATACTTGATATAATAATCATCATCCTTGAGTGAAGGAAACATCATGAGAAGTAAAAGGTGTGTTTTTTTGAAAAAATGTTATTCTTCAAAATAATAATTTCATCATAAGCTCAAGTATAAAATATTTTTATCCTCGAAAACGAAATAAAATGAAGAATAAATTATTTTAGTTTAATAAACATTCTAATAATGGAGTTAATGATGTAAACTCCATAGATAGAGAGTTGAGTTCAATAAAACCCCTTACGTTTTGACTGAAACCATTCTTCATGTTAATATACAGTATAATCACATTATAATCATTAATAAACAATTACCGAACATTTTATACTTTAATTGTATTCCTTATTTTGTAAATATGTTTATTTAATGGATTTTGGATGATTTATTGAGTTTAATTTCATCATTTCAGAGGATTCATTTTCCTGGCTTCCATGATCTGTCCACTTTGTATTCATGAATGGATGTTCAAGTAAAATTTGGATAAGCATTTTGAATTGTTATTTTTTTATTGATATTATAAAAGGTTAATTTATCTTTTTAATTATTTTTTATATAACATGAGTATGATTAATTAAATAAAAAATAATGACGATCATTTTTTGTTAATTATTGTGTTTTTCCAAACACTATAAACTTCTTTAGTTTTACCATTTAGTATTATGAGTATAAGATATATAAAAAAATAAAAGGGTTATAAAATAAAATGTAAAAATTATTTTTTTCTATTCTATGTTCATATTAACATCCTTGAATATGATTAAGGAAAATTAATGTCCATTTCCCATAATGTCTATAAATTGACACATCACGAGTGACGAGTTCATTTACAAGATGAGAGAGAGAGGGAAGAGTAAAATGTTGGATATTGAATTAACATTATATAATTATATTATATGTATTTTAATGGAGTTATAATTTCATTTGGATGAAATTATTTAAGTAAACTATAAGAAAAATAACTGAAATTTGAAGGATAATGAAAAGAAAATATAGAGGATTTACTTGTTGAATTATCATCTTGATATCTTCTTCAAGGAACCTAGGATAGTTATTTGGATGATACCAAGAGATAAAAAATGTGAGGTAGGGACTAGGTAAGAGTATTGGGTATAATATATGAAAGGAACAAATCTTGAGAGGTTTGAGGAGAAGAGGGTGTGAGGGGATGTAATTATAGTGGAGGAGAGGGGTGTTTTCTTATTTTTTAATCATTAGTTTTTTATTTTTCTCATGACAAGAAAACTTGTGGATTATTGTGACTAGATACATAATTTTGTGAATGTGGGATCAAAAGAATTTCCATTTACATCATCGATGACTAACTAATGATGCATAAATTCATTTGTTTAGCACATTTCTTAAATTATCGAATTTTAGTATTCAAAAAAAATTAACGCATTTTAAAAAATTACAAAAAAATCATAGTAATTTTTTTTGTAATGTAGAATTCAAAAATGGAGTCTTCTATTTCAGAATAATTTTCTAAATATGTGAAATTTAATTTTTATATAAAATCATAATATACTTGGAAAATACAAAATTTAAGTTATATTTAATTTTATAACATATTAAAAAATTACTTAATGTCTCATAAAATTATCCTCAAATTTTGGGAAAACAATATATTTATTTAGAAATAAAATTTAGGAAATTTAGTTTTATTTAAAATAAACATATTAATATAAAATTGTAATTAAATATTTATTACTCACAAAAATACCAACACCTGATTATTTATAATTAAAATATTCCATTTCATTTATAAGGTTCCTAAATTTTATTTATACTTCCATGGGTGAGGATAGTATTCATTTAAAAATTGTACTATTCATAAGGTTCATATTACATTTCATAAGGGTAACATAAATATTTATAAGGGTATGTTACTATTCACCAACAATTAAGTTTTCCCTATCAGACTCTAAATGTCTTATTGATCACAACCACGTATGTCGTATTTTCAAAATGCGATAGACGTTAGTCAAAAAATTATGTTTAATGGCTAGGATATAAAGATCAAAAAATATTTAGTAGTTAATTTAAATATGATGTGGGATTTTGTTTCCTAATGTGATTTATGTAACATTGTATGAAAGGAATTCCCATTGATAAAACATTGGGTCATTAAATTCTTCTCCCCTTTTAAAATTTCACCCTTAAAATTCTATTTTACAAAAATATGTGAGGTTGCTTCTCCTTCATCCCTAGAAGCAGAGCTAAGCATATTGGAAGAATGAGAGGGTATGGAAACTGCCATCGGGACCAGGCACCGTGCATCTTTGTACGAGGCAATGATAGCCGATCAGCAATACAGGTGGGGAGATAAAGGAAATCAATGGAGCTGATGTTGGGGATGGGAATATCTAGTGGGATGGGCCTACGGGTCATGTATTAGGTATGGTATGCCTCTGGGCCTTCGGGTCATGTATTACGGGTCATGTCTGGCCTTGTGACTTGGGCCTACGGGTAATGTACGGGTTCCCCTTCAACCCTTAAAAAAGGGGGATTATCTATAATAAAAATAAAAAAGAAGTCCTTTGGTCCATTTAGGTATAACATTATTTATTTGATCTTGAATCATTACTAGGTGCCTTTTATAATAGAGATCATCTTCTAGTTGCACCACCTCAGAGTTTAGTACTTGTGAGAGTTCTAGTATGTTATTCCTCATGGGTGATATGTGGAACACATCATTAACTTGATTCATATTCATTGGAAGTGAAATCATATAGGCCATGGCTCCTATGTGATACATGATCTCAATAGAGAAAATGTATCTTGGGTATAGATTACCTTTCATTCCAAGCCACAATAATCTCTTCCATGGTGATATTCAATGAATGAATTTATCTCCAACATCAAACATTAAATCCATTCTTCTGTTCTCAAAATTTATTTTTTTCTAACTCAGGGTAGGATTAATATGTTTATAGATTGTTGAACCTTTTCTATCATCTCTTGTACAATATTTGGACTAATTATCATTCTTTCTCTAAAATAATCCCAAGAAGATGAAATTCTACATCTCTTTCCATACATAGATTCATATGAAGCCCTATAGTTGTTACATGAGAAGTCATCCAATGGAATATGTTTATCCAATACACATTTGAATTCTAATGTTCTTGATATTATCATATCTTCAAGCATCTGAATATTTTTTTCAGATTGGAAATTAGTTTGGGCTGACTGGCCATGATAAAATTCAATTCAGTACTCAAGTAATGTTGAAGACTCCTCCATAATTTAGAGGTGAACATAGGATTACGATCAGAGATAATTGAAAGTTAAATCCCATGTAGTCTCAAAAATTCCATCACATATATATTATAATGTTTTTCAAGTGGGATAACTTCTTGAATAGTGCTAATGTGAGCATTCTTAGAGATTCGGTCCACCACAACACATGTTGCATTAAATCTTTTAGATGTATTTGGGAGAACTGTGATAATGTCCATAGTGACATTCTCCAATTTAAAATTGGGAATTGACATTGTTTGAATCATTCCTTTAGATTTTTTATCCCTTATTTATCTTGTTGACATATCAAAAACCGTGAGATACATTTCTCAATTTATTCAGTCATGTTATCCCATAGGAAGTGTTCTCAGATATCATGATACTTCTTGGTGCTACCATGATGGATAGGGAATGTTGAGCTATGTTCATTTTCCAATAGGTCCATCATTATCTTGGGTGATGAAGGCACATAGATACTTGATTCCTTTTGAATTACACAATCATCATTAATATAAAAATCTTACAACTTACTTCCTTTACTGAAATCACCATCTTTTGCAACTCCCTATGATCCCTTTCAGTCTCCTTAATCTCTTCTACGATAGATGGTTAAGAAATAATTTGGAAAAGGTTGGATGTATTCTCTACCATTATTATTTCAAAAATAAAACCATTTTATATCCATAAAGATAGATTCTTTCTCAATCTAAAACCTAGATAGAGCAGCATGTTCTTTTTTTTCTAAGATAATAATCTATTTTTTCCTAGTTAGGATGATAGTGAATAGAGGAATTATAGTCTCTAATTAGCTCTAATAATATCCATTGAAACATGTTTATCTCTTTTGTGTAAATATATACTTTGGTATCTTGTGATCAGTATATATATCGCAGTTATCACCATATAGGAAATTCCTCCAAATTTTCAAGGGAAAAATTATAGCTTCTATCATTAGATCATGTGTACAACAGTTATGATTATGGATCTTCAATAGTTGTGAGGTGTATCCTATCACATTACCATTTTTCATGAGTAAACATCCCATCCCTTAAATGGAAGAATAACTATATATCACAAAAAATTATCCACTTTTCAGTCATGTGAGTAAATGTGCTATGATCAGCCTTATCCTTAGTGCCTTAAAGCATTCCTCACATTCTTCAATCCAGACATACTTTACCTCTTTCCTTGTTAACATAGTTTGAGAGCTTCAAAATCCTATGAAATGTCTCCAAAAATGATGATAGTATTGTAATAAGCAATGAAGACTATATATTTCTACTATAATAACGGTTCTGGGATATTCCTCAATTTCTTTGGTTTTTGAAGGTTCCACGGAAACTTTATCACATGTGATCGCATGTCCGAAGAACGTGACTTGTTGCATCCAAAAGTAACACTTTTTGAACATTTCATACAACTTGTCCTTCCTCAATGTCACCAACATAAGTATTATATGTTCTTTATCTTCCTATTTTCTATTTTAAGAGATAATAATTTAATGAATAAACACTACAACAAATTTGTTGATGTATTCTCCAGAGGATCTATTCATCAAATACATGATGATTATATGGGAATTATTAATCCAAACAGGAATAAAAAAAACTCATATTGCCCATACCTTGTATGTAGGGAAGTCTTATGAATATATTCATTCTTCACCTTTAGCTGATGATATCTAGAATGGAGATCAACCATTGAGAAGTAATGATCTCCTCTCAACTGATCAAACAAGCCATCAATGATAGGATGAGGATGCTGATTTTTTATACAGATATTGTATAGTTATCAATAATTGATACAAAAACTCACTAATATATCACATTCATAGTTAATAGAATTATTGAACACCAAGGTGATGCACTAGAGAGTATGAAACCATTATCAAAATAATATTATAACTTCTTCTTTAACTCCTCCAAATTTAATAGAGGTCATCCTATAGGGACACTTTGATATAGGAGTATCTCCTGGTATGAGTTCTTCCATGAGCACTACCTCACAATCTAGGGGTAGTCCGAGTAACTCTTAAAGAAAAACATCCCTATATTCCTACACAATGGGTATTTCCCCTAGGTGGAAAGCTTCCTTTGACTATGCCATTAGGCAAGATGTACTTATTGGCATGGAATCAACACTCAGTCCATTGAATGAATTTTCGGAGGAGATTCATGATCTTCAATGCATTTCTAGAGAATCATGGGATGTTTTAGAATATGAAAAGATGTATATTTTTTCAACAGTTTATATGTGCTCTATATAAAAAGATCCAATCCATCCCTAATATTGTTTCAAATTCCACTAAGGGGAGTATCATTATATTTGATGGAAGAATCTTCTCACATATGCCAATTGGTGAACTGTCCAATAGTAGGATTGAAATTATTGCAACACTATGTGTTTTTAAATATATATATACTCTCATGTTTTTGGGATATGATTCAATAGTTCTAGAAAACATGCAAGATATAAATTAGTGCGTTGAACCAGAAATAAAAAATAATTTTTTCCATTATTGAGAGAATATGATGTATAGCTTATACAAAATCATTATCTTGATCATCTTCTGCAATAGTGATGGCATAATCCATCCCTTTATCCTTTTCTTTTGGTCACTAATGATGCTAATTTCCCTCAAAGACTCGAGGTTTAGTGCACTTTATTGCATAGTGACCTTTCTATAAACAGTTGTAGCAATGGACCATGGGTGGTTCTTTCCTTTCCTCCACCACATTGTCTTATATTTTCATGATTCTTGGACATTCATCTACTTGGTGCGATTCTCTACAACACTATAATAATTTACCTATACCTTTAAGGTAGTTCCCCAGATGCTTCTTCCCACATTTTTGACATGTGGACGGTTGGGTTTTCTATCCACCATCCTCTGGCTTGAAACTACGTCTTTTGTTTCCTATCACCATATCCATTAGACTGTTATAATAACTATATCTTCACTTTTAGTTCCCATAAAACATATTTTTAATAAATACCAAAGTCTAAATTTTAAAGAACCATTCAAAGGTGTGGTTTTAAACCATAATTAAATATATCAATTTTTCTATCATGGTTAATAAAAAACCTAAAGCATACAATTAAATACATATGAAATATTTATTGTAGCCAACAGATATATTTTATTACATTTCTCTTGAGATCAATGAATTATCTCTCTATATTAGTTTGAATAGTTTGATGGAAATAATTATTAAGAAACATTATCTTAAATTCTTCCCACTGCATCTATTCAATTTCATCTCTCGGCTTGGTGTTCTTAATCAAATCCCTCCATTGATTATCTTATCTATATAGATGATAAACTAAAAGAATCACCTTCTCCATCATATTACTATGGATAATAAAAAATATCTTTTCCATTGAGTTAACCAACTATTACACGACTAGTGGTTTGGAAGAACCACTATATGTTGGTGGTCGTTGCTGCATTATAAAACTTAATACTAAATTTCATACTATTTGGTGAAGGATAATTCTACACATTATTTAGGTTATTGTTTATATCTAGAGATAGTTGGGTAATAATAAACATGAAATTTTGAACTCCACATTTCAATTCATTGAGTATGTAATTTGGGCAATCACTGCATTATCCTTTGTAGGGTTATGGGCGTGGATTTTCGAACTTCCCACCATTCTCCAAAATAGAAAAAGGTAGAACAAAACATAAGTCAACAAGTCATGAATATATATTTTATACATTTTTACAATTAATTCATAAATCCAAATCCTGTGGGATACCTATGATTATAAATTCATATTACGTTCTTACTTGTACTTAGTAAAAGACTAAAGGTTTTATCTAATGGTATATAATCCGAATTTCCAAATTAATTAAACTGTCCTCTGATACCCACAATAGATACACCATTTTTCTTACATTACTATTACATCATTTTAAAGATTAAAAACATTAAATCATTAAGAAAAGAAACTATAAAGGTTTCATGTATTTCTAAAATTAGGAACAAACATAACTTTTACAACATAAACATAAACATTTATTTAATTCTTTCTTCTCTGGCTTCTTATTGGCCCTTGAATTTTCTTTAGTATAAGTAATCAGCCGAGGATATACCTAAAAAAGAGGTTATCTAAAATCAAAGTAAGAGGGTAGATTATAACATGGGGTGATCATAATCATTATAATTATAACATTAGAATATGATCATAATCATGAGAGAAATCATTAATAGAAGGCATGGATTGTGGTAATGCATAAAAATGAAACTTCATGTCATAGTGGTCAACTAACAAACATAGTTGTGAACAATGATAGAATTATATTCACACATATTTCACATTACTCGTGATTTTATTCTAATTAATCAATGCATTGGGGGTATATATAATTACAGGAGGTCCCATTACATCATAACATTTACAATTCTTTATATAATTTTGGTCACACCTGTCACATCACAACATTTACATTATCTTGCATGCCACATAGAACATATATCAATCATGAAAATACAACGACCAATAATGAATAATGGGTTTAATTTCATAAGAATAAATTAATAAAAAATGGGTTCCCAAGTGAAAGAGGGAATAACATACTTGAAATAACAATCATCAAACTTGAGTGATGGAAATGGTCTTGAGCAGTAAAATGTGTGTTTTTTGAAAGAAGTGTTCATTTGGAAAAAAATATTTTTTTCATAAAATCAATTTAAAAAAATGTATTCCCTATAAAAGGTAATGTAATTATTAATAAGTTATTTTTATGGAAATAGCATACTGAAAATTTAGTGAAAGTTGTAAAACCCAAAACAATGTGAGTTGGGTTGTTGAATTTCCCTAACATTTTGTATGAAATCATCCTTCATGTTAATATTATGTATAATCTAATTATATTCCTAAATTAACAATTAAATAAAATTTTATACATTAATATGAATCTATATTGAGTTATTATGTTCTTTTGTGGTCCCTTGGACGAGTTATATTGTTTAATTTCATCATTTGGGAGCACTAATTTTCTTGGTTTCCATGACTAGTTCAATTATATCATTGAATAGCTGTTCATGTAAGACGTGGATAAACTTCCATAATTTTTATTATATTCCATTAATTATATTAAGTATGTTCAAATTATATGATGAATAATTTGGTTATATTCCATGAGGATGATTTATTATATAAATGTTAATGATTATCATTTGAAGTTAAATTTGGCAGTTTTTCGAATTCAACCAACTCATTTGGTTTCATCATTTAGTATTATGAGTATATGTTATTTACATAAAATAATAAGGTTTATAAAGTACACATTAAAATATTATTTGATCCATTTAATGGTATTATTATCATCCTTGACAAGTTTTATGGAAAATTAAAGTGCATCTCCCAAAATGTCAGTAAATTGACACATCACTGGCGACAATTTCATTTATAAGATAAAAGAGAGAGAGAGAGGAAATATATGTTGGATCTTCTATTAACATGATATAATTAAAATAAATGTAATTTAATGTATTTAAAATGATATTTGGATGATGGTAGGTCAGAAAATAATAAGAAATGAAATTGAAATTTGAAACCAAATTTAAAGAAAAGAGAGAGGATTTACGTCTTTAATTCTCCTCCTGCGTTCCTCTTAAAGGCACATAGGATTCATCTATTGATGAGACCAAGAGATCCTGGATGTGGAAAATGTAGTAGGGAATAGTATTTTCTGAAATATAGGAATTTATCAATTTTTATTGGTTTGAGGAAAAGAGGGTGTGAGAGTTGATATTTATAGTGGAGGAGAGGGGTGTTATTCTTATTATTTTAATCACTATATTATTATTTCTCTCAAGAAAACATTTTTGAGTGTTCTTGAGACTCTATATATTGATTATTACATTTATGATCGATATAATGGTGACTTATATCAGCCTTGACTCATTCATGATTCAGAAATTCATTTATTTAGCATATTTCATAAATTATCGAATTTCACCATTTACCAAAAAATAATGTATTTTAAAAAATCCCAAAACATAAATCTAACCATTTTTTTTAAAGGTTGGGGCCGAAGCCTCAATTTATTATTTAAAAGCAAAGACCTCTTTAGATGGGGTAGAGGGAGAGCCATTACATAGCCCAAATGCCCAAGGCCAAGTGGCCTGAATACAAGGCCTGAAAGCCCGTTTTTTTGCCCAAAGGACCCCTTGGTGAACAGTACTGCTACAGTACCTACTGCAGTACTGCCACCACTACAGTATCTGCTACAGTCCCTCCACCGCTACTGTGCTGCCACTGCTACAGTGCCGCTAATGCAATAGTACCTGCTACAGTACTGCTACAGTATCTGAGAAATTCGCCCCTGCCCGGATTCGATCCGGGGTCTTTTGGATGCCAAGCAGGAGCCTATACCACTAGGGTACAAGCTCGTTGGCATAAATCTAACCATTTATTTATGTGTATGATTAAAAAATAGACTCCTTTTTAACAAAATAATTCAATTATATGTGACTGACTTTATAACACACTGAAATATTAATTAAGGTCTCATAAAATTATCCATAATTAATGGGAAAACAATATATTTATTTATAAGTACATTTTATTAAAATGAATTTATTTTAAATAAATTTATTAATTTAGAATTATAATGAAATATTTATTAATCACAAAAATACAAACTATTAATTAAAATTTTTAAAATATTCCCCCCCCCCATTTATGAGGCGCCTAAATGTTATTTACAGTTTCATGGGTGAGGTTAGTATTATATTTGAAGATTTACTATTAATAAGTTTCATATTATTATTCATAATGTCAACATTACAATTAATAAGGGTATTTTAATATTCACCATATTTTATGTTTGTCATATCAGACTCTAAATATCATACTCACCCCAACCATGTATGCCTGATTTTATAAAATCAAATCACAAAATTTAAAAAATTATGTTTAATTTCGTGGATATAAAGGTCTCATAGTATTTAGTAGTTAATTTATGCATAATGTGGAATTTTTTTCCTAATATTGTTTTATATGAGATTATAAGATGGGAATTTGCATTCAATAAACATAGTATCCTTACATTCCTCCTCCTTTTAAATTTCATCCTCAAAAGTGTGTTTTACAAAAATATGTTGGGTACTTGTCCTTCATCACCTCCTTTGGTTCCTATGTTGCGTTTTCATACTTGTAGTTCCTCCACAACTCTCTGACAAGGTGTGTCTTCTTAATTCTTATAACATTATCTAACTAATCTATAATCATTACAAGCATATCCTTATAAGAGAGATCTTCTTGTAGTTGTACCACCTCAGATTTCAGTACATGTCAGGGATCTAGTATATACTTCCTCATGAGTAACATGTGGAACACATCATGAACATGAGTCATATTCAGTTGATGTGAAATATGATAGCCATTGCTCCTACATGATTCAGAATCTCAAATAGGTCAATGTAACTTGGTCTTAGCTTCCATTTTTTTCAAAACCATATGACTCTCTTCCATAATGATATTCAAAGGAAGAATTTACCTCTAAAATTGACCTCTAAATACATTCTATAGTTTTAAGTATAGATCTTTTTCTATCTCTCATTAACATTTATATTTTGTTGGATAGATTGAATGTTTTCTAGCATCTATTGTACAATATTTGGTTTGGGTAGATTTTTTTCTCTAACTTCATACCAACCAGTTGGAGAACTACATTACTTTCCATATAGAGATTCACAT
The DNA here is from genome assembly GCA_963277665.1 of Viscum album. Taxonomy (NCBI): domain Eukaryota; kingdom Viridiplantae; phylum Streptophyta; class Magnoliopsida; order Santalales; family Viscaceae; genus Viscum; species Viscum album. The sequence continues at coordinate 1,158,822,125 of OY728129.1, read as the reverse complement.
GGGTCCATTTGAATTATCGAGTGTATATATTGGTGTACGTGAACTGAAAAAATGGGAGATGATTATACCAACTACATATTAATTGTAATGAGTTTTCTCATAGCATATCTTAGACTTCAGGAAGATTATTTTTAAAATGGCCATCTGTTATGGGGTGATATGTCACGATGAAAGTTAATTCATTAACCAAGTAATGGTGAAGACTCCTCCATACGTTAGAGGTGATCATGGGATAATGATTAGAGACAATTGACTTTTCAATCCCATGTAGTCTCACCACTTCCTTCATATATATAATAAAAAGTTGTTCATTTGAGATATTAAAAAGAACAATTTTCACCCTTAGAGACTTTGGAATATTGCAACATATATTTCCAAAGGAAGGAATTGAGACAACAAGAAATTATGAGCCCCAGTGTTCTCAGAATAAATTATTCAAATATATTAAGTGTTTTTATACTATTCACATAGCAGAAATGTGACGTCACTTAAATAGTTGATCAGATCAAAAATATTAGACAAAATTTGGGTGTAAAACTCAATTTTTAACCTAGGAGCGACAGAAAATATGTTGGCACATGATGTTCAGACCCCTTGACATTTAGTGGTACATTAAATGGATAAATTAATTTATTAGTTTATTCATTTAATAGACCAGACCTAAATAACTCTCAAACATTAACTCAGATTTGAAATCTGATGCCATGGTTGATTCTGAAGCATACCATTTACCCTGTAAGGGGTATAAGATTTTTTGGTGCATGACTTATGTAGAAAAAGACCCGGAGGAAAAAAATGTCAATAAAATAATTAAATAAGCATGTTTTATTTAAAATGATACAATGAAAATCATATAAATGAGGACTTGGATTGGAAATATGAGACCGACATTGATTTTTAGTGTGGTGTTTTCCCTAGGAGTGACCTCATTTAAGATGGTATGAGAGATTCATATTTCTTGTCCACTAGAAGATTCCTATAAATAGGAGTCTAGGGATATGATCTAGAGTCAGTTCATTTTCCATCTCAGATGGAAAATCTTTGGCAGATGACGATTCGATGTCTGAACATCATCAGATTACAAAGAAACAACAGATGTTGATAAATCAGCACGCAACGAACACAACTGTAGATCCATATTCATGGTAGGATTTCTATTTCAGATTCTGTAGCCCCTTTGATGAATAAATTATCGTTATTGTTTATTTTTGTTTGTTTTCAATGCTTTAGAATCCTTTATCAATGGCCAGAAAAATAACCATTGTCAATTTTAGTTTGTGATTTCTAGTTCTTCATCGCAAAATTTTTGTTTTTCACAAATGACCTCCGACTATTGAGTTAGACCCATGCCTGTAAAAGAACTCGACCCAAGGTGTCCCGATCAGTGCTTGAGTTCATGTTTTGGGAACTGAAGGATGCCAAACCTCAAGCAGAAGAAGTTACTTATCCAAATGAAGATATATTGATGGATCATTAAATGGATTTTGTATATATGAATGTCTCATCCTGGGGAGTCTAGATCTAATCTCATATTGTAATTTAGACCACCGGAGAAACCGTATGGTCCATAGATGTTTTCCGATGGAGGGTTCGGGAGAGGGAGGCTCTGGAAGGTGGTGGAAAGATGGAGGAATGAAGGAGGGTGGAGACAGTGCAACAGACGATGGAAAAGAAGTGGTGGATGGCGGTGAACGATGACAGTGCGGTGGCAGCGACTGGCAGTTCGATACGGACCGGCCAGTTCGAGCCGGCCCAGGCCGGTTCAGGCCTATCCAGGAAAATTCAGAGGGTGGTTTTTAATAAAACCTCATATCATTCAATATGGGGGGGGGTCTATTTTGTGTGTCATATACAACCATGTGATCCTTGATTCTCAGTCGACATTTTGAAATAATATTTAGATCTTTTTTTCATTTTCCTGAGGCTAGGTGATCTAAAATGACCATTTAAAATAATAATAATAATAGTAATAATTTATGTTTCTCATACCATACATAACATATGTGTCCAATTTCTGATTTACGTGACATCGAAGGCATTGAGACCCTATATTTTAGTTGAAATTTTCAAAGTAGATTCCAGGCACTTAATATGAAATAGTGGTGTAGGACCTACGAGGCCTATTTCGGGCGTTTGTTGCAGAAGGTGAATTTTTCACAGGGTATCCTTTTAGGATGAATGACTAGTTGATCTTCTGTGCTTTCCCGTGTAGATCGCAATGGTTTGATATACCTGACTAAATTTTGGGTCGAGGCATGGGCGCCATGGGATGCCTTCTTGAGCGCAAATCTACATTTTAAAACTTCTATATCGAATGTATGGTAAAGGAATGTGAATCTTATATCTTGAATGTTTTTTTGAATGGATTTAATTAGTTTATGCATTTGGATGTGTGGATCGTTTTCAGTATCAGTAGTGATCGAGCACCGATCAGGCATTTATATTGAAAAGCATCATTTTCACTAATCGACCATTTTTTATGAATGAATAGCCTATAATATGTGTTTTTTCAAGGGGGGTCACAATGGAATGATCAATGTGATTTGTTTTGGGATCGAGGAGTAGGCCCCATGAGGAACTATTTTTGCACAGTGCAGTGGAATTCAGCTTTTTCACCAGGAGTCCATTTCGAGAGAATGAATAGTCAATCCTAGGAATTGTTCTGCAAGGATCACAACAATATAAACTTTTTTGGTTTTTATGTCCATTTAAAAGATGTATATAGATAGAGTTATGTGTTTTCCTTTTGGACCAGTAATGAGAAAGGTGAAATGGTATTCCTTTTGGCTAGAGGTGCCATGTATTCTGGGAGTACACTGGTATGCCATGTGGGTACTAGTTCATGGTTTAGTACACAAGTAAATCTAGGTACATGACAAAATTGTAATGTGGGGTCACACATATTTCGGTCACCAAATGTGTCATGTACCAATTAAAAAATTTATTACCTCTCATATTTCTTTCTTTTGATCTTGGATTTGGGATTACAAGTAGCCTGTCCCGGGTGTTTTCCATTTAGAATGTGATGGTTCCCTCTGTAGTGGATTTCAAGGTACGATGTGAGATGTTCAGAGTGTGACACATGTTAGAGGTGACATTTGATGACTATAATGATGAAAGTGATGTTTTCATAATCACTAATGTAGTATCGGCTTACCCACCAGTATGCCTGGGAAGTGAGGTACATTGTTATCTTATCAGGAACCCTCCAGTGGTGCTAGGCAGTGAGGTTTGTGTTTTACTATTTTAGGACATATCCTCTAGCGGGTATGGGTAGTGAGGTTCATATTTTACTCTTTCAGAAGTTACACTCCAGCGAAGTAGGGCAGTGAGGTTTGTCATTTACACTTTCAGGCTTACCCTCTAGTCAATCAGGGCAGAGGGATCACCAATGACACTTTTGAGGATACCCTCTAGAGGGGCTAGGTAGGGGCTTCACGACATTGTGACACAATCTATCGATTGTGTTGCACATTGATGAGATGTACATGATGTGACATTAGAATCTCAAGAAATAGGGGCGTTTTTTCCACCAAGAAGTGTCCTTGGGATGCGAACTGAAACCATGCAGGCAAGACAAACTCTCCCAAAGATGATAGTATCAAGGTGTGGTGATTGATCCCCTTTGACTTTCAGTTCATAGAAGATGTGTGGGAGGTTGGGCATCGATGGTGGTTACTTCAAGGACATTTGGATACTCTCTTTTCCTTGTATGAAGTTATTTTTTGAAAATCCCCTTACTATCTCATATGGGATTCTTTGATAGAGTACTCACACGCAAATAGAGAGATATATATATATATATATATATATCGTATTTTAGTACCCACTCCTTGGGATTTTGTTAGTCTCCTTCCAGAAGAGGCGAAGACATGTGGGGTATGATGTGTGTATCCCATGCCAAGCTTCTGGTGGATAGAAGAGTCTACTATCATATTATAGGCATCAAATAGTCAACGAGAAGATCATCTTCACACTGTTTCTAGTTCATTGTGTTTTGAGGAGATTATTTCAATCTCTAGTTGGGATGAGCTATACTATTTTATTGTACCTTGTTCTATCTACTACTTCCCTCTTCAGTACCTCACTTGCTACTCCATTGAGCCTTTGTGTTATCTTACTGAGTATTTGAATACTCACCCCAACAAGGGATTCTCATGGACTCAGTAGGCCCTAAGAGTAGACAGAAAAGTTGATCATGACGTTAGAGGAGCATAGGGATATGGGGTGCTTGGACCACGTGTGACGTTCTTTTCATAGGATGTAGGACTGGGGCTCTCTTATCTATTTTACTTTTCCACATTTTGCTGGGTTGTGTCACTTTTCTGGTTAGGAAGGAATTTTTCTTCTATTCTATTCAACTTACATTTATATACTAGTAGTGTTTAGATGTTGATTCATTTATTTGGTATATATATATATATAGCAGTGTTTTAACTTGTTTTCATTTACCTCTACACTTTTTCAATCAGTTGGATATGTGTGGGTGTATAGGTACATAGGAAATATACTCCTTGACTTTGTTCTGCATTCGGTGCTAGTTTCCAGCCCATAGAATATAGAGGAAGGATTGTGGTAGTTAAAACTGGAGCCCCTGTATGGGTCGAGTCATGAAAAAATTGTATCAAATGTGGTTCATTAGTCAGGTTGTTGTTCAGATGATACCTAAAAATGAAATGGTTGGTTTTTATGGAAATAATGTCAACCTATATGCAGAGTATCCCTTGGCCTGGGAGTCTAGTGATGGTGTAGTGGTTGACGTAGCCGTTCAACAGGACCCTGATTAATTGCTTCTTGACTCAATGTGCTGAGATACTTATTACATCGAACAAAGGTACATGAATCATATAGGATTTAGTATTTAACAATAATTCATGTGTCCTCTCCCCACCGTTGTTGATATATATATTTATATATATATATTCAAATTTTACCATAGTACTCCATGATCAGATTTAGGATGACTCTGTGATGATATCCAGCTAGGATACTATCTTTGGTTCATAAAAATGATTCCATGAGAGGCAGGGCCTCAGTTCAGGATCCATCATGTGTTCGATTTCCTCCAAGTGGACAGGTATCACCACCTCCACCTGTGGAGCAGTAGTTAGTCCCACCAGAGCAGACTAAGAAATTGCACAGGTTGATCACACTTTGTGAGTTCTAACGTTAGAGACCGATGATGTACCGTAGTATTCCAAACCCTATTGTAGTGAAGGTTTTTATCGATTTTCCCCTGTTTAGGATTGTTCTAACACTGAAATATTGGATGGAAACATTGGAAGATAGAATTTTCCCATAGAGCAGCATGGAATTTAAAACGTTGGGATACTCAAATGCATGATGAATAGACACTCTCATGGGATAACTTTCAGCAGCTGTTTTGTGAGGAGTACTACCCATCGTTCCTAAAATACATATAGTTTTAATAAATACTAGATCTTTATAGGGGAAAAATTATGGTGTATTAGTATGACATTAGGTTCATATACCTTACTCAGAACACTTTTGATGTGGTCCATGATGAAATAATCTGGGCACAAAAGTTTGAGCAGGGTGTCTCTAGAGGAGATTCACTCTAGAGAACTAACATTGTGTATCCTCAAAAATCTTACGGTATTAGATTAGTCACTGGTGGCTATGATCTTTTTGACTTTGGGGTGCTGGTTTTCTAGTTTTGGTAGTGGGCACAACAAAGTTGGGACATCTGCCATATCTAGTTGATGTTAGTTAGAAGGGCCTCGACATATGAGGCCACCCCTGGGTAAGACATAAGCACATGGTTTGGAACAATATAGAGTGTTGGGGAAGCCATGGATGGTCCGGTGATATGCTTGTGACGGGAAAGGATACTAGTCATGAGAATACCAAACCAAATGTTCTAATCCTTCAAGGAAGTTGGTAGATGCACCGACATAGTAGAGGTAGTGGTTTGATCAAAGATCTCCCAGAGAAAGATACGGTTGTCCCCAAGGAGGTGGTGTTGGAAGAAGAGAAGGAAGTACTATAGTTGGTAGATGAAGCTCTAAGGTCCTTAATCCATTAGGAGGCCCACATCCATCGTAGAGAGTTGGCGGTCGTGATCATGGGCAGCTGCATGTTATGGATGTCTATAATCCTGCAGCACTTTAGATGACAAGAGGTACGGTATTTCTCTTTTCTACATTTTTTAGTATAACATGTTAGACACTATATGAGGTTTTCTTTTCTTCCAACTCCTTTCTCTCAGTGTTACTGAAGGTAATGCATGGTGTCAATGTAACATTGTGTCAATGTTATCCGACGTAGCTTTGATTGCATGAGAGAAATGCGTTCTTCCCCCACTGAGATGAAATTTTGTGACATAATAAAAATTGTGAGGGGTAGTTAGTTCCACCAAATAAAGGATAGTATTGAGGTGTGGTGCATCAGTCCCTTTGACTTGTTAGTTCATAGATGGGTTGTATAGTGGATTATTTGAGCAGGTCATGGTTTTTCCAGTGGAGTCCGGATGCATGAATTCCCATTGCTTGACATCCCACTAATTGGTTCGTAAGAGTTCCTATTTTGTGGATTATAGTATTTTCAAGAGGAAAAAAGAAACGCAGTGTATTCCATGTGCTTTCAATTTCTAGCCTCTTTCAGATGGATGAGTTTACACACTTACCATATCTATGGGTATGTTGCATGATCAACATAAATATTTATATATTAGTTATGATTTACATGACTAGGGGATGGATACACCAAAAATAGAACTACAAAACTCACTATGTGGTGTTGGAAATGGTAGTCTTTGCCTAGAGAATGTAGAGATGATATCATCTAAGAGAGTGATTTGTGGTTTTTTTAGTCCTCCAGAGTCTCAAGTGTGTCACCCCTTGAGATACCTGAGCCTGAGATGGTGGTGCATGTTCAAATTCTTATAATAATTTAACTCAGAGGTAGTCTATACTTTAGAAAAATGGAAATATTATAGCAAGTTCCCTTAACAGGAAGTCTCAAACTCAAATAGTATAGGAAGAATCAAAGTAGTTAGATTCCTTTAAACTGACCCTAATGGGGAAGGAGGGTACAATTTCCTTCATTAAATGGTGTTGACTCCATCGATTCTCAAGCATGTAAGAGTGTCTCATATGTGATACATTGACTAAGAGATCCTTCATGACCAGATATTCTTGACTGTTTCACTGAATAGATATTTTAAATGATGGAATCACAAGAACCTTTTCCATGCACAAACCACGATTCTAGTCGTAATGTAGAATGTAGTGGTTTGGCTAGGGTAGTATACTTTCCCTTGTGTTTCATCAGGTCGTTCAGAATCGTGCAAGAGATGGAGAGGTTTCCTATCGCCTTTACCTACCACACAATAGTTGGTGTGAATTCACGACATCTTCCATGGGTTACAGTTGATGAGATATATGCATGTTCTTATGCACGTTATTAGAAGGAGTAGACCATATGAGGATGGACCAACCCTTTGGATCATGTGCTGTGCCAAAATAGTAACATGTAGGTTTTCCTGGGAGTGGGAGAGTGAAGTGTGGGCTCACTATCCCAACGAGGTTTTTGTAGTTTTTTTCATAGATGAAATTTCATAATGAGGGAATGATTTAGAGACCTGGTTTTCACCCTATTATACAATATAATATTTCTAGACATATTTCTAGAGGTAGGACATGACTCAACTTGTAATTCTGAGGCTTTGTGTGCCTGAAATAAATTATAAAAAAATGTTATGTTTCTTTAATGAATCCACACAATGGAAACGAGATTTCTATTAAATGTTTGATCATACCAGAAATATAATACAACATTTGGGTTTGGAATGTAGAGCTCACCCTAGGTGTGACATAAAATATTTCGTCGTGGGATGTTTTGACTCTTCGCTAATTAGTGGTATGATAAATGGATAAATTAAATTATTAATTCAATCATTTAATAGATAAAATCCAAATAACTCTCAAATGGAAACTCAGATCCAAAATTAGAGGCCATGGTTCAGTGCGAATAATACAGTTAACCCTATGATTGGATAAGATTTCACACCACAATTCTTCTATATAAAAATCATAAGGGGGAATAATCATTAATAAAATAAATAAATAAAATTATTTTATTTGAAATTATACTTTAAATAACTATTGAATGATTACATTTATTTGAAATACGAGATCACCATTGAATTTATAGTGTTCTGTTTTTCCATTGGGTGACCATAGTTGAAGGGGAATTGAAGATTCATATTTTTCTTCCACCTGACGTTTCCTATTAATATGAGGATAGGGAAATGAGCTGGAGTTATCTCATTTTCCCTCTCAGATGGTGAAGCTCTGGATGATGGTGATTTGACAAATGAACATCGTTAGATTGGTATTAATATGCTGATAGAAAAGTGTTTAGAAAATTCAATAGTGGACCCAGATTCGAGGTTGCATTTATATTTCAGATTATGAAACCCTTAGTTAAATATTTTTTCATCATTTTTGACTTCTTTTCATTTTTTATGCTTCGAATTTTTTTTGACGATGTCCATACAGACAACAAACATTGTTGGTTTCAAATTTTAATAGACCGTTCTTCTCATTATTAATGTTATTCATAAAAACAATTCATCTTGCACAAAATACCTTTGATAGGGGAGATATACCCTTATTTGAGAAGCTCTCAACCTGACCTTTCCCGATCTATGTTGGGATTTGAGTTTTGAGTTCTAGAGGAATGGCAATGAGGAGCGGCAGCAACAATGACATTTTTCTAGCCCAAAACATTGAAAGATTATCTAGTGAATGTTGTAGCTATGAAGGTATCATATTGGAGAGTCTAGATCTGGTCTCAGATTGCAATTTTGGACATTGGATGGACCGTAGTGGTCCACAGAAGTTTTCCAATGGCGGGTTCCAGTGAGGGTTGCTCCAATAGGGAAACAGTAGGGCTTTAGGCACAGTGGTGGGCGGAAACGGTGCATCAGAGTGTGGATGTGGTGTGGTGGTGGATGAAAGAAGGTGGTGGTGGCTAGTAGTTTGAGCTAGAATGGCTGGTTTTTGTTGGTTGAGGCCAGTTCGAACTGGGGTTTTTAAAATGAACCCCATATCATTCGATCCAGGGTTCATTTTTTGTACTGTCTTATACCACACGATCCTTGTTTCGTTGCATACCTTTAGAGTCCATTGTAAGATTTTTTTTGTCTATGGCTAAAGGCTCAGTGATATGAAACTTCAATTTCAAATAATAATAATACAATTTTTTTATTTGATGACTTTTGTACCTGACATAACTTCTTTTTTTCGACGTCTGATTGATGTGCTATCAAAGGCATTGTGACCCTTGGGTTGAGGAAGAATTTTCAAGGCTAATTTATGGTTCTTAAATTAAAATGGGGGTGCGGGCCCTAGGAGGGATTTTTTTTATTTTTCGTTGGAATCTGGAATTTCCACCAGGTATCTGTTTTGTATGATCGAGTAGTCAATCATGTGTTTTTCCCATGAGGATCATAAGGTTTTGTTCTAGATGAATAAATTTGGGGCCAAGGAGTGGGCCCTATGGGATTCCTTTTTGAGTAGAATGCATAATTTTAAAATTTTAAAATGAGAAATCAATTTTTGGAATGTGAATATTCTTCCTTACTAGTTTATCCACAAGGATCAGAATGGTGTGTTCCTTTTGGATATGCGGATCCTTTTGGTGATTCGTTGTGATCGAGCTACGATCATACATTTACAGTGAAAGCCCCATTTTCACCGGTTTTCCATTTTTTATGAATGCATAGATAATCGCATGGGTATTTATGAGGGATCAAAATTACATGATCTATGTGATCTGTTTTTGGATCGAGACATGGGCCCCATGGGGATCTATTTTTTCACTGTGTGGTGGAAGGCATCATCTTCACTGGCAGTATGTTTTGACAAATGAATAGTTCACACTATTCATTTTTACAAGGTTCGCAATGGTGTGATATATTTGGTTATTTGGGTCTATTTGAAAGTTTCATTTTGGTAGAGTTACATTTTTTCCCTGTAGATCTATAACTAGCAACGTGTGCTCGTTAACCTTTTATATAGATGTTCCATGTACTATTGGAGTACACTATCTCACCTTGTGGGTACAAGATCATAGTTTAGTAACTGAGTATTGCTAGGTACATGACCTAAAATTGAGGTGGGGTCACACATCTGTCCACACATGTGTCAAGAACCACTTTAAGAGTCTTCTACCTCTCATGTCTCCTTCTTCTACACTCAGATTATGGACTGTGACTAGCCTATCCTTAGTATTTTTATGTAGAGTATGTGATGGTGCTATTGTTAGTCGATTTTGAGGTATGATGTGAGATCATCATAGTGTGACGCATGTCCAAGGTGACCCTTGATGATGATAGTGGTGGAAGTGATGTTTCCAAAATCACCAAAGTAGTACTGGCATACCCTCCCGCGTGGATGGGTAGTGGGGTTCGTCATTCTATTTTTAGGACTACCCTCTAGTGGGGCTGGGTAGTGAGGTTCTTCATTTAATCTTATTGAAATTAACCACCAGTGGGGTTGGGAAGCAAGATTCATCGTTTACTCTTTCAGTAAATACCCTCTAGCGGGGCTCAGTAGTGATGTTATTTGTTTACACTTTCCGGCTTACCGTCTAACTTGGTTGGGTTGTGGGTTCACCGATGACTTTTCTGTTCTTAGCCTCCATTAGGGATGGGTAGTGTGTACATGACATTGTGAAATGATATCTTGACTTTGGGGAACAGTGATGTGATTTTCTTTATGTGAATTTGGACTCTCAAGAAAGAGGGGAGGTTTTCCCACCCAAATGCATCCTTGGGACGTGACCTGAACTCCTGCAGGTGAGACAAACCTACTCATAGAGAATAGTATCATGGTGTGATTATTGATCCCCTTTGATGTGGATTATAAAGATGATGTGTGGGATGTTTGGAATTAATGTTGGTTACTTCTAGGACTGTTGTAAACTCTCTTTTCCTAGGCGTAACTACTGTTATGTAGATACCTTTAATATCTCATTTCGGATTCTTTGACTGGGTGTGTATATATATATATATATATCATATAGCAGTACCCAATCCATGGTATTTGGTTACTCACCTTTCAATAGAAGAGAGGATGTGTGGGATATTCCATGTTCTTTCTATGTCTAGATTCTCTTGGTTGGATGAATCTACTCTCCTACTATAGGTGGAGACAGATCGACTAGAAGTTTACATTCTATCTATATCTACCACCTTGTATTTGGATGATTTTACTTCAATATATAGTTGGGTTGAGTTGTACTCTTTTACTAAACCTTTTTAAATCTACTTCTTCCTTATTTAGTACCTCACTTACTGCTCTATTGATCTTTCGGGGCATCCTACTATGTACTTTTATATATACCCCTACTTATTGCTTTCTTTCACTTAGTGTTCCCTTGAAAACAATTAATTGATTGATTGTGACTTCAGAGAAGCATAGGGATGTGTTGATCTTGGACCATGTATGATGGTTGTTTATAGGGATATAGGAGCATGGATCGTTTTACACTTTTACTTTTTCACCTATTGTTGGGTTGTGGCACATTGTCTGGATGGGAGTGCATTTTCCCCTTTTCCTTTCATATTACTATTCTATACTTGTACTGTTTATAGGTTCATGAAATTTTTTGGTCAAAATATATTTTATTTTTGTACATTGTTTTTATTTCTTTCTGTATATTTCATGGAGTTTTCGGTGTGTGTTTGTAGAGGCCTCCCTGGATTTTTATTCTGTCGATGCTGGTCACCAGCCTCTGTCCTATGGATGCGGGCTTGGAGTAGTTGTTGCTCGATACTTAGTATGGGATGGGTCATGACATAGATATTCCCAAATAGTAATAAAGTGAGCAGTCTTGGTGATCCAGTCCACCACTACCCATATTGAATTATATCCATTGGAAGATATAGGGAGACTCATGACAATTTCCATAGTGACATTCTCCCATTTCTATATGGTTGTAGGTAATAGTTGCATCATCCCTTTGGACTTTTTCACTCTGATTTAACTTATGGACATATGGAGAACCATATGATATATTCTATAATCTCTTTCATCATGTTATCCCTGTATAAGTGTTCTTGGTGATCTCGATACATCTTTGTGCTAGCAGGATGGATATTGAATGTTGATCTATGTAAATTATCCAATAGTTCCTTCATTATCTCAGGTGATGAAGGAACAAAGGGCATTGTTACAAACAAAATTATTCCATCATCATCAATATGGAACGATAACTGCTTCTATTCCATTATTGCATTCAATTTTTTTTGAAAAAATGTATCATCCCTTTGTGAATCCTTAATATTCTCTTGGATAGATGGCGGGGCAACCATTTTAGGAATCCTAGGATGTATTCCCCATCGTTATGATTTCAAAATCCATCATTTTCATATCCATGATGATAAAGTCTTTCTCAATCCCCAAAATGGCCAGAGTAGCTGGTTCTTTTTTACTAAGAGAATATGCTACCTTGTTTTCCTTTCTTGGATGATAGTGAAAAGAGTGATCACAGTCTATGATTATCTCAGGCCATATCCATTGACACATATTGAGAACTTTTTTTATTGAATATGAATTTTGGCTCTTATGATTGGTATATGTATCACATTTCTCACCATAGATGCAATGCCGCCAGATTTTCAAGTGAAAAACTACAACTTATAGATCTAGATCTTGCATAGGTTAGTTATTCTCAATGATATTCAACATTCGTGTGGTGTAGGCTATCACATTATACTTTTTATGAGTAACCACACCAAGACTCTCTTGGGAGAATCATTATATATCACAAAACATTTTCCACTTCTCAGTAATGTGAGTATAGTTGTAGTGATCATCATTCTTATTATCTCTTTTATATTTTCATAAATTATTCAATCAAGACATAATTTACCCCATTCCCTGAAATATTAGTTATCGGGATTGACAATCATTAGAAATTAAAAATAACAATCAACAATACCCTTCTATTCCACAAAAATGACAAATTTGTGTGACACTAAAGGTTCTGTTTGTAATACCCTTAGATTTTATTAGATATATTCATTTTAATTTTATTGATGTCTTATATTGTATGCTACACCAAGATTAGCTTTCTCAATACACAACGCCATTTTATCTTGCAGTATACACAACCATATACTTTACTAGTGTTGCACACAATTTTAAGTTCATTTGAACGAATTCATCTCACACAAAAAATGAATATATATTTTGTTCAATGTATAAATTAACTATGTTTGGATTATGGAATACACAAAACCAAAGCAATCTTGCACAACATGCAAAACTAACATGGATTGTGTTACACGCAAGAGCGATCTTCCTCAATTGCTTACATGGTACGTAATACCGAGTTTCACTAAAAAAACAATATATATTATTATAATATTATTTTGAACTAGATGTTATGAATAGTATTAAACAAATAATTAATTTTATAACATTATCATTCATCTTAGACATTTTCTAGATCATGGTATGTGAACAAAATCATTTTTTCGGATAAAGGAGTTATTTTTCAAAAATTGTTGTTTTACCGCCTTTTGATGGCACACCCATTTTAAATAAAATTTTTGATAAGTTCATTAGTTTAATTTTACAAAATAAACTAATTCATTTGAATCCGGATATAAAAATTTACTTCAGATAAATTTTTCATTCTTTTATGAAAACTTTCATATTTTGATGAATTGTAAAAATATGTTATATTTTACTAAAAACAAACTTTTTTCATAAAGATAATTTATATGGATAAATTATAATATTTAAGGGTTATGAATTATAAATATAATATATTTTTACCATTTAATATAATTTATGTATTTATTATTAATTTTACATTTAATTCATTGGTAAAAACACTTTAATCTTCTGCAAATGATTTAAATAAAAACCCATTTTTTCGACAACATGATTAATTTTAAATTAATTACTATAACTTATGTGTCTTGAATTTTGAAAAATGGATTCCATTTTTGGAATTAGAATTTCCTAATTATGGTAAATAGCTACCTTTATTTTTAGAAATTATGAATAGTAACTACGGTAAATTTTATTTACCACAATTGAAGGTATATCAGGAAATTAAGGATAAAAATTATATTATAAAATTACACTAACGATTTTCTTAATATAACTGGATGATTATATTTCATCCTAAAATATTTTTGGGTAGAAATGGAATCTATTTGTACCCACTTGGATGAGGTTGAGACATTTCATTTGTTTTTTTAAATAAAAGTGAAATATTTCTCACTGAAACATTAATAATTAAATTATTTTTAATATATAGTTATACATAATATAAATAATATTATAAATACTTGTTTGAATGAGAACATTTTTTTTATCATGGTAATTTATTTTTAATTTTTATGAAATATATAATTACCTTAATAGCTTATACATTGATGATGCAAAAATTATTTATTTAGGGAAAAAACAATAAAATAGTATTTATTAAAATAATAATACACATCAAAAGGCCCAAAAACTTGACAAAAACTTATTGGTTGAGTATAGATAAATCATAAGCATACAAGGGTATATTTGTGGACTATTTGAAGCCATCTAAAATAGTTTAGGACACTTATAATAATTTATTTTAAATGATGTCTATGATGTAACCTTTATAATTTCATAAATATAACATTTTAAATGCGTGGTGTTTTAGAAGATAATTTAAACTAAAATTATTATTATATAATCTATTAAATTTATCTACATCATATTATTTTATTTTATATTTTTTATGTAACAACAAAGTATATTAAATAATTATAGAATAAATGGTCTCAAAAATATTAAAATAAATATTATATGAACTTATTAATGTGATCCACAAGTTTTATAGATGAATATGAGATGTTTGGAATCTATTAAATATTTTGGATCGAATATATCTTCAGTGTGTATTTTATTTAAATTAAAATAAATGAATTGTGTCAAAATTTACACTATCGATGTTTTCTAAAAATAAAATATTATTAATTTGTTTAAAAATAAAAAAAATATTTAAAAATTAGAAATTGAAAATAATATGGTCTAGAATGTTATAATGTTTACAATTATGGAAAATTAACAACACATATGTAAGTATTTATAACAATTTAAAATTTAGAATATTATTACAATAAATAAAGTTAAATAGATTAAATAAGGATAAATAAAAATGATAAGGATTAAAATAAAATCAAAACATGTATAAGTTTTATTGGTTTAGAATATTACAATCCTATATCATCTCATCTTAAACGTTTAGCCATTTTGGATGTTTTTATGTGGTATTTTATTTTATTATAAATTAATATTTTTGAGGTTTCCAAAAGTGCCCCTCTCCTCTCTTATAAAAGGGTACCTCATCCCTCTCCCCCTTCACTCCATTTTGAGCTTTATAACATAGATAAACCCTAACCATATCCCTTATCAACATCCCTATAGACATACTAGAGGTCTTTGTCTTCTTCAATGTCCATATTTAGTGCCCTAGGAGGAGGTTTAGAAGAGGTAGGTCGATGAAGAGGTAATATCCTTTACCGATTCTTTCAAACATCATTCTTCTTATACTTCATCTATATGATTTTTTTTCATTATTTAGTAATAAATACGTTATTAAATTTACACTAATATGTTATTATGAATATGAAACAACCATATTCCATCTTCTATCAATCCTATGGAAAATGATACCACAACACATGCATACGTACGACCTACCGTCTCCACGTTGTGGTGTAATCTATTTTGCCTCACCAACATACTTAGATGGGTATAATGATTGGAAAAATAACTATATATTATTATTTTAAAGTGATATTTATGATGAAATATTATATACTATACACTTTAATACAATTCCAAAATCATTGGAATGATATTGTCGCTCGTGCGTACGTATGGCCTACTATCTCTACGATGTGATATGATTAGTTATACATGATATTCATTGAAGAATGATTATATAAATGAATTTAATGAAAAAATATGATATATATTTTACTAATACCATTCTGTAAATGATATAACTATAACCTATAAAGATTGATAATAATTTATTCAATAAAACATGCATAAGAAAATAAAGCAGTTAACACCAGAATAACGAGTAACAATGTTTTGTTACTAATAAATAGATAATAATATGACAATATTTGATATCATAACAATGACTATGATTATGGAATAGGTCAATGAATGTTTTTTAAATCTTTATATAGGATTATCTGATACATACAAAGAATATCAGACCTTAGATAAGGGAAAATCTAGAAATCTCATTTTGATACAAGATTATTTATACTTCAGTATTTACTAGGGAATGTTTATCATCCACATCCATGTTTCCTAAATAAGTAATATTATTTCAATACTTATAAAATTTTATAAATCCAATTTTACCCATTAGTGAATTTTTAGTAAAACATATGAAAGGAATATTTTTTTGTTTTGAATATGAGATGTTTTTTGACTTCTTCATCCGAAGTACGAGAAAAATGTTTTTTTAACATATATAGAATGAAAAAAATTACACATTCATGGAGAATTATTTACATTAAGTATACATTACATGTTTCCATGTATAATTTCAATTAACTTATTTTATTTTAAAATTTCATGAAATATTGAGAAAAGGAAATGTTTTTGAAGAAAAAATGATATTTTCCCAAAGAACTATGTTCAAGTGTTTTTATCAAAGTTATTATCCATCTAAGATAATATAGGGTAATTTTTATTTCCAAATTATTAAATTGATTTGATTATGTTTTGATGGAATTATTTTTATGAAGTCCTTTTATCTTATATGGATTATGTTTTGATGGAATGATGTTTAAGAATCCCATTTTATTACATGGGTTATGACATAATGTATGATTTATGATTTTGTGGCACACATAAGAATAGTTTCTTTATGAGATGTGTGGGACCTATATATACCTCCAATAAATTTGGTAAATATTTATTTTCCATGAGATAAACATGGCTGGAACAACAAGTAAATCTGGTTCAGTAATACATGGCCGGAATTGTAAGTAATCTTAGTTTAGTAATGGACTTTGTCCACTATGATGGTCTTGGAAGAAATTCCTTAGTACTATAGAAATCCTAATATGTGATTATTAGTTTTCCAAAATTACATGTTTTATTCCAATGATATTCTTTCATGATTAATGTTCTTTTATGATCCATGCATTATGTACTGCCATATTTAATGTCATTGCTCAAGGTTTTGATGATTAAATTTTATGTTCATGTTTTTATGTTCAAATATTTAGTGAATGTTTTATGTTCTCTATGTTTACCGATACTGAGCATTCGAGCTCACCCATTCAATGTTTTATGTTTTCCTTCCTCCAAGATATAATGAAATGTTTTAGGTAATAAAAAAAGGGTAAGATCATTATGGGAGATGTTGAAGAACATTCACCATGATTTAAATATTATGATTTTAGTTTCCAAAGACACTAATCTATTATGGTCCTTGGGTGACTGTTTTTATTAAAAATTATGTTTTTCGAAAAAGTAATGTAATGTCTATGTTCGTCAAGCATGGGTCTCTACATTTGGTATCAGAAGAAAGGATTAGTTTTCCTTTAGAAACTAGGATGGTAAAACATTCATGAGATCGCTAGAGATATTTCTAAGGAATGTCTCGTGATGTCCCTAAGGTTAAGTATAAGTATAGGTTAAAATATTATAATTATGATAATGATCAAGAATGACCTAGGATTAATCCTATGATGGTAGATATTGAATGTAATCTCCTGCGATTATGTTGCTTTAATAGTATGATTTTTCACTCTCAAACTATTCTATTTTGGTTTTAGATAATGACTGGAACCCGATGGAACTGTGTTAAAGATCAATGCACTATGAAATGCAATGATTTTCCTCCTAACCAACCAAATGTTATGGGAGATGGAGTTAAAAATCTTATTTCTATACATACATAATTTATTGATCATTCAGGACTTCCAAATGTGCATATAAGGGGACAATATTCTATTGAGTCCTTCATGAGGAAACATCCACCTTCTTTCAATGGGTATTCTAATCCACTTATTACTAAATAATGGATCAATACCATTGAAATGATATTTTCTATAATTTACTATTTGAAACATGAAAAATTTATTTGGGATGTTTACTATTTAGAAGGTGAAGTAAACCGGTTGTGGACTCTTATTAAGAATACAAGGCCCCAAGATGAAATTGAATCCATTGAATAAGATGTGATCACGAACTAATTTATCAATATGTACTTTCTTCAACTTCTTCGAATAGAGATGGAAAAGGAGTTCCTTGAGATTAATAAATAAGAGGATGAATTTTTCAGTACATACAAGACAAATTTTAAAAGACATGAAAGGTATGATTCTGGATTTATCATCCAACCAGAGAGTATGTTTGATCAATTATTCAGTCACATAAAACCAAGTCTTAGAAGGGAATTAGCTATAAGATACTTCAGAATCTATGAAGAGATTTTGCGTTGTGCTATGAAGGTAGAACTAGAATTTGGTGTTAGTTATTCATCTCATGTTTTTCATAGGAAATGAAAGATGGAGTTCAAGTTCAAATCTCAAAACAATGGTGAAAATAATAAAAATGTTTCAATATCTTCAATGGTTGGAAAAAATCATGGTGGAGATTGTCTTAAATGTACTAGAAAATGTTTTTTAAGTGTGGAAAATAAGGTCATCGATCTGCTGAGTGTCGAAGTAATGGGAAAAAGTTATATAATGATGTGAATAGAGAAAATACTATAGAGAATACACAACCAACACATCAATGCTACAAGTACAAGAAATCTGGTCATTATACTAACCCATTCCCTAATCAAAATGATGATCGACGTCAACAACCTATTAAGGAAAAGGAAAAAGGGAACTCAAATGTGATCACTATTTGTGATGTTGAATATGAAAAAATGTGGTGGAATGATTAAGTGTTTATGAAATGGGATTCCAAAAAAGTGTGGTGAAATCTTATTTATAGTATCATGGAATTTTAGAATATCTAGTTATTGGTTTTTGTGGTTTCCAATAATTATATGCTACAGATCACCATGAAATGTGATTGAAATTTTTTTGGATAGTAGTTGATATGCACATAATGAAGGGATAAGGTTAAAATAATTTGATTTATATTATTAATGAGATCATGAATGATAAATGGAAAAAGTGATATCATGGTTTGAATATATAAAATTTAATCGTATTTTTAGTATGTGGAAAGAGTTTAATTTTGACTTCATTAATGTTTTCACTATGGTTCTATGGTAATTCATGTTTCAAGAGAATACATGGTTTTGTTATTCCCAAGTTTGGAATGTGTCCAAAAAGATATATCTTACAATATAAGGGGGTAAATGATGGAAGTCACAATATTGGTATATGACCTTTTTAGTAATCATTTTCCTTATACCATGAGATTGGATAGTAGTATTTTGTGTATGCCTAATGGTTGGAATGAATTATTTTGGAAATCAGATATTATTGTTTAAAGATAAATTATTTTTCTATTTTATTACTAGAATTTTATAATTGTTTGGTTTTTGAGAAAGGACAACCAGCAGGACAGGGGACAACCCATCACGTCAGACAAGGCTGTGGGAATCAAACCCACAACCAAAGTGCAATAGGCTTTTATTGCCTTCAAATGGCCTACATGAAGTCCCTGGTTAGTAGGAATTAGTTTTATTTTATTACCTGGTATGATAGACGATGTATAAGTCCATTTTTGGAACCATATACGATTAACCTCACCATAGATGGACTTATATATATTTAATATCTTGTGCTAACTTTTTTGTGATAGAGATAGATGAAATGACCTGTCATTATATCTCATGATATGTTACCACTTCAAGAATGAAAAATTAAACTTCATTTCAATAAATAATATATGATGTGTAAATTTTTCAGGGAATGACCAATGATGATATGAAACTGAAATCTTGTATGTATTTGTCCTTATGAAAAGAATTCATCAACTTTTGGTAAGTGATCTTGAATAAAATATATTTTATCCTAGTAACTTAATATTCAATATATCAGGGGGTACCTTAGATCATCACAAATTTATAGCTTTCTGATTATTGATTTTTCATAGCCATGTTCTCTACCACTCTTCATTATAACTTGATGGTTAGTTGTCTCTTCAATATCGATGTTTTCACCTTTGTTCTCTTATGTGGAACCCCAATGATGAGTTACTTTGGGTAACCATTATATTTATAAAATTATTTTTTAAAAATAATTTCCAGTATTCCTTTTTTACAATGTGGGTTTCTATAAAAGAAACATTCAAGTAGTAAAACATTTATAACCCTGACGAATTTCGAGGACAAAATTCATTTTAAGGGGGGTAGAATGTAATTTCATGAGATTTTATTAGAGATATTCTTTTTAATTTTTTTGATTTATTCTATTGTAAACTACACCAAGATTAGGATTCACTATATGCAACAATATATTATCTTTTAGTATACGCAATGATATATATGATCTTCTATTCAACACAATTTCAAGTTCTTTTGATATAATTCATCTCACACAACAATGAGAATATATTTTGTTTAATGTATAGATTAACTATGTTTGTATTATGTTTTACAGAAAATCAATGGAAGTTTTTACTACACGAAACACTGACTTGGCTTGCGTTACACACAAGAGTGATCTTTATCGATTGCTTACATGGTACGCAATACCATGTTTTACTAAAACAATGATATATTATTTTAATATTATTATGAACTAGCTGTTATGAATAGTATTAACCAAATTTTTAATTTTATATCATTATAATTCATCTTACACATTTTCTAGATCATGGTATGAGAACAAAATCAATTTTTCAGATAAAAGATCTATTTTAAAAAAATGCATTTTTCCTCATTTTGATGGAACACACATTTTAAATATAATTTTTGGACAGTTTATAATTTTAATTTGACAAAATAGAATAACTCTTTTGAATCAGGATCTAAAAATTTACTTTGGATAAATTTTTCATTCTATTCTGATCACATTCTTATTTTGATTAGATGTAAAAATAAGCTAAATTTTACTTAAAAACAACTTTTTTGATCGAGATAATTTATATGGATAAATTATAATATTGATTGGTTTTAAATTATAAATATAATATATTTTTTCCATTTAATTTAATTTATGTAATTATCATTAACATTCCATTTAATTTACAGGTAAAAAAATTTCAATCTTTTGTAGTGTTTTAAACAGAAATCCATTTTCTCGACATCAAGATTATTTTAAAATTAATGACAACAACTTCTCTGTCTTGAATTTGGAAAAATGGATTCAATATTTGGAATCAATAAATCCAATTTATATTAATATTCTAATTTAATTGTTAGGTATTAGGAATAGTAACTATTTTAAATTTTATTGTCCACAGTTAAATGTCAATTAAGTAATTTAGGGTAAAAATAATACTACAAAATTACCCTAAAACATGTCCATGTATAATTGGATGATTATATTTCATCCTAAAATACATTTGGGTTGAAATGGTTTCTATTCTAACCAACATGGATGAGATTGGGACATTTAATTTACTTTATTTAAAGTGATGCGAAATATGACTCACTCAAACTTTAATATTTAAATTGTTTTTAATATAAGGTTGTACAGAATATAAATTTGATTATAAATACTCATTTTAAAGTTAAATTTTTTTATTTATAATGGAAATTTATTATAAATTTTTAATAAATATATAATTACCTTAAAAGATTATACATTTATGATGCAGAAATTATTTATTTAATAAAAACTCAATAATATAGCTTTTATTAAAATAATAATACACATCCAATGGCCAAAAACCAAGACAAAAACATATCTGTTGAGTATAAATAAACCATAATCATACAAGGGTTGACTTCTAGACTATTTAGAGTCTTATAGAAGAGATTATGACAATTATATTATTTTATTTTAAATGACGTAAATGTTGTAACCTTCATAATTTTATACATATTACATTTTAAATGTTTGGTGTTTTAGAAGATAATTTCAACTAAAAGTATATTTATGAAATATATTATATTTATCAATATCAAAGTATTTTATTTTTAATTGTTATACAACAAACAAGTATATTAAATAATTATAGATTAAATGGTTTTAAAAATATTAAATTAAAAAATTTATGAACTTATTAATGTGCTCCAAATATTTTATAGATGAATATGACATGTTATATATCTATAAAATAGTTTTGATCCAATATATGTTCTGCCATGAATTTATTTAAATTCAAATAAATGAATAGTTTCAAAATTGACTCTATTGATAATTTATAAAAATAACAAATTATTAATTTGTTTTAAAAAAAATATTTAAAAATTTCAAAATGAAAATTAAATGGTCTAAAATGTCCTAAATTATCCCATTATGGACAATAAAAAACACATATGTACATATTTATAACCATTTAAAATTTCGAATATTATTACCACATATAAAATTAAATAAATTAAATAAGGATAAATCAAAATGATAAGGTTTAAAATAAAATGAAAACATGTTCAACTTTTTTGTTTTAAGAGATTAAAACCATATCATATCTTATCTTTGATGATGAGTAATTTTGGAGGTTTTTATGCGGGGTTTTCATTTATTATAAATTAATATTTCTGAGGTTTCCAAAAGTACCCCTCTCATAGATTAGCAATGCGCACCTCCACCCTCTCCCCCTTCACTCCAGTTTTAGCTTTCAAACATGGCCAAAACCTGCTAATTGTCCTTCTCAACATCCATAAAAACATACTAGAGGTCGTAGTCTTCTTTAAAGGCCAGCTTTACTGCCCTTAGTGGAGGTTTAGAACAGGAACGTCAAAGAAGAGGTAATATCCCTTTACTGATTCTTTCAAACTTCATTATTCTTCTACATCATATATATGAGATGTTTCATTATTAATTAATAAATCCATTATCACCAATATACTGATATGTTATTGTGAATATGAAACAACCATATTCCATCTTCTATCCATCCTATGAAAAATGAAATCACCACACGTGCGTACGTACGACCTACCGTCTCAACACCACTCTGTAATCTATTTTTCATACCCATCCTACTTGGATGTGTATACAGATTGAATAAATAACTATATATTATTATTGTAATGTAATATTTATTCTGAAATATTATACACCTTACACTTCAATATAATTCCACAATCATGGGAATGACTTCGTCGCTCTTGCGTACATACAACAAATCGCCTCCACAATGTGATGTGATTTGTTCTACACAATATTCATTGAAGAATGATTATATAAATGAATTTAATTAATAAATATGATATATATTATACCAATACCATTCTGTAAATGATATAACTATAACCCACAAATATAAATAAGAATTTATTCAAGAAAACATTCATAAGAACATAAAGAAGTGAACACCTGAATAACCAGTAACAATGAAATGTTAGTAGTAAAAAGATAAGAATATGACAATATATGATATCATAACAATGAATACGATTCTGGAATAAGTCAGTGACATTATTAAGTCATTCTATAGGAGTTTTGGATACGTACAATGCATATTAGACCTATGGTAAGGGAAAATACCGCAATCTCATTTTTATATGAGTTATTTAAACTTCAGTATTTACTGGGGAATATTTATCATCTAAGTCCATGTATACTCTTTATGTAATATTATTTCTATCCCGATTCAATTTTTTAAACCCAATATTACCCATGGGTGAATTTTTAGTGAAATATATGAAATGAATCATTTGTCGTTTTCAATACAAGATACTTTTTGACTTTTCGGACCAATGTATGAGAAGAATGTTTTTTTAACATATACGACATGAACTGATTTTTATGCTTTTATAGATAATTTTTTCCATGAAGCATCCTTTAAAAGTTTACATGTTTAATTTAAATCAACTTATTTTATTTTAAATTTTCATGATATATTGAGAAAAGAAAATTCTTTTGAAGAAGAAAGGATATTTTCTCAAGAAAAATGTTCAAGTGTTTTATCGAAATTATTGTCCATCTATGATGATATATGGTTATGTTTATATCACTATTATAACTTTGATTTGATAATTTTATGATGTAATTATTTAAATTAAGTCGTTTTATCATATATGGATTATGTTATGATGGAATAATGTTTAAAAATCCCATTATGTTACATGGTTTATGCTATGATGTATAATTTATGATTTTGTGGCACACAAAAGAATTGTTTTATTACGTGATGGGTGTGACCTATATCTCCCTATAAAGCATTAGGTGAAGATTTTCATCTCATGAGATAAACAAGGCTAGGGAAATAATTAAATTTGGCTCAGTAATATAGGGTTGGAATGAAAACTAAACCCAGTTCAGTAATGGACTTCGTCCACTATGATGTTATTGGAAAAAATGCCTTGGACACTATAGAAATCATAATGTGTTCTTTTTAGTTTTCCATAATTACATGTTTTATTCTAATTCTATTTTTGTAGGGTTAATGTTCCTTTATGATCCATGCCTTACGTACTACGATGTTTTATGTCATTGCTCAAGATTTTGATGTTTAAATTTTATATTCATGTTTTTACCATCTAATGTTTATGGATTTTTTTATGTTCTCCATGTTTAACCTTACCAAGATTTCAAGGTCACCCGTTCTATGTTTTAGGTTTTCCTTTTCCCACGATATAAAGAAAGGTTTTTGGTATGAAAACAAAAGGGGAAGATATTTATGTGAGATATTGAAGATCTTTCACCATGATTAGAAGATTAGGTTTTGAGTTTCCAAAGAGACTAAACCATTATGGTCCTTAGGTCTATCTTTTTGTTATATATTAAGTATTCTGTAAAAGTAATTTAATTTCCATGTACATTAATCTTGGGTCTCTACACTGGTCCATTCCTCAATTTCTATGGTTTTTAAAGGGTCCAAATAAATTCCCTCACTTTTGATCACAAGTCCAATGAATGTGACTTGCTACATCCAAAAGTCACATTTGCTGAAATTAGTGTACAAATAATACTTCCTCAAATTCTACAACATGAGTCTTACATGTTCTTCAAGTTCATCTTTTCTCCTACAGTGGATGATAATGTCATCAATTAACACATCCAAAAAAATATCAAGGTAACATATAAAGTCACTATTCATAAAATCCATGAATATTTCATAAGAAGTAGTATTTCCGATGGGAATCACGGTAAATACATAGTGGTCATACCTTCTACTGAGTTAAGCCTTCTGAATAGGTTACTTCTTCACCTTTTTCTCATTACATCCTGATCATAGATCCACCTTTGAGAAGTATTGAGCTACTCTCAACTAATCGAACATGTCTTCAATCCTCATTAGGGGATACGTGTTCTTTATGTTGATTTTTTTGGATTCCTTATATTAAATACACAACTTTATTGATCAATACATATAGTTGAAAGGATCATTGATTCTCCCCAAGATGATGGAATGGTGTTCATGAACCCTTTATCCAACTCCTCTTGCTGCGTTATTAACACCACCAGTTCTTTAGGATGCATCATATAGATAGTAATTGAGATAGGAGTAGTTCTGGGTATGATTTATATTGAGAACATTACCTCACAATCTGGGGTTAGTTTGTTTAACTCTTCAGGAATACATCATTATATTCCCTCATGAAGTGTATTTCCACTGGGTTGAAAACATCCTTGGACTAATCCATTTGAGTTAGGTATGCATCTTCACAAGGAATAAACACTAACACCATTGAAGGATTTTTTAAAGGAGATTCATGATATTGAATTCATTTTGAAAGGATCATGGGATGGTTTTGAATATGCAATGATATTTTCCCTTCCTGAAGTTTTATATGTTCTCTAAATAAAGAGAGGTAATCCAGCCCCAGTATAGCGTCTAATTCCACCAAGAGAAGCATCTTAAGATTTTCTAGAAGAACCATCCAACACAAGAAAATAAATTATCTTTCCAACACATGGGTTGAAATGATTACAACAATAGGTGTTTTTAAAGATATCTCTACTTTAAGGGTTCAGGGATTCAGTTCAATATTTCATGAAAACTTGTTAGTTATAAAGGATTGTGTAGAACCTAAATCAATTAATAAATTTAAATTCTTGAGTTAATAAGAAGCATACCTTATAAGAGTTCTTTATCCTGATACACTTCCTTCATATTAATGGAATATACCTTCCCTTGATCCTTTGGTTTTGATTTTTGATGATGTTGATTACGCTTGATGACTCGAGGTTTAGTGCACTGAATTTCATAGTTCCCTTTCTCTCTATAGATGTAGCATTGTACAATGAATGGTGCTTTCTTTTTCTCCACCACATTATCCTACCTTTTCATGTATTTTCTACATTAATGATCCTTGTAGACTTTTTTCCCATAGTTGAATCATTTAATCATCTTTAAAGGTAGTTACCATGATGATTATTTCATCATTTTTTACATGTGTGTTTTTGAATTGTATTTCCAAATTTCTCATTAGAACCATCAACTAAAAACTCCATTTTATTTTCTTATCAATGTAGCCATGGGAAAAATATATAAAATTCATCTCCACTTTGAAACCACTTTGAATAATTTCTTCATTACTCCTAAAGTCTGAAATTTCAAGAGTGTTATGAAGGCATGGTTTTAATAGAATAATGAATCTATAAATTTTTATATCATTATTGATTATAAAACCTAAAGTAATCCTAGAAATCATTATGAATTTTTTTTCGTACGATATGACAAAATCTCATTCCTTTTTCTTTAGCTCTAGGAATTGTATCCCTGTAATTGTTTAAAGATTTCGTGGGAAATAATTACTATAAATCATTATCTTAAATCATTCCCACTCCATCTCATAAATTTCATCCCATGAATTGGTGTTCTTAATAATATCCCACCATTGATTTTCCTCTCTATTTAGATGATAAAAAGAATGATTAACCTTCTCTGAATTAGAATAGTTATGCACATATAATAACTTCTCCAATGAGTTGACTGACTATTTTGCAACTAGTGGAATAGAAGATCAACTAATCATTGGTGGTCAATGCCACATAAAATAGTTAATTTCCAGTTTCTCCCTCTTTGGTGAAGGAGGTCCACATTATTTAGGAATTTGTCCACACACATTGATAGTTAGATAAGAATCACCATGAATGTTTGAACCCCACCTCCCAATGCATTGGGTATGTCATTAGGGAAATCATTACACTGTACCTGGCATGGGTTTTTGGCCTAGTTTCTCCATTTTCCCACCATTTTCTAAAATAGAAACGTTTAGAACAAAACATAAGTAAACAAGTCATGAATATATAATGTCATCCTTTCTGTAATTTATTATAATGTCGTATCTTGTGGGATATATATGTTTAGAAATTCATCTTGGGTGGTTATATATACTTAGTCTCATACTAAAGGTTTTCAGTATGGTTCTCGAATCCTAATTCCCAACTTTACTAAACTGTCCTCTTATAACAACTATAGAGACCCTGATTTATTGTACATTACCATTACATTATTTTAACGATAAAAAAATGAAAACATTAAAAAAATATGATTGTAATGTGTTGTGTATTAGAAAAACTATGTCTATAAATAACTATTATAGCTTAAACATAATAATTTATTTTATTACATTATCTAATACTTATTTTTAGCCCTTGAATTCTACTAAGTACTAGTAGTCACCAAAGGATAAACAAAAAAACAGTGAGATAAAATACCATTTTCAGGATAGATAATAAAATGGGGTGAGCATAACCATTATCATCATAAAATAGGCATAAAATCATAATCATTTGAGGATGCATTAAGAGAATACATGGAATGTGTCAATGCTTAAAAATGAAACAAAATTTATTAGTAGTCTACTAGAATAAATTGTTCAGAACCATAATTGCATAATGATCACAAATATTTCTACTTCCTCATGAGGTTCTTTACATTACCCATTGAATTGGAGTGCTATATATTCTAGGAGCACCCATCACATCATAAAATTTACAATTCACTATATAATTCTGGGCACAACTATAATATCTAAAAATATACATTATCATGCATGTCACATAGAACCTGTATCAATATTGAACATATAATAACCCATGTATATAAATGGATTTGATTTCCTAAACATTGGGTTCCCCAAATAAATATGTAATAACATAATTGATATAACAATCATCAACCGTGACTGAAAAAACCCATCTTGAAAAGTAAATGGTGTGTTTATTTTTATAGATGGGTTCTTTTAGAAAACAATGTGTTTATCATAAACTCAAGTAGAAAAAATTATATCCCATAAAAGGTAATATAATATTGAATAAATTTTTATTAAGGAATAAACATACTAAAAATGCAGTGAATGTGGGGAAACCCAAAGAAAGAAGGTTGGGTTCAAGAATTGCCCTTACCAATTGTCTGAAAGCTTCATTCACATTAATATCTAGTATAATGAAATTAGATTCATTAATTAAAAATAAAATTACATTTTATACATTAATATGATTTATTAGGGTTCTATTATTTTCTTTTATTGTCCTTTGGATGAGTTATAGAGTTTAATTGCATCGTTTTAGAGCATTATTTTTCATGGATTCCACAATCGGTTCAAATTGTATTCATGAATGGAAATTTGTTTAAGATGTCGAAAAACATACAAAATTTTATTTTGTGTTTTTATGATATTACCGATGTTTAAATGACATTAAGAATTTTTTTAAGTACCACGTGGATGGTTCATTCTATGAATGTTAATGATGATCATTTAATGTTAATTTTGACAGTTTTTCAAACACAAGGGACTCGTTTTGTTTTATCTTTTAGTATTATGAGTATAAGTTATTTAAATAACAAAAAAATGGATATAAAATAAAATTTATAATATATTTATAACCATTTAATGGTCTTATAAACATCATCAATTTTTTTAAGGGCATACAAAGTGCATCACCCATGATGTTGGTAAATTGACACATCATGAGTGACGATTTGAATTATAAAAGGAGAGAGATAGAGGGAGATGTTTAATGATGTATCTTCCATTAATATGTTATAATTATAGTATATGTAATTTAATGGAGTTATAATTCCATTTATATTACTGGTGGTAGGGAAATAATATAAAAAGAAATTGAATTTGGAATAGAAATTAAAAGAAAAGAGAGAGGATTTACCTCTTGAATTCTTCTCTTGGGAGCCTTCTCACAGAGCCTAGGATTAGTATTTTGATGAGAGAAAAAGCTCATGGACCTAGGGGAGGGACTAGAGAATATTATTTTCTATGTTATAGTCTAGTCTCAATGCTTTAGAGGAGTGAGGAGAAGTGGGTGTGAGGGGAGGTAGTTATAGTGGAGGAGAGGGTTGTTTTCTTTTTATTTTAATCATTAGTATTTTAGATTTCTCAATAGAAGAAATAGTACGGATTAATATGAAAAGATATAGTAATTAGTGAATGCTATTTCTATACAATGTGCATTTAAAGCATCCATGACTCACGCATGATGCAAAAAATAACTTATTTAGCATTTTTCATAAATTATCGAATTTTACTATCCACCAAAAATTCATGTATTTCCAAAAAATCCCAAAAATTATTCCTAACCATTTATTGATGTGCAGAATTAAACAATGATATCCATGTTATCAAAATAATTGTTTAAATATGTGAATTGTATTTTTTAAATAAAATCATCATTTACTTGGAAAATACAAATTTTAAAATTATAACTGATTTTATAACACATTAAAAAATTGCTTAAGGTATCAATAAATGACCCTAAAATCAAGGGGAACAAATATATTTATTATGGAATAAATTTGATGAAAATGAATTTTATTTTAAATAAATTTTTTAATTTAAAATTTTAATTAGATATTTATTATTCCTAAAAATACCACCACTTAATTAGTAATTTTTAAAATATGCCCTGTCAATTATACAATGTCTTAATTTTATTTATACATTAATGGGTGATGTTATAATTCATTTGTCCAGTTCAACAACAATAAGAGTCCTATTGCTATTCATAAGGGTAAAATTATTATTCATAAGGTTGTTTTATATTCAACAAAGATATATTTGTCCTAAAAGACTCTAAATATCTTAATGATCACAACCATGTATGCCAGATTTTTGAAATTCATAAAATAGAAGTGGAAGAAAAATATTTAAAAACTAGGATGAAAAGGTTACATATAATTTAGCAGTTAATTTAAGATTTTTTTGGAATTGTGTTTCTTAATGTTATTTTATGTAAACATATAATAAGGTAATGTCCATTGATAAACCTTTTGGTTATTACATTTTCCCGCCGTTTCAAATTTTTCCCAAAAAAAATTTATTTTACAAAAAATAGTTGAGGGTACATATCCTTAATCACCTTATCTAGTAACGATGTTAATTATTCACACTATTGTAAACTTATCCTATACTCGCAGTTCAAAACCATGGGTATAGACCCCAAAATCGTGGGTTTAGGCTATACCCACGGTTTCGGGAACCATGGTCATTGGTGGCGTTGGTATAGGTCCATGAACTATACCCCGATTTTTCCAAAACGTGGGTATAGGTTTTTCCACCGTGTCATAACTCTGTACCAATGGTTTGGAAGCCCTAGGAATATCACATTTTACAAAATAGAGGCCTGTGAGACTCGATCTCGCGACCACTTCACCATTCACGAGCATCCTTACTACTACCCCATCACCACATATATGAATGTGTAAATATATATTATTAAATATATTTATTTAAACTGTGGTTATAGAGGAATAAATCATGGGTACAGAACTCCAGCCAAATTAGTTTTTATTCCCACATAAGAAATAAATTTCTCGCACCCATGCGGGAATCCTATACCCACAATTTGTCAAAACCATGTGTATATGTTTTTTTATCCGACACCAATACCCACGGTTTGCCCAAAACCAAGGGGAAAGGGTTCCCTATACCCCCGGTTTTGGGAAAACATTAGGTATTTGCATTTTTTGATACCCTATA
This sequence comes from Viscum album, assembly GCA_963277665.1. Classification (NCBI taxonomy): domain Eukaryota; kingdom Viridiplantae; phylum Streptophyta; class Magnoliopsida; order Santalales; family Viscaceae; genus Viscum; species Viscum album. The sequence goes on along the minus strand of OY728129.1, from coordinate 1,158,791,096 downwards.
CCCATGTTTTGGAGACAACTCTGGGTATAGAGTAGCTTATTCCCATGGTTTGTGGAAGCCATGGGCATAGGAAATCAATAAATGTCTATACCCACGGTTTTCCCAAAACCATGGGGATATAGTGACCTATCACCATAGGTTTCCCCAACATAGTGGGTATAGGTCCATTTTATAGTAGTGTAATACTTATACTTCCTCTATAACACTTTGAAAAGGTGTGTCATCTTCTTGTGTTGAAACTTATCTATTCGAGCCAGAGACTTTACATGATGCTCCTCATAATAGATATCATTTTCCCACTATACCACCTCTGTGATTTGTACATGTGATGGATCTGGTATGTACTTAATCTAGATTGAAACATGGAACACATCATGAACATGACCAATATTCATTGGATACGAAAGCCAATAGGCCATGGCTCCTACGTGATCTTAGATCTTATAGGGTTTAATGGACCGGGGGATTAGCTACCCTATCATTCCAAATCACATGGCCCTCTTCCATGATGATTATATATGAAAAACATTATATCTATTTTAAAACTAAAAATACCATTTAATATTTCCATCATATCACTTTTTATGACTCTAAGTAGCTTTAATATTTTGTTGGATGGCTTAAACGTTTTCTATAATCTGTTGTACAAGATCTGGTCCAAGTAGACTTCTTTCTCATACTTCATCCCAATAGGTTGGAGGTCTTCATTTGTTTCTATAAAGATCTTTATATGGATCCATATGAATACAAGAGTGGAAGTTATTGTGGTATGAGAACTCATCCAATGGGATATGATGATCCCAACTACCTTTGAATTTTTATGAGAAGGCTCTTAGCAGATCTTCGGGCATTTGAATTTCCCTTTCAGATTGGACATCAGTATGGGTGTGATATTCCATGTTGAAATTAAATTTTGTACTCTAGGCACGTTGAAGCATCCTCGAGAATTTAGAGGTGAAGATGGGGTCACGATCATAGATAATAGAGAGTAGAACCCCATGTAGTCTCACCAAATCCTTAACATATATCTTAGAAGGTTGTTCTAGTGAGATATATACCAAAATAGTGATAAAGTGAGCAGTCTTGGTGATCTATTCCACCACTACGCACAATAAATTATTTCTTTTTGATGACTTTGGGAAACCCATGACAAAGTCCATGGTGACATTCTCCCATTTCTATATGGGTGAGGGCAATGGTTGCATCATCCCGTGAGACTTCATTCACTATGATTTAACTTGTTGATATATTAGGCACCATGAGATATATTCCAAAATCTTCTTCTTCATGTTATTCCAATAGAAGTGTTCTCATAGATCACATTATATCTTTGTTATACTAGGATGGATAGAGAATATTTAGCTATGTGAATTTTCCAATAGCTCCTTCTTTATCCTAGGTGATGAAGGCTCACAGAGACCTGTTCCAAACATAATTACACCATCATGAACAATATGGATCTTGAAGAATGTCTAATACTTGTGATGGTGACATTGAGGAACGATTAGTAGTACACCAAGTTCAAAAAAGTGTGCCTTTTGGATGCAGAATGTCATGATCATGATTCATGTGATCACAAGTTAGGTAATTTATGTGGACCCTTCAAAAACCAAGGAAACTAAGTAATTTCCCAGACCCTCTAGTGTCATAAGAATATGTAGTGTTACTGTAGTGACCATTATTTTTAATACATTACTATTACAAAATTATACATATAAACTACATAAAATCATTATATAAACAGGGTCCCAAGTTTTAGTGTCATGAGAAAAGAAGGGCCAAACATAAATTTTACAACATAAATATAATTTTTTTTAATTCTTTCTTATCTAGCTTCATATTAGACCTTTAATTCTTCATAGTATGAGTTGTCACTTGAGAATATACATATAAAATAGGTGCGCTAAAATCCTTGTAAGAGGGTAGACAAAATAATGGGGTGATTATAATAATTATCCTCATAACATAGTCATAGGATCATATTCATGATAGGAATCATTAAGACAAGACGTGGAAGGTGGCAATGCATAAAAATGAAACACCATGTCTTAGTTTTCAACTACCACACATGTTTATGAACAAATAAAGATTCATGTACTTGCATATTTCACTTTACTCATGAGGTTATTCACTTTACCCAATTAATTTTAGTGATATATAATTTTTGGTTCTCCTATCACATCATAACATTTACATTACATTATATAATTCTTGGCGCACCTGTCACATCACCACATTTACAATATCATGCACACCACATAGAGAATTTATCAATATTTAGCATAAAATATCCCATGAAAAGAAATTGGATTCATTTCAAAAGAATACATTCAAAAAATTTGGTTACCAAATGAAATAGGCAATAACAAACTTGATATAATAATCCTAAACCTTGCATGAAGGAAACAATTATGAGAAATAAAAGGTTTCTATTTTTTTGAAATAAGAGTTCTTTTGGAAAAACAATTGTTTCTAACAAAATCAATAAGAAAAATATATATCCATGAAAAGGTAATATAATCATGAATAAGATATTTTTAGGGAATAACCATAATAAAAATGGAGTGAAAGAGGGAAAACCCAATGAATGATGGTTGAGTTCAAGAATTCCCCTTACCTTTTGTTCGAAATCATCCCTCTTGTTAATATCCTGTATAATAAAACTAGATTAATTAAATAAAAAATCCATAAAATTTTATAAATTAATATCATTTGTAATGGTGTCACTATGTTCTTTTACGGGCCTTCGAATGAGTTACATAGTTTAATTTCATCGTTTCAGTGCATTAATTTTTATGGTTTTCATGACGAGCTCACATTGTATTCCTGAATGGAAGTTCATGTGATTGGGGGATAAATGTCCAAAAATTATTATTATATGTTTTTAAATATATTATCAAATTTTAAATTAACATATTATGTATTTGGGTATATATCATGAGGATGATTCATTAATTAAAAGATAATGATAGTCGTTTTAGGTTAATTTTGGTGGTTTTTCGAATTCTACAAACTCGTTTTTTTATAATTTAGTATTATGAGTACATGTTATTTAGAAAACATAAAATGGGTTATGAAATAAAATTTAAAATTTGTTTTTGACCCATTCATTGGTCTTGTTATGACTCTTGAATATGTTTAATGAAAATCAATGTGGATGCACACGATGTCAGTAAATTGATACATCATGGGCGACAATTTCATTTATAAGATGATAGAGATAGGGAGGAGTTAAATCATGGATCCTCCATTAACATGATATAATTTTAGTATATATAAGGTATTTCAGTTGAAATTCCATTTGGATGAACATAAGAGACAAAAGAATATGAAAATATGATGAAATTTGAAAATAAATTAAATGAAAAGAGACAGGACTAACCTATAGAATTATCATCTTAAAATCCTCCAAAAAGAACCAGGGATTATTCTTTTGATGAGTCCATGAGATCTTGTACGTTGGGTAGGTACCTGGTAAGAGTATTGGGCAGAATATAGGCAAGTCTCAAAGAATTATTTTTTTGGGGATAAGAGGGTATGAGGATGTATTTATTGTGGAGGGAAGGAGTGTTTTTTTTACTATTTTAATCATTTGTTTATTAATTTTTTCAAGAAAAGAAATAGTGAGGATTATTATGACTATATATAGTAACTAGTGCATGTTAGTTCAAACCAATATCAATTTTTCTCTTCAATGACTCCAACATGATATAGAAATTCATTTGTTTTGCATATTTCATAAATTATTTAAATTCACTATTAATAAAAATTAAAGAATTTCAAAAAAATACCAAATATTCCCCCTATAAATTTTTTGATGTGTGGAATTAAAAATTGGACTCCATTTTATTAATATAATTTTTAAATATGTGAACAATAATTTTTTAATAAAATTATCATTTACTTGTAAAATACATATTTTAACATTATAACTGATTTTATAAAACTTTGAAAAATGACTTAAGTTTAATTAAAATTAACTTAAAATAATGGTAAAATAATATATTTATATATGAATACATTTTTTGAAAATAAAATTTTTTAAATAAATTTTTTAATTTAAAATTTTTACAAAATATTTATTACTCACAAAAATTCCAGTACTTATTTTTTTAAAAAATATTCCCTCTCATTTATATGGTACGTAAATTTTATTTATACATTCATGGGTGAGGTAAGTATTCATTTATCTAGTTTACTATTCATAAGGGTAATATTACTATTCAAAAGTGTAACATTACTATTCATAAGGGTATGTTACTTTTCACTATAAATAATGTTTGTCCTATTAGACTCCAAATATCATACTGATCATAAATGTGTATGTCAGATTTTCGAAATTCAAAACAAAGAAGTGGTAAAATTATGTTTAACATTAAGGATATAATGGTCACAGAGTATTAAGTAGTTAATTTAATAATAATATAGCATTCTTTTTCCGAATGTTATTTAATGAGACATTATGATATGTGAATTTCCAATGAAAAAACTTTGGGTCATTACATTCATCCCCTCTTTTAAAATTTCACCATTGAAATTTTATTTTACAAAAACACATGGGGTACTTATACACCATCACCTCATGTGCTTCTATTTTTTCTTCTTCATACTTATGGTTCCTCTACAATTCTTTTTCAGGGTTTGTTTTATTATTTCTAATAACATTATTTCTCGATTATAGAATATTTACTAGCTTCTCATCAAAAGAGATATCATCTTCCAACAACCTCTAAGTTTAGTAAATGTGATCGGTTTGGTATGTACTTACTCAGGAGTGATATTTGAATGAAATAATGAACATAATCCAAATTCAGTGGAAGTTAAGGATGATAGGCTATAGATCTTATATGTTCTAGGATCTCAATGGGGCCAATGAACCTTGGGCTTGGCTTCCCTTTCGTTCAAAATTGCATTACTCTCTTCGATGGTGATATTTGTTAGAAGACTTTATCTAAAATGTCGAAATCCAAATCCATTCAACGGTTGTTTGTATATCACTTTTACTTACTATAAAATTCTTTGATATTTTGCTGAAAGGATTGAAACATTCCTATCATTGTAACACCCCAAACTTCCACTGTACTCTTCTCTTTGAATAATGTGATAGCGTGTGTTGTACGCAACACCGAGTTCTAACACATCATAACCAATCAAACTAGCCGTTATGAATAGTAATAACTACATTTTGAAATTATATATATTTTATTTTTTAAAATTGACTTTATTTTTTGATTCAGAATATCAAATTTAGCCTAAGGTGAAATTTTCGTACTTTTAGGATAACTTTAATATTTTGATGAATAGTGAAAATTACAAAATTTTAATTAAAAACAACTTTTTCAATCAAAATAATTAATAGTGATAAATAATGAATTTGAGTGGTTTTAAAGTATACTAAGATTATATTTTTACCATTTAATATAATTTTGGTCATTGGACATAATTTTACAATTAAACCGGATATAAACAAGTGTCAATCTTTTGATAGTTATTATCTCTTAAAAACACGCTTTTTGTTTTAACAACGGGAATTAATTTTAAATTAATTTCTGCCACTTCTGTGTTTTAAATTTGGAAAAATGGATTCCATATATCTAATCAAGATTTTCAAAATTTGTAAATAGGTAACTTTTACTTTTATACATTTTGAATAATTACTTCGGTAAATATTTTATTTACCATGGTTAAGGGTAAATCTGGTAAATAAGGGTTAAAAAATAATATTATAATAGTACTAAATTACCCTAAAACGTGTCCTAGCCTTATTCGTTGATATATGTTCGACCACAGGCATATTTGGGTCCATTTTGGGACCCCATGGAGCCACTTGTAGGTGATAGGGATACTTTATTTTAATTAAGTTCAAATGAATACAAAAATAACACAAGCATATATCTTTTAGAAAAATAATTTTTACATAGGGTTATTTATGTTGGATTTTCAACTATAAGTACTCATTAAAAATATAAAAATATTTCCTACGTAATTATATTTTATTTATAATTTTTAAAGATTACATAATTTAATTTATTTATGTCACAATGATTATGCAGTAATTAACATTATAGTGAACAGTTAAAATAATTGATATTATAAATACCCAAATAAATATAATTTGACACTTTTAATGAATGAGAATAATTTTATAGGATACAATGACATATTAGGATTGATTTAATTAACTTTCTTCTAAGTAATAATTCACTTATGAGTTTTAAAAAAAATCAACTATTGAATAGTGTCAAAATTTACATAAAAGCGTTTTTAAAACAAATATTATATTATTAATTGATATTAAAATCCTAAAAATCTAACGTTTGGACAAGAGACTTATATCGTGATAGGCTTATCATTAATGGACCACTTGGTGGTCTCTTGGATGTATATAGTAAGATTATTTACTATATAATATAAAAATACAAAGTGACATGGTAAATGTCAAACTAATTAACTAAGAGATAATACTTAAAGATAAGGTTATTATAGTAACCCAAACCTGTCTAAATTCTGTTGGCTGAATTGTTATCGACCTATACCCACCTTAAAATTTAAATAATCAACCTTGGAGCCATTAGAAACTGATTATGAATTTATAATAAATTAATATTTCTGACTTTTCCAAAGATGCCCCTCACCTCTCTTATAAAAGGGCACTCCTCCTTCTCATTTCTTCACACCTTCAAAGCCTTTTTGTTTGGCAAAACTCTACCCAAATACTCTCCCAACTTCCCTCAATACAACCTAGAGGCCATATATTTATCATAAATCCAACCTAAGGAGCCCTTTTGATCAAATCAAAAAGAAGAACCCGAAAAAGAGGTAATGATTTCACCACCCTTTTCCAAGTTCCTTTCCTTTTCCACTTTTCTTCTTTTGTTATTACCATTCTAAAATAATAAATTCAGTATCATATATATACTGTGATGTTATTATAAATATGGTACAACCATATTCATTATTCTATCCACCCTTTGAATAACATGTCACCATATGTGCGTACGTACGACTTACCGTCTCCACGTCATGGTGTAATTGTTATTCAATATATTATTATTTGGATGGGTATAATAATGATGTGTAACTCATGTAAATAATAAATATAATATGTTAATGTTTCTGTATATATGATATAACATCCATTTATATATTATTTTAATATCAACAGAATGATATTGTCGCTCATGCGTACGTACAGACTACCGTCTCCACGAAAGCGATGAGATTCATTATTCATCGTATCCATTCAATTATAATTATCATTTGATGATTTAAAAATAATGTTTAAGGACTTGATATAATTCTGTATATGAATAATATACAACCTATCCTTGAAAAACATGGCTTATGTAACAAAACATATAAAAGAAAACGAGTAAGTTAACAACCGAAACAACGACAATACTAAGATATTATTAACAAAGCAATGTTAAAAGATCAAATATGATATCATATGAATGTATATGATTCTTGTATAATTTAATAACAATTATTTCTCTATTATATAGGAGGTTAACCTACCCCATCCAAGGAAAAGTACAAGGTAAAGGTTATTTTAGAATCTCTTCATTATCCGAGGTTGTTTATACGTAATAATCTACTGGGATCTCTTTATCATCCACATCCATGTTTCTTAAAAATGTATTTCAAAACATTTTTAATACTTAAAAGAATATGGGTTAAAGTCATTTATTCCCTTGTTTTACTTTTTATAAGAGTTTTATAATGTAATCTTTCTGTCGTTTTCCAAACAAGGTGCTTTTTAACCTTTTCGACGGAATTCAGGTAAGAATGTTTTTTTTAACATATACGGCAAGTGCGGTTATTTTCCACTATTATAAAATCTTCGAAGCTTCCCTTACAAGATTATAAGAATATTTTCAATGAAAATGTTTTATTTTATAAATATATGACACTTAAATGATTTCAAAATAGAAAGAGATATTTCTCTAAAAAGAGTTTTGACTTCATCTATGTCAACATCCATTGATGGATTTTACGCTTATTTGAAGTTGATTTAATATGATACAAAATTTATATATTGTATTTATGGTTTTGTGATATGTTTGACTAAGGATGTGCTATATTTATACCATTCAGAGTTTATGGTGAAAGTACTGATATTTCGTATGCTAGTTTTAATACGAATGTTTATGTTATGTTTAAACCTTTTCATATGAGAATGCATTGGACTTAAAATGTGACGGGTGGAGCCCTCTATAGCTCCTAGATGCATACGTAGGTCTCATGAGACAAACTAGTGTCTTGGCACAAGGCCTTGGCAAAATCTTATTTTTAGTCTTAGCACGAGGCCTTGGCTATGTGGTTATGATAGTTTGGCATTATGCATTCCATCATTATGAAAGTGGTTATTGATATTGCATGTGATTATTCGATTAGTAGAATATCCATGTGAATGAGTAAATGGATTTATTTCATTTTATCATTGCCATACTATGTTAAAGTTCAAGTTTAAAAGGCTTTTGTTTTAAGTTATACATTTCCTTAAATGTTTATTCTTATTTATGAAAGATTCCGCTATATTGTTATCCTTACTGGGCATTTGTAATCACCCCTTTCAATGTTTTATTTTTCCCAGGAAGTGAAGAAGTAAATTATGAATGACCTGTCGGGATATCTTGTGGGGATATGAGTGTGGAATATGGAGACAATATGTTGTTGTAGTAGTTTTTCTCTTTATGATGTAATGTAAGACTTATGAATATATCTAGTGTTTCCAAGGCTACTAAACCAATCGGTCTTTCAAGATTTTATCTTTCTTGTGATCATGCCAATGTTATTTAATAATGCACCGACTCTAGGTAACTGGGGTCGGGGCGTTACATTTGGTATCAGAGGAAGTTTAGTACAAACCTTGGAAGCTAGATTTAGATAAACTCTATTTAGAGCACAAAGATTTAAGATGGACTCTGAGGATTAGTATAGAAGAACTTCCTAGAATTTTGGTATTATAGAGATTTTGTGATTTTTCTGAGCAATACATCCCTGTCTGGATACGAGCAGGTAGAGGCGGATCTAGTACAGAAGTACCTAGGGGTAAAACCCGAAAACACCACTTTGAGCTGGACTCGAACGGAAACTAGTGCAGGACAACAGGCCTTGCTGCACTCTTTGTTACGACAATCCTGGGGGATATGCTTAGGATAAATCTCATTTTCTTCAAAAATAATTATGAAGGGTTTATGAGTATATACTTCCTCAAAGAAAACATTCTTATGATTATGAATTATATCCACAAATAGTTCAATTTATGTTAAGTGTTTTATCAGTATGAGATTATATATTATGATTCATAAACTGATCTAGTTTATGCCATTGTTTAGAAATGGTGCCTAGTGGAAGAAATGGAAACTATATCAATGCACACACTCCATGTAGGGATTTCCATCCTACTCAAGATAATTATAGTGGAGCTGGTGATGCAACTGGTGCCAATCACCTAATCACCATACTGGGACAACTCACTCAAGTTATGAATAATAACCTTACCCGTATAGAGCTCCCTGATCCGTAGCATGGAGGATCAATGTTAGATCGATTCATGAGGCCACAAACACCAACGTTAAATGGGAGTAAAAATCCCTTAGTAGCTGAGCAATGGATAAATTCCCTAGAGAAAATATTTCAGGCATTGGGGAGTAGTGAAAGGGAAAAAGTTATCATGCTAGTTTACCGCCTCACTGGAGATGCTGATCAATGGTGATCATTGATTCAAAACATGAAGGAAGATGATGAAGTATCAAATATGGAATGGAGGGAGTTCAAAGATCTATTTTTAGAAAAATGCTTTCCTCACGACCATCGAGCAGATATGGAAAGGCGATTTCTGAGTCTGAGACAGAAGGAGGATGAGAATGTCACAAAGTATGAGGCTAACTTTACAAGGTTAGCAAGGTATGCTGGAGATTATATATATATCCCAATAAGTAAGATTTATCATTTCTTTGATGGGTTAAAACCATTTATCTGTCGAGTATTAGTCTCACAATCTTTCTAATCGTACGAAGACATTGTCTCATGTGCTATCAAGACTGAAAAGGAATTATCTATGTCTTATGAATTTAAAGCAAAGAAAGAGAATAAGAGACAAGCTGATCAATATGGGAATGGAAATAAGGGGATGAAGGGAATGTTTGAATATCCATCCTGTGGTAAATGTGGTAAGAAACACCCTGGTCCTTGCTTGAAGGGAACATGAGTCTGTTACATGTGTGGTGAAAAAGGCTACCAAACTTGTGATTTCAAGGGGAAGAAGGAAGCTACCGATGTTTAGTGCTACAATTGTAGGGAGATGGGGCATTATACAAATGAATGTCCTAAGCGTCAGGAGAACGTACCTCAGAAACGTCCAAGGGATCAAGGCCAAGCTTATGCTATCACTACTGCTGAGGTAGAAGCTCCGAAAGACGTGGTGGCAGGTAATTTAATGGTTTCCTCAAGTTTATCAAATGCATTATTTGATTTTGGATCATAGCATTGTTTCATATCTTCCCAGTTTGCTAACAAAATTATGTATTTGCAATTTCATTTAACAAGGGAGTTGTGAGTTAAAACTCCTAAGGGAAGTATCATTGTAACAATGTTTTGTGAATCAGTCCCCAATAGAGCACATAAATGTTCTTTATTTGCAGATATCATTGTCATGCCTATGATTGAGTTTGATATAATCCCCGTTATGGATTGGCTTTCGGATTATGATGCAAAGATTTATTGTAAGAAGAAAGAGGTAACGATTCTTGATGATGATGAAATGGAACATCTTAACATTAGAGAAGAATCGTCACCATCTAATTCTTATCTAGATCCACCCCCATTAGCTCAACTATATTAAATTATTGAAGAAGAAGAGAATGAAATAACAATGGGTGAGGAAAGGAATGTTCAAATAGAGGATGTACCTGTTGTGAAAAATTTGTAGATGTATTTCCAGAAGATTTACCTGGACATCCTCCAGAATGAGAAGTTGAGTTTTCCAATGATTTAATTCTTGGATCAAGGCCTACATCGAAGAACCCTTATAGAATGGCCACTATAGAATTAGTCGAACTAAAGAAACAACTAGAGGAATTGAGTAATAAAGGATTTATTCGCCCTATTGTTTCTCCATGGGGAGCCCTTGTTCTTTTTGCTAAAAAGAAAGATGGATCTATGAGGATATGTATTGACTACAGGGGGATCAATGCTATAATGATAAAGAACAAGTATCCCCTACCTCCCATTGATGATTTATTTGACCAACTGCATGGAGCTCAATAATTTTCAATGATTGACCTTCGATCTGGATACCATCAGTTGTGTGTGAAGAAGGAAGACATTCCGAAGACAGCATTTCGAACTAGGTACGGGCATTATGAGTTTAGAGTAATGTATTTTGGATTGACTAATGCACCCTGTGTATTCATGGATCTGATGAATAGTGTTTTCAAGGAATATCTCAATGAATTTGTGGTGGTATTTATTGATGATATCTTGGTATACTAAAAAAGATATGAAGATCATGAAAATCACTTGCGCATTATCTTGAAGACTCTGAGAAGACATGAATTATATGGGATGTTTAGCAAGTGTGAATTCAGGCTTCAGGAGATTTCTTTTCTTGGCCATATTGTTTCTAAAGATGGAATCTTTATTGATCCTTCTAAGACCAAGGCAATCCAAGAATGGACAGAACCAATGAGTATAACTGAGGTACGTAGTTTTATTGGTTTAGGAGGTTATTATCGACGTTTCGTCCAGAATGTTTCCCGATTGGATAACCCATTAATGAAGCTCGCACGTAAAGGGGTTAAATTTGTTTGGACAAAAGAGTGTGAAGAATGTTTCGAAGAACTGAAGAGATGATTAGTCAATGCTCCTATATTGACTCTACCATCGGGGAATGATGGGTTCGTTATTTATAGTGATGCATCAAAGAAAGGACTTGGTTGTGTCCTTATGCATAATGATAGGGTTATTGCCTATGCATCATGACAGTTGAAAATTCATGAACAAAACTATCCTATTCATGATCTCGAGTTAGCAGCAGTGATCTTTTCTTTGAATATATGAAGGCACTACCTCTATGGTGAAAAATGTGAGATTTATACTGATCACAAGAGTTTGAAGTATATATTCTCACAAAAAGTAGTCAACATGAGGAAAAGGAGATGGCACGAATTACTCACAGATTATGATTGCAGGATACACTACCGCCCGGGGAAGGTAAATAAGGTGGCAGATGCTTTGAGCAGAAAAGATCATGGAGTTTTTAACAATATGATAATTGAAAGGGATCCAATTTAATGGATCTAGTGAAGATGGACATGGGAATAACCAGGGAAGGTGAAACATCAATGCTTTTTCAAATGGTTTCCAAATCATATTTACAAGAAAGGATTAAGAGTTCTCAGACCGATGATGATGAATTTCAAAAGAAGATTAAAGCTGTCAATGATGGGAGATTGAGAGACTTTGTGTATGAAGATGGAATTTTGAAATTTGGGAAGAGACTTTGTGTTCCCGATATACCTGAACTAAAAAGGGAATTGCTGGATGATGCTCGTAGTTCCAATTTCTCTATACACCATGGGAGCACCAAAATGTATAGAGATTTGAAGGAACATTTTTGGTGGGACAACATGAAGAGGGAGATTGCTGATTTTGTGTCAGGATGTATGGTTTGTAAACAAGTGAAAGCTGGAAGGCAACACCCTGGAGGAGTCATGCAGCCTCTTCCCATACCGGAGTGGAAATGGGACCATATTACGATGGACTTTGTCATGGGGCTACCAAGGAATCTTAGAAGGAACGATGTAATATGGGTTATTGTTGATCATCTTACCAAGTCAGCACATTTTCTTGCTATAAGTGAAGATCTACCACTCGAAACTCTAGAAAGACAATATATTAATGAAGTTGTGAGACTTCATGGAGTACCCCTATCGATTGTTTTTGATTGTGATCCCCATTTTACTTCAAGATTTTGGAAATGTCTTCAGAAATCCCTGGATACTGAACTTAATTTGAGCACTGCTTACCACCCTCAGATAGATGGACAATCAGAAAGAACTATTCAAACCTTAGAAGACATGTTGAGATCCTGCTCACTTGACTTTCAGGGTATGTGGGATTAGTATTTACCTCTGGTAGAATTTTCCTATAACAATAGCTTCCATTGGAGTATTCAGATGGCACCATATGAAGTGTTATATGGAAAGAGATGTTGCACAACAACCTGTTGGGATGACGTTGGTGAAATAAAACTTGTAGGTCTAGAACTAGTGGAGGAAACGATGGAAAAGGTGAAGGTAATCCAAAATAACATCAAAGCATCTCAAAGTCTGTTGAAGAGATATCCCAATAATCAAAGGAAGGATTTGGAATTTCAAGTCGGTGATCATGTTTTCCCAAAGGTATCTCCATGGAAGGGATTCATACGTTTTGGTAAGAAAGGTAAATTGAGTCCCAGGTACATCGAACCTTTCGAAATTCGAGAACGAATTGGGGCTGTAGCTTACCGATTGGCAGTGCCGCCAAGTCTCTCCAAAGATCACGATGAGTTCCACGTATCTCTGTTGAGGAAATACATGCCTGACCCAACGCATGTACTCACCTATGTGGAGTTAGAACTGGAACCTGATCTGTGTTATTGTGAAGAGCCCGTCAGGATTCTTGATACGAGAGAACAAGTACTGAGAAACCGGACGACATGTCTGGTAAAAGTTTTGTGGAGAAACCATAAGATGGAAGAGGCAACGTGGGAACCCGAGGAACATAAGATGAAGAACCACCCGAGTCATTTCATGCGATAATATTTCTAAAAATTTCAAGGAAGAAATTATTTGAAGGAGGGGAGAATGTAACACCCCAAACTTACACGGTACGCTTCTCTTTGAATAATCTGATAGCGTGTGTTGTATGCAACAACAAGTTCTAACACACCATAACGAATCAAACTAGCCTTTATGAATAGTAATACCTAATTTTTGAAATTATATATATTTTATTTTTTAAAATGGAGATTATTTTTGGATTCGGAATATTGAATTTATCCTAAGGTGAAATTTTGGTACTTTTTGAATAACATTAATATTTTGATGAATAGTGGAAATTACTAAATTTTAATTAAAAACAACTTTTTTAATCAAAATAATTAATAGTGATAAATTATGAATTTTAGTGGTTTTAAAGTATATTTATAATATATTTTTACCATTTAATATAATGTTGGTCATTGGACATAATTTTACAATTAAACACGACATAAACAAGTGACAATCTTTTGATAGTTATTATCTCTTAAAAACACGCTTTTTGTTTTTGAAAAATGGGAATTAATTATAAATTAATTCTTGCCACTTCTGTGTTTTGAATTTGGAAAAAAGGATTCCATATTTGGAATCAGGATGTTCAAATTGTGTAAATAGGTAACTTTTATTTTTAGACATTTTGAATAATTATTTCGGTAAATATTTTATTTACCATGGTTAAGGGAAAATCTGGTAAATAAGGGTTAAAAAACAATATTATAATAATACTAAATTTCACTAAAATGTGTCCTATCCTTATTGGTTGATACATGTTCGAACATAGTCATCTTTGGGTCGATTTTAGGACCCCATGGAGCCACATGTAGGTGATAGGGACACTTTATTTTAATTAAGTTAAAATGAATACAAAAATGACACAAGCATATATCCTTTAGCAAACAAATTTTAACATAGGGTTATATATGTTGGCTTTTCGACTATAAATATTCATTATAAAGATAAAAATATTTACTACATAATTATATTTTATTTATAATTTTTATAGATTACATAATTTAATTTATTTATGACACAATGATGATGCAGTAATTAACATAATAGTGAAAGTTTAAAATAATTGATATTATAAATACCCAAATAAATATAATTTGTGACTTTTAATGAATTAAAATAATTTTCTAGGATAATAGGACATATTATGATTGATTTAATAAACTTTTTTCGAAGTAATCATTCTGTTATGAGTTTCAAAAAAATCATCTATTGAATAGTGTCAAAATTGACATAAAAGAGTTTTTAAAACAAATATTATATTATTAATTGATATTAAATTCCTAAAAATCTAAGGTTAGGCCAAGAGACTTATATAATGATTTTTTTTATCATTAATGGACCACTTGGGGTTTCTTGAATGTATATTGGCAGTTTATTAACTATATAATATAAAAATACAATGTGACATGGTAAATGTCAAACTAATTAACTAAGAGCTAATACTTAATGATAAGGTTAATATATAAACCAAACCGGTCTAAATTATATTGGTTGAATGGTTTTAGACCTATCCCCACCTTAACCTTTAAATAATCAACTTTTGATCCATTATAAACTGAATGTGGATTTATTATAAATTAATATTTCTTGCTTTTCCAAAGGTGCCCCTCACCCCTCTTATAAAAGGGCACTCCTCCTCATTTCTTCACACCTTGAAAGCCTTTTGGTTCGGCTAAACTCTTCCCAAATAATCTCCCAACTTCCCTCAATACAACCTAGAGGCATTAGTTTGATCAGAAAGACAACCTAAGGATCCCTTTTGATCAATTCAAAAGGAAGAACCCGAAGAAGAGGTAATGATTTCACCTCCCTCTTCCATGTTCCATTTTTTTTCCACTTTTCTTCCTTTGTTATCACCATTCTAAAATAATAACTCCACTATCATATATATACTGTTATTTTATTATAAATATGGTACAACCATATTAAGTATTCTATCCACCCTTTGAATAACATGTCACCATACATGCGTACGTACGGCTTACCGTCTCCACGTCGTGGTGTAATTGTCATTCAATATATTATTATTTGGATGGGTATAATAATGATGTGTAACTCATGTAAATAATAAATATAACATGTTAATGATTCTGTATATATGATATACCATCCATTTATATATTATTTTAATATCAAAAGAATGATATTTTCGCTCGTGCTTACGTACGGACTACCGTCTCCACGAACGCAATGAGATTCATTATCCATCGTATCCATTCAAGTATAATTATCATTTGATGATTTAAAAATAATTTTAAGGACTTCATATCATTTTGAATATGTATAATATACAACCTATCCATGAAAAAAATGTCTTATGTAACAAAACATATAAAAGAAAACGAGTAAGTTAACACCCGAAACAACGATAATACTAAGATATTATTAAGAATGCAATGTTAAAAGATAATATATGATATCATATGAATGTATATGATTCTTTTATAATTTAATAACAATTATTTCACTATTATACAAGAGTTTAACCTACCCCAACCAAGGAAAAGTACAAGGTAAGGGTTATTTCACAATCTCTTCATTATCCGAGGTTGTTTATACGTAATAATCAACTGGGATCTCTTTATCATCCACATCAATGTTTCGTAAAAGTGTATTTCAAAAATTTTAACTATTTAAAAGAATATGGGTTAAAGTCATTTATACCCTTGTTTTACTTTTTATAAGAGTTTTATAAAGGAATATTTTCTTCGTTTTCCAAACAAGGTTCTTTTTATCATTTTCGATAGAATTAAGGTAAGAATGTTTTTTTAACTTATACGGCGGGTGCGGTTATTTTCCACCGTTATAAAATCATCGAAGCTTCCCTTACAAGCTTATAAGAATATTTTCAAAGAAAATGTTATATTTTATAAATATATTAATTTTAAATGATTTCAAAATAGAAAACGATATTTCTCTAAAAAGAGTTTTGATTTCATCTATGTCAACATCCTTTGATGGATTTTATGCTTATATGAAGTTGATTTATTATGATACAAAACTTATATATTTTATTGAAGGTTTTGTGATATGGTTGACTGTGGATGTGCTATTTTTATACAATTCATAGTTTATGGTGAAATTATTGACATTTCGTATGCTAGTTCTAATACGAATGTTTATGATATGTTTAAACCTTTTCATATGGGAATTCATTGGACTTAATATGTGACGGGTGGAGCATGCTATAGATCCTCAATGCATCAGTAGGTCTCATGAGACAAATTAGTGTCTTGCCGCAAGGCCTTGGAAAAATCTTATTTGTAGTCTTGGCACGAGGCCTTGACTATGTGGTTACGATAGTCTGGCATTATGTATTCAATCATTATGAAAGTGGTTGTTGATATTGCATGTGATTATTCGATTAGTAGAATATCCATGTGAATTAGTAAATGGAATTATTTAATTTTATCTTTGCCATACTATGTTGAAGTTCAAGTTTAAAAGGATTTTGTTTTAAGTTATACATTTCCTTAAATGTTTATTCTTATTTATAAAAGTTTTAGCTATATTGTTATCCTTATTGGGCATTTGAGCTCACCCCATTCAATGTTTTATTTTTCCCAGGAAGTGAAGAAGTAAATTATGAATGATCTGCAGGGATATTATGTGGGGGTATGAGTGTGAAATATAGAGACAATATGTTTTTGTAGTAGTTTTTCAATTTATGATGTAATGTAAGACTTATGAATATATCTACTGTATCCAAGGCTACTAAACCAATCGGTCTTTCAACATTTGATCTTTCTTGTGATCATTCCAATGTTATCTAATAATGCACTGACTCTAGGTAACTGGGGTCGGGGCATTACAATCATCTCTCATATAAGATAATGTCAAAGTGGGTTTCATTCTCCAACGTCATCCAAACGAGTTAGAGATCTACATCACATTCTATGCAGAAATTCATATAAATCCATCTAAATACTTTATTGGAAGCTATTATTGTTTGATAACTCAACCAATGGGAGATTATGATCCTATAATACGTTTAATTATAATGGGCAGGCTCTTAGTATATCTTCAAGAATCTGAATAGTATTTTTAGATTAGACATTAGTTTGAGGGTGATAGTCGTGCTGAAATTCAAATCAGTATTGAGGGAATGTTAAAAACTCCTCTAGATTTTATAGGTAAATGTGGGATAATGATCAGAGACCATTATATTGAATCCCCATGTAGTCTTACCACATCTTTCATATATTTATTTTCATGTTTTTCATGTGTGATATCTTCCTGAATAGGGATAATGTGAGTAGTCTTGGTGAGTCGGTCCACCACAACCCATATCACATTATTTGTTATGGATGTCTTTGGGAGTCCCGTGATAGTGTCCATGGTGACCATCTCTCATTTCAATATGGTTTTGGGCAATGTTTTCAACCACTATTTGTAATTTTTTCACTCTCCTTTAACTTATATTCATATCAAGCACATTGAGATATATTCTGAAATCTCTTTTATCATGTTTTCCCACCAAATGTATTATAGGAAATTATGATATGTCATGGTGCTACCTTGAGGGATATAGAATATTTGAGCTGAGTGCATTGTCTAATATCTCCTTCTTTATCACCGGTGGCTAAGGTATCCAGATGACTTTTTACAAACCAAATTACACCATCATCATCAATATGGAACTCTTGCAACTTTCTTTCAATTGTTGAATTAACCTTATTTTGTAACATTGAATCATCCGTTTATATCACCTTCATTTTCTATTAGATAGATGGTTTGGAAATAATTTGATAAATGTTGGATTTATTCCATGCCATAATATTTTTCAAATCCAAAATTTTCATATCTATGAATATTGAGTCCTTCTAAATCCACAACATGGATAGAGTAGTAGGTTCTTCTCTAATAATAGCATCGACTTCTTTGATTTCCACTACAATAAGATATTGAATAGATCAATTATGGTATTTTATTAGCTCAAAACATCTATTTTGATTCATTTTGAGATATTTTTTTTGTGAGTATATACTATTGGATCTTATTATCGATATATATATTACAATTCTCACCAAAGATGTAATAATTCTAGATTTTCTAGGTGAAAATCATGACTGCTATATCCAGATCCTATGTAGGGTATTCTACTCCTGGACCTTTGACAGTCCTGAGGTCTAGGCTATCATATTATCTTTTTTCATTAGTAAAAAACCTAATCCATTCTTGGAATAATAACTATATATCACAAAATCTTGGCTACTTTTCTATAATGTGAGTACAAGTGTAGTTATAATCTTTCTATTTATCTCCATGAAGCATTCCTCACATTATTTCATCAATACATAATTTACCCGTTTCCCTGTTTACATGGTTATTGGGAGTTACAATCATGAGAAATTTCTCATAAAGCCTTGATAATACCCTAATAAGCCATGAAAGCAATGGATTTATTTGACACTAGAGGGTTTGGGTTATTCCTCAACTAGCATGGTTTTTGAAGGGTCCACATAAATTCCATCACTAGTGATCAACTTTCCCAAGAATGTGAATTTTCACTTAGAAAATTTCACACATTATAAACTTGGAATACAACTTCTCCTTCCACAATATCTCCAACACAAGTCATCGATTTTCTTTATGTTTCTATTTTCCCTTGGTGTTGATGATAATTTCATCAATAAAAAATACCAATAAATTTTTCTAGGTTATTTATAAAG
The DNA here is from genome assembly GCA_963277665.1 of Viscum album. Classification (NCBI taxonomy): domain Eukaryota; kingdom Viridiplantae; phylum Streptophyta; class Magnoliopsida; order Santalales; family Viscaceae; genus Viscum; species Viscum album. The sequence goes on along the minus strand of OY728129.1, from coordinate 1,158,771,604 downwards.
ACTCTTTTAATCAATCACTAAATATTTTATAGGAATTAGTATGTCTAAAAGGAATCACAAAAAACAATTAGTTCGCATACCTTGTCTGAAAGATAGTATTCATAATTTATTCCTTCTTAGACTTAGATAATGATATTAAAAAAAGACCCACTTTTGAGAAGTATCGAGCTCCTCTAAACTGATAAAACAATTCATAATTAATTTTAAGAGGATAATTTTTCTTTATGATGATTTTGTTGAGTTCTCGATAATTGATACATAGTAGCATTGATACATCCATCTAGCTAAAAAAGAGAACTAGAACACCCCAAGGTGATGCACTAGGGATTAGGAACCAATTATCCAAATTCTCCTTTAGCTACTTCATTAACCCCTCCAGTTCGTTAGGAGACATCCTATAGGGACTCATTTAGAATGTATTAGCTCTGTTTATGAGATATATTGATAAATATCTCTATTTATCAATGGTTAGTCTGGGTTAATCTTTAATAAATACATCACTATTTTCCATCTTGAGTGGAATTTCTCTTAGGTGGAAAAGTTCTGTTGACCCAGTCATTTAAACAAGGAATTCGTCTTCCCAGGGAATCAAAAAACACACTATTAAATGAATTTTCAAATTACATTCATTATCTTCCTTGAATTTGTAGATGAGAAAGGTATGGTGTGGAATATGGAATGATATTTCCTTTTCCTAACAATTTATATGTTCTCTATATAAAGAGGACCAATCCAACACAATTATAGCATCAAATTTCACCAAAGGAAGTATCCTGATATTTTATGGAATAATATCCCAACATACACCAGTAGGTTAACCTTCCAACACTTGGGGTGCAATGATTGCTCCACTATTTGTTTTTATGGATATCTCTACTTGAAGCTTTTAGGGATTCAAATCAATAGTTCTAGAAAACTAGTGTGATTTTAAAGAATACATAGAACCATAATCAATTAATTATTTTTTCCATTCATGAGTGAATAGAAAGCGTGCCTCATATGATTTCACCCAATTACTCAACCTCCTTAGTAGTTATGGAATAATCCTTCCATTGCTCCTTTGGTTTTGGAGGCTGAGGATGATTATTTCCCTATAGAACTCAAGGTTCAGTGCACTAGCTTTCATAGTTCCCTTTATCCCTATAGTTGTAGCATTGGACCATGGATGGTTCCCTAATTTCTTACCCCATATTGTCCTACATTTTCATGTCTTTACTACAGTCATGAGTGAGGTGTCCATCTCTCATTCACTTGATTCATTTACCACCCCATTAATCTAGTTCCCATGATAATTCTTTCCACATTTTAGATATGTGGGTGGTTGAGTTTTCTTTCTTGGATTATCATTTGATCCTCCATCACGAAACCCCATATTTCATTACATATAAACATATCCATGAAACCATTCTCTAAAATCCATATCCACTTTGAGATCACATTAAAATATTCTTCATAAATCCCAACATTTGTAATTGTAATATCATTTTGATGGTTTGGTTTTGAATCACTAAAGAATCTATCAATGGTTCTACCATTGTTGATAACCAGTCTCAAAGCGTACACTGGAAGCCTTGTATAATTTTATTCCAAAGTTGTGACAGATTCTACTTCCTTTTTCATCAGATCTCTGAATAATATCTTTAGATGAGTTCAAAGAGTTTGATGGAAATAAATTTTAAGAAACATTATCTTAAAGTATTCTCTCTCCATATAAAAAATTTCATCCCTCATCTTGGTGTTCATAATCAAAGTCCTCCATTGATCGACCTCTCCATATAGATGGTAAAAAATATGAATCACCTTCTAAATATAAAAACAATGAAGACTATATGATATCATATACATTGAGTAGACCCAATTTTCCATAAGTACTGGATTAGAAGATCCACAAAATGTTGCCAGTCATTACCACATAAAACAATCAATATCCAGTTTCTCCCACTTTGGTCATGGATGACATTCCACATTATTTAGGTAATTATTCATAATCTAAGAATGGTAGGTATGCATCACCATGAAATTTTGAACTCTACCTCCCACTGCATTGTGGATTTCATTCAGGCAATCATTACATGGTTCCACTCATGGGATGATAGCCTGGTTTCACCTGGTTCCCAACATTCTCTAAAATAGAAACGTTTAGAACAAAATATATGCCAATAATTCATGAATATGTAATTTATTCCATTTTTAAATTAAGTATAAATGTAAATCATTAGATATCCCTATTTTTATCAAACCACCAAGGGTTATTACTTATAATTAGTCTCATATTAAAGGTTTTTAATATGGTTCTATAATCCTAATTCCCCAATCAACCAATTTCTCCTCTGATACATACTATATAGACCCTATTTTTTCATAAATTAATATTAGATTATATTAGAGATATATAACATAAAATAATTACATGTAAATGATCCAAATGTTTATTACCCTATGTGAACTAGGACCACAGATAACTTTTACAACATAAACATAAACATTTGTTTAACTCCTTATTGACTAGAATCTTGTTTTCCATTGAATTCTCCATAGTAAAAATACTCATATGAGAATATACATAAAAAAGGGTTAGCTAAAATCCCAGAAAAAGGATATATAATGATATTGATTAGGAATAATCATTATCATCATAACGTATTCATTATATCATAATCATGATATGAAGAACTAAGAGAAGACATAGAATGTTACAATTCATAAAAATGGAACACCAAGTCATAGTGGTCACCTACCACACATAGTTTTGAAAAAATATATAATCATGTTAAATTAAAATTCACCATAATCATGAGGTCACTCATATTAACCGATTAATTGGAAAAATCTATAATTCTAGGTTCACCAATCACATTATAACAATTCATTGCACTATATAATCCAGGACACACCGGTCACATCACAAAATTTAAATTATCATGTGTTACCCATAGAACATATATCAATATTGAACATATAATAACCCTTGGAATGAAATTTATTTCATTTAATAAGAACAGATTCATAAACATTGGGTTTCTAAATAAATGAGGGAAGATAATAACTAATATAATAATCATTAACCTTGAGTAATGGGAACAATCCTGAGAAGTCAAAGTTGTGTTTTTAAAGAAGTGTTGTTTTGGAAAATAATGTTCTTTCATAAAATCAAGTAGAAAGTTGAATATCCAAGAAAAGTTATTTTAATTCTGAATTTTTTATTTTTATTGAATAACCATACATAAAATGGTGTGAAATTTGTAAAACCCATAAAAAGAGAGTTGGGTTCAAGAATTCCCCTTACCTCTTTTCGAAATAATCCATCATTTTATTTTATTTTATTATCACATTAGATTCAATAATTTAAAATCAAATAAACTTTTATACAATAATATGATTTATTATCATGTTATTATGCTATTTTATAAGTATTTGGATGAGTTATAGAGTTTAATTTATCATTTGGGAGAATTCATTTTCATTGTTTCAAAGATTGGTTCTCTTTGTATTAATGAATGGATGTTCATTTATAATGTGGATAAATATCCCAAATTGTTATTATGAATTTTTAATTATATTATATAAGTTTAAATGATCTGATGAATGAATTGGTTATAAAAAATTAAGATTATTCATTAGATAAATGTTTATGATGATTGTTTTATATAAATTTTGTGGGGTTTTTTTGAATGAAACGAAATCATTTTGTTTTATCATTCAGTATTATGAGTATATATTATTTATATAACCTAAAAAAGATTATATAAAAATATTTTAAACCACTTTTGAATTATTTAATAGTCTTATTAACATCCCTGAATATAATTAAGGAAAATGAATGTACATCCCACATGGTATCAGTAAATTGACACATCACGGGTGGCGATTTCACATATAAGATAAAAGCGAGATAGAGAGGTGTTAAATGTTTGATCTTCCATTTAAATGGAATAATTAATTAAAATTTAAGGTAATAGAGTTATAATTTCAATTTTATGAAGTTAGGTGCTGAAATCGTAAAAAAATAAATTGAAATTTCAAAGGAAATGAAATGAAACGAGAGATAATTTACCTCTTGAATTCTCTTATTGAGATCCTCCAAAAGGCAGCTAGGATTGGTATGTTGAAGAGAAAAAGAGCATCTAGATGTGGTGGAGGGAATAGGGAAGTATATTGGGAAGAATATAGGCATGTCTCATAGCTTTATAGGAGTGATGAGAAGAGTGTGTGAGGGGTTGTATTTATATTGGAGGAGATATGTGTTTTCTTATTATTTTAGTCATTAGTATATTTTATTTCTTAATACAAGAAATAGTGAGGATTATTAAGATGAGATATAGTAATTTGTTAAATTTTTAAAAACTATGGTAACTTACCTCAGCCATGACTCAAGCATGATGAAAAAATTATTGAATTTCACAATTCACTAAAATTAATGAATTTCAGAAAAAATCACAAAATGTCACATAACCATTTATTAATGTGTAGAATTAAGAAACAGACTTCATTTCATCAGAATTATTTTATAAACATGTAAAAGTAAATTTTTAATTAAAATCATCATTTACATGGAACATAAATGTTTTAAAATTATAAATTTTTTTATTACAGTTTAAAAAATTACCTGTGGTTTCATAAAATTATAATAAAATAATGGGGAAATATTATATTTTCATAAAAATAAATTTTTTGACAAAGAATTTTATTTAAAATTAATTTATTATTTTTAAATTATAATTAATTAATTATTACTCACAAAAAATACTGACAATTAATTATTATTATTTACAATATTCACCATCATTTATAAGCTTCATAAATTTCATTTATACTTTAATTGGTGAGATTACTATTCATTTGGATGGCTTACTATTCCTAAGGTATATATTACTATTCATAACAATAACATTAATATTTATAAGGGTATTATACTATTCACCAAAAATAATTTTTTCATATCAAACTTTAAATATGATACTAATCACAACCATGTATTTCTGATTTTGAAGATTCAAAACACAAAATTGGATAAACTATGCTTAACAGGTATGTAATAAAGGTTACATTGTATTGAGTAGTTAATTTGATAATTATGTGGAATTTTTTTCTAAATTTTATTTTATGTGACATTATAAAAAAATAATTTTTGTTGATAAAACTTTTTTTCATTAAATTCATCACCCCTTTTGAAATTTTCCCTCAAAAATTCATTTTACAAAAACAGGTGAGGGTCATCCTCCTTAATCAACTCCTCTAGTTACCAAGTTTACTCTTCATACATATGGCTCCTCCACAACAGTTTTAAAAGGTATTTTTTCTTGTTGACTATAACCATATATCCTTAATGTAGAATCATTACCTACTGATCCTCATAAGAGAGATATTAATCAAGCTATACCACCTCTATGTTTAATAAATATGAGGGATCTAGTATGTGCTTCCTCAGGAGTGAGATGAGAAACACATCAGGAACAAGATACATATTCTTTGGAAGTACAAGATAATAATCCACTGCTCTTATGTGATACCATATCTCAAATGGGCAATGTACCTTGGTCTTTGCTTCACTTTCATTCTAAATTGCATGAATCTCTTACATGGTTATGTTCGACAGAAGATTTTGTCTCTACTGTGGAACTCCCAATCCATTTGATGGTGGTCAGTGTCGATCTTTCCCGGTCTATGAGAAACATTTGATATGTTTCTTGGATGGATTAATCCTTTTATATCATCTCTTTTATAATATCAGGTTCATGTAGCTTTCTTACAACAACATCAATTCAACAGGTTGCAGTTCTACATCACCTTCCATATAGAGCTTCCTATAGATCCATATGAATACTTTAGTGGAAGATATTATTGTTTGTGGACTAAAAAAATAGAATATATTGAATACATCCTACGTTTAATTCTAATGTGTATGCACTTATCATATATTTGAGTGTCTAAATATTCTATTTAGTTTTCCATCTGTTTGGGGTTGAGAGGCCATGCTGAAATTAAATCCATTACTTGAGGAATGTAGAAGAATCTTATAGAAAGTATCGGTGATCCGTAGATCATGATGAGAGAAAATAGATAATGGAACCCATTTAACTATCACAAATTCCTTCATATATATTATATAAAATTGTTCCAAAGAGAGATCTACCCAAATAGTGATAATGTGAGAAGTCTTTCCAAGTCATTCCAAAACATCCCATATCACATTATTTCTATTTTATATCTCTGGGAGACAAGTGACCTTATCGATAGTGACATTCTACCATTTCTATATTGGTGTAAGAGATGGTTTTATAATCCCTTTGGGATTTCTCTGTAGAGACCCGAAGCCTGACGTACATGGACATTACATTACATTTGCGGAATACTTAGTACATAACAAAAACACACACACAAGGATCGTAATAGTTTAGTGTCTTTGGAAACTCGGAATAAAATATTCTAATCGTGGTGAAAGATCTTCATCATCTCCCATAAAGATCTTCCTTTTTTTTACCTAAAACCTTTCTTTATATCCTGGGGAAAAGAAAACATAAAAGGGTGAGCTCAAATGCTCAGTAAGGGTAAACAAAAGAAATATCAATCACATCGTATTCATAAGAACATAACATTTTGGAAATCATAACCTGCAAAAGAGAGCATAATTTCATAACATGGGACAAATCATAGTAGTGAAATGAAATCCCAATAATCATAACTTAAAACATGAAGCTTTTTGGCATACACACATAATCATAGAGAATCATTTCTTGTTAGTCAAGACTCATTGCCAAGACTATCTTAGTGGACAAAGTCCCTTTCGGAATCGAGTAACCCTCGTTTCAGTCATGTTTCACTGAACCGGTATAACCTACCATTCCAGCCATGTCTATCTCATGAGATATAAAATCTTTACCCAATGCATTGGAGGGAGATATAGGTCCCACCCATCTTATAATGAATCCTTTCTTATGTGTGCCACATAATTATAAACCATACATCATAGCGTAACCCATGTAATAAAAATGGGATTCTTAAACAACATGACATCATAAAACAATTCATATAAGATAAAGGAATTCATAAAAATATTTCCATCACAACATAATCAATTCCATGTAATAATAGGGATAAAAACAGAACCCTTTTTATTATCTTAGATGGAAAATAATTTTGATAAAATACTTGAACTCCATTCTTGAGGAAAATATCCTATCTACTTCAAAAATATTTTTCCTTTCTTAACATGTCATACAACTTTAAACTAAAAGAAGTTGATTAAAAATAAACTTGAAAACTTTTAAAGAAATCTTCTTGGAAATAATGTTTTAAAAATCCATTCATGCCGTACAAGTTAAAAAAAACATTCTTTTCATACTTTTGTCGGAAAAGTCAATAAGTACGTCGTATGAAAAATGACAAAAGATTCCTTTCAGATCTTTTACTAAAAACTCACCGAAGAGTAAAATTGGATTTAAACAATTGTAGGTGGATGGAAATAATATTACATATTTTGGAAACATGGATTTGGATGATAAAATACACCCCAGTAAATACTAAAGTATAAATAATCTCGTATAAAAATGAGATTGTGATATTTCCCTTACCTTATGTCCGACTTGCTTTGTAAGTGTCCGAACCTCATGTATAATGATTTAAATCATGTTATTGACTTATTCCAGAATCATATTCATTGTTATTATATCATATATGGTCCACTTATGACTTTATATTACCCGTTCTTTTGTAAATTCATGTTAATGTAGCGTTTTGTGTAAAATCGTCTCATTTGTCGTTCGTGTTTTTAACTTGTAATTATTCATATGATTACTTAGATCATGATTACTTAATTCCAGAATATAAAACATTATTTATATATATATATATATATTCTTAATATACGTATATAATAAATCAGTAAATGGAAAGAAATACACCGTTCATGGAGATGGTAGTCCGTACGTACGCATGAACGCTGTTTTCGTTTCCTTATTGAATTGAATGGAATTAAGTAGATGACATATAAATATAAATAATTCCATTATCATTATTAGGTCATATATTTCATTAGTAATTATTATATATACTTTATAATCATTCATGAATGGTTAATCATTGAGAATGAATCTCATCGCGTCGTGGAGACGGTAGTCCGTACGTACGCACGAGCGATGATATCGTTCTCATGGTCGTGGAATTGTGTTGAAGTGTATAATATTTCAGTATAAATATCACATTATAATAATCATATATAATTACTCATTACACCTTTATACCCATCCAATTAAGGTGGTGGCGGAAAATAGATTACACCACGACGTGGAGACGGTATTCCGTACGTACGCACGCGCGGTGATTTCCTTTTTCCGTAGGATGGATAGAAGGTTAATTAGAGTTGTTTCATATTTATAATAACATATCAGTATATAATAAATACTGATGTTATTACTTTATCATGAAACAAATAAAGAATAAGAAGTTGAAGAAGAATGAAATTGAAAAAGATCGGTAATGGATATTACCTCTTTTTGACGCACCTTTTCTTAACCTCCACTTAAAGAACTAAGGATGGTCTTTGAAGAAGACCAGGACCTCTAGAATGATACTAGGGAAGTGGAGAAGAGATTTTGGTAGGGTTTGGCCGAGCTTTAATGCTCAAATTGGTGTGAGGAGGAGAGGGAGGAGGTGCCCTTTTATAAGGGAGGAGAGGGGCACCTTTGGAATTCTTAAAAATATTAATTTATAATAAATCTAACCCCACTTAAAAACCTCCAAAAATGACTCATATTCGAAGATTAGATGAGATAGGGTTGTAATCTCATCAACCAATCAAATTTAGACATGTTTGGATCTTATTTTAAACATTATCATTTTCATTTATCCTTATTTAATCTATTTAAGTTTATTTGTGGTAATAAAATTCCAAATTTTAAATTATAACAAATAATTACTTATTTGTTTTGAATTTTCCATAATTGTTTACTTTATAAAATTATAGACCATATATATTTAAATTTATAATTTTTAAATATTTTTGCGATTTTTAAACTATTTTATAATATGTTATTTTTATGAAATAACAATAGTGTCAATTTTGACACTATTCAATTATTTGAATTTAAATAAAATATATACAGAAGATATGTTCGAACAAAAAGCTTTAATATATTAATAAAAGGTCATATGTATCTATAAAATTAGTGGATCACATTAAATAGTTCATATAATATTTATTTTATTATTTTAAAAACCATTTATTTGGTTTATCTCTTAATAAAATAATTACTACATCATTTTTGTATAATTATTTAATATACTTATTTGTTGCATAAAAATTTAAAATAAAATTCTATAATGAAGATAAATATATTACCTTTCACAGTAATACATTTACTAGAATTTATCATCTTAAAATAAAAATATTTAAATTGTTATATTTATTAAATTATGAAGGTGACAACTTTGGCATCATTTAAAATAAAATAAGATAAGTGTCATAATTGATTGTATAAGACTCCAAATGGTCACATATTCGACCCTTGGATGATTATAGTTTAACTTTACACGACCAATAAGTTTTGGTCAGGGTTTTGTGCATTTTAATGTCACTATTAGTTTAATAAAAACTATATTCTTGATTTTTCACTAGATAAATAATTTCTGCATCACTATTGTGTCATAATTAATGATAATTATTTAATCCCTAAAAATTATAAATAAATTTATATGATGTAGATAATTTCATTATCTTTCTGGATAATATTAATGTTCGAAGTTTCATGAAGTTTATCACTAAATTAAAATTAATATACTTCTAAGATTTAAGAGAGTGACATGTTGTCACTTTCTTTGGTTTTAATAATAATTAAGTTATTTTCATGGAAAAATGTCCATTAAATGATTCTAATACGACCCTTAGGTGATATGAGTCGACTTTTAGTCATCCAATAGGATTTTGACATTTGTTAGGGTAATTTTAAAATATTATATTTACCCTTAATTACCCGATTTACCTTTAACTGTGGTAAATAAAATTTACCGTAGTTACTATTCATAATTCCCAAAAATAAAACGTAGCTTATTAACATAATTTGGACCCACTGATTCCAAATATGGAATCCATTTTTCCAAATTCAATACACAAAAGATGCAGAAATTAAATTAAAATTAATCCCGTTGTCGAAAGAAAACAGGTTTTTCTTTAAAACATTGCAAAAGATTGAATTGATTTAACCTACGCATTCAAGGTAAAGTCAATGCTAATGACATACATTATATTAAATGGTAAAAATATATTCTATTTATACTTTAAAACCATTCAATATTATAATTTAACCACATAAGATATTACGATGAAAAAAGTTGTTTTTAATTGAAATATAGTGTGTTTTTACTATTCATTAAAATATGAAAGTTATCGGAAAAATATCAAAACTCTATATAATGTAAATTTTTATATCCTGATTCAAAAGAAGAATATTATTTTGTCAAATTGAACATATAAACATGTCAAAAACTATATTTAAACTGGGTGCGCCATCAAAAGACGGTAAAACTGTATTTTTTTAAAAATACTTATTTTACCCGAAAAATTTATTTTGTTCTTATACCATGTTCTAGAAATGTGTAAGATGAATAATAATGTTATAAAATTCAAAATTTAGATAATATTATTCATAACGGCTAGTTCATGACAATAATATAATATTGTTTATTAAAACCCGGCATTGCGTACAACACACGCTATCGAGGAAGGTCGCGATTGCGTGTAATGCAAGCCAAGTCAGGGTTGTGTGTTGTGAAAGAATCCTTCGTTGTTTCGTATAACAGAATCCAACCATATTTCATTTATACATTTAATATATATATATATATACTCAATGTTGCGTAGAATAACTATTATCAAAATTATGTGTAACACGGTCCAAGAATAGTGTTGCGTATACTGCAAGCTAATACGGTGTTGCGTATAGCGCAAGGTAATCTTGGTGTAGAATACAACAAAAGACATTAATGGAATTAAAATAATATTTTTCATAAAATCTCGGGCTGTTACATTCTACCCCCCTTAAAATGAATTTCGCCCTCGAAATTCGTCGTGGTTATAAATGGTTTACTATTCGAAAGTTTCTTTAATAGAAACACACATCGTAAAAAGGAATACCAAAACATGGATTTAAAAACTAAAGTATGAAATGTAACGATTACCCAAATAAACTAATCACTGGGTTTCCACATAGGTGAAAATATGGATATGGAAGAGAAATCTAACCATCATGTTCCGATGGAGAGTGGTAGAGAACATGGCTATGGAAAATCCAACAATCACAAATCCATAAATTTGTGACGATCTAAAGTACCATCCGATTCATCAGGTATAAGATCACTAGGACAACATTTTTGGTTTTCATGATCATTTCCCTAAAGTTGAAAATTTGAATTAAAATAAATACTTTCATTATTTTGGTACAATATCACTGTTGTTTATGCCTTGAACAATTTCCACTTCATCTCATAAATAAATGATGTTGAATTTGTTATTCGTGAAGTGTTATCAGATCATGTGATAGAATGACGGGTCATTCCATCTGTCTCAAACAAAAGGTTAGCAAAAATTATATACATAAGTCGATCTATAGTGAGATTAATCATATATGGTTCCTAAAATGGACTTATACTTCATATATCATACTGCTTAATATAATAAAACTAGTTTCTACTAAACAGGGACTTCCTGTAGGCCAGTGGTAGGCGATAAAGGCCAGTCGCACTTCGGTTGTGGGTTCGATTCCCACAGCCTTGTCCGAAGCGATGGGTTGTCGCCCGTCCGGCAGGTTGTCCTTTTTCCAAAACTATATAACATCCCATCAATAATATCAAAAAAACAAACAATACTAACTTATGTCCAACATAATTCATTCCAATCTTTAGGCTTATCCATAATACTGCAGTCGACTCTCATAATATAGTGAAAACGATTACCAGAGATTTAACACCATCGTCGATCCCATATATCATAAGATATGTTTTGTTGGTCACATTCCAAACATTCAAAGTCCTTAATCGTGTATTCTCTTGAATACCTTAGTGAATACATGAATGCAGTTAAAAGTTAACACTTTTCATATACCAAAATCCTCAAAATTCTATATACTCAAACATAGTCCTTATATCAATCATGAGCTCATGAATACTGTTAAACATTTCGTTTTCTTGTTTTCCCTTCATTATGCGCATATCATCTTATTTCCAAAAATATCTGAATAACCTTTCATGGATACTGGTAGCATTAATCACACACTTTCAAAACTCAAGGAAAGACAACAATGTATCAATCCTTAGATGTCTCTTTATTCCATAGTACCATGAGATTCTTTATACAACATTACACTTGATAAACATGTAATCATTCCACTACCTTCTTAAACCATTGATCGAGCTTCAACAATTCTTTCATCTCACATATCATTTGTAGTCTCTTCATCATCATCAACATAAATACTACCCATACGACCATACTGATTCTCTTCATGAGACATTCCCTTAGGGCATTGGTTTGCATAATGCCCATACATTCCACATTTAAAACATTTAACCATTGTTGATGTCGTAGCAATACCATTATCCTCATCCATGGTGTTAACTGAACCTTTTCCTTTGCACTTACTTGCTTTGTGTCCTTCTTTTCCACACCCAAAGCATCTTCCAGTTCCTTTGAAAAATTCTCCTTGATGCCTCTTCCCACATGATTTACATAGGGAAAATTGAACTTTCTTTCCTCTATGATCATCATGAAACTCCATCTTTCTCTTGTTAGCCGAGTCAGGAAACTTACCAAATTTTACTTTATTGATCATATTATGAGATTGCTGATTTGGCATAATAATGATGTTTGGACTTCCAAATCCCATTTCATTATGAATAATATCATTCCATTGTCCATAATATCCTCCATTATCGTGAATCATCTTGTTTCCAGCTATTTTCTAAATCCCAGAAAAGAATAGTGTGAGAGGCAAAAATCATGCTAGGGAAAACAACATAATAAAGGTGGAGTATCCTCAATATCTAACATCTTAGGTTAAATTATATGATCGTTACTGTAGTTCTAGGACTGTATCCTATACGTATACTTATCCTTAGGGACATCCCTAGACATACCTTATAAATATCTCCAGGGATCTCACTAAAGTTCTCGCATCCTAGTTTCCAAAGGTTGACTAAACCTTTCCTCTGATACCAACTGTAGAGACCCGAAGCCTGACGTACCTGGACATTACATTACATTTGCGGAATACTTAGTACATAACAAAAACACACACACAAGGATCGTAATAGTTTAGTGTCTTTGGAAACTCGGAATAAAATCTTCTAATCGTGGTGAATGATCTTCAACATCTCCCATAAAGATCTTCCTTTTTTTTACCTAAAACCTTTCTTTATATCCTGGGGAAAAGAAAACATAAAAGGGTGAGCTCAAATGCTCAGTAAGGGTAAACAAAAGAAATATCAATCACATCGTATTCATAAGAACATAACATTTTGGAAATCATAACCTGCAAAAGAGAGCATAATTTCATAACATGGGACAAATCATAGTAGTGAAATGAAATCCCAATAATCATAACTTAAAACATGAAGCTTTGTGGCATACACACATAATCATATAGAATCATTTCTTGTTAGTCAAGACTCATTGCCAAGACTATCTTAGTGGACAAAGTCCCTTTCTGAATCGAGTAACCCTCGTTTCAGTCCTGTTTCACTGAACCGGTATAACCTACCATTCCAGCCATGTCTATCTCATGAGATATAAAATCTTTACCCAATGCATTGGAGGGAGATATAGGTCCCACCCATCTTATAATGAATCCTTTCTTATGTGTGCCACATAATCATAAACCATACATCATAGCGTAACCCATGTAATAAAAATGGGATTCTTAAACAACATGACATCATAAAACAGTTCATATAAGATAAAGAAATTCATAAAAATATTTCCATCACAACATAATCAATTCCATGTAATAATAGGGATAAAAACATAACCCTTTTTATTATCTTAGATGGAAAATAATTTTGATAAAATACTTGAACTCCATTCTTGAGGAAAATATCCTTTCTACTTCAAAAACATTTTTCATTTCTTAACATGTCATACAACTTTAAACTAAAAGAAGTTGATTAAAAATAAACTTGAAAACTTGTAAATAAAGCTTCTTGGAAATAATGTTTTAAAAATCCATTCATGCCGTACAAGTTAAAAAAAACATTCTTTTCGTAGTTTTGCCGGAAAAGTCAATAAGTACGTCGTATGAAAAATGACAAAAGATTCCTTTCAGATATTTTACTAAAACCTCACCGAAGAGTAAAATTGGATTTAAACAATTGTAGGTGGATGGAAATAATATTACATATTTTGGAAACATGGATTTGGATGATAAAATACACCCCAGTAAATACTAAAGTATAAACAATCTCGGATAAAAATGAGATTGTGATATTTCCCTTACCTTATGTCCGACTTGCTTTGTAAGTGTCCGAACCTCCTGTATAATGATTTAAATCATGTTATTGACTTATTCCAGAATCATATTCATTGTTATTATATCATATATGGTCCACTTATGACTTTATATTACCCGTTCTTTTGTAAATTCATGTTAATGTAGCGTTTTGGGTAAAATCGTCTCATTTGTCATTCGTGTTTTTAACTTTTAATTATTCATATGATTACTTAGATCATGATTACTTAATTCCAGAATATAAAACATTATTTATATATATATATCCAGAATATACGTATATAATAAATCAGTAAATGGAAAGAAATACACCGTTCATGGAGACGGTAGTCCGTACGTATGCATGAACGCTGTTTTCGTTTCCTTATTGAATTGAATGGAATTAAGTAGATGACATATAAATATAAATAATTACAGTATCATTATTAGGTCATATATTTCATTAGTAATTATTATATATACTTTATAATCATTCATGAATGGTTAATCATTGAGAATGAATCTCATCGCGTCGTGGAGACGGTAGTCCGTACGTACGCACGAGCGATAATATCGTTCTCATGGTCGTGGAATTGTGTTGAAGTGTATAATATTTCAGTATCAATATCACTTTATAATAATCATATATAATTACTCATTACACCTTTATACCCATCCAATTAAGGTGGTGGCGGAAAATAGATTACACCACGGCGTGGAGACGGTATTCCGTACGTACGCACGCGCGGTGATTTCCTTTTTCCGTAGGATGGATAGAAGGTTAATTAGAGTTGTTTCATATTTATAATAACATATCAGTATATAAGAAATACTGATGTTATTACTTTATCTTGAAACAACTAAAGAAGAAGAAGTTGAAGAAGAATGAAATTGAAAAAGATCGGTAATGGATATTACCTCTTTTTGACGCACCTTTTCTTAACCTCCACTTAAAGAACTAAGGATGGTCTTTGAAGAAGACCAGGACCTCTATAATGATACTAGGGAAGTGGAGAAGAGATTTTGGTAGGGGTTGGCCGAGCTTGAATGCTCAAATTGGTGTGAGGAGGAGAGGGAGGAGGTGCCCTTTTATAAGGGAGGAGAGGGGCATCTTTGGAATTCTTAAAAAATATTAATTTATAATAAATCTAACCCCACTTAAAAACCTCCAAAAATGACTCATATTCGAAGATTAGATGAGATAGGGTTGTAATCTCATCAACCAATCAAATTTAGACATGTTTGGATCTTATTTTAAACCTTATCTTTTTCATTTATCCTTATTTAATCTATTTATGTTTATTTGTGGTAATAAAATTCCAAATTTTAAATTATAACAAATAATTACTTATTTGTTGTGAATTTTCCATAATTGTTTACTTTATAACATTATAGACCATATAAATTTAAATTTATAATTTTTAAATATTTTTGTGATTTTTAAACTATTTTATAATATGTTATTTTTATGAAATAACAATAGTGTCAATTTTGACACTATTCAATTATTTGAATTTAAATAAAATATATACAGAAGATATGTTCGAACAAAAAGCTTTAATATATTAATAAAAGGTCATATGTATCTATAAAATTAGTGTATCACATTAAATAGTTCATATAATATTTATTTTATTATTTTAAAAACTATTTATTTGGTTTATCTCTTAATAAAATAATTACTACATCATTTTTGTATAATTATTTAATATACTTATTTGTTGGATAAAAATTTAAAATAAAATTCTATGATAAAGATAAATATATTACCTTTCACAATAATACTTTTTACTCGAATTTATCATCTTAAAATAACAATATTTAAATTTTAATATTTATTAAATTATGAAGGTGACAACTTTGGCATCATTTAAAATAAAATAAGATAAGTGTCATAATTGATTGTATAAGACTCCAAATGGTCAAATATTCGACCATTGGATGATTATAGTTTAACTTTACACGACCAATAAGTTTTGGTCAGGGTTTTGTGCATTTTAATGTCACTATTAGTTTAATAAAAACTATATTCTTGATTTTTCACTAGATAAATAATTTCTACATCACTATTGTGTCATAATTAATGATAATTATTTAATCCCTAAAAATTATAAATAAATTTATATGATGTAGATAATTTCATTATCTTTCTGGATACTATTCATGTTCGAAGTTTCATGAAGTTTATCACTAAATTAAAATTAATATACTTATAAGATTTAAGAGAGTGACATGTTGTCACTTTCTTTGGTTTTAATAATAATTAAGTTATTTTCATGGAACAATGTCCATTAAATGATTCTAATCCGACCCTTAGGTGATATGGGTCGACTTTTAGTCATCCAATAGGATTTTGACATTTTTTAGGGTAATTTTAAAATATTATATTTACCCTTAATTACCCGATTTACCTTTAACTATGGTAAATAAAATTTACCGTAGTTACTATTCATAATTCCCAAAAATAAAAAGTAGCTTATTAACATAATTTGGACCCACTGATTCCAAATATGGAATCCATTTTTCCATATTCAATACACAAAAGATGCAGAAATTAAATTAAAATTAATCTCGTTGTCGAAAGAAAACGGGTTTTTCTTTAAAACATTGCAAAAGATTGAATTGATTTAACCTACGCATTCAAGGAAAAGTCAATGCTAATGATATACATTATATTAAATGGTAAAAATATTTTCTATTTATACTTTAAAACCATTCAATATTATAATTTAACCACAAAAGATATTACGATGAAAAAAGTTGTTTTTAATTAAAATATAGCGTGTTTTTACTATTCATTAAAATATGAAAGTTATCGGAAAAATATCAAAACTCTATCTAATGTAAATTTTTATATCCTGATTCAAAAGAAGAATATTATTTTGTCAAATTGAACATATAAACATGTCAAAAACTATATTTAAAGTGGGTGCGCCATCAAAAGACGGTAAAACTGCATTTTTTTAAAAATACTTATTTTACCCGAAAATTTTATTTTGTTCTTATACCATGTTCTAGAAATGTGTAAGATGAATAATAATGTTATAAAATTCAAAATTTAGATAATATTATTCATAACGGCTAGTTCATGACAATAATATAACATTGTTTATTAAAACCCGGTATTGCGTACAACACACGCTATCGAGGAAGGTCGCGATTGCGTATACTGCAAGCCAAGTCAGGGTTGCGTGTTGTGAAAGAATCCTTCGTTGTTTCGTATAACAGAATCCAACCATATTTCATTTATACATTTAATATATATATATATATATACTCAATGTTGCGTAGAATAACTATTATCAAAATTATGTGTAACACGATCCCAGAATAGTGTTGCGTATACTGCAAGCAAATACGGTGTTGCGTATAGCGCAAGGTAATCTTGGTGTAGAATACAACAAAAGACATTAATGGAATTAAAATAATATTTTTCATAAAATCTCGGGCTGTTACATTCTCACTCTTCTTTGACTTGTTGACACATCGAGAACCGTGAGATATATTCCACAATATCATTGTTCATGTAATCCCACTAAAAATGTTTTTGGAGATAACAATACATCATGGTGATACGAGGATGGATATAGATATGTTCATTTTCTAGTAGATACTTAGTTATCCCCAATGATGAAGGCACATAGGGCCTTGGTCCAAACTGAATTACACAATCCTAACGAACATGAAAACTTTGCAACTTCACTTTATTGGATTCACATTATTATTCAACTATGTATCATCCATTTTTTCCTCCTTAATAATCTCTTGGATAGATGGTTGGGAAATCATTTGGTAATGTTATGATGTATTCCCTATCATTAGGATTTTTAAATAGTGACTTTTCATATCCATGATGATAGATACTGTCTCATACTACTACATGGATATAATAGAAGGATCTTTTCTTCTAAGAGAATCAATAACCTTATTTCTATTTCCTGGATGATAGTGATCAAATAAAACATAGTTTTTTATTAGCCCTATCCATTTACTTTGATTCATGTTGAGATCTTTTTGTGTGAAAATATAATTTATTGTCCTGTAATAAGTATATATATTACAATTATAATCATAAAGTTAATGAAATAATATTTTCCTGGAAAAAATCATTGATTATAGTGCTAGTTCTTGTGTAGGGTACTTCATCTCATGAATGATCAACTGTCATGAGGCGTAGGCTATCACATTATCTTTTTTCAGGAGTACACAACCTAAGCATTTCTTGTAATCATTACTATATATATCACAAAACATCCTCCACTTTTTGGTAATGTGAGTATAAGTGTAGTGATCATTCATCTCTTTATCTCTGTAAATATTTCATCACATTCCTCAATCTTAATGTACATTACACCATTCCTTGTTAACTTAGTTAACGGGCATGAAAATTGTGAGAAATGTCTCAAAAAATGTTAATAGTACCCTATTAAGCCCGGAAAACTAAGGATTTTTGTGACACTAGAGATTTTTATGGGGAATTTTTGGATATCCTGATAATCGATACATAGCCACATTAATCCATCCTTCTTCTTGAAGAAGAGCACTGGCACACCATAAGGTGGTGAACCAGGGCGTATGAACCCTTTTTACAAATTGTCTTATATATTATTCATTAAATCCTTTTGTTCTATAGGAGCCACCATATTGGGAAACATTGAGATAAGAGTAGTTCTGAGTATGAGTTCTATTGAGAAATCTACCTCATTATCCAGGGGTAGTCTGGGTAACTCTTCTAGAAATACATCAATGTATTCCATCATGATTGGAATTTCCCTTAGGAGGAAGACATAATTTGAAATAGCCATTTGATTGATGTATGCCTCTTCACAAGGAATCAACACCCACACCATTGTAAGGGTTTTCAAAGGAGATTCATGATCTTCCTTGCATTTGTAGAGGATCAGGGGATGGTTCATAATATGAAAATATATTTCCTTCTCAAAACAGTAAATATATTCTCTATATAAATAGATTAAATAAATCCACATTATAATTTTGAATTCTACCAAGGGAATCATTATGATAATTGATAGATATATCTTCTGATGTATGCCAATAGGTGATGTGTCCAAAACTTGTTTTTCAATGATTATACCTAAATGTATTTTTATGGATATCATTACTTTAGTGTTTCTTGGATTTCATTCAATAGTTCATGAAAACATGTGATATATAAAAGAAATTGTAAAACTAGAATCAAATAAGTATTTTTTAATTCATGAGGGTATAGAATATGTACCTTGTATGACATCATTCTATTTTCCACTTCTGTAGTAGTGATAGCATAACCTTCCATTACTACCTTGGTTTTGGTGGATGACGATGCTTATTACACATGAGGGTGTAAGGATTAGTAATATTTCTTGTATAGTGCCATTTTTTCATATAGTTATAGCTTTGGGCCATGGGTGGTGCACTCATTTCCTCCACCACATTATCCTTCATTTTCATGTATTTTTGAAATTCATGATCGTGGTGGCCTTCTCCCACACACATAAAGCATTTCCCCATATCAATAAGGAATTTACCATGATGATTATTCCAAAATTTATGACTTGTGGTTGGTTAAGTTTTCTTTCCTTATTTATCATTAGATCCCTTGGATTGACACTCCATCATTCATTTCATATAACCTTAGTCATGGACCATTCTCCAAATTCAATCTCCACATTGAGAGAACATCCATAAACATTGTCTTTACTACCAAAGTCACTAATTTCAGAAACCATTATAATATTTCATTAAACCACTAAATAATCTATTCATTTTTATATCTTTTTCAATAAGAAAACTTGAATTATACTTTGGAATCCTTGAGAAATTTTTGTTGTAGTATGTGATAGATTCTCATTACTTTTTCATCAGTTTAATGAATTCTATATCAATATTATTTTTGAAGAGTTTTAGGGAAATAATTACTATGAAACATTTTAGTAAAGTATTTCCAATCCATCTCTTCAATTTCATCCTTTGTCTTGGTGTTCTTAATCAAAACCATCTATTGATCGACCTCTAAATCAAAAAAATAAACAACAAGATTCACCCTCCCAAACTCAGAATAGTGAAGCATATAATAGATCTTCTCAATTGAGATGGAAAACTATTTTTCAACTAGTGGATAGATATACCCACTAAACATTTGTCATAATTTTAGCATAAAACACTTAATATCCAGTTTCTCCCTCTTTACTGAAAGATGACATTCTGCATTATTTAGGTTGTTTTTCAAATTATGAGATTTATAGTTAATCATCCACAGTATATTTTAAACATCATCTCCCAATTAATTTTAGTTGTCATTTAGGATATCACTACACTGTCCCTCACATAGGTTCTTGGCCTGGTTTCTCCTAGTTCCCACTATTTTTTAATATATAAAATTATTGATCAAAACATAAGTAATCAAGTCATGAATATATAATTTATTCCTTTCTGAAATTAAGTCTCAATGTATATCATTTTGGATACATATTTTTAGAAATAAATCGTGGGTTCTTACTAATACTTAGTATCATACTAAAGGTATTCATTAAGGATATCAAATCCTAATTTGAAATTATTTAAACCATCCTATGATACCAATTTAAGGGACCCTACATTTTATTACATTACAATTACATCATTTTAAATATAAAAAACTAAATAATTAAAAAAATAGGATCAATGGGTTTAGTTTCATTGGAAAACATCGACCATACATATCTTTTACAACATAAATATAAATATTTATTTAATTCTATCTTCTCTAGATTCGTATTGGCTCGAAAATTCTACTTAGTAAAAGTATCCACCTGAGGATATACATAAAAAAAGGGGGGAGATAAAATCCAATCAAGAGAATAGATAATAACATGTGGTGACAATAATCATTATTATCATAACATAGGGATAAGATCATAATCATTATATGAAGCATTAAGAGAAGACATAGATTGTGGCATGGAAGAAAAGTGAAACAACATGTCATAGTGGTCAACGAACACACATATTTGTGAACAATGATATCATCATTCTCATAAAAATTTCACTTTACACTTGAGTTTATTTACATTACCTAATGCATTGGGGTGATATATAATTCTAGTCACACTTGTCACATCCAAACATTTTCATTACGCTATATAATTCCTAGCTCAACCATCACATGAAAATATTTACAATATCATGCATGCCATATAAAACATATATAGATATTGCACACATAATAAACCATATATAAAAATTGGTTTCATTTAATAATAATATAATTATAAAATCTGGGTTCCAAAATGAAATTGTGAATAACATACTGGACGTAATAATCATCAACAATGAGTGAAGAAACAATGTAGATAAGTAAAACATGTTTTTTTAAGAAGAGTTATTTTGTAAGAAAATGTTTCTGTCATAAACTAAAATAAAAAACATTAATATCCCAAAAAGGCAATATAGTGATGAAGAAATTATTTTCATGGAATAACCATAATGTGAATGTAGTGAAGGACTGAAAAACCAAAGAAAGAGAGTTGGTTTAAGAAATCCCCTCACCATTTGTCTAAAATCTTCCTTCATGCTAATATACTATAAATTAAAAATATGTTCATTAATTAAATCTCTTATACATGAATATGATTTATTATGGTGTAATTAGTTTCTTTTATTTCCCTTTGTATGAGTTATAGAGTTTAATTTCATCATTTGGTAGCATTCATTTTTATGGTTTCCATGATCACATCACTCTGTATTCCTGAATGGATGTTTTTATAAGATGTGGATAGACATAAAAAATTATTATTATATATTTTTAATGATATTAAATAAGACTAAATGATATTATGATGGATTTTTTTATAGACCATGAGAGTGAGTCATTAGATAAATGTTATTGATGATCATTTTAGGTTAATTTCGGTTGTTTTTAGAATGGTACAGACTCGTTTTGTTTTATAATTTAGTATTATGGGTAGAAGAAATTTATTGAACAAAAAAGATTTATAACATACACATTAATGTAAATTTTTAACAATTTAATGGTCTTATTAACAACCTTGAATATGTTTAATGAAAATTAATGTGTATCGCTCACGATGTGTCTAGTTGACACATCATGGGAAATGATTTCATTTATAATGTGAAAGAGGGAGATGTATGAGTTAAATATTGGATGCTACATTAACATTATATTATTCTAGTATATGTGTTGTACTGTAGATGTCATTACATTTGGATTAAGGGAGGTCAAGAAATAATAATAATGTAAACTAAAATTTGAAAGAAAATTAAAATAAAAGAGACATGCTATAACTATTGAATTATACTATTGATATCATCTACAAGGAACCTTGGATTGGTCTTTTGAAGAGGCCAATAGCTCTTGGACGTGGGGGAGGGTGTAGGGAGGATTAATGTGTATAATTATGGAAATTATCAAAGCATGGGAGGTGTGATGGTAGGAACTTATAGTGGAGGAGAGCACTCTTTCCATATTATTTTAATCATTAGTTTATTATTTTTCTCAAGGAAAGAAGTAGTGAGGATTCATGACTGAGTGAAACAATCATGATACGTAAAAGGAGTTTATTTTGATAGAAGAGTTATTTTAGAAAAAAAAAATTGTCATAAACACAAGTTGAATACATGTATATCCCTAAATGGACTGATAATTATGAATAAATGATTTTTAATGAAATACAATACTAAAAATGGAGTGAAATATGAAAAACCCAAAGAAATAGAGCTGATTTCAATAATTCCCCTTAAATTTTTTCTAAAAGATTCATTCATGTTAATTTCCTATATAATCACATTAGATTCATTGATTAAAAATTACAGAACCTTTCATACATGATTATGATTTTTATAGTGTTACAATGTTATTTTATGGGATTTTGGATGAGAAATAGAGTCTAATTTTATCATTGGGGAGGAATCATTTTCTTTGATTCTATTATTGGTTCACTTAGTATTCTTGAATGGAGGTTCATGTACGATATAGAAAAACATCCAGAATTTTTATTATATATTTTTAATGGTATTCCAGAGGACTAAATGTTCTTTTAGAGGATTTTATTATATACCATGAGGATGATTCCTTATATAAAAGTAAATGATGACCATTATAAGTTAATTTTGGTAGTTGTTCAAATAATATGAACTCGTTTTATTTTATCATTTAGTATTACAAGTAAACGATATTTCTAGAACCTAAAAAGTGTTATTACATAAAATTTACAATATTTTTTGAACTATTTAGTGGTCTTATTAACCGCCTTGATGATTTTGAATGAAGATGAAAGTGCATCAACCATGATGTCAGTAAATTGACACATCACTAGAGATGATTTCACTTATAAGATTATAGAGAGAGAGGGAGAGATGGTGGAGAAAATTTTTGGATCTTCCATTAACATGAAATATTTCTAATATATGTAAGGTACTAGAGTTATCATGCCATTTAGACGAAAGGAGGTGATGAATGAATAAGAAACACAATTGAAATTAAAAAAGGATATTAAATGAAAAGAGAGTGGATTTACCTCTTTAATTATCCTCTTAATATCCTCCTCAAGGCACATAGGATTGGTATTTTGATTAGTAAGAAATAAGGCACTACTCTATTGAAATGACAGAAAAATTTTTATGCACAGAAGGTGTCATTGATTCCTCTGGGCATTGATCAAATTATAATTTTCTCTTCCCAAACTACACATAGCTAATAAGTTTTAGTATGTGGATGTCTAGTGTCAAACCCATAAGGATGGATTTTTGGAAAACATTCCCATAGGATTTACCTTTTTCTGGGATTCCTCGTATTTAGTATCTTGAGTTTTTATTTAGAAAAACTATGTATCATGCATCTTAAAATAAATTAGATAAAGGGAATGGGGTTAATATCAGTGTATAAGAAAGGGTTAATCCTTAATTTATCATGGGATTGAGATACGTTATAGGAAACAAAGAGGTTTAAAACAAACCAATTTATCTTGGTCCAACAAATTGGGTCAAACTAGTATGAGGATAACTATATTATCTTTAATAATTAAGATCCTAAGAACATGAATCGTAGTTTTTAAGAGGAATGAATTAAATGCTTTTAGTCCTACCCCTATATCCTCAAATTAGGTCATAGTCATTCAAGATGAACCTTTGATGGTCTAGGATAACTGATAAGAATGATATTGAATCATTTATAAACATATTTACTACAGATATTTTTATGTATTATCGATTTTATAAATTCAACAGGTTAAACCACACATACTCTGAACCCCTAACAATATATTGATTAGCGGCACTTGATAAAATTGAATGAAAGTGGTGAAATAGATCAAAACATGATTGTAATGAAAAATAAATTATTACAATTAGATATTTTGATAATTGAAATCATGAAAATGTAATGAAATAACAACATGGTTGAAGAAACATTGACAAACATAGTCAAAATTTGTGTTTCACTTTAAATGGGATTGGATGTGTAATGTTGGAATTACTATGATAAAAAACAAATCCTATAATTGAAAACAGAAACAATAGAATCTGTATAATAATAAATAATAAAATAGAGAAATAATAGATTTAAAATTTAAAAAATGGATAACATTAATGAAAATGATAATAAAAGTTCTATATTTGAGAAATCCTTTTCAAATTAACGGTGTTAGAATATTTATAGATCTGAAAATTTATATTGTGTGTGAATAGATCATGTCATATACTTCATTGTTTGGATTATAATTCAAAAAATACATGATGTGTAAGTGTTGTTCATGTTAAGTACTTTATACCTTCCAAACCCTCCAAATATTTTGGATCTATTCAAAATTTCTTCATGAATATTTGGTCGGAACGAGGTTTTTATGTTCTCATGTTGTGTAATGGGTTCACTCTTTATAATATTCATATTTCTTATTAAAATATCTCATAATGTTTAATAGTGATAGAAATTTTTTACTTGGTTCAAACCTTGTATTTGGATTCACTTATTGTTATTTCAACTTGTAGGTGGTTTACATGAGGTGTACATGTCATGTACTTCAGTTTCATGATGTGTAAGTATGATTCCTAAAATTTTTCATCATTACACATTTAAGCATTGAATTCCCAATTCATACAAAAAAATAAACACCCCACATATTTTCATGTAAAATATGAATAACCATTAATTAGATGTGACCAAAATGTATATTCAATTTTGTCTTATCACCCCCCACCCCCATGGAAACCACAGGAAGGAACATAGTAGAGGGGGGAAATAAAAAAATATAATAAATTAAAGATCATATTTAATTTAGCGGCCCAAACACAATAATATTGGTTTATTTTATAACTCAAATAGTTAAAACAAATCAATATTTTCTCATATAAAATGTATATTTTATAGTCAGTCACACTATTTATTACATATAAATTATTTATAAATTGGAAGAATAAATATATTGATTAAATTCTCTTTGAATATATTTGAAAATATGACCATCTTGGAATATCACTAATTTTTATCACTATTGTAAACACCCCATTGAATATATAATTGAAATAGTACAAAACTTTATTAGGGCCATCTGCTATGGTAAATTACTATTTTTAGATTAAAAGTAAATAAGACCTTAAAATCCAATTTTTAATGAATTACACTACCCAGATTGATTTGGACATTTAAAATATAGATTACTTTACAACATTATTTAAATATTTCACCAATTTTGAAAATATATCAATTTCAAATAAACCCAAAATGTGGGAATTTTTATGCTTTACAGGTTTGAAGGAGAAATTTATGAAATTAAACATGGCCTATGGAAAATTAGCAAATGGGGATAAACTATATATTAATCTTATCTAGAATTATCTTCTTCAATATCTCAAGAAAAGAGAGTTAAATTAAAATTTTCCATGATTCTTGTTGGGAATTCAACTATTTATAGTCCATGTACTCTTGTAAAGTCATTTGCATGGGAATCATATCAAATAATAGGGGTCACAACATAAGGGACTAGAGCTGTGTTTAATATGCACATATTATTCCAAATAGCCTTTAGAAGATAGTAATTTATATTAGTATATAAATAATGATTCATTTAAAAGTATTAGTGATATGGATATCTGATTTATCTGGATAAGATCATTATATTTTGTTTTTTGGAAATAAAAAAAGAGATCTTAGTAAGATTACACAATGTATTATTATATTAAAATTATATTTGGGTTTATTTTTAATGTATTTTTAGATAATTAAAATATTTTATAATATTTGTAAAATATAAATTTTTTTTGAATTGGTTGTTTTATAAATAAAAATTTACAAATTAATTTTGATTTTATTTCCATTAGAAAATTTATAGGTGTTTTGATAAAATTTAACTAATTAATTTTAAATAATATATTTGTAAACTCCTTTTATTTTAGTATCTGTCTTGAAATAATTTTAAATACTCCATTTTTAGATATCTTTACTCATATTATAATATAAAATTTTGGGGTTTTTATATTGAAATTCATTCTATATATTTTTTTAATGAAATTATATTTTTATTTCCAATAGTTGGAATAATTTTTCATAGAGATAATTGGTTTTTTATTTCACATGCTACAATTTTTATAATCAATGTTTCATGATCAAGAATCAGAATCCTTCCATTATGGTGATTATTAAAATGTACTTTTAGGGTGATATAATGGTCAAAAGGTGGATTGTATTTACAAATCAACAATTCATTCACTGATTCATCTTGGTTGTGTCTGAATTGGTTGCTATCATTTCTCATATAGGTCGTGGTTGTAATTTCTATTAATAATATTTAGTAACTATATAGTTTCAATATGTGTTGTAGTAATTATATAATATGTTAAATTTTAATATGAGAATTATCATTTTTACATGAGGGTATTATGTTGGGTTTTTACCACATAATGAGTTAATGTGATTTGTTTATCAATAAGTTAATGGTTGTATTTAAATTATAAATATATTTCAATTCTGAAAAATAATTTCATTACATGTAATATTTTTGATAAATCTATAATACTATGTTTTATAAACCTGTAATTAACACCTTTTGTTTCTTTTACTCTTTTATGGGTTCACTATAAAGTCTTGGAAAAATTATATCATGTGTATAAAGAACCTCCTTGTGTGTATTTAAGTGGCCATGTAGATAAAATTATTATGATAACATTATTGTACATTGTTATTATTTTCAAATAACGTAAATATATTTAGAGAATTACTTGGATGAATAAAATAAAAACCCAATATTAAAAATGAAGAAGAAGTTAATTTCTATGAAAATTATAAGAATCATTGGCCTTTATAATAAATTGATAATTAATTTGTATGAAAATAAATATTAATTTTATTATTTGAGGTATTCTGTGGAGAATTGAATTTATAATGGATATTATTAATTTTATTTTTGATGACACTTATAATGATCTGTCAATATTTAACAAGAATAATTCCAAAAAATAGAAAATGTTTTATGTGAAATACTAAAGTAGAATAAAATATTGATTGATGGAATGTTTTGTGTTTTGAATCTATATCTTGTTATATTTTAAAAAGAAAATATTTATGGAGATTGTAACAATATTCTAACTCAAAAACTAGTTGAACACCCAAGTAAATATTGCCTCCAATGGGAATCCCAGCTCACTCTCATTGGTGTAGTCATCCTAGAGCATCTTCCCAGTAATTTCATAATGGCTTTTGAGTGGATTGGTTAGTTAGAACCCAAGTGGAGTATTTACTGATAAGAATATAGGCATGTGTGGAGATTATCATCTCAAGTGAGGGATTTAATGGGAAGATGATGGTTAATTTTATTGACCGCAGTTTCTTTAGTTAATATTATAGTTTTTTTCTTATTATGAATCTATTAAGTTATTCCCTATTATTTTATATCATTTTCCTTTAAAATAATCTAGAGTTATTCAATATCAAACATTACAAACTACCCCAAATCTAAATGAATAGTGGTATAGAAATCCATTATATTCTAACCATTGGATAGATTAGTATGAATAAGATTAACCATATTTTTAAATATATGTATTTTGGTTAATAATGTTATAGTTGTTTCATAAACACAATATATTAATAGAGTTATTGAATGATTAAAAACCTATTTTTCATCAAAATGTATATTTTAGCAAGTTATTTACTATTTATATAACAAATTTATATTGAAAGCAATTTAAAAATTAAATAAATAAAATATATTTGTAATATATATAATCATCTATAAAATAGTTATCTAATGCTATTAATAATGATAAAATCATTGAAATCTTTAAAGAGAGTATTTTCAGAATAATTTTCTTTTGTTGAATGTTATTTTATCACAATAAACCAAATAATCCATCACAAATTAATGGTTTTAATGAAAATTATAAATTATTAATTAAATTAAATATTTTATTTTTTTATAGTTTTTTAAATTTATTAAAAAAAATATTTAGCTTTTTGCTTGAAATGAATTTTTAAAAAATCACATTTTATTGAATTTTTTGATGCATGTTTAAAATTAATATCTTGAAATTAGAAAATATGTATCTTGTAAAGTGTATTAATTTTTTGAAATCATAATAATTAATATAATTTAACATCATCAACATATGTTTTTGTTATAAAAATTAGTAAATATAATAAAACTTTATTAGAACCATTAAGGTTGAAAGGGTTTACGCATGGCTAAACTAACAGATAAGGGTAAGAATGTAACATAAACATTTATTATTCTTATTTTAGGAAAAAATTAAACTTTAATTTATGTTAAATTCAATTTTTTGGCTAATGTCTTCAATTTCTTGTTAATGTGACCCTATATTATTGAAATCATTTATGTAATTGAACATGTGCCCCTCCGCTCACTTATAAAATGGATCATAGTCCCCTCACAAAATAAAAAAATAGTTCCTTTTAGATCATCCTAACCCTAACAAAAAACATTCCTATATTCATTCATTTCATTCATGATCCCGTATTTAACCCCCTAATACTAATCATTCTTGGCTTAAGGTGTAACATAAAGAGGTCTCTTGAAGAAGAGGTGTAAAACGTAACTGAGCTCTTTTGATTTTACTTATAATAAAATCGTATATATTCTTATTGGATAAATCATAATATAATGAATCCAACATCATAAATATACTAATATTATATTATAATGCTGGAAAAACCAATTTCATACCTCCATTCCATTAAATGGGAAATGAAATTATAACTGATGTCTACGTTGGACTAAAACCTCCACATACTGATTTGATTCATTTTCCATCACCATATCTCATATTTTGTTGTTATAATAGATTTAATGTCGGTATTTGATAATTATATTATAATAATTATTTATGGGAGGTGATTTATTATATAAAATAAATGCCTTCCACCCATTTAATTATAGAAAACATCACCCATGCATTCATAAACTCTACCTTCACCATGATGTTGTGTAATTAATATTTCATCATCGATTTCATTGAGGGGATATAAAATTGTATAGAAGGACTAAATAATATAAATAAAACGTTACTATAATTCTAGATATTATTAAACTAGTATTAAAGTCACAATTACTGAACTACTAAACAAAAACATTAAAGAAAAATACTTCCCATTATATTTTGGATTGTTTTTAATTTGAAATAGGGGTTTTCAAGATGAGATGGTAATTTCCTCAGGAAATATTTCAGTGATATATTAAAGGTATTTTGATCTTTAGTACTATAAATTTATGAATCTTATGATTTATTATGGATATATTCGGATTTCACCATCTTTATTCCCTCCATATATGATTTATGATTATGATGAGGAAATATCAATGAAGATAGTTTCCCTTTCAACTGGTTATGCATGGATGAAATGATTTACATTTTCATGACCATGTGGTAAACATATTAACATATTATGAATAAATTAATGATGGTTCTATTTTTCCCTCTAATTTATTGGGTAATGAATAATGTTTTAAGAGCTCACTGGTTATATAAGAGGTCATGCCAAGCACAAAACAAGGTACATTGCTGGTTATCCCAAGGTCAATATAGGGTACGCTAGAGGTTATACCATGAAAAACATGGGTACAATTGTGGTTTTCAAAATCCTAACATCTGATGAATGTCTTTGTGGGTATTTAGGATATAATATATTTAAAATTTGGATTATTCCAATCATTATTTCACTCTTTTCTTGCATGATTTTTGGACAATTTTTTACACTCATATATCATGTTCTTGGATTCATTTATGTTTCATATATTATGATATACCACGATATACCCTATTTATATTGATTATGATGTATTAGTTTATAGGTATGATTTTTAAATGTTAATATCATTTTCTTGTACACAAATTCCCATGATATGATTAAAAATGACTGTCGATTGATATCTCTCTAGTTCAACCTTACTGATTATATAATCTCACCATTTGTTAATTTTTCATTTCCCAAAATATAAGTAAATGATTTAATTATATAATTTATAATAAGGATTCATGGTGTGATTAACTGATATGGACATAATTTATATATATTTTGTATTAGTTGTTTGTGTATAAAATTTTATAATGACAATAAACCTATATGGGTTCGGAATGGATTATAATTATATATAATTATTATTTCATCAATAGGATTGAATAATTTTGCATTAAATTCATGTGTAACCTCATACATATTTAGGGAGGATATCAGGTGGGGATAATACATGTGGTGTAGGGTTTATATATAATACATGGCGGATAAGATTATTTGAAAATTCCATTCAAATTAAAACTCACCCACACCTTTCGTCCGCAATATTGTTCGAGGGTCCCAACATACAAATTCATTTTATCACGGAAGAACATTATTGTTCAAATTATGATTATTATGGGACCATTAAGGTCATATAAAGAGGATAATTATAGGATTGGGATGTCTAGATTGTGTACACAAATTTCTATATAGAATATAATTTAAGGAGTGCATGTGGGCTATACATAGCTGGTCAAGAGAAAATGGTACATATCGTAGGTCGACTAATAGTGGGAATTGTAAAATCCTTAAAGGGTATGATTATTGATTTTAGAAATAAATAATATTGTAAATGAATGTATCCAAACATTGTAGTATTGGTGTCTATGCTATTCACAGTAGGTAGATTGATGACAATATTGAATGATCAAATTCTTTATGAGAATACTAAATACATCACATATTATATGTCATGTGACTACATTAAATAAATTAGATTAGGTAACCATATGTCATATGATTTATCTATGAATAAAAAAAGAGAATATATATATTAAAAATTTATTAATTTTTTGTAATGTTCACTATAATATATGAATCCATAGAAGATGATGTAGGCATTGAAGTGGATGGAGATTTTTGTCTCAAAGATCATGCTCATCGATGTAAAAATGATCATTCATATATTCTATGATGATGGAAAAGGGGAGTATTCTATTAAGAAGATGAAAGATGATGCAGTTCAATTATAAAATCTGATAATCTAATTATCATGTCTCATGTAGGTGTAAAAAAATATGTTGTTGGTGGATTATCTATCGAAGAGGATAGAGGTCGAATAAAAAATAAGAATCATTTAATAATTAAGGAATTGACATAAAAAAATTAATATGGATAATATTTTATGGAGTTAGGAATGAATTTTTTTAGTTTATTTAATTCCATGAGTAAATAGAGGAGGATACTCAATGTATATTGATTGATGCAATTTGATATCATGATAATTATAATAGATGATTTGAAACGAATGTATCACCTAGACCTGAATCACCCGTTCTGGTCTAGAGTGCTACATGACCTTGTATAAGTCTACACATTAGTAAAAGGCTTTATAACGAGAGGAATGGGTCCAAATAGTGGCATGAGGAGTCTATAACATCAATAAAAATAATCATACACTATAATCACACCAAGTAATAAAAAACATTTCATATCAGGATAGCATAAATAAATACACTATAAAAAATGAAATGTAATTTATAAAAAATAAATAATCAAAAGTCTCCAAATCTGGTAAGTTATCCATTGTTTAATAAGAGATAAAAATAAACTATAAAACTATTTTGATATTATGCTAAGAACACATTCATTTCAACTATCCTCTATGAGTTACCCACTCAGATTAGGGACAACGTCCCATTTCACTTTTTTGGATCCCTTACCAGGAAAATAATATGCACTTAAAGATGAACAAGAAGTGTATGATAATAATCTTAGTAGGATTCCACCAATGAATCCTTAAGATGAATTTCATATTTATATAATGGTTAATTTCCTAGAAGTATGTAAGTTTATAGATAGGATACTAATAATTCATCATGAAATTATCTGATAAATAGTCTTCCAGAAAAACTAGTGGAACCTACTTCGACTCCATGTCGTAAGTAATATATCATTATTCATCACATGTTAGAACACACATCAAGGCTAATTCATGTATCCGAAAAAATCCCATAACCATCAAATCCATAGTCCATTAATC
Organism: Viscum album; assembly: GCA_963277665.1. NCBI lineage: Eukaryota > Viridiplantae > Streptophyta > Magnoliopsida > Santalales > Viscaceae > Viscum > Viscum album. The sequence goes on along the minus strand of OY728129.1, from coordinate 1,158,738,651 downwards.
AAGGCCATCATATCCCTTTATCATCATCATGTTAGGCTCTAAAGTGACAACACCCAGGATCAACCATCGGTCAGGTCACATGAACGTTTCAACGAATCCACTATATAAATTCAGAACATAATGTTTTCATACCATGTCATGGTCTCTAGGTATGGCCATCTTCATCAACAACACTTATCATAAGTACCTAATCCCTTTTAACATCTACTGATTCCCCATTTCTATCCAAAATTCCTACGAAAACCAGTTTGTCAAATGATTTTCCTAGAATGATATAATGATTATAGGAATTTAAAATAACTATATTATCTCTCTCACACATAGAGTTTTTCAAAATTTTCAATAAAAATAGTTTCTCTGGTTGGATATTAATATGAAACATTCATTAATCGATTCACCACAACCCCTAAACATTTTTAACCCTTTGGGTCCTAGGTAACCCCATAATAAATTCCATTGTAACCATTCCCAAATTCAACATAAGAACTAGAAGAGGATGAATAAAATGACATATTAATTAATTCTATACCTTTATCCTATAATATATAAGACAATGAGAGACAAATATTTTGATGTCCCTCCTCATACCCAACAACTAAAAATACCATCTAATCTCACAATTCATATTCAACGTTACATGGTTCACTTCCAACAATAAATCATGATAGTACCTCATCATATCTCCCCTTATAGTAACAAAAACCAGAACTCTTTCATCAATAGTTATCATGTCATATCCATGTAAGGTTTATCTTATAATATGTTTTTCTTTCAATCCAACAGTTCTAACATAACTTTTCACATAGAATATGATGGTTTTATGGATTTCACCTAGTACATAATTGAAGGTGTGACAAAAAGGTGGATATATTCCATTATCCCTAGGTCCTTAGATAAACCTACCTTCCATACACCCAATAATACAATCAACTACCACCATTTTGTGAGAATGGTCACCATCCATGTGATTTACTCCTATCTTGTGAATTTAGGCACTTGATTTTTTGAACCAGGTCACATGGGGTTAGCTTTTCATAGGGTTCTCCTCAGGAAATATATTTCTAGAAACATAATATTCTTCACCAATAATGGAAACTGTGAGCCATATATCACCAATGTAATAATATCATTCACTTTATCCAGTCTTTAATCATAAATCATTTCCATTGAAACATATGGACAAACATAAGACAAAACAACTTCATCCTCATATCCAAATAAAACCACATTAGTAGTATTCATCTGCCGAACCACGCATCCCAAGGTATTAAATCATATAATCATAGGCAACATATAGAGGGACAAATGCACATAATCATCATCCAATTCTACCTCTACCGAGACCTTATCTTAATCCTATCATAAATAAAGGAAACTTATCCACAAGAAGGCCCCACAAATGTTTTTATGAATCTCTATAAATAATAAGCACTAATAGATACCAACCACTCGACAATGGATTTATTAAAAACTAACATTTTTGTCCCACACTTTCTAATGAAAATGGTAAATATTAAATGGAATCTAATGAAATATCATGACATTACTTTACATAATACACTATAAATATCATCAGATTCTCAATAAATTCCCCCTCATATGGTATTTATCCAGTGCACAACCCATCAAAAACACTATAAAGAACAGTTTTCATTCATAAAGGAAAAAACAAAAAATATTTGACAACAAATTCAACAACATGCCCGAAATCATTTCACTAGTCTTCATTATTAAAATCGTATAGTTCCAGGATCCTTTCGACTGATAACTCCAAAGGCATTATAGATTAATATCTAAGTAATATATATTTTATGATGCTTCAATCCCACAATATACCACCTATTTTTTTCATTCCAATGAATTAGAAATGGTATTGTCTAACTACACATCCAATATTTTATTTCCAGGATATAACCACTTCCAATTTTTTAAATCAACTTATCGGGGCCCCTTTCTTGGACTAAAAGTTTGGTTAAACTAATGATGAACTACATACAGTATAAAATGAATTATTATTTGATCGAAATTTCCAAATTCAATTGTGAACTAACCCTTGGGAACCAAATTACTCATTGAACTGACTATCTAGGACTATAAATCACCCAAAGGCCACAAATATTGTTGAACCATTAATGATCAAGAATTAGAACTTATAGGGATCATAAACTATGCATAAAATACTATTCCCCTACATCCACATCCTCAACTATATTTCCACTCATGGAAATGGAAAAATGTATTCATAAAACTTTTAAGGATTTTAAAATTATATCCTTTTAGTAATTGTTAAATAACCTTTGGTCATAAAATTTATTCAAATTATTCTCACTCCTAATAATCATCCTATGAAACTCATATCCACATCTCAATAGTCCAGGAGACAACACACATCAATACATCGAACACATGGGTCTCTTTCCTATTGAAAACTAACCTAGATTAACCATTTAAGGTGGTTTAAGATTCAATCTAGGATTATATATGAATCAATATCCCATTTTTGTACAATACTCACTTTAGTGAGGCAGTGAAAAAATATTCTTTCCGCCCAACATAATGGAAACAACACTTCCAAGTATCCAAATATAGTATAAGATCCATGAAAAATATTTCAACTTCTAACCACAAACCAAAAGGGGGGATACTCCTTGAACAATGCATTGGAACAACTCCACTAACATCAAGAACAAACAAAGGATACCATCCCTTCAAACACAACCCACATTAAGTATTATGATAAAAATTCATTCAGTGGTGTCTCACAAGAATATCATAAAAAGTTGACATTTATGGGCCAAATGGGCATATCAAAATCCAAGATTACTAAAAAATAAATTTATAACCATTCAAATTCCATTTGTAACCAAAAAATCATACAACATATTTTTTGAAAACACTTCAAAACCTTTTTAATATAGAACCCCCATTTTCACTCGAGTGTCTATAGAAAACCAATCATTTCATTTTACACCGTTTCACCCCGATAATGTTAAATTCCATCTAAATATCCCAATTCCAATTTCGTTTGAACAAATTGGTAAAAATCCATATATTATCCTTGTTTTTATGCCATTCTATTTCAAAACTATATATCAAAAACATTTCTTTACTTATTGACATTACAAAATCCCTTTAAAATCCAAAATACCTTGACAAACAATTAACACATTTTATTCCAAGTTTATTTTCTCATTTTTAACCATAATAAAGTATCAATAAAAAATAAAAAACAAAGATATAATCTATTCATAATACTTATATCCTACTCAAGGCCATGGTATATACCATAAATATTTTCACACTATTCACATTATCATATATGTATAATAAGGTACAACTTAATCAAGGTCAAATAATTAAGTGTAATCAATAATATATCAAGTGGAACAACATACAAAAATTTTAACTAGGAAATAATTATATAAACTTTCATCTATCACAATAAATAATATGCATGAAAAATATACATGTGCGACTTCTCCAGAATCATGAACGCAAAAAAGTCCCATAAACTGTAACATCACAACAGTTTTGAGGAAAAACATTAAACTATAATTAAACAATTAGTAAGAGAAATACCTCCACTGTTAACTCATAGGTCAACAATATAAGAGTTATCCAAGAATATACAACACTCCCATAACTGAGTTACATACAATATATATCCTCTTAACCTTTCCACAAAATGATCCAAGATGAAAGAATAGAAAACCTCCATTGATACGACAAAGTAACATGTTTACCATAAAACACATGATATGGTTTTATGTGAGACATTACCTATTAAGAATATACTTGTATGGAAGTTTCTTATAAAAAGTGGTGAGGGTTTTAATAGGAATAGTGGATACTAATGTTTGTATAAAATAAATAAATAAGGAGAATTTAGGGGGTTGGAGAAGTAAAATAAAAGAAACAAACATAAGAAGAGTTGTTACCTAAAAATCCAGTAACATCCTTTGTTTTGAACCAAAAGGATTCCGTGAAGTTACTTATTCCTAGTGTAAGGCTTATAAGAGGAATAGAGGGATGTATGGTGCTTAATTTTTAAGAGTTTGGGCTACCTAAGAGGCTTGAGGGTTGTGAGAAACGGGTTAGAGGATAGGGCTTTTTAAAAGGGGGGAGTAGGGGCTCTTTAGGAATGTTTGTAAATATTATTTTATTATATATAGATTTTCAGTTTCTAAATTTCCAAAACACATTAAAGTCTAAGAAAAGATGACTCGTGTTAGATATAAAAACATCTAATAATTATTGGAAATATATTGGATATTGTTTTAATTTTTTTTAATTTCCTTTCTTTAAATTATTCTTTAATTAGGTAAACACTATATCATTATTATGTCAAAAATAATTTTAATTATTTGATGTCTAAAAATTATAGAAAAAACCATGATGTAGGAAATATTTTTAGATTTCAAATGAATATTTAAAGCTGAAATGATAACATATATAACCCATCATAAAAATTATTTTACTAAAAGATATATGTTTATGTTATTTTTGTCTATACTTTAAATTAATTAATATAGAGTGTGATTATCACACCCATGTGGCTCCATGGGGTCCCAAAATCGACCTAAGGTTGACCATGGTTGGACATGTATCAAAAAAAATTAATAGGACACTTGTTATGCTAATTTAATATTATTATAAATTTTTTTGTTTACCCTTATTTACCATCTTTAATTTTTAAACATGGTAAATAAATTATTTACTAAAACAATTCATAATGTCTAAAAATAAAAGATACACATTTACACAATTTGGAACTCCTGATTCTAAATATTCAATCCATTTTTCTAAATTCAAAACATATAAGCTGTAGAAATTAAATTAAAATTAATTTTCATAGTCATAACAAAAAAATGTTTTTAAGAAAAAGAACTCTCCAATGATTGACACTTTTTTATAACCAGTTTAAATGTGAAATTACATCCTATGGCCTGAATTATATGAAATGATAAAAATACAATATGATGATACTTTAAAACAACTCAAATATATATTTTAACACTATAAATTATTTCAATATAAATTTGGTATGTCGTGGGGTACTCGAACTCTGTGTTGCGTGTAACGTAATTTACTGAATTTCATTGAAGAGATAACAAACTATGAAATATTTTGGTTTTATATTCTCCCCTAATTCCATAAATTTCATCCTAGGAATTTTAAATTTATCCATAAAAATAAATGTTTAAAATTAGAAAAATACATTTTTGGAAACCCCACATCGGAAATTTGGTTAATGAAATTTAGTCTTAATAAAAGGGAAAGAGAAATGAAAAAGTCACCACCAATTTATTATATTTATCATAAGAACATTGGTGTAAATTAGAGATATATAATTGGAGGAAAATTTTAAATCATTATATGGATTGATTGAGGTCATCAATCACAAAAAAGTGTAAAATTGAGGGCCTCAAATCCATCAATCTGTGATGATTTAAAATATCACCGGTTTAACAAACCGTAAGGTATTAGTGTAAAACATTTTTGGTTTTAATATCTCATCTCGAATGTTTGATAATTAATTTAATAATATAAAAAGTTGAAAAATATATACATGGAAATTAATGTTTCATCATTCAACTAATTCTTACCACAAACACATCTTTCACTCCAAAGGATAATAAAATTCAAAAATATTCTATTTATCCTAATCATATAGGGTCTCAAAAGTAATGAATTTATAAATCCATTGTCATAATATTTAAAAAACAACCTTATACAAACTAGGACATCACGTAGGGAAATGGTAGGTGATGAACCCTAGTCCCCCTTCAGTTGCGCATTCAAGTATTGCAGCCATGCTGGACGCGACGAGTTGTCGCCCAACCACTAGGTTGTCCTTTTTATGACAATCCAAAAAAAATATTAAGAAATGATTTAACATTAATAATAGTATCCAATGTAAAACTTAATCTATTCCATTCTTTAGACTTATCCCCAATACTTTGTCCGAACTCATAGTCCAAAATTTATTAGGAAGATCACATAACAAACATGTGAATATATTCATTGTGTATTCCTTTAAAATGTGGTAATAAAATTAAAAGCCAAAAAACCATATATGAATTGGTATGCAATGACTTATTCCTTCTGTAAATCATAAAATACTGGATATACACCTCAAATCCAAAAATGTTGTAATCACTAACAATTATAGAATAAAAACCATTAAATAGTTCCATGGTCGTCAATAATATCCAATATAATTTATCCAAATCAATAATCTCTTATTCCAAAATCAACACCACAGTATCAGGACTATATTAATGTTTATATTTTCATTAACCATATATTTTCCAAAAATGTTTAACTTGTTGTTGAGTCACTTTTCATGGTACCAAACAAACTCAAATCCTTGATGAAATAGTATTGTCTTACAATCCTTATATACACCATAATTACAATAACCAGTATATCGTTGATACAACATTCAAATGACATAATTATTTAAAATCAACATAAGGAAACTAGTCATTAATCTTCATCTGTGGTAATATCATAACATTATTATCATCCAATAACATCATTTTTAGTATACTCAGATGATTGTCACTTTAATCTGTGTAGTGTACCAACCCCTTTTAGATAAAGCATTGTACATTTGAAACCTTTTTCTAACCCTTGCAATCACATACTTAGTGTCCTTTTTCTCTACACATATAAAAAACTCCTATTACCTTCTAACTTATAACAAGGTGATTCTTTCCACAGTTATCACATATGGGAAAATACTTCATTTACTTATTCCCTTTATCCATCTTTATATATACCATCCTTTTCTTTTCTAGCTACCCTACAAAGCCATTGAAATCAAAGAATTATTTAATTATCTTATCAACACATGATACTATTTATCTATATGATACTAATACATGGAAGACTATTTCCTTTATAAATGTTGACCTAATATGATGAATGATATGTTCCTTCTTACTGTTTTGATCATGCGTATTACTGGAGTTCTAATTCCATCTACTGGGCACCATTTGTAAACAATGGCCTACACTAGGATATTTTATGAATCAAAATGAATAATTCCAAACATTTAAAATATCTAAGATAAATTGAAATTATTATGAAAATAATCTATAGTCATAAAAAAAAATTCTTTGAAGAAGTATTGGCTCATAAATCCTTCATAATGGATTGCAATGAAAATGTGAATTATCATAAGCATATCCCTTAGGAGGTTCATAACCAAGAGTGCAGAAAGCCCATTGTTGGGTACCAGGAAACCCCATTTCAAGCTTGAAACACTTTTTTAGAGTTTTCACTCCTAGTTACATCTTTTCTAGAGCCGCCTCTACCTGCTTGTGTCCAGAGACGTATGTATTTCTTGAAAAATTCACATTATATCAACATTACCCAAATTCTAGGATGTTATTTTATACTGATCCGAAAATTATATCTTAGGGTAATATTCTCTAATAAGAGTTTTTCTAAATCTAGTTTATAAATTTATTTCTAAAAATCCTCTAATACCAACTGTAACACCCCAACCCTAGTTACCCAAAGTCAGAGCATTATTTTAATTCATTGGCATGATTACGAGGAATCAACTCTAGAAGGAGCGATCATTTTAGCAGTCCTGGAAGATATATTAGATACTTGAATGTTACGTTACATTATAAAATGAAAAAAAACAACAACATTTTCTCCATCTACCACATTAATATTTCTTATACTGTCATTGTAGGCTAGTCATAAAATAATTCTTCACATCTTGGAAAAAATTAAACATAGAAAGGGGTTAGCTCAAATTCTTAGTAAGGGTAACAATATAGAAAATCAATTCATAAATAAGCATAATCAAATAAGGAAATGTATAAAAATAAAAAATGACTTTTAAGCTTAAACTTCAGAATAATAAGGCAAAGATTAATCAAATAATTCCATTTACATATACACATGGATATTCTACTAGTAGAATATTCACATTTAATATCAATAGCTAATTTCACAATGGAAGAATACATAATGTTGGACATCATAACCACATTGTCAAGGCCTCATGCCAATACTAAAAATAATATTTTGTCAAGGCCTTATAGAAAGTCACTAGTTTGTCTCATGAGACCTACCGATGCATCGAGGAGATATAACGGGCTCCAACCATCACTTACTAACTCCAATGAATTCCTCATATTAACATGTTAATACATAACATAATCATTCATATTAAAACTATAATATAAAATGTCAATACCTTAACAATAAATCGAGAATGGTATAAAAATATAACATTTCTAGTAGATCATATCCTAACTCGTTCAATACTATATTGAGGATTGTATTTTTAATAAATCAACCTAAGTCATAAATAATATCCAACAAGAAGTTAACATACATGAAAATTATTAGTAAATATCATTGAGAAAAACATACATTTTTCATGAAAACATTTAAATGTAACAAAATTTATAAAGGAAGAAATTTTAAGGACATTTTATAATCAAAGTGTTCCATTCAACATTGAAAATATTGTAATAATTAACATTTTAAAACATTCATGTCCATATAAATAAATCCTTTATAAACCATTTTGAAAATAGGAATATTAATTAGAATTAATTAGAAGAATAAATATTTAAACCGTTAAAATTATATTTTAGTTGAAGATCCCCTTACAACTAATCATTTTGAAGACTCCTTTATCTAACATGGACATGGATAATAATTATTTACTTGTAAATACTTACACATAAACAATCTCTAATAATAATGATATAGTGGAATTAATACTTACCTTGTACTTTTCTTTGGTCGTGGGTATGTTAACCTCATGTGTAATAGTTAAATAATTGTTATTAAATTATAAAAGAACCACATACATAAATATTATATCCTATATGATCTTATAATATTTCTAAGTTAATAATATTTTTGTGATATAATTGTTTCCAGTGTTAATAAAATCGTTTTCCTTTATATGTATTACTACGTAAGTCAAGTTTATTATTTATATGATGTATTTGATTCCTATCTAGTATGATATAATATTATTAAATATTATTTTTAAGTATCAAATGAAAATTCTTCTTGAATGGTTATGATGGGGAATGAATCTCGTTGCGTTCGTGGGGACGGTAATCCGTACATACACACGAACACTACTTCCATTTCATTTTTCTTTTTTAAAAGGATAGAAGAAAAAATGATACATAGGTATATTATTATTCAAGTATAATATAATACTTTATATATTTAATGTATATTCACTAACAACATCCTTTATACATTCCATGTATGGTATGAATGAGTCATATCTGTTGGATCGGGTTATACCAAATAAACACAAGAAGGGGGTGAATTGTGTGTATTTCAATTTAATCACAAGATTGTGATCTGCCCATTTATATTTATTAGACTGATTAAGCCGTGGAAAATTAATAGCAAAGGACTCACGATGTATAGTGGTTTCGAAAATAAAAGGCCCCTAGTCTACTCCACCAACACTCTCCTCCACGAGCTTTGTGATTTTCACTATCTAGTCCTCTTATCTACAAACCATTCCACAACTGAGTGAAGGATGTTGAAAACTTTACAACATTAATTATAAAAAGAGAATTCTGGTTCATACTAAGAACCTAACACGTGGATTTTTGTGAGAATCTGGTCACACAAATTAAAAGTGTATTGGTTCTTTGAAATAATTTAATGTTGTTCTTCACAATTGCAATAGCACACAATTGACAGTCAATGGATCATCATCTACTAAAATAATGATCTTCAAGAAGAAGTGTTCGGAGTCAATCCAGTTTTAGTATATGTTTAAATAGGATTCCTAAATTTAACAACAGTTGATGCACAAAATTTATTATATGTAGAATCGTAAAATCTTCAATCAAGTTTCTTCTTCTTCAAAAAATAGAGTTTGATAGATCATGGTAGCAGCATATCTGTAAAAAGATAATCTCTCTATAAATTTTAGCAGTGAAACACTCATGAATATTTTCTTATCATCACATTCACAATGATCTATATCTTATTCACTGTAATTGATAATAACAAAAATATATAAAATAAAGACAATCTTTTCATATTCAAATTTAGATCAATTAAAGTTTCCTATAGAATCACAATATTCAAATATTTGAATAACAGAGTAGTCATAACCGCCTATAAATTCTCCATGAAAATATTCTCTAAAATAAATCCTTTGAATCATAAATTAACGACTTTCAATCAGTCAAAGATGCACATTAGATTTGGGCTTTTAGCCAGGCTTAAAATCAGCCTGATAATTCACATACTGGATATTACTTGATAATTCCTTGTTTGAATCTATAACGCCAAAAGTATGGTTGAACTGCATAGAATACACTCTCTAAATGTAAGCATCACAACGTAAGGTTCAGAACGTAAGTTTGATAAACCAAACTTATCTCTTCAACTATCAAATTTACGGTATATATCCTACTTTTATCAGCTTCTAAATGTAAGGTACATGATCCATATTTTTAGAGAAAACATATGTTTGTACACAAAATTATGGCTTAAGTACCATACATTTAGGATACAAACATAACATTCAATAAATTTTTGATATCCCAAATGTACGATTCCTTCTAAACATAGGGTTCTACATCCATAATTTTCTGATATCCCAAACATAAGGTTCCCTAAAACTTAGGGTTCTTCCTCGACAGTATTATAATAACCTATGGTTTCTTAACCATACTTCTCTGATAACCCATAAGTGATACTTTTCATCCATATGCTACACACCTTAACTTAGGGAATGAATATTGTTTCCATAACATGCTATTATGACTTCTGATCATGTAGAGTACGAACAGGGTATCTAGAACACGCTAAAGTGATTTCCGAACACATAGAGTAAGAACAGTGTTTCTAGAACATGCTAAAGTTATTTCTGAACACTTTGTCAATTATTCCATGTGGATTAAAACACTTAAATATTATTATTAAAATTTATAAATTAATTATATTATTTTTGGGAAATATACTAAAGGTAAAATCATTAGTATAAAAATTAAGCATATATGTGGACATCAAAATCATCACAAAGAGATGGAGTGTGGTTATCAACAATATCCCTCTTAATAAAATAGAGTGTTGTTGAAGACCACACATGTTCAAAAATCTCCCCCTTTTTTATGACCACAAAACCCACGAAATAACTGATAAAAATCATCAAAAATTTATTGCATATAATTTATAATTTTTCATAGATAAAAACAATATTTTATTTTAATCAAATTATTTCAAAATTTTTATATTTTCTCCCCCTTTATAATTTAATATATTATATCCTCTTTTATAAATAATAAATTTTGTGTTTATCAAAAAAATCCGAAAAAATGATGTGTTTATACATATTTCTCCTCCTATTTGTGATATCAAAAAGAATGATAGAAGAAAGAATGTTACACAATTTAATTTAGAAAAAAACATAAGTAATTTCTATGATAAAATAGTTATCTATATTTTAGTATGAATTGTTATGATTCTAACCAGGACTGTATAGTAAAACAAATTAATGGAACATAAACATGTGATTTAAATATTAGTTATTGAAAATATAATTACAAGAATAGTAATGATAATTAGAATCAATGATGGGATAAAATGGTTTGAGGAATAGGTTTCAGAGCCTCTGAATGATTTCCTTGAGCTCTGACATCTGTAATATCAACATTTTTATCAACCATCACCTTACTAGACTATGAGATATCTTCCTTCCTGACTCAGATGAATGTATTCAATCATATTTAATCAGAAAAACTCACGGTGCCTATCTTCTTTTTTCATAAAAAGTGTTAAATTATCAGTAAAATGATTCAGAAAAATTCTAATTCCAGGTTCATTCAAAGTCAACTACTCTATAAGATACTTCTGATTGTCTAAAAACACATATAATGGAGCACTATTTCATTGAATGCCCTGAATTCTGTCATTCATATTGCTCATAGAAGCTGTAATGGCCTAAAACAATTTGATCAGATCTAGTGAAACACCTGATGTACCGGCTTCACTATTCCTGAAAACTATGAATTGTTTCTCCATGAATGATTTAATCTTTAGTAAATAAGAATTCATCAGCATTTCATATTTGAGATTTTAATCTTCATCCAACACTTCCATAATGAAATTTTATACTTCTTTCTTAGAAACAGAGCTTGCTTTCAATCTTTGAAATTTTAGATGACCCATTTCAAAATCTCTTTATAATGAAGATTTTTTTGGATTGAACTTTATTAAATTTTAGAATTAAATCCTCCACATAATTATTATCATAATAATAATCACATTGTTCTTTATTTTCAGTCTGAGATTCTACTGGATTTATCAGTGCTAGAGGTAGGGATTCAGCATCTGACTACTCTTCATCATTCCTCGGTTTTGGCTTCTCTATAGATATTTCCTTTAAGTCCTTTCCTGAATCATCCATAGAAAAATATTCACTAATGATTTCTATTTGAATTTCATAAAGGTTCCCAACTTTATTAATATTCAAAGGTTATTCCTCATCCTGAGAATCCACTTTATTGATTTATTCCATGTACGAATCCTCTAAAACTGGTTCCTCTTGGGCTAATTCCTCTGTAACAATCATTGAAGGCAGTACAATTTTAGATCAAGCCACTTTAACTTCTCAAGGATTTTCAACAGTTTGATGCAAAATTTCGTTTTCTACTTGAGGAGCCACCTCAATCGAAATAACAGTTGGTTAGTTAATTTGTTGTACAATAGATTCTATAATAAATATATAGTTTAGAAGAGGTTCAGTTGTTCTATCATTTTCATGAACAGGTTCCTCATCACCTTGAGATACTATTTACCTTCTCTTATGATGTCCATCATGATATTCCTCATTAGTAGGTGTATAAACTATCTCAAACCGTGTCCTCACTGATACTCCATTAGTTCCAGATTCAGCTACCCCTCCATTTGATTTTACAGGTAGCTCCTGAACACTCTCTTGTACTCCTTCTACTCCAACAAGCATGAGTTTTCCTTTTATTGTGCCATAAAAAACCAATATTCCTTAGTGTTACAACATTGAATATGTTTCTACGGTTCCATCTCTCTCGGGCATCCACCAGCCTTATCATATCTGTCTTAAGTAAAATCTTTGAAATGAACCTTCCAAAGGTATATAAGTTCATCCAATTTTTGGTTGGCTGTAGTAATTGAGATATCTCAACATATATCTTGAAAAAATCATCTTAATGTGACTCAGAAATTGAAACATTATGTATATATTAGGGTATCATCTCTGACATTATGTGTGAAATACCTATTTGCACAAATTTAAATAAAATATTTATGATTGAACTAGATCTTCCACTAACATATTCATTATTTTTGTAGATCTAAATAGAAAATACATAATGTCCTTAGACTTGTGGACATTATCACCAATATTCTTTAAATAAAAATAGAAAACTCTCTCATGAGGGCTGTTTGGAATATTGGCTATCTCTAAAGATGAAAATGAATAATATCTCCCCTTAATTTTAGATATTATTGAACCTTCATCTTCTCCAAAAATGAAATTAAATGATTTAAAAAAATGAATAAGTTCTTACTCATATAAAAAAACTGTATAGTCTCTATTAATAGTTGTCTCGAGTTTTTGAAATGCTAGGGCTTGCCTAAGCAACAAATATGTCTAGTAAAACAATTACAAATCAACAAAATTTCCTTGAAAAATCATTCATTCTACCAAGATCTTTTTCTTGGAATGTCTGGTTTTTGGCTCATAAATCCTTTGTTTTTTTGCCATTGGTCTCACAGATTTATGAAGGTTTGAAATGCTATGGGTTTAATGGTTTAGGTGCATGTATAGGAGAGTGGTAGATGTTATTGGGGTTTAAAAGGGTTAGGAGAAAATGAACAGTTTTAGAGTTGAAATGGTTTTTAACATCCTTGATTCTTATGCCATTACACTCATATTAATTTCTACATTATTTAAAAATAAAAACATATGTGGAAAAAGTTTAAAGAAAAACTGAAAAAAAATTTAAATTGATAAAGAAAAGTAATAATAAAAAGAGATAATATAAACATTGAAATAAATAATTAAAAATTAAAAATTCATTTAAAAATAAATAAACATGGGTCCCCCTTAATAAAATCAAACCTTGTAGTGGGAAGTGGTTTAGTAAAAATATCAGATAATTTAATTTTAGTGCTTAAAAATTCTAATAATATATCCTTTTTAAGAATATAATTCCATAGAAATGGATGACTGATTTCAATATGTTTATTTCTATAATGATTAATATGAGTTGTTGAAATATTTATAGCTCTAGTATTGTTACATAAAATCGGTGTATCATTAAAATTTAGTCTAGAATATATAAGAGTGTTTTTCAACAACAAAACTTGTGAACAAAAACTGTCAGCAGATACATATTATGCTTTGGCTATTGATAGGGAAACAGAGTGTAGTTTCATACTAGATTATAAAACTAAGGATTTACCTAAAATGTGACAATTCCCTGAGGTGGTTTTCTTATATAACCTACCAAATCAAAAGTCTGCATTTGAAAAAGAAATTAAATTACAATCAAATGTTTTTTGGATAGAGAAGAGATAGAAAAATATTTCCGTTTAAATATCTAAAAATTCTATTAACATCACTTATGTGATATTCATTTGGATAAGATTGAAATATAGCACAAAGACACACTGAATACATTATATCTAGCATACTAGCAGTAAGATATAATAAACTACCAATAATACCTCTATATAACTTATTGTTATCTGATTTTCCAATTTCCTCCAAATCTAGTTTTATATTTGTATAGATCAGAGTGGAATATGTTTTGATGTTTTAAAGTAAACATTTTTTTGGTAAATTAATAATATATTTGATTTGATTTAAAACATTTCTAAAATGGTTTTGACAAATTTTATATCCTAAAATAAAATTTAATTATCCCATAATACACATTTTAAATTATTTTTGCGTTAAATTTGAAAACTCATGACTATGTTTTTAGTTTTTTGAACCAAAAATTACATCCTCAATATAAATTTTAAACAAAAAAATATTACAGTTAACATTTCTCTAAAACAATGTTATATCTTTCATCCAAATAGTAAAATCATTTTTAAAATAAAATAACATAATATGTCATACTAGGCTCTAGGAGTTTGTTTAAGGCCATAAATAGAACTCCTAATTTTAAAAATAGAATATAGTTATTCTGAATTTTCAAAACCAAGAGGTTTATCAACATAAATATCCTTTAATAAGTAACATTTTAAAATGGAAGACGTAACATCAACATGAAATAATTTCATGTTTATATGTGACGCATAGGCTAAAACAATCATAATGGCTTCTAATCAAGTTACAGGTGCAAAGGTATCATCATAATATAAACCTTTTTCATGATTATAACATTTATCTACTAGTATTTATTTATTTCTAGTTATTTTTTCTTCACTATCTTGTT
This sequence comes from Viscum album, assembly GCA_963277665.1. Taxonomy (NCBI): domain Eukaryota; kingdom Viridiplantae; phylum Streptophyta; class Magnoliopsida; order Santalales; family Viscaceae; genus Viscum; species Viscum album. The sequence continues at coordinate 1,158,723,199 of OY728129.1, read as the reverse complement.
TATTTCTAAAGATCCATTTGGTTCTTATATCTGTATAGTTTTGATGTCTTTCAAATAAATTCAAAACTTCATTTCTTTTGAATTGGTTTAGTTCTTCTTACCTTACTATCATCCAAAATTCATCAACTAAGGATTTTTATATTGTATTGGGTTTTAATTGGAATAGAAATATAGAAAATTTGAGAAGATATCCTGCATTTCTTCTGGTTTTTATTCTAGTGTCTATGTCTCCTAAAACAGTTTCTAAAGGGGGATTATTTAGGGTTCTATATTGTCTAGGTAGTACACTATTATGTTCTTCAATGTAGTGTTCTTCTGAACTAGACTAAATTTCATTTAAATATTTTTAAAATTCATATTTTATTTTCTCAAGTATCATGGTATCATTAATGGTTGATTCATCAATTTGGCCTTTCCTTTTATTAAAGGGATCAGATTCATCAAATTTCACATGAACTGATTATTAAACAAACCTTGAGATTTTATTTAAAACTCTATATTCTTTAGACATAGCAGAATATCCTAATAAAATTCCTTCATCATTTTTTGGATCAAACGTACCAAGATTGTCTTTGTTGTTTAAGGTGTAAACCTTGCATACAAAAACATTAAATTAATATACATTAGGTTTTTTGTTATTCTAGAGTTCATATGGAGTCTTTTTAAAAATTGGTTTGATTAAAACTCTAATCATTATATAAGAGGATGTGATTACAACTTTTTCCCAGAAATAAGTAGGAAGATTGTATTCATTTAGGTTATTCCTAGCCATTTCGTGAATATTCCTATTAATTCATTCACCAATTATTTTTTTGAGTTGTTCATGGTGCATAGAAGGTGTGTTTAATAGTTATATTTTAGCAGAAAGAATTAAATTCCAGATTCTCAAATAATACACCATGATCACTTCTTAATGAAATTATTTTAGAATCTTTTTCATTTTGAACAGCTTTGCAAAAAATTTCAAATCTATTACAAGATTCATTTTTATATTTTATAAAATAAACCCAAGTAAATCGAGAATAGTCATCAACAAAAACATATACATATATATATATATATATAATTTACTTGCCAAGAATTATATTCATGAAGATCCAAAAAAATCCATATGAAGAAGTTTAGAGGTTTAGAAGTAGCAATTTTTTAAATGATTTGAATGATGATTTGTGCTTCTTTCCAAGTTGACTTGCATCATAGAATCTATCATGTTCAAATTTGAGACTACGGAAATCAGAAACTAATTGTTTCTTAGGTAAATTTTGTAAGGCATATATATTGCAATGTCCATGTCTTCTGTGCCAGATTCAAGATTCCTACATCTTAACAGTTAAGCTATTTACCTTTTATTTACATTAGGAATTTATGTCTAGGGTGTAATCATTATCAATTATGGGTTCTCTAAATTTAATAAATTTATCTTTAAAAATAGAACAACAATTATTAGAAAAACCAATAAATTATCCTTCATCAAAGAGTTGAGAGATACTTATCAGGTTGTGTTTCAATCCTAGTGCATATAGTACTTTTTTGATTGACACTGCATCTGGATATCAAACTCTTCCAATGCCAATAATCATACCTTTGTAATTTTCTACCAATGTTACTAAACCACCATAAAATTGATTTATTGATTTTGAATTTTATTACTTCACATTCATATGACTATATTATCCAATATCCATATAAAATATTTTAGTTTTTCTACTTCTGTGACATGTTTCCGGTAATGGCATTTAAATATGGGTTAGTTTTGGTACCCATATTATATTGGGTCCAGTAGTGTTAGCTAGAAAAGAGATGGGAATCCATACTTTATTTTTTTTCTATAATCAATAGAATATATAAAATTCATGCAACAAAATCTCTCTTAAACTCACTTATTTGCGGTTTCCTTAAATAACAATTTTTACATATGTGAGCTTTTGTTCCATAGTATTTACAAGTTTAACATTTTGTACATGGGAAAAATAGTTCTTATATAGTTTAGGTTTCTCGCCATTACTGCCATTCCATATCTTTCATTTTTAATCACATACATTCCAAGTATTTCATGTAGTATATTTTCTTCTTTTGTAAAAATAAGTGCTGCATTTGGTATGTTTCAGCTTCTGTTTGTAGTGTTTTTATTTTACATTCATTATTTTCACAGTTTTTGTTTGATGAGTTATATTTTTTCAATTAAATCATGATGTTATTTTAGCAGATTTTCTTTTTCTCCTAAAACTAAAGTATAAATATTTTTCAGTTATTTATGTTTCTTTATTAAGGAATCACATTTCTCTTCCAGCATATTACAGTAGGATGCGAGTTTATTATTTTTAAAAAATCTAAAATCATTACTTGATGAGTAGAAAGATTGTACCTCATCAAATTCTTCCATAAATCACATGTTTTCTTTTAGATTGGATTCTTCTTTTTCTAAGTAAGATGTTGATGAGCTGCTGGAGTCTTCAGAAACACTCTAGGTAGATTTCATTGCACTTTTATTTTTCTGTTAATAGAATTTTTTTTAAAAAAGTCTTCCTCTTTCCTCCTATTAATTAACGATAGTAAGGTGTGCCGTGAGCTATCTTTTTTCATTCATAGAACCTGACATTACTTGGATATTTTCCATCCTTTTTGAAGTATTTTATAAATCCCTTATTTTTCAATAGAATTTGCAGAACATTCTAGCTAGCTATGCTAGTTCCACAACTAAATTTAATGAATCAAAATTTTCTGATTTCAATTTGATTTCATTCTTAATTTTTCTATTCATCCTTTGGGCTGTTACTTTCAAGGCAGTTTCTTCTCTCTTGACCAATAAATTATTCTCATTTTCTTCATCTTCCATATCATCTGTATACATCATAAGAGTTCCAATTAACTCTCTTATTTTACAAATTTGACTTGTGATGATTTCTTAGTGGAAACCAAAATTCAATTTCATCTAGGTGGTAGTACTCTTAGAACTTTCAAGGCCTAATCTACTTGTTTGATAGTCTCACCCAAGGATGTAATGTTATTAACCATTTCATTATCCCTTCCATTCAACTGGGTGATACTTTCTCCTTCAAACATTCAGAATGTGATGAATATCAGTTTTTTAGTGGCATACCTCATCTGTCTGACATTGTCAGTTCTTTCATTGGAAACTACAATTTCCTGCCACATTTTGTAAGCCTTTGAGTACTGAGAAACTCTATTGAATACAACTGGTCTATGATGATAGATGATAACATTCATAGATTTTGAGTTTATTTCATACACTACTTTCATATTAGTACTACATGATTCAAGTTTCTCTGGAATCACATAGGGAGTTAGAATTTTTGAGTAGACTCTTTATCCAAGGTTCTTTTAGGAGATGATCATCTTAGATTTCCAGCATCCATAATTTTCACCGGTGATGTAGGGATCACAATCCATTTTCATGCCCTCTCTTGTATCATCCATTGTGCTTTTTATAATCAAAAAACATTCAGCTTGATACAGGGTTATCAAAAGAATGACCTATGACACCAACAATTGTGTTGGGTTATACAAAAGATACACAAGAGTGGGGGGTGAATTTTCTGTATTACAATTTTTTCATGAGATCAGCATCTGTCTATTTTACTATATCCGAATGATTAATCAGTGGAAATTAAATAGAAATGGACACACGATTTATACTCGTTCGGGGAATAGATGTCCCCTATTCAACTCCACCAATGCTCAACTCCACGAGCTTGGTGATTTTCAATATCTTGTCCTCTTATAAATATACCATTTCAAAAATTATTGCAGGCAATTGACATCTTTACAATTTCAGGCTAGATAGAGCCTTCTGGTTCATACACAGAACCTAACACACAACCTAGTATGAGAATCTATTCACTCAAACTAAAAGAGTATATGTTATTTGAAATACCTTCCAGATGTTCTTCACAATTGCAACAACACACAATTGATAGACGATGGATCATCGTCTTCCGAAATATTGATCTCCAGGTAGAAGTGTTCTGAGTTGATTCGGTTGCAGTAGATCATGAAATATAATTCTAAACATTAAAAAAAGTTGTTTCACAAATGATATTCAACATAGAATCGGTAAATATTCAATCTTGTTTCTTCTTCTTCCAAAAATTGAGTTTGATAGATCATGGTAGAAGCATATCTGTAAATCTCAAATGTCTCTGTAAAATGTAGCAGTGAAAAACACAATAATATATTATTCTCATCTATTTCACAATGATATATATCATTTTCACTATAATTGAAAATAACACAGATATATATAATCAAGACAATCAATTTCATTTCAAATTTAGGTAAAAAAAGTCCCCTATAGAATCACAATATTCAAATATTTGAATAATAGTGCAGTCTTGAATCCCCTAAAAATTTCCCCTGAAAATAACCTCTTATAAAGATCATTTGAATCATAAATAAATGTATTTGAATCAGTGAAAGACGCACATTAGATTCAGGATTTTATTCTGGCTTGAAATCAGCCTGATAATTTGCATAAAGACCGTTACTCGATAAAGTTGTGTTTGAATCTCCGACGCTAAACATAGGGTTGAACTGCATAACATAGACTCTCTAAGCATAAGGTTCAAAATGTAAGGTTGATAAACCATCTTCAACCTTCAAATGTACAGTATATAATCCATACTTTTATCAGTTTCTAAATGTAAATAACATGATCCATAATTTTGGATAAAATGTAATATTGTTCACAAAAGTAAGATTGATGAGCCAAACTTTTGAGAAACAAACATAACATTCCATTCTTTTCTCATATCACTAATGTAAGGTTCCTTCCAAATGTAAGGTTATTCTTCTATAGATTTCTGATATCCCAAATGCAATGTCCCTTCCAAAAATAGGGTTCCACTTGCATACTATTCTGATAATGTATTATTCCTTAACCATACTTTTATGATAAACCATAAGAAACAGTTTTCATCCTTACACTACACTCCTCAATGTATGGGATGAATAGTGTTTCATAAACACGCTAAAGTGATTTCTGAACACGTATAGAATTAATAGTGTATCCAAAATATGCAAAAGTGATTTATAAAAACACTGTGAAATATTCCATTTATATTAAAACAATTAAATATAATTTTAAAAATATATATAAATAAATAATATTAATTTCATGAAATATACTCATAGTAAAATCATTAGAATAACAAATAAGGGTATTTGTGAAATTAAAAATCATCACAAAGAGATGGATTTTTGTTCCCAACAATCTTATCTTAATAAAATAGTGTTTTTTGATGAACACAATTGCAGACCAATATCACTTTGAGGGGTGGCAGACTGCCCTTCCCAAAATAAAATTATTGTCAATATACAACATGAAAAGAATAATTGTATGCTATAAAAGATTATTACATAATATTATAGATTAAATAAATATCATAAATATCATATATAATTACACTACCATCATATTGGCCACCATAAGACTTGGTAGTAGAAGATCGAACAATCATCGTTTCGGGAAGAAGTAGTTCGTCGTCCGAAGAAACATTATGTTCTATACCCATTAGATGGAGGTATGTGTAAGTATAGTTCAAATACATCTAATTAAAATAGAATAATAAATTTATGATACTATTTTTGTTATAAAATAATGGAATAAAGAGTGTTTTTGTGGTTGAAGAAGCAAAAAGAAAAGTACTTAAGAGGAGATGTTACCTTTAAATCGGGTAACTCCCACTGGTTTGAGCAAAAAGTCTTCCATGAAGTAACTTCTTCCTAATGTATATATTCTAAGAGAAATATAGGTATGTAGGTATATTAATTGGTTAGAGTATGTATACACCCGGTGGGTTGAGATGTGTGGGAAACAGGTTAGAGGAGGGGGCTTTTTATAAGGGGAGGAGGGCCTCTCTAGGAATGTTTGAAAATATTATTTTATTATATAATGATTTTCTATTTATAAAGGTCCAAAACTCATTAAAGTTGAATCTAAAATGAATAATGTTCAAAATAAAATCATCCCATTTAAACTGTACTTGTTTTGGATATTGTTTTAATATTTATAATCTCATTTATTTAAATCATTATTTATTGTGGTAAACGCTGCATCATTATTGTGTCATAAATAATTTTATATATTTGATGTATAAAAATAAATAAACAAATAACATGATATGGGAAATCATTTTATCTTTCCAATGATTATTTATAGTTGAAAATATAACTTATATAACCCCTTGTAATATTATTTTACTAAAATATATATGTTTATGTAATTTTTGTCATTATATTAAATTTATTAATATAAATTATCATTATCACTATCAAGTGGCTCCATAGGATCCCAAAATAGAACCCAAGGATTCCGATGTGTGGAAATGTATAAAAAAATAGGAATACGATATTTTTTATTGTAATTTAATATTATTGTAATAATATTTGTTTAACCTTATTTATCATATATATCTTTTAACAGTGGTAAATAAAATATTTACTGATGATAATATTCATCATTTATAAAAATAATAATTACCTATTTATATAATTTTGACCTCCTAATTTCAAATATTGTATCCATTTCTCCAAATTTTAAAAACATAAGTGGTAGAATATAATTTAAAATTAATTCGCATTTATAATACAAAAAGCTTGTTTTTAAGAAATAATAACTATAAAAATATTAACACTTTTTTATTTCTAGTGTAAATGTGAAATTAAATCCAATGACCTAAATTATATTAAATGATAAAAATATAATCTTATTATACTTTTAAACCCCTCAAATTTATAATTTAACAACATAAATTATTTCTATTAAAAAAGTAGTTTACAATTAAAATTTTATAGTTTTCACTAATCATAAAAATAATAAAAGTTATCAGAAAAGTAAAAAAAATATATCAAAACTAAATTTTTAATACTTATTTATAAATAATAATTTAATTTCATTAAATTTAATATATAAAAGTTTCAAATATTGTTTTAAAAAAACTTCGCCATAAAAAGGTGGTAAAATTCTATTTTTTAAAAACATACTACTTTTATCTAAAAAATTATTATTTTTCGTATATTATTTCTAAGAAACAAAAAATATGGATTCCAAAATTATATGAAGTATATAAAATTTAAAATTCAGTTAATAATATTCATAATAGATTTTTTAACGGCTAGTTTTGAATGTCGTGGTGCGCATGAACTCTGTGTTTCATGTCGCTTATGTTATTGAATTTCTTTGAAGAGATAATGTACTATGAAATCATTGGGTGTTACAAATACAAGAAATTCTTCCATAACATAGAGTAAATAAATAACTATATTTATATATATACGTACATATATATATATATAACGGTTTTTTTCATGATGTTTAGTAAATTCAAGAATAGAAAACCAATCATGTATCGATCGATCATGCACTATCATGGCTTCCATGATCCATAGTCATTCCAAAATGGGTTCCCTACTAGAAGGGGTGCCTTATATGTTATCACATATTAGATAAAGTGATAATATTAAAATGTTTATTCGATCAAGGATCATATTCATCCATGAATTTGTTCAATTGATATGTTTTTCACAACCATAGTTCATCCTCATGTTAATTAATATGCTGACCATTCCCCCACCTCTACAGGATGGGACATAGGTCCACCACACATATTATAATAAATAAGGTACGTCACAAGGACAACATTCCCCATCTTATACATCGATTCGGGAAATATTGACATCATACCTATGTTGTATCTTCCATACATGAGTGCCACTAATCTAGGTCCCTAATCAAGTTGGGCAATAAGCTTCATGTTCTCCTCCGAACATATCAAATGATACTAACATGATGTGAGGGTCTAATTAAGGTATAATGGGGAGACAATACCCTATGTATTATTACTAAATATATATTAATATATAATAAATAAATAATGTGGAAAAAAATTCAGGAAAATAAATTAGGGTAATCATAGATAAAATTTACATAACATGCCAAAAGAAACATACAACATATACAAATATACAATAGATAATGAAAATAAAAAATCCCAAAGTGGCATATCTATGATAATCTGGGGCTCTGGATCAGTCATTTACACTAATGATCCCACCATGAATCATTGCTGAACAAGTATGAAATGTATACATAAACACACAGACATGAGGATTGTCTGGTTACCCCAATGTAATGTTGGCCCAAACAGGGTCTTAGAATTACTCATTATGTCACCACCAATAGTGTATAAGGATAACTAGTTCAAGAATACAAAATAATAATGTGTAGGTATATCAAAATAAAGTAGTAAAAAATAAAAAAATTACATGTCAAGTCATATTCCTCAAAGACACATAGCCAACCATACAGGCTTCAGCCTAAGCCATAATGTCTCTATACACTATCCATTATATGTATATATACACATAAGAAAATAATTTTCATAGATATACATTCACTGGTGTGGATATGAAGTTCATAACCCATGAATCCACAAGAGAGGATCACATATCATATAAGGGATGTCATGCCTAGAGTGTCATAGCTAAAATCATCATCTAAGGGACCATATTATATATGGATAATAATAAAGAGGGATAAAAGATGTAATCAAGGAATGGTTGACCATAGAGGTTCAATAAAAATAATATTAATAACATATAATGCATATCCCTATGAGTTTGATTGTAATAAATAGGATATGTCCTTGGAATTTGACAATTAATTATTTGAAACCGAGTTCAAGGAGTCATGTCCCCACAAATATTAGATAAAACATGAGATAGATCCAAAATAGGTAACCCTTGTAACCCTATGTATAAGTACATAAATTTTAATCCAATGAGTGTATCTATGGAATTATATTATAAAGAGTAGATATAAATCACATGAATCACTAAAACATACTGAGGAATGAAATTACAGAAATTAACCATGTTCAAAGTCGGTTATCTCCCTATGTAAATGAACAAATGAATTGGGGTTGTTTCCATTGATTGATAATAGAATTATATCAGTAATCCAAGGTTATATCAAGGCTCAAAATTTATATAAAATAAAAGTGACAAATTTACAATAATATGAACCATGAATTTAAAATAATATTTTTCCCCATTTAGTAATCTTGAAAATTTATCATTTTCATATACATATAAATTTTCCATTTCATTAACTAGATACAAGGGTCATTATGATATTTCATGAAAACTAGTTATATAAATTAATTCAATTAATTTAAATAATGTTTCTACATTCTCACTCAAAATTTACAATTTCTATATGAGGTGTGATTCAATTTATTATGTCATTCCAAGTAATTGAAGCCATTAAATTTTATTCATACATGTTTGTGTTCCATGGAGTTTTCATATCTGTTAACATTCCATTTCAAGGTTATGATATCCAATTGAAACATGAATTACTTATTATATCTTATACATTAAACCATTTAGAATAATTATAACTCTTTTGGAAGTTAGACCAAACACGCTGATGGGTGTTTTGGTTTTTAAATTGTATGGGGACACTTAGATATAAAAACAGAACACCCAATGGGTAGCTCACATTACAATCATTTACCTCCATTGAAAATTATAGGTTCTAATGGGAAATTTAAAATCCAAAAAAATTGAAATTGGTTCTATGGGTTGATCTTGGGAAAATAAATGCACAACATAAAATAAATTATTTACAAATAATGATACATTAGGAAAAAAAACTAGACCACACAACTCATTCTTCGGATAATATAATCATCTAATAATGACCCTTGATTTGAGTCAGAATTATAGAAATTACAATATTAGGGAAATGACACGAAAATTGTTTTAATTAGCTCCAATGGATTTAGGATGACCCATGGTTAGATGGAAAATGAAAATAAGCATGAGATTATTTAGATTGACCTTGGGGATAAAAAATCATCCAAATGCTGTTTTATTTGAACATAGAGTGGAAGTGAACACCAAGGTAGAGCAGAGGGAGAGCTAGGTGAGTATGGGAGAACTAATAAAGAAAAGCTCTAGGAGAAGATCCATAATTCAAAAATTGGTTGAAGTGAAAAACATTAATTTTTCCCATTATAATATAACAATGCTTGGCTACAATGTTTGGATATTCTCACTATAAGAGTATATCTTTCACTACTGAAGATACATCCTCTGAATTATTATCCTACATTTTTTAATCTAATCATGATCCAACTGTGTGGGGCTACTAGTTATGTGGTTAAAACCACGTGGCTGGTGAGACACACATATTGTAGGGCATGGAAAAAAGAAAATTTAATTTCTTAATACAACACAATGGCTGACCAGGTTTGTCTCACTTGATGAGCATTGAAGTCATTTCAATAAATTATTCTAGTTCACCTAATCTAATTATTTTGGTTCTTTTATATTTTTTTAAATAAATGGAATTTAATAAATTAATTGAAATAAAAAATAACAGGAAACTAATATTCAATTATAAATTACCGTGAAATGTTAAACAGAATGGAATTATGTAAGAAAGGATGTTATCCTGAGAGAATTTTCAGGGAGCACCTTCATTGGCTAGTTTCAAATATTCCTAGTGTACACACTCCATCGTATGTGTGAACACCTTATTCTACACCAGTTATGAATGAAAATTCTACTTAGAGATCTCCAATAACACCCTCCAACCACCTCCTCAATCAAGGGAAAATGGTTGTAGATTAAGAAGTTAATCTTTATACAACCACAATGAGGATTACACCCACTATAAAATAACTTTAGAATTAACTCAAAGAATATTAAAAACATTGTCTTGGGTTCAAGAAACTGATTACTCCCTTGGGATATTCCTAAGATTTGTTACTCATGATCATGAGTATTATAGTTCACAATGGTAAGATGAGAGGAATAAAAGAGGGTGAATCGGTGGACACAAATATAAAAACAATGCTTGAATTTATTAGAAATTTAAATTACAATTGAAAACTAAAAATAAAGAAACGAAATAAATTAAAAATAAAGGGGGAAGATTTCCAGCCGTCCTCCCTTGGTGGATATCTCCCCCTTGGTGCCTTGAATGATTGTATGGAGAATGGGATGCTTTGGGAAGGAGGTGATGGACTCCATCGTATGTGTGAACACCTTATTCTACACCAGTTATGAATGAAAATTCTACTTAGAGATCTCCAATAACACCCTCCATCCACCTCCTCAATCGAGGGAAAATGGTTGTACATTAAGAAGTTAATCTTTATACAACCACAATGAGGATTACACCAACAATAAAATAACTTTAGAATTAACTCAATGAATATTAAAAACATGGTCTTGGGTTCAAGAAACTGATTACTCCCTTGGAATATTCCTATGATTTGTTACTCATGATCATGAGTATTATAGTTCACAATGGTAAGATGAGAGGAATAAAAGAGGGTGAATCGGTGGACACAAATATAAAAACAATGCTTGAATTTATTAGAAATATAAATTACAATTGAAAACTAAAAATAAAGAAAAGAAATAAATTAAAAATAAAGGGGGAAGATTTCCATCCGTCCTCCCTTGGTGGATATCTCCCCCTTGGTGCCTTAATTATTGGGGCTTACTTCAACCTTCATGATCCTACACAATAAAAATTACTCAATTAATCACAAGGATCATTTCATTTATGCATAAAATGAAAAGAGGGAGGGGGACACATGCTAGACTTTTTCCTAATACAGATTGTGAAATTTAAATTACTAGAAATCATGTAAAGATAAATTTTCTTATGATCTCACAAGTGGGATATGGAACCTTTTACTGCCTTCCGAGGGCAGTACCAGCTTTTATCCATAATCTATCGGTGGATGAAGATTCTTTGATTTAAACCACCACATGTTTCTCTTCCCAGCTTTCAGTTCATTGTTCATGTTAAGGAGGACTCAATAGACAGAGTATACAAGATCTAACCCCTTCACAATTTGGTATAGCTTGCATGGAGGGGGTAGGATAAATTATGGAACCTCCTCCTCATTTGTTTCTACTTGTGAAACATTTACTTTATCTTCTTGTGCTCCCTCTAGTAAATGTTCAACATCTCTTGTGAGCTCTAGATTTTCCTCAACATGTGCATCTTATTTTGTTTCTTCATCCCCTAGGGCATAATAAGAGTCATCTAATTCTGAAAATTCAAAACAATTTGGAGTTATACTCAAATTCATTTGAACAAAATTAAAAGAAATTGAGTTCAAGAATATATCATCTCCCTGAGTTGGTTCAGCTTGAATATATTCTTCTATGGAAAGTTCCTCTTGGATTTGATCATCACATGATGTATGTAGGTTGTAAGACTCCTCCATCTTGACATCAAATTCCACCAATTGGGTGGGGTAATATTTTAGTGGTGCTGGCTCTTCTTCTTTGCAAGGCTTGGGGAGATCAAGAAACTCCTCAAATTCATTCTTGAATTTATCCAATTCTTGTTGATCACCCACATTTGGCTCAGCATGAAAGTCATCATCCTTTTCATCTATATTAGGTAGAATTGGTTGAGTGAGGATGAACGAGTCTTTAGTTACCCCGCAATTTACCTCCTTTGGTTCTTCAATGATGAGTGGTGAAATTTGTTCCACCACTATCTTAGGATATTTCTCCGGCTCAGGGTTGGGTTGCTCCATCCATGCAAGAACATAATCCAATGCCCATTCCATTTTCCACCCTAAATATTCAAGATTATTACTAATCCTTTCAACATGATCATATAGATCACAATAATCAATTTCTATCTCTTGATATTGCACAAGCGAGTAATCTTTACATGCATAAAAATTTGAATTTGAATACATCCTGGAAAAAAGAAATTTTTTAAAAGATTTTTGATAATAAAAATAAAATACAATATTTACAAAAATGCAAATTTTTAAAATGTGATCGAAATAAATACTTAGCTCCTCGGAAACGGTGCTTGTTTTGAGCACGTCTGTCATAGGGAATGACAAAAATAAATTATTTTCCTAATGTAGCACAGTGGCTGACCAGGGTCGTCTCACTTGAGGAGCATTGAAGTCAGTTTAATCACTTATTCTAGTTCACCTAGTCTAATAATTTTTGTTGTTTTATATTTTAAAAAATAAATGGAATTTAATAAATTAATTGAAATAAAAAATAATAGGAAACTAACATTAAATTATAAATTACCATGCAATTCTAAACAGAATGGAATTATGGAAGAAAGGAAGTTCTCCCGAGAGAATTTTTAGAAAGCACCTTCATTGGACAGTTTCAAATATTCTTAGTGTACACACTCCATTGTATGTGTGCACACCTTATTCTACACTGGTTATGAATAAAACGTCTACTTAGTGACTGCCAAGCACACCCTCCATCCAACTCCTCAATCGAGGGAAAATGGTTGTAGATTAAGAAGATAATCTTTAGACAACCAGAGTGAGGATTACACCCACTATATATTATAAATAGAATTAACTCAAAGAATATTAAAAACATGGTCTTGGGTTCAAGAACCTAATTAATCCCACGAGATATTTCTTAGATTAGTTACTCATGATCATGAGTATTATAGTTCACAATGGTAAGATGAGAGGAATAAAAGAGGGTGAATCGATGGACACAAATATAAAAAAAATGCATGAATTTATTAGAAATATAAATTACAATTGAAAACTAAAAATAAAGAAAAGAAAAAAATTAAAAATAAAGGGGGAAGATTTTCGGCCGGCCTCCCTCGGTGGAGATCTCCTCCTTGGTGCCTTGAATGAATGGATGGAGAATGGGATTCTTTGGGAAGGAGGTGAGGGCCTTTTTTATAGGTATAATTCGATCCTCGAATGTTTTCACATTGTATACCCCATAAATTACCTCTTCATGCATTCCACCATTAATGAATGTTGTTCAAAAATATCTTCGCCATCTCTCCTCAAAATTTCAGATAATTTGGAAACTGGATTAGGGATTTATGAATTTTTAATTCTCAGTTTCTGTTTCTGGATGAAGATTCCAGGATGGTTCCTCCAAAAGTATGTCGTTTCATTTATGCCTTAATGACTTCCAAACATTTCCAAATTTCTTTTATGGTCGGTACAAGATGTTCGAGTTCCATACCAGGTGGAAACGCCTCATTTTTATGTCTTTAGGCCGCGTTTGGGTTCCATTACATTGGTGGTGTCCATGCTGTCCGTCCGAACAAAATGTCCAAATTCAATGAATTTTAAATAACTCTAGATGGTCGAATCAGATCCTGGTCCAGAAGAGAAAAAATAAGGAAATAAATTAAGGATTATAAAAACTGTTAATCAAAAAAATTAGAATTATATCATTCGGTAAATATCTGAAATACCCTTGATGTAAAAATCTGTCAAAAATCCAGAATTAGTCATTTTTTACATTTATGCTCAAAATAACACAATAACCTAAAAATGTGATAATTACCCATTCATTAACACTATGGTGGGATTAAAAACAATTCTTTACAGTATAAAATATAGGAAAATGTAAGCTTCATTAGCTGGGCGCATGGTGTGGAAAACTGTGTGAATCCCATGTGGCCAAATCTATAATTTACCACTACCTTTTTTCATGGCCTTGAATTTGAACATACATGGTTTCAGAAACAATGAGATACCCCTAATAGGGCCGCATTGTTCCTCCTAATGGGATGCCTGATTTATACTAACTATTCACCCATACTATCTTTTCTGGAATGTGAGTATTAAAATACCCACACTTTTGAAACACATCCAAATATCAGAGACACCTTTTGGTCCATAAATCCATTTAACAACATAACATTTTTGTGATCCAACTTTCATAATTCCAATACGAGTCTCAATTTAGAGTTCAGTATGTGCACTATTGTAAATTTTTGAAAACCATTGAAAAATCCCCATCAGGTCTAAAACATTGCATGTTATTGTTTACACACATTAAATCGTCTCATTCATGATATCAATTCTGATTCAATGAAACAGTTCATAAACTAAATTTTTTTATGAATTTGTACTCGAATAGCCATGTTAAATTTCTAAATTCCTAACATGGTTCTTAGAGAAACCATAATAATACCACATCAAAACCACCAGGAACTAGACCCAGTACTTTGAAATACCACCTAAACATCATTTCATTGTTTATAGAATCCAATATAACCCATGATATGATAACATTGTAATCTCTATCCTTAAAAGGCCAGTGGTGCCTCCCAAACATGTTTATAAATTCCAATGATCAATTCCTTGAATCAATCATCACACTATCATAGTTTCTTATTGAACACATCTTTTGATTCATAGAGACACTCAATGAACTTTTATTATATTT
Source organism: Viscum album (assembly GCA_963277665.1). Taxonomy (NCBI): domain Eukaryota; kingdom Viridiplantae; phylum Streptophyta; class Magnoliopsida; order Santalales; family Viscaceae; genus Viscum; species Viscum album. The sequence goes on along the minus strand of OY728129.1, from coordinate 1,158,707,950 downwards.
AAACTGGAGGAAACTACCCTTACTCTTTAATCTTACTCTGAATGATCAAACTTCAAATGATCAAGATCATAAGGATTGTGTTCGATTTCATTTGTAAATCAATGTCCTACCCATAAGATGCACCAATAATATTATAATTTCATGTTCACTATATTTTCTTACCAAGAATAAAAAAAATAAAAAATAGAAACAAAGTCGTACAACTTCTAAATGACATTAAAAATTATTGTCTCCAACAGATAATGCTTTTCAAAAACATGGTTATGAAGCCTTACCCAAAGTCTTAAAAGGATTTTTCATTAAACATTCACCAAAACAAATAACTAATTTGCAGGGATGTATCCTAGTAAAATTTATCATTCTATAAAACATACATGATATAGAATTCATAGTTTGTCAAATGGTGCTTTGTGATTGATGTTCGAATCTAGATTTCACCAAAATATATTATTGAACGATACTTAGAATTTAACATGTATTTGAGCCATACATTTCTTCATTTATTAATTAGATTGTGAGTTCCAAAAGGACTATCACCTAAATATCATCATGGTACCATATCATTTATCTTATGATGGTTAACCATCAGTAGAATACTTCTTAATCACACATTAGGATCATCCTTATCAACACATATAAAAAATCAAAATTATTTACCTCAGTACATGCCATGTCCATCGTGGACCCATGACTGGAATAACCATGATATTTCTCATACCCAAGAGATAAGTAATTATTCCCATCACCTATTTCATCATTTATATAATATTCTATATGATTATGTTTTGAAAAAAATATTGATGTTCAAACCATCCAATGTACAATGGCGTACTACACACAAGTTGGCATTTCTTAAAACCACTACATGAGAATGATATCTATGTATTCCTTTCATCCATCATGATATTTACTTAAATATGTATATTGTAATATAGATGATTCTCTCTCTGTATACCCACTATGATTTCATGATAAGGTTCATATTCACCTCTTTACAAGGATAACACTGAGATTTTATCAATAGGAATTTATAAATTATTCCAAGAAATAGTCAGGTCATCTTGGTCAGACATGAGTTTTTCTACAAGTTAAACCACATCACCTATCCTTGTGTTTCCAATTCCATTCTATTTTATCCCTTTGAACAAGATATTCTTTTAAATTTAATATACTTCTAAATATTCCTTTCGCAAAACCATCACATTATAAACCATTATTCCCCGAAACTTACTCCATCGATCCTCGAAATTCAATTATAAACATTTCCATAACAACACTAGAATGAGATAAAAATATTATAATTTCTTCTTGTATATACTATTCCACCAATTAATAAAACCATCTATCTCTTATGGGATTTATTTTGAAAAAATCCCACAAGGTAACATTGAAACACTTTTGGGTTGATTTTGTTTATTGACGAAGCATAATTTAATGGTGAATTATCAAGATACAATGATGTTGTTGAAAATAAATGTTGATAAAAACCATGACAAAGGATTGGATGATTTGGATGCGATATAAAAGAATAGATAAAAGGTCGCACTATTTTCTAGTGATTGCCAATTTTTTGTGGTCCAAAATTTGGAGTTTGGTGAGAATTGTGAAATATAGATTTCCATGAATATATCATCAAGATATGGTAAATTCATGAGTTTTGTGAAGATAGGCTTCATGGATTGTATTTCATGAATAAAATAAGAATAATGATGGTGTTATTCTTGATTATGACAAGCTTCACAAACTTCAGAGTTGAAGGCCAATGTGAGGGAGATTCTCGATAGTGAAACAAAGTAATTGAAAGAATGCTCTGCTATTATGATGAGCTATGTGATCCAAAAATTTACGTGGTGCTTCGTAATTTTGAGGTAATTTCCTAGGAAATTTTGGAGCATCATGATTTAAGATGACGTGGCAATGACAACATGTGAAAGATTCAATGGTTAGTGGAATCACCTATAAATAGCCCTCAACCCAATCGAGATAGGTAGAGATATTTCGAAGAAAATATTTTGCTCTCAATTTTCAAAGGTGGTTCGCGAAGTAAGTGTTCATCGTGAAAGGAGGGAGGTTTGTGGTGGATAATCTAGCTCCGTGAAACATGCATTCTCCGCATTATCTTAACAAGCTTCATGAAGGAAGTCTCTCTGTGAAAAACTGAGCTCTGCAACCACCAGAGCTCTATGATGGTGTGAGCTTCCCAAAAGGGAAGAAGATTCACTAAGGCATGATTGTGATTTGTGGAATTGGGAACTACGCGAAGTAAGGTTCTTTGTGAAGGTACTTCCCAAAGGTTATTATCCAGCAGTTAGGGGAAATGGGTATTCATAAGTGGATAAAATTTGTGATTTAATAGAGAATCTAAAAACAATTGAATATGCATTAATTAATGGTGATGAAAAGACCTATAGGTCTATAAACTGCGAGTGGATATTCAGATGAAGTAGTGATCTCACTTCAGTTAAGAGAGTAGTGAGTTATCAAATTTTGAGTGGTTTTAAACTTGGAGGGATAGTGAGTCTGCTTCAAACTTGTAAACAACAATGTGCTTATTGTGGAATTGGTACATTGGCACACTTTCGATGTATGCTCCTTGGATGTATCCCAATGAGGGTGAACCAAGAAAAAATTGTTGTATATTGTGCATCCTTTAAGGTTTATTCATACTTTGCAACAGTAATGAGAGAGAAGAGGGTTTTGTCTAACAGCAAATAAAGATCAAAAGGGGCAGTTGTTTTAATCTTTCATACCTTGATTCACCCCCATTATAGGGTATCTATCCTAGAGGACATAATAGGATCCATTATTAAGTAGGTTAAAACATGTTACACTATATTACATTCCATTTTCCATCATGCTGAGAGTTCCTTTGGAACCACTCTTCAAAATCTGGCATCTTACCTTTTCCATTATTAATGGAATCATCTATATCCCTATGGATTAATTTATTTTAACAATCATTAAAAAAAATTAGCATTTTTTAACAAGGATTTACCCCTGAGGATTCCTACCCAACATATCTAGTTTTTATAAACAAGCTATTAAGGAGATATTCAAAAATAAGGGAATCACCCTCACTAAATCAAAATAATTGTGAAACAACGATGAATTTTTCTTGTAATGTATATAAAAAAATATCATAAAATCAAACATAAAACTACAATAATCTCATTCATATGATTCCCTTAACGAACAAAACACATGCCTACTATGGTCTCAATCAAAATTAAGGGTCCATATTCCTACAAGCTATACCAATGGTCTCTTAGATAAAATCCACATCCCTTTTTTGAATCATTAATATATAATCTAACATGCCCATAACACAATTTTAGAAGATTGTAAACTATATATTATAATGAATCACCATTCAACATGTATTAGAATCCATCACCATTGGTGTAACATCATCACCTTCCAACATTTGTCAACTAGGCCCTAATCATCACCAATCATCCAAATATGGGATTTCTCATTGAAAGGTAACAACATTAAGGTGATGTATTTTAATTTGGACGATTAAAGGATAAATATATGTGAATACCCCCTCTAGGATCAAGTTACCACAGAACCACCTATCTACGTAGGGACTCTTTTTTTAGAGTCCAACCTGACTCACCTAGATCAAATTGGATTCACCTTAAATGCATAAAATTTCCTCCTTGGGATATTATAATTTAATATATCCTAGTGTGATACTACCCACAAAACCTTTCATTTTAACATAATGAACTATATTTTGAAACTAGATCCACACCTAAAAAGATCACTAGGCTATACCACCTATGCATTATGTTTACGAAACATCTAGTTAGAAGGTAACATTAGATTATTGGAGATGGGCCCATTGTATTTCAAATTAATTCTAAAGCTATCCCTTACACTGGGGTTCACATTATAGATCCTAATACAATTTCTGATTTTAATACATGTGGACTGATTTACTTAAATATTTAAATACCTATCATATAAGGTATTTCAGGTGCCCATTTTAGAATAAACAATTGTACTAACCAATTTATTTATCTTATATTACAAAATATTTCAGTAAATTTATCATTTAGTTCTCTCTTTAAAAATTTATTTATTTTAAGAGTTTTCACAACATGCTTGATTAAATACGATTTCAATTTACAACATATAGAGGAAATGAAATCATTAGTTTGAAATTGGAATTTCAATTAAATAACCCCTCATATTAGTAAGCTCAAAAGAAGATAACTATTTTTCTATAAATTAAGGTAAATAGTCATGAAAGATCCCACGATATGTTTATATGAAAAGAACATATAATCTATTGTGAACAAGTTAAATTAATATACCATTAAATTTAGAATAATTTTTTACCAATGTGGTTATGTATCAAGGAATATGAAGAAGAAAGAGACATATAAGGGTTCCATCATTTCTATTTGGTATCAATTGTATAGGAATACATTCCTAATTTTTGTATTGATAAATAGATAAATTACAGGTGGAATCCCAGTTATGTGAAGCCTATAATAGTTTCTATCATTAATATCTTAAAAACCACATTAAATTGTTTATATCATGAGAAATATTCCCCAACTAGTATACCATTGTCTAGTAGGGAATTTGAATATTTAGTCATAATTGGTCATCATTTCTGAATGATAAAGGGACATTCCATTAAAATGGAAACAATATAATATCAGAATTATAATTTATAATATATGATTAGGTATCAGGGTTTAATATGATGAATTATCATTCCCAGTATTTAAAATATAATATCCATTATAAGTTAAAAATAAAATTCCTAAATATGTAATCTTGTTATCACCTTTTTTTAGAGTAAATAATTCCATAAATAATGTTGAGATAATATGGGACACCATTATCAATTTATAACAGACCATACACATGAAAAATTGTTATTTGACCTCACTGAATAAAAACAATATTTGTATTTCTACCCATGGAAAAATGTATAGGTATCAAAAATGTTATAATCAGTTGGTTAAATATAATTATACCATAAATATATAAGAAAAGACCATTTAGGATGATTTAGAAACATTAATCAAATAACAATATATAATAAATAATGATAAGGAAATCTAGTAATCTCAGAAGCATAGTAGTAATCATGGAAATCTATAATATCAGCAGCAAATATAGGTAAGCAATGAAAAAATTACCCAAATACGAGATAAAGGAAAAAATGATATATAATTACCTAAGAAGTGATATGAATAAGCATGAAAATAATAACACAGATATGGTATACAAATAATCATTCATCTGAAAACCTATAACGATCTTTTTGAAACATAATTCTTTAAAGAGGGGGTAAAAATATTATCATGCCTACCTTAAAAATGTTTAAGCACCAATGAATCCCATATGGGATCAAAGGGAAATTACCATGTTTCCTTGAATATGCATAATCTAGTGCATAAGAAGGCCTACAAATCCCCCTTACAAGCCACTAAAGGGTTATAATACCATGCATGAGAAACCAATGATGAGAACCTATTCCACCCGAAATGTGTCGGTAACCTCCTTCGACTTGGTCCCCCTAGTTTCAAATAAATAGAACACTTCGTCTCCTCACATTCGCATGTAAAAAATTTGAATGAAGCCCCAATATCTGGTTGCACAACCCCTTCATCACTATTTTCAAAAATTATCTTGATAGAACTTCAAAACATGAGAGAAGAGATAATTAAATGGGTAAAGTGAGATCAAAGACCCTTCAGGGTCTAAAAAACAAGACACTTAAAAAGGACGAGTTCTCCCCTAAGCGAGAACCACCTACATGAGGCCCACATACTTAACAAGTGACTTGTTTGACACACTTCTAGTGATACCTGAAGAGATTCATGATTTCTAGGATAAATTCTATCTGAAATTTTGTTTCCATGATGGGAATTTCACAAGGTACACCCAACTCATGTATGCATGTACCCCCTACATCAGGCACATCAATTTCATTGTAGTCTTTAAATGAGGAACCTCTACCCTATAAGTCATGACCTATTAATGTCCCCCTCTAAATATGTTTCAAAGCCTCTAATTGCAGGGCTCATCTTCCTATAACCCCCATATCTAAAAGGGACTATGTTGAAACCTCCACTTAGGACACTGAACATACAACAAATTTGTAAAATGCACATCAAAATATCTTTAATTTGGATTTCTATTCATATGATCATAGGTTTCCCACACTCTTTCTACCAGAATGTTAGGATCCTTGGGTGTATGTGGAATTGTATTTCCATATTTATGAGAACCCCAATCCTGGGAATGGTTCCAAGGAGTTCCTAGTCATAGATACTAGGGTTAGGACCATGTCCAACCCTCTTCATCTCCATCAACCCGAGCCTCTAGTAAATGGTAGTGAAGGTGATGATTATGATTTATTTTTTCCTTTAAAAATTTAATAAGATCCTCCCCCCTTCTACATGACTAATTTTTTGGAATCCCTCCAAGATTATTCCCCATGACTTTCTTGCAATAGTGTACACTCATGGCCCTACTTGCCCCATTTTTTACTAGATCAAAGAGGTTATGGGAACCAGAGTCTTCTCCTCTATCTCCCATACCATTGGACACTTTCACCAGTGTTGAAGGAGAAGTGTGTAGTTTGGTGGCTCATCCACTTCCTCTTTTTGCTTACATTGATGCATAAATCATCCATGAACTATGGGATTAGAGGATAGCCATGTTTCTAATGTCCACAAATATGGATTGACGTTTTGGTAGGATATTATCCTTTGAATGTTTCTCTCACCTTTATTCATAGTGATCCCTAGACATGCCTCCTCAAGGTAATGTATCCAATATCAAAGAAAATTGGATTGTTTAGTTTCCCAAAATCATCCATTCCCTCTTATTTCACACACCAATCATGAATGACATGGGATTAGATGTTTGTGGTGGTTATGATATCCACATGATCCCAAACCATCCAGGAGACTGATTTAGAAGTAATCCCCCATCAGACCTATCTAAGGTAGCCTTGGTAAGTAATCCTTGAATCATGGAACAGTGAGAAGTATGACTACTTTTTAAAACAAGATACGTAGTATGCCAACCTAGTGCTCAAGATCAATGGGAATCCTACTCAGGAGTAAACCCAAAAAAATCCCGTTAAACTAAGAATATTACATAGGATTAAGACCTAGTAATAACTCCATTTATAAGTTCTTACTCTTAAGGAGTAATCCCCCATCAATCATCAAACAACCTAGGAATCCCCATCAGGAGTAGTACCTGACAAACAAAAATGTCAAATCAACACTAATTATCTATTGGACACATTTCTGAGAAGGAATAATTAATTATGGAAATCCATATCCCTTCCATGTCCCTTAAAAATCATCGATATAAGTCTCATACAAAGATTTGAATAGAAACCTTGGTCCTAGATATCATTGTTTCATGAAACTAAACAGCACAGTTAAGTCCTCATCACATGACCATAAAAGGAATGATGTGACCCATTAAGCATCATAAAAATACATGGGATATGATTCCCCTCAAGAGAATATGTATTAAAACCAATCAGTGTTTCATCCATATATCAAAACAACTCCAGTATCCCTGTATAATGATACACCTCAGAGCACCCCAATGAGTGGATAGAAACCCTACATCCTCAAGGTAATGACAAATGAATCTATAATTAGTGAATATTATATACCATTGATGTAAAATCTCGAATACATAAAGATGTCTCCATTGATGATGATCATAAAGTACATATAGATGATTCCAATATCCAAACCTGCTAATAATTAAAATTAAATTCAAGGGGTAACACATGTCATACATGGGAATTAATAAAAAATTCATGAACATATAATAAATATATAAGAGTATCATGATGTAAGAAATAATTCACACTAAAACGGTGTAATGAGCCCAACCTATGAACTAATTGACCAATGTGAGTTCTTAATAATAATTGGAAAAAATATCCAATGAGAAATTGTATTTGGAATTAAATTCCACATAGATAAAAAACAATTGGGTGTTTAAAATTCCATGAAAAAACCCATTAGAAACCATCCAGATATAATGATCCCGTACAGATACATAATTATGTGGGGAAAAAATGGTGAACCCAATGAGAATTCATAACCACAACTATTGTATCACCCAACTATCAGGCCTTATTTCACTTGATAAAAGAGCACCCAACCAAAAAAATAAAAAATGTATTTGTTCATTCAAGTGAGAGTCTCATGGGACAAGGTTTTCTTGTTCTAGTTTTTCAAATATATAGGAACGTGTTTTCCGATTTACCCTCAATCAAATGGTTTCTATCTAGTTTTCAAAAATCTATTACCTGAATACATATCAGTCCATAAATTCATCCATGTAGAGGACTCCATCCCTAAACCAAAATATTCAATAGTCTCAAATTGAGGTATTAGAATAATTCTACCAATCAAATATAGTGTCCAATTTTTTGCGGTAATATTCACCCATAATATTTAATTGAGAAAACCATCAGGATTCTCTGTAAGAATCATAGGATGCTCGCTGTTTGAATCCAATGGTATTCCATGAGTAGAAAATTTCACCTACCTTCACCCAAAAATCCTGAGAATAGGCTCAACCTGTAGCACTAATAGAATCCAACAAAACAAATATGATGAAAACATTAAAGATGGTTCACACTTATTTCTGTATTCACCTCAAATTTTAATAATTTAACTTAGAATAACCTCAAGATGTTAGGTGGAAATCCCCGATGAAATGTAGAGGTATAGTAATCTGTATTCGTAGACACATGAGTATAGTCAGTATCCTTTGGAAGGAACGGTATAACATAAGGAGGTAGATAAATATACTCATGGTATAGAATAATCATATATCCTTGATCCGACCACTAATTTCACTATGAATATATTAGAAATGGAGAAATTAAAGACTCAAACCCCTACCCAAAATGTACATAATTTCTAGGAAAGCGTAATGTTAATGAATTCAGTGCCTTATGGATAAATACAAAACTCTGTCCCCACAAAAAGGAAAGATCATCAGCATGTCACCCTAGAGCAGACACACACCTCTGGTCCTATCCAAGAGCGGAATAGCGAAAATTCACCCATACTATATATACAAATAGGTCAAGAATATACACCCAGTCCAACTATAGTTAATAATTGTATCCTAATGGTCACTCCAAGGAATATAAAAACACAGTCCCATAGAAACCAAATTCCCTAATAATATACCACATTTTCTCCTAAGAACGATTCTATGAAAAAACTCACCAAACACTATTAGAAAATCAAATTTAGATATATGATTTTGATCTATTTAATAATAAAGTTCGTTAATACCTTATATTATTATTTAGGTAATCTCTTGATCCAACCCTACTATTACCCAATTACGAGGGGAAGTATTAGTAATTTCAATGTCACTCCTTGAACACTTCACCATGAATTCATTCTTCTTGGACAAAATGTGATCAAACTCGAGATCCCATATATTGATAAGAGTCATCAGATCCCTCCATAAGGCCAGTAGACCAAGGTTTAAGAGGGTATTCATACTATGTAATCCACTATGGTGGTCATAATCATGACGGAGTTCACTACCAAAGGACCTTGCATAAAATTTTATGACATTTTGAAGGGAATTTTCCAATTTGAAATGTTGTGATATGAAAGACGTCATAGTTCAAGGCACTAGAAAATTAGGTTTGTTCATGTATGATGCCTCATCTTTTATTTATGAAATTATTTCTCAATAAGAATACTTCCCAAAGAAATAACCATATTCCAAACCACCCTATATCCACATACCTTCTAGTGAAATAGATAAAATCCATAACGATCTCACTACCTAGGATAAAATGATAGATAAACCTATAGTTTTTTCCAAATTGGTAGAATTTCCTATACAGAAATACAAATGTGACATGACGATCATGTGTAAATAGTTGTGTAATTATGACATAATGGTTATGTTTTGAACGTTATCCCCCACCAAATATCGTATACCAAAGGTGTTGTTATAAGATTGTGTGCATGACATATGCCTCAATATTAGAAAATAATATTTATCACTTGAGATAAATAGTTTAATCCTTTAATGATTATCAATGTCATATAATGTTAGTAGAATGTATGACATGAAAAATTGACATACCATCTCTCATAACTATATGACATCCCAAAAAAAACAATGGAATCCATCAATATTAATGCCTCAACATGATAAAAATAGTGCAAAAACTAATCACCAATTCCAAATCTAGTGAGTTTATTAGAGGATGAGGTAGACACAGAGCATTACATTTTACTATTCTCCCCAACGAGAAAATACAATAGAAGTTGGTAATATAGTTTCCCTACTTTTTATAATATTATAATTACATAATTTAAAATTTTAACAACATAAGATCATTTAACAAAGAGGTTTCAAAGGTTTTATGTCTTGGAAAAATTAGTAATTTAAAATAAATTTTGAAAAATAAAACATAAACATTTATTTAATTTAGTTTTCTATAGCTTCTTATTGGACCTTTAATTATCTTTAGTAAATTTAATCACATGATGATATACATCAAATATGGGTGAGCTAAACTCATAGTAAGAGGATAAAAGTACATGAAACAATATAAAATTAGATGATCATTATCATTATCATAATTACTGGTAAATAGATCACAATCATGAGGGATATCATTGAGAAAAATCATAGAACGCAATAATGAATAAAAGGGAAACATCATGTCATAGTGATCATATACCAAATGCAGTTGTGAATAGATCTATCATCATGTTCATGAATATTTAAATTTTCACATAAAATAAGTCACATTGCCAAATGCATTGGAGGGCTATATAATATTTGGAACATGTTCCAATTTCTAACATTCACACTCTATTATAGAATTCTGGGTGCACGCATCACATCATAAAATTTAAATTGTCATGCATGAAACATAGACCATAAATCAATATTGGACATAAAAGAACTTCTGGAATGGAATGGGTTTCATATAATAAGAATAAAATCATAAAAAATTGGTTCCCAAATGAAATAATGAATAAAAACATTGAATCATCAACCTTGCGTGAAAAAGAAACAATCTCGAGAAGTAAATGGTTAGTTTTTTGAAATTTGGTTTCTTTTAGGAAACATTGTGTATGTAATAAACTCAAGTAGAAAACATGTTTATCTTAGAAAAGTTGATATAATCATTAATAAACTATATTTATGTAATATCCATACTAAAATTGTATAGAACGAGGAAAACCCAAATGAATGAGAGTTGGGTTTGAGAATTACCCTTTCCTTGTGTCAGGTCATTTTATTCACATTAAAATCATTTATAATCACATTATATTCATTATTTTAAAATTTACGGATATTTTATAAATTAATTTTATTAATTACAATTTTATTATGTTCATATATGGGTATTTTAATGAGTTACATAATTTTATTTCGTCATTCGGAAGCATTCATTTACATAGTTTCCACGACCAGTTCACTTGTATTCATGAATGTATGTTCATGTAAAATGTGGATGGGCATCCCAAATTTTTATTATATGCTATTAATTATCTTCCAGAAGCATAAATGTTATTACAATGTATTTGGTTATATACGATGAGGAAGAATCATTAGATAGAAGTTAATGATTGTCATTTTAGGTCTATTTTGGTTGTTTTTTTATCACAACGAACTCATTTTTTTTAATAATTTAGTATTATATTAAATTTTAGTTGTAGAACAAAAATAGGGTAATATCCTGAACATTATAATCAATTTTAAACAATTTATTGTTTTTGTTAACATCCTTGAAGGATTTAATGGAAAATGAAAGTTGATCGCCCATGATGTTAGTAAATTGACACATCACAGGAGACAACTTCATTTTTAAAATAAAAGAGAGAGTGTAGATTTTAATGATAATTATTACATTTAAATGATATGTTCTAGAATATTATCATGTAATTTGGATGAAAGTAGGCCAGTAAATAATAATAAAGGAAGTGAAATTGAAAGGAAATTAAAAGAGAGAGAGAGAAAGGATTTACCTTTTGAATTTATCCTCCATGAGATACTCCTTAGGGAATGGTTTTTAAATTTTTATGAGGCCATGATATCTTATAGGTTTGGGATGGTCTTAGGGACGAGTATTGGGAAGAATATAGACAATTATCAAGGCTCTATAACTATGAATAGATGAGGAGTGAGGGTTGGTATTTATAGTAGAGGAGAGGGGTGTTTTCTCGATAACATATTCAATAATTTATTATTTTTTGCACAAGACAATGAATATAGTGATAGTTATCATTAAATATTTTAAAATAATGATGTAAATTTATATATTTTGGGTGTAAATAATCCATACATAATTAATCACTTTAGATTCCTTTCATTTACAATTTATTGGAAATTATCGTATTTTTCGATTCATAAAAAATTCATGTAATTTAGAAAAACCACAAAAAATTCCCCTAAATATTTTTTAGTTTTTAAAATTAGAAATTTACACTATATTATGAAAATAATTTTCTAAATATGAGTAATTTATTTTTTAATTAAAATCATCATTTACATGGAAAATATAGATTTGGAAAAGTATAACAAATTTTATTACAGGTTAATAAATTTATTAAGGTCTTTTAAAAATATCTTAAAATCAAAAGATATCTAAATATTAATTGATGAAATAAAATTTATGAAAATAAAATTTATTTTAAATTAGAATATTAGTCCTAAAATTTTAATTAAATATTTTTGACTTATAAAATCATCGACAGATAATTAATAATTTTCAAAATATACACATATTTGTATTATGATATAATTATAACATATTTTCACATATTAAATGGAAAAATTTTATTTATACATTCATGGGTAAGGATACTATTCATTTGGCCTATTTACTATTCATTGATGTCATATTATTATTTCTAAGGCGAAGTTACTATTTCATTAGTATTAGTTCCTGGACTTCTAGAAATACTTATTATTTCATTAGTTATTCATTTATAATGTTTTTATTATTTTCCATCAGTTTTTATGTTATTTAAACTATATGTCATATCTAAAAGAAGGTATAAATTCCATTGATAAATGATTGGGTCATTACATTCATCCCCCCTTTTGAAAAGATTCACAAGAAATTTCATTTTACATTACCATGTAAGTACACTTCTCTTTAATCTCTTCCCATTGTTCCCATGTTTCTTCTTCATACTTATGTATCCTTCACTAAAATTCGTTAAGGTGGGTTGTCTTGTGGTGTAGAAACATATCTATCTGGTCTATAATCTTTACGGGCTACTCCTCATTATAGAGATCCTCTTCCAGCTGTACAATCTATGAGTTCAATAAAAGTGAGGGTTCTGGTATATACATCTTCATAAGTGATACGTGAAACACATAAATAATTTCAACCAGATTTGGTTGATGTGCAAGAATATGGTCCATATATCTTATGCAGTCAAAGATATCAAAGGGAAAAATTTACCATTTTATTATATTCCCTGTCTTTGAAACCTACACGACTCTCTTCCATAGTGAAATTCAAATGAATTATTTATCTCCAACGTCAAACTCATAGTCCCGTTGATGGTTATTTATATAGATAATTTTATGACTATGAGGCAATTTTATATCTTTCTAGATGACTTGAGCATTCTCTATCATGTCTTGTACAAGGTTAGGTCCAAGTCGTTTTATTTTTTTATCTTTATACCAACAGGTTTGAGTTCTATATGAATTTACATATAGAGAATCACATGGGACCATCTATATACTCGAGTGGAAGCTATAGTTGTATAAGAAATTAACTAATGAGAGATGTATATCCCATACACCATTGAATTCAAAATATCAGACTCTTAGCATGTGTTAATGATTGTAAATATTCCTTTCAAATTGGAAATCAGTTTGGGGGTGATAGGTCATGCTGAAATTTAATTCAGTACTCAAAGCATATTGACGACTCCTACCTAATATATATGTGAACCTACGATCATGATAAGAGAAAACTGAGAGTGGAACACCTTGTTGTTTCACCACTTCCTTCACATATCTATTTTCAGGTTTTCAAGAATGAGATCTTCTTGAATATAGATAATGTGTAATGTCTTGATGAGTCAGTCCACGATATCCCATATCAATTTTTTTTCCTTTTCATGTCTTTAACAGACTAGCGATGATGTCCATAGTCACATTCTCTCATTTCCACAAGGGTTTAGGAAATGGTTACATCATCCCTTTATAATTATATCTCCCATCATTTACTTTCTAAGATATTAAACACTATTAGATATACTCAGAAAATTCATTATTCAGGTGGTCCCATTAAAAGTTTTCTCAAAGATCACAATACATTTTGGTACTCCTAGGATGGATAGTGATATGTTGACCTATGTGCATTATCAAATAGCTCCTTCTTTATCCCAGGTGATGAAGAAACACAAATTCTCATTCAAAAAAGAATCACACCATCTTTATTGAGAGGGAAATCATGAAGCCTCACTTCCTTTTATACATTCACCTTCTTTTGTAACTCCATATCATCCCTTTGTGAAACCTAAATAAAATATTTGAAAGTTGGTTAGGAAGTCATTTGGTAAAGTTGGGATGCATTACCTACCATTATGAGTTCCAAAAACATTATTTTATTTCAATGAATATATGGCCTCTCTCAATCCACATCATGGATAGAGTAGTAGGTCATTTTCTGTTAAGAACATATGCTACCTTGTTCGCCTTGCCTGGATGATAGTGAATAGAGAAATTGTAGTATTTTATTAGATCTACAATATCCTTTGACACATGTAGGGATCCTATTATGTGAATATATATTTTAGGATATTGTGGTTACTATATATGTCACACTTCTTGATATATGGGTAGTGCCTCTATATTTTCAAAGCAAAAATCATAGATGCTAGATTTAAATCACGTGATAGGTAGTTCTGCTCATGGATGTTCTACTACTGTGAGGCATTGGCTATCACATTTTTATTCTTCATGAGTACACAGCCAAGGATTTTAATGGAATAATTACTATTTATCACAAATAATTATCCACTTATTGGTAATTTGAGTAATGTTGTAGTGATAATGTGGGGAAACAATCCCTCAAGGCAACATTGAACAATTTTTGATGTGTTTATGTTTTTTGAGAACGCTGGTCTCCTTGTGGAAAAAGATGGTTTCCATGGTGATTTTTCAAGTTACAAATATATTTTTGACAACCTATGTTGAAAAATAATAATGAAAAGGGAATGGAAATTCTAGAGGTTGTACAAAAGGACCAGATACACGACGTCCGTGTTTTCCAGTGTTTTCAAAATTTTTGGGCAACAAATTCAGAAAATGGGGAACATGATTTGACCATAGGTAGTTTCATGTAATATCTACAGTTTTTTGGAAACATTATCCCAAGGCCTGTTTTAGGGTTATAATGTTGAAAAATTTAAATGTAATGATGCATACTAAAGAGTTGAATATGTGCGTGAAACATGATGCTGCATGAAAGAAACGTGTCTGGCCAAAGCGACATCAAATTGAAGTTTGTACACATGAATATGGACTTGTGTGAAAAAGTATAATCTTGAACATAGGGGTCAATGAAACCTATAAATAATAGTTTACCCCCCCCCCCACCACATTCAAGGAAAATCAATACATAGAGAGAATCCAAGCTCTAGATCATGTAAGAATATTACGTTAACTGAGTTGCGTGAAAGATTTGGAGTTGTGCACAAGATAAGGAAGTTAAACATAAGATTTTATTTTTGTGTAATATTGAAGATTCTCATAAGGGGTTGTTCACAAAAAAAGTGGAATCTTTCACACAACACATTAATGTTATTCCCATGAAAATGAATTTTTTTCACAAAAGTTTTGAATTTTCCAAGTAATACTACAGTAACGATTCATTCATTAGTGGATAAAAGTGGAATTTCAATATAGAATATTCATATAGAGAAAGATACATTCAATTGTTTTAATTAAGGGACCTAGAAGTTTATGAACTATGAGTGGATCTTCTAAATAAGCAGCAATCACACATCAGTTGAGAGAGTAGTGAGCTTTCAAATTTTGAATGGTTTCAAACCAGGAGGGATAGTAAGTCTGCTTTGAACATTGTAAATAATAGTATGTTTTTATTAGATTTGGTGCATCAACACGTCAATATTGTATTCTCCTTGGATGTATCCCAGTGAGGGTGAAATAAGTAAAAATTTCCATGTCATGTGCGTGATTTTATTTTTGATTCATATTTTCAACCTGAAAAAGTGAGAAGACTATTTTTATTAATAGAAAAACAAGATCAATTGGGGATGTTGTTTTAATCTGTTACCCTAATTCACCCCCTATTAGGGTATCTAACATAGTGTACCTAACAGATCACACTTCTCTGTATCTCCTTGATGCATTCCTCACACTCTTCTATCCTGACTTACTTAACTCCATTTCCTTGTTATCATAATTATATTCATTGATAATCAAGGAATGTTTCTCTCCAAAATCAATATTAACCTACTAATCCATTAAAACTATGCATTTATGCTACTTAAGAGGGTCAAGGCCATTCCTCAATGAAGTTTTTATGGGTATACAGAAATTCCATCACATCTGATCACATGTCTAATAAATGTGACTTGCTGAATCTAAAATTCACACATTCTAATCTTGGAATACAACTTATCCTTCCTTAACATCACCAAAACAATACTTCTATGTTATTCATGTTTCTCACTGATCTTTTATTATATGAGAATATCATCGATAAAAACTACAACAAATTTTCCATGGTAATGTATAAATTCTATATTTAACAAATCCAGGAAGATTGTATGGGAATTAGTATGTCCAATGGGAGTCACCAAAAACTCATAGTTCCCATACCTTATATAGAAAACAATCTTTAAAATATCATCCTTATTCACCTTTATATGACGATATACCGAATTAAGATCCAACTTTCAGAAATAATGATCTCCACATAACTGATCGAACAAGTCACCAATCATTGGAAGATGATTAATTTTCTTTATGGTGATCTTGTTGTGTTCCAAATAACCGATATACATCGGCATTGATCCATCCATCTTGAAAAAGTGCACTGGCACACCCCAAAGTGATGCACCGGGGCCTATAATCCCTTTATCCAAAAACTCTTATAGATTTTTCTTTAACCCCTCCAAATTTTATAGGGGAATCATATAGTGAATATTTGAGATAAGAGTAGCTTCGGGTATGTGTTATATTGAAAAATCTACCTCACGATCTGGGGGATCTCTTGGTATATATCTAGTAAATAAATAATTGTATTACCTTGCGATGGGAATTTCTCTATGTTTGATAGATTACATTTACTCAACCATTTGAGTGATTTATAGTTCTTCACAGGGAATCAACACCCACACCATTGAGGGATTTTAAAAATGAGACCCATGATCATCCTCATATTTATAGACAACCTTGGGATAGTTCAAAATATGAAAAAGAATTTTATTTCCAAATAGTTTTTATGATCTGTATATAACAAGAGCCAATCGACCCCTATTATAGCATTGAATTCCTCCAAGGGAAGTATTGTGAGATTCACAAGAAGAATATTACCATATACACTAATAACAGAAGCGTCAATCATAAGGTTTTCAATGATTGCACCACTTACTATTTTTATAGACATATCTACTCTAAGGTTTTGGGGCTTTGATTCAGTAGATCTAGTAAAATTTCAATATATAAGACAATGTATTGTATTAGAAACCAATAATAATTTTTCTATTCTTGATTGGATAGGATGTTTTCCTCTTACGACATCATTTTAGTTCTCCAATTTTGTAGTACTAATTGAATAATCCTTCCCTTCCTCCTTTGGAATTGGTTACTGATGATGATGAATACCCTCTTAGTCTTGAGGTTTAGTGAATTAGCTTGAATAGTACCTATACTCCCAATTGTTCAAGAATTAGACCATTGGTTTTCCCCAACATCATTTTCTACCTTCCTCATATTTTTTTGACATTCATGATCTTGTTGGAATTATCTCCCACACATGAATCATTTCCCCATCACTTTGAGGAATCTCTATCCATTCATTTTCCCACATTTATAACAAGTGGGTTATTGAGTTTTTTTATACTTTTGTCATGAGATCCTATGGCATGAAACACTATCTTTTGTTTCTTATCATCATAAAAAAGGGAGAATTCACTAAAATTCATCTCCACTTTGAGAGAACATTGAATAACTTCTCCAAATATGAAAATTCCTTTAATTTTTAGAGCCTCTAGTTGGGTTGGTTTTAAGCTACTAAAGCATATATCAATTCTTATATCATTGTTGATAACAAATCCTGATGATTTCCATGAAATGGTTTTAAATTTTTCTTCATAATCTGTGATAGATACACCTTACTTTTGCTTCATCCCTATGAATTCTCTCTCCATATTTGAAGAAAAAAATTTAGGGGAAATAATTTTAAATAAAAAAACATTTGTATGTCTTCCCAATCCATCTCTTCAATTTTATCCATTGGTGGCTTGGTATTCATAAAAAAATCTCACCATTACTCAACATCTCTATCCAGACAATAAATTGAATGAATCACCTTATCCATATCAAAATATTGAAGAACAAAAAATTTATTCTTCAACATATTGACCCACTATTCTGCAACCAATGGATCATAAAATTTACTAAAAATCCATGGTTATTTGTGCATAAAACACTATATATCCAGTTTCTCCCTTTCTGGTGAAGGTGGTCATTCCACATTATTCAGGATAATGTTTATAAAATGAGATGGTTGGGTCAGATTTCCATTACATTTTAAACTCCACCACACAAAGCATTGGGGATTTCATTCGGGGAATCTTTGCAATGTCCCTCAGATGGATTGTTGTCCTAGTTTCTCCTAGTTCTCACCATTTTCTAAAATAGAAAAAGTTCTAATAAAACATAAGTCAATAATTCATGAACAAATAATTTAATCTTTTATGAAATTATATCTAAATTTATATGTTTTTGGATCCATTTTTTATAAAATATTTTTTTCTTACATATACTTAGTATCATACTATGGAGTTCACTAAGGTTCTCTAATCTTAATTCTTAGATTAACTAAAACATTCTATTCTACCATCAATAGGGACCCTTATTTTTCATATATTACTATTACACCATTCTAATGATAAACAACATTAAAAAATTAAAAAATTATGATCCATTGTTTTAGTTTCATGAAAAACTTATAACCATAGATAGAATATGAGAGATAAAACATAAAAAAATTTAATTCCATCTACCCTATATTCTTATTGGATTTTGAATTTTGCTAAGTACATTTAATCACCTGAGAATATATATCCAAAATGGGGGAGATAAAATCTTAGTAAGAGGATAGATAATAATATGAAATAATATTTCATTTATTGAACATAATCATTATTATCATTAAATAATCATATGATCATAATCATGAGGTGAAGTAGTGAGAAAAGGCTTGGAATGTGGAAATACATAAAAATGAAACATCATATCTTAATGGTCAACCACAACACATTGTTTTGGAAAATTATAGAATCATGTTCACACATATTTCAATTTTATCCTGAGATACATCTCAATACCCAATACATTGCAGCACTATATAATTATAGGGGCACCCATCACATCATAAAATTTATATTTCAATATAAAATTTCATGCACACTTGTCACATAATAATATTTACATTATCATACATCCTACATAAAACATATATAAATATTTCACATAAAATAACTCATGTATAGCAATAGGTTTCATATCATAACTGTACATTCATAAAATTTTGGATCTCAAATTAAATTGGGAATAAAAACTATTAATCATCATCATTGACTGAAGAAGAAACAATATTAAGAAGTAAAAGTTGTCTTTTCAAAAAGAAGAGTTCTTTTATAAAAAATTATGTCTATCATAATGTTAAATAGAAAAAATGTATATCAACAATAGGTAAGATAATGAGTAATAATTGATATTTTGAAAATATCCATACTGAAATTAGGGTGAAAGAGTGAAAACCCAAATAAAGAGAGTTGGGATAAATAATTCCCCTCACCTTGTGTCTGAAGGATTGCTACGCATTAATGTCATGTATAAACCTATTAAATTCATAAATTATCAATTAAAAATAAAATTATACATTAATATTATTTACCATGGTATTATTAAGATAATTTATGGGATTTACGATGAGATATATAGTTTAATTTCATCATTTGATAGCATTCATTTTGTGGAATTTCACAATTAGATCACATGTATAAATGAATGGATGCTATTGTAAAATGAGCATGGAAATATAGAATTGTTATTATATGTAATAAATGGTCATAAAAAACATAAATGGTCTTATAAATTATTTTTTTATATACCATGAGGATGAATCATTTCATAAATGTTAATAATGATCAATTTAGATTAATTTTTGAGGTTTTTATCACAATGAACTCATTTTTTTATCATTTAGTATTATGTATAAATAATAGTTTCAGAATATAATTAGGGTTTTATTAAAGACAATAAAATATTTTTTAAACCATTTAATTGATTTTTTTACATTCTTGATGAAATTAATGTAAAATTAAAGTGAATCGCCCATAATAGTGATAAATTCACACATCACAGGCAATGATATCATTTTGAAAATAAAAGAATGGGAAGGTGGATTTTAATGATTAATATTCCATTAACATGATATGTTTACAGTATATGGAATATTATGGAGTTATCATACCATTTAGATGAATGTGTGTGAAAATATAATAAGAAAACAAATGAAATTTAAAGGAAATTAAAATAATGAAATTGAGAGGATTTACCTCTTGAATCTTCATCTATGAGAACCTCCATAGGGCATGTTTTTAGTGTTTTGATGAGAAAAAAATCTCATGAACGTGGTTGAGGGACTTATGGAAGTGTATTGGAAAAAATATAGGTATGTGGAAAAGTCATGATAGATGTGAAAAGATGAGGGGTGAGGGGTGGTATTTATAGTAGAGGAGAGTGGTATTTTATCAGTATTATATTCATTAATTTATTATCACATCACAAGACTATGAATAGTATTAGAGTTATCAATAAATATATTAAATTAATTAAGGTCAGTTTTAGATTTTATGCTTACATTTTCCTTACATCATCTATGAGTCCATAATTCATTTTTTAGCATTTATAAAAAAATATCATATTTTACTATTCATAAAAAATAATGTATTTTTATTAAATTTCAAAAATTCACCATATCCCTTTTTCAATGTGTAGAATTAAAAAATGAACTCCATTTCTAACTTTAATTTTTTAAACATGAGTAATTTAATTTTTCATTGAAAATCATCATTAACATGGAAATTATAGATTTTAATATTATAACTAATATTATGACACTTTGATAAATTACTTAAGGTATCATAAAATTATCTTAGAATAACAAAAAAAATATTTATGAATACCATTTATGAAAGTAAATTTTCAATTAAATTATTAAATTAATCCTAAAATTATAATTAAATATTTATGACTTATAAATATACAAACCCTTAATTAATAATTTTTAAAATATGTAATTACATATACTATGATATAATATTGTTATATTTTGAATTATAAGATGAAACAATTTTATTCATAATTTCATGGGTATGGTTGATATTCATTTGGCTAGTTTACTATTCATAAATATCATGTTACTATTTCAAAGGTCAAGTTAAAATTTCCAAAGTATTGGTTCCGTAACTACTAGAAAAACAACTTATTTCATTAATCATTCTATTATAATGTTTCTATTGTGGTTCACAAGTTATCATAATTAATTTATATTATATGAAATTTCTATAAGAAGTGATATAGTACATTGATAATTAACCTCCATATAAAAAATCAGCCTCTTATTATATAAAATTGTAAGGTAGAGGATGAATATCCATTAGTATAATCATTTCAAGAATATATGTTATTTCCATGAGTTAGTGATTATATAGATATAAGGATTAGGAATAAGTAATATATCTTCCTTGAAGTCATTCCTATTGTAAAGTAATTCACCTAAGTGTTTTGTAATGATATTATTTTCATTCCTATTAGAGAGAGGATGGGATATTAATAAATCTTAAACCCTGATAATTTCCAACATTCAAGAATCTATATAAAATTTTTATTTTATATTTTTTGGTGCTAATTAATATAATTTCGGATAATATATATTAAGTATTTATATAAAAAAATTGACACATTTTGAGGAGCACTAGTTCACTTCACGAAGAAATGGGATGGGATAATGATCCTCTATATTTATTATCATGAACTCATTAAAATAATGATAATGAAAAAGTGTCCTTAACCATGTATTTATGACTAATTTGATCAATTATGTGGATCTTGTTACTTCTCTATGGTGAATATTTGATCATGATATGATAATGTATTGTTGAGGAAGAAGGATATTCCAAACACTTCATTGCGAACTAGTTGTGAAAACTAATATTTCATAGTGATGTAATTTTGTCTCAATAATACTATAGAAATCATAATTTAATAAATTAATGTAGTCTTTAAGGAATTCAATGAACTTTTTGGTAGCCATTATAGATGATATTATCATTCATTAAAGATTTTATCAAGGCCGTGAGGATCATTTGGTTAAAAACAAGAGATATTAATGAATAAATAGATGTAAGAAATGTATTGTAATTGTGGGTTTTTGAGGGAGAAACCAAAAATTATATGGAACATAATCCCCAGTAAAGGGATATTTGTGTATCCTTTAAAAATTAAGGCAAATAAATGATAACCCATATGAATATATATGACCAAAATATATTTTTAATTTATAATATATGTGTACTACAATCAATTTTTGAGAAAATTATCATAGTTTTCAATCCCACTAACTAGGAAAACTCATAAGGGATGATGTTTATCTATAATGATGAATGTGAGGAATTTTTTAATGTGAAAAAACGATTCCAATCATTGAAATTTTATTCGCATTACCCACTAGCAAGGAAGGATTTTTTACTTATAAGGATGCATCCAGAAAGGATAAGGTTTTGATCTCACAAAAGATGAAAATGTTATAGACTACTCCTATTTCCACCTAATTATACATAATTATGCACTATATAATAATGATATTTATCAAGTGACCACCTCACTAAATATTTGTTGACTTTTTATCATTAGGGATAATTATGACATATATATGTTTCATGAAATACTTAGGTTTATATTCATAGAAAATGAGAATTTTAATCTCCAATGAAGGTGTTTATACATCACTAAGGAGAACAATTTTCAATCCATTACTATCCTATAATTTCGAACAATGTTGTACATTTTCCAAGTTGAAATGATCTTACAACCATATACCTAATGAAATTTGAATGGATTCAAATCATTGTGACACACTAGTGATGGAATGGGTAATAATAAAAGGATCATCAACATACCATTCTCAAATGACTTCTCAACCATATTTTCTTGAAGAGATAAATGAGTCTCAAAAGGATGATGAGATTTTAATGAACTAAGTAGAGAATATTTGGGTGTCTATCTAACAATTGGAAATCGGATATGTGTCCCATCAAAACAAAATCTAAATAAAGATCTTCAAGATGATGTGAACATCTTATCCTTCTCAATTCATATAAGAATTGATAAAATTATTATATATTTGAAGAAAAAATTATAGTGGGATAACATGAAGAAGGATATTATAGAATTTGTATTTCCATTATTTTTATGACAATAAGTCATGTATGAATGAAATAATTCTATAGTGATGGTGCAACCATTTATTATATTAGTCGGAAATGGTAAATCATCATCATGTATTTTTTTTTCATATGACATCTTAGGACATATAATGGAAACAACACCATCGGGGTTACATTTGATTGACATAACAAGTCAGTACATTTCACTATTTTTAGTAATAATTCTCTCATAACCTACATACTACGATATACATAGGGTATGTGGTAATAATTCATTGAATGACACTCTCTATTATATATGATCATGATCCAATGTTTAGCTTAAGATTCTAGATAACTCCTTATAAATAATTGTATAAAATTCCTAGTTTTATCACTAGATATCTAACTTATATTTATGATCAATCTAAAAGGACCATTCAAATTATAAAGGAATATGATATTATCATATTTAGTGGATTATATGTATTTTTCTATCAAAACCTTTCACTAATGGGGATTTTAATATAATAACAACTTTTATTCTAGAATAAAAATGAAACTTTATTCGGATTTATATTTGAATGGGTGTTGAGATCCAACATTCATGGATGAAGATCTAGAGAAGAAGATGACGACCCTTGATGAAATCAATGAAATTATATAGAAGTTTAAAACTAGTAAACATGTTTTGACAATTGTAAAATTACAATAGAGAATCTATGCTGACCATTGTTCATGAGTCCATTAGTTTGAGGTTGAAGCTAAATTGTTCTTTTATATATCTTGATGGATGATAGTCATGAGGTTTCTTATGAAGGGAAATATCGGTCCAAGATACAACATCCACTTTGAAATAATCGATCACAATAGAGTAGTGGTCTATCAACTAGAGCATCCACCTAACATATGTCAATGGCATGATTAATTACATATACCCCACATGGAAAAGTACATAACATACACCTCAAATGTATTTAATCTAGATGTGGTACCATTGGAGATTGATCATTCATATGGAGAGAATCTAGTAATGATCTTTGACCATATAGACAAGGTTATATGAAATAGTAAAACTAACCAGGTCAATTTGTTATAGTGAAAAAACATGTTTAAGGATGCGACTTGGGAACTAGAATAGGTGGTAAAGAAAATTCATCATCATATTGTTTATTGCATAAATGAAATATCATGGGAAATTTTATAGAATACTGAAATAATGTAACATCCTAAATATTTACACATGAAATTACCATTTTTAAATGACTGAATAAAATTATAGAAAGTATATGTACTACATCCATTATTTTGGACCTTTATATATTATTGGATATAAACTACATTAAGAATCATAAAAATTTATTATATAACTACTATATAGTTATTATATTTTTAGAATATATATTGGTTTCTAGAAAAATTGTCATAGAGAAAGGAAGAAATGACCTCATCCTATAGGATCATACCCAATGAAGCCCATCTATCAACATTTATTAGGGAGATAACATTAGAGGGATTTTAACTTAACCATAATAAATCCAAGATTTAGTTTCTAATGTATTATTGAAACTATTTATAGGATATGTTCACACTCACCAAAGCCATAACAGAAATAATGTTTACAAAACAACCACAAGAATGTGTTACCCTCACACACCATAATCATATGGAATACAAAATTTTAATATGGAGTTATGTATCTAGAACATAGTAGTATGACTTTAAAAATTTCCATTTTAATAAAATAATGATAATATTTATCAATTTTATTATTATATTATATTGATTAAATAATTATATGAATAGAATTACATTTTTATATGATGAACCATAAATGTTTTTTGGGAAATATACAATTTCATTCAAGTAACTATTTTTGACGGGATGAATAATTTTTAGATAAGTAATATTTTAATATTATTATTTTTGAATAATATTTATTTAAATTAAATTTTAATATATTTTTCTGTTCTGTAATGTATTTTTTATAAAGGTCAGAAAGGTTTTTCATCATTAAAGCCTATATATTACTATAAATGGAGATTTTAAATTTAAAATTGAAAATATACATTTTTTAATTTTTTTTTAAAAAATATGTATTATAATCGAAATTAGCTTATCTAAATTATCAAATAGTAAATTTGTCATAATTTTCAGAGACAATCCAATTTTTTGGTTGACATTACATATAGTATATATATACGTTATACATGATTACATCATAAAAGAAAAAAAGTGTTGTAGTAAATAGTATAATGAGAATCCACGACCAAAATTATGTATACCCATTATGATAATGTGTTTTTTAGGTTATCAGATTTTATATTTTAAACCATTAATAAAGCCTCTAAAACCCATTATTATATTTTAATTTTTTAAAATCATTTCAGTATAAACATGTCACAATTCTGCATCACCAAGTGTATTTTTTAATAATTTCAGTATATAAAATTATCATGTAATGAAATCTGATCCATTTAATTTGATACCATGGAATAACCCATGAGATGGTATTTGGTTGGGATTAATGTATCATATAGACCCCAAAAATAATGTTTAGAAATTATTAATGAAATCCCCACTCTTTTTCTATTAAAACCTACCGTACTTTAATTCCTCTTAACTCAAAAAACATTGATCAGGATCATACTCTAACCATTAACCTCTATGTCCCATCCAATGTGTAAGTATTCTCTTAAGTAGATTCTTTTAATCATTTATATGATCCCTCTCAAGGTAGATGATCCACTCATCTTTATTCAAAAACCTAACTTATAATATTCTGTTTGAATTTAAATTTATCATTTTTAGATATGTTTTTAAAAATCCGTTTTACTATGATTATTATATGAAATCATGGATATTCCATATTAGCTCTCATTAAATCCTTCCATGAATCTATATCTATTCATGCTATGTTGTCAAAATTATCCTTTGATTGTCTAGGCCACAAAAATGTTTAGTTAATACCCATCCCCATTTCCACTAGAGGGAATTCAAATAGATCTAAGTATTAACAATTTATTGGGAAATTACATGTATATAATCCAAAATACGCAATTATGGTATTAAAAGTATTTAAATTTATACTTTTGTTGTCTAGATTATTTGGCATAATTATGCATGTACATGATGTTAATGTCATGTATGGTCCTAAAAATATTCAGACACCAAATTAATTGGGTAATGTATTCATCTAATGACAGAGTATATATATAATTAATGGGTGAACCAAATACATGAAGGGAATTTATCAACTATACAATTTTTTCTTTTCTATTTTCCTTGACTTATGTATTTGTTATGTTTTATGTTGTTTTGACTTTTATATTATTTCTTCACGTAATCTAATTTTATCATGCTTCAATATTAGTGTTTATAATTCCCACATATTATAGTAATATTTCATGATAATTATTACAATGATGTATTATATTAATCATGTAATCCTTTGATTATTACCAAAATAGGCATTATATCTCACCACTTCTTATGTACATCCTCACATTATTCCATGAATATTTAGAGGTGAAATGATTTTTGAAGATAATGTTAATTGATTTTTTTAATAAAGATTCCATATTACCATTAATGTTATTATTTTATGTAACTAATTCCATAGAGACAATACACTGTATGATCTTCATGGATTTTATTATGTTTATAATCATTTATAAAATAAAAAAAGGTGTATTAAACATATGATTTGTTATAAAATTAAATTAATCAATCAAATCGAACATTAAATATTTTTCAAAAAATCATACGTAAAATCAATAATATAGTAAATATAAATTTATTATATGAAATTAGAACCAAGAATAAGAAGAATACTCATTCAATCTCATTATATTTATCAAAACATCCTCTAATATTTTATTCCTTCCCATGACCAGTTTTAACGTAGTCTTCATGAAAACATTAAATCTGAAAATTTTTGAGTTATTATATGAAGACGTTGTAATAATTTTTCATTCATTTTCATTTTAAAATGAGAAATTAAATTTTTTAACAATGAAACATTCCTGTCATCATATCATACTTCAAGATTCCCCCAATATTCTCTACATACCCACCATGTTGTTACTATCAGTTAATATAAGCCTCCTCGCACCGACTCATGCATAAAACACTAATTAAACATGAAAAGGAAATGTGAATATTTATTTAAATATATGTTATCAGTAAATGTATTCCTTTTAAAATCATCATTCATGATTTATCATGCATAAAAATACCAAAATATCTAAGTAATCCATTAATTCATAACCTTTCTACACTAGATGTCCTCTATTTCCACTATAACATTGATTTAAATTTTATCTCATTTTAATTTCTAAAAAAGTCATGTGACTTTTAGATGTTGACATTCAACTTCAAAACAAGATGACCCAATCCATCATAATTAATCTTGATCACACTCCCTTGTCCGTGTATAATTCTATTAATCAATAATTATCATATATTACTTTTATCATAACATCTAACGCATTAGTTGATTCAAATATAGAACCTATGATGAAAGTAATTTATGATCCATAAAATATTCATATTAAACATGATTTTTTGTTTTAATTGTAGAACCATGGTAAAATAATATTTCATTTGACAACATCAATAGAATAACTCATGTTGAGATCATCTGATATTCCAAATAGACTGAACATGACCACTCTCATTCGAAAAGATTAGTTATAACAATTATCATCTTTTGAAATAACATTAATCCCCAATCAAGATCTTTAATTTTAAAACCATAACATTCCTAGATTACACCTTCTACCTCATCAGTAATAAAAATATAATTTTTTTATCCAAATATATATTAATATATTAACACTAGATCCTTCAAAATTTGTGAGACTTAATTAGGTTATTTGTATCTCATAGAAACCATATCATTGGGTATTTCTTGTTTTGTTAATTACAATATTTTATTATAAAACATCAATTGATTCATATTTGTGGGTAGGTTGTAGTGTATTGGGGAATTACTAGTGGTTTCTATTAAGGAATACCAATTCAAAAATACCCTAATCAAATGCTCCAACAACTATAATTAATTTCCAATGAAATAACAATTATTTGGAACTAAAAATTAAACATTCAAACCCCTATAGAATGTGACTTTCCAATTATAGTGATTGAGAACAATGGACCACAATTTCATCATTCATTCACACTAGAAATAACATACAATATGACGAGAAAAGGAATGTTAATCGACAAAATGATCTATATAAAAATCATACCTCACACAGTTTCAAAAGGTATCATACTCTATACATTAATTTAATATAGAGGATCGACCAATATGATCATGTTTCATTGTAATTTGTGTCTCTAATAAGACAATCTCTAAATGATCTTAAAATGTAATAAGATCATCATTTAACTCATTGAAGGTACATCTCTATATTTTGAATCAAATTCATATAATTATTATTCCTAACAAAATTAGAATTTTATCTTATTTATATCTCCATTGTTTTCTCAATGGTAATATTTCAATGATTAAACATCCATGGTGAATGTTTAAGAGGCACTATAGAACCAACTTTTTAGAAACATGTCTATCACAGCATGATCTCAATTGTCTTCTATATATAATTTTGATATGATATTTTCTTATTATGGTCACCAATTTTTTATAATAAGACCTAGTAATATTCCTCTATTTTAGTTCAAATTATGTTTTATTATCAAAATCCATCATGAGTCTATGAAATTCTCATTCTCATGCACTCTTTACAGTGAAAAATAAAAATGAATGAAGTCCCCATGTCTAATTTATTGAGTAAATTGAACGATAGAACCCAAATAGTAGCCTACATATATAAGATTGGGTTTTGGAATATATATGAGGCATATATGATTAGCCACGACACTAAAAAAGTGCCCCAAAATATTTTCCACTTGTAGATAAGAATAACCATTTTAGATGGGGTTCTTATCATGGGAGATTAGTGGTTATAAATGTACACCCTCATGGTATATTGGATATCCTTTACATGGAAGATCAAATTATGATCACAAAAAACTGATTGAATGGTAATAAGAAATATAATTTCAAGAATAATAACATGGATCATTATGCATGGATGATCAAATTCCTTCCCACAGTCATATGGATCTTATCTTACGGTAGATATAGAACATAGAAAAATTTCTTGTTATTATACTTTCAATGGTTGTTTCATATCATAGAATTAACAAAATTATCTATTACTGTAAAAATTTATCAATTGAATTTCAAATAAATCTTCATGAACAAATTCAAACATATTTAATAACTAAATTATAATAAATTATGTTGAAAATTATAACCTGAAATTATGAATTAATTAATTTAAATCATCCCAAATTAATAAAAAACAAATAAAATTATATTTTATTTTATTTTTTCAATAATACAATATAAAATGTTTTCTAAAAATATTTGAATTAACCAAAAGGGAAAAGCTTCTCTTAAAAAACTAAAAATCAAAATTTTCATTCAAAAATTAAAATAATTATATTTTTCACCATAAATTGTTCTGAGTTTTTTTGTAAAACAAAGAACACCTTTCCTTGAAAACGTTGATATTTTAATTGAAATTATAATATATAGATGATTCAAAAAACGACCACTTATAGTTCCCATAAACATCACAATTTTTTGTCTCTAAGAAATCAATTTTTTCAAATATATTTCATTAAAATGTTTTTCAAGGGAGAAAAATAAAGTTCCAAAAATGAATTTATTTTCAAAATTATTATTCTTAATGGAATATTTCATGAATAAATAGTGATTTCTCTATTAGAAACATATAATATGGCGAAAATATTGTTTTAGGTTTAAAAAAATAATTAATATTTTAAATTTTGAAATGGATTAATAAATAGAATTTCATATAACTAATGCTTCTAAAAATTAATTTACCTCCAACTAAATAGAATAACATAATTTAGATTCCATGAGAAAAAGAAAAACATTTTTATCAAAAACATAGAATAATTAAAATCATTGAATAAATATCATGTCAAAATGAAAAAGTATACGGAATAAATGGTTAAACCAATATTATTATTATCATTACACTTCTCAATAATTTATGTGTTTAAATTTGTGAATCCCAGTCAACAAATAATAAAACCATTTTTTTTAAATACTATATCTAATATTTTACTAAAAAATTTCAAGATAGAAAATGTAAAATTTAAAACAAATAAATTAATGAGAAATTAGAAAAATTTTACATTCCAAAAGTAGAAAATGAAAAATCATACCTTAGAAAGGTTTTAACAAACTAAATAAAATGGATGATCCGAGAAAAAAATTGATAATATTTAAGTGTTTTATTGTATTGTTCAACACATTTAACACTACTTCTCAACACTAAAAACATGATATTTTACCCAATGTTGAATACTAATGTAGGATAAAAGTTTTATAATATTTGAATTTCAGAAATAATTTGAATTGGGTAACTATAATGAATGATTATGTTTTATAATATTGTTCAAAAAGGTACTACATCATTCTATAATGAGTTATTGAAATATAATTGAAAATGTACATGCATTTTTCATATTTTATAAACACATGAATTTATAATTTATCTCAATACATTACCCATTAGAAATTATTTATATTAGATAAATTTTTATTAAAATAAAATTCATCCTTAATAAAATAAAGTTCAAATATATTTTAAATTTCCCCATCAAATAGTATCTAGAAGTTAGTAAACCTTAACTATCTACCATCATCATGGGTGCATGTAGGTATAATCATTAAGAGAACATTTCCATGAATAAGGAAGTTAAATATACCTTGATAAAGGATCCTAATACAATTGAATTTTATATTAAGGTCTCTTGATTTTTTTCCTTTCTATAATGTCTAGTTATTAATAAGTTGCATCTCTAAAAAAATGAAAATAAAAAATGATTCACCAGATTATAGAGTTTGAGAGATGATATGACAATAGATAATGTTTATGGAAGATTTATCCCGATTTATAGAACAATTGGATCAACATTTTAATCATTCTAGATCATAATCTCTTTCTTTTGTGAAATATTTTCACACCCTACCAAGTGATCGTGTCAAGTTAACTAGTCGGTTCACCATATATATCTCAAGATATACAAAAAGAGTTTTAAAATTTGTAAAAATAAAAGATATATTAATACCATGATTAAAAAAATTATTCAATTAATAAAAAATGAACCGTGGGTTAACTCAAATGAATCTCTAAATACAATGTTCTTTATTAAACATAATGAGTATACTAAATATTCAAATATAGTGGTGTAAACTAATGTCTTTATTACCCCATCAATTTAATTCATAAAACAATGACCATTGACAATGTTTGATCTATTATGTTCTCCAATATGACCTATATCTATAGTTAAATGTACAATATGTATGCTTAAATGTCCATACCACTTATATTTATGATCCTAGAAAAAACCTAGTTCTGGAATCTAAAAGTAAAAAAATACAACCAGCATAAAAATAGATATTTTTAATGATTGAATCATGGAATGATTTTTTTCTATCATTTAATATCCTTTAAACATCATAATAATTCCCCCAATATAATATGGATTACTAAACTACCGAAATATTATTTCTCCGACTGTTTTAAAATCAAAATTCTGGACTATTACATGCTAAAAAGATTTATTTTGTTTCTCAACATGAATGTTCTTTTATTTCCAAAATAGAATCTAATAATTAGATTTTATAATGGGTGTTTTGAATTAATTTCAATAGGATGAAAATGCCTCATCATGTTTCAAATACAAATCATTCATGGAATTAGTGATTTTTTTAAAAAAATTAATAATTTATGCTTTCCATTTTACAATTTAGCTTGTCCACTAGATTATTGATGGTAAGAATTTCTAGTTTTGTAATGAAATATATATTTTCTAATAAATATTTAAATTTATAATTATCAAAGAGAGTTACATTGTATGGGATAAATGATTTTTTCAACCAAAATATTGAAAATATGTTATTCCTAAGAAATTTTTCTCAATATTACCTTGATTTTTCAAAGGATACACTAATTCATCTAACATGGTAACATATTCTATAGCCACCAAGATATAACCATTCCCAAAAAATTAAATGATCCCCAAAATTCAAACCCACAATCATAGAAAATTTATAAATCCAAATTCCCAATTTGATTAAACTCTGTATTCCAAACATCATTCCCAATCCTTTGACTATTATGACAACCTCATACTAAACTTTTGGCATCCTTAAATAGTTTATGCTAATAAAAACCAAAATAAAAAAATTATTTCTTTTTCATTTGACCTCCATGATGGCCATCTTTAAATAGTTTATGATAACCCAATACCAATCTTGTTGATTATAAATAATTCCCATGGATGTGCTTTCTATATTATGTTAAATTTAATATTTTGGTCCACTTCACATGAATATAAAAGGGATTTTGTGTTTCATTTTGTATCCCCAAAATATGGGGATTCGAATTTATTTCACAAGGATAGGTAGGAATCCCATTACATGGGCTTGATCCCAATGTCTAAACCACTTCTGTATCCCTATATGATTATAAATTGTATAGTTCACCTATGCATGGGTTGAATCCAAAATCATGATAATAAACGACATATGAATCTATAATCTGTACATTCAAATGAGTACCATCATTGGGGAACCTCAAATACATATAGATTTATCCACAAATTAAGGACCTATATTACATAGGGATGATGCTAAATACAATTGATGAAAATAATTGATTAATAATTTAATGCTTCCCTATTTCACATTTGTGGTTTAATAAAGGATTAATTTATATGTCTTGAATATATAAAAGAGTCACAATGTATGAAATAATTCCCCCAAAAATGGTGCAATCAACTGAAAATCTTGTCCTAAAAAAAATGTGAATCCTTGAGTATTGTCAGAGAAATTTTTCAATGACAAACTACATTTGCAAAGACAGTTCGTGAAACATCTCGACTAGGGTAACCATAGGGTGCTTCTGGTTCAATTAAAAAAATGCATTAGAAACTGCTTGAGAAGGATATTAAAATATATTTTTGGCACGAAGGTTTGTGCAATGGCCATCAAAAATGCTATTCAAAACCCACAATGGTATTCAAGAGAAAACAAATGGTGAACCAATCATGATAAATTTAAAAAATTACTATTTTTTCACATTCTATGCCCCTTCATGCACACACAAAATGAAAGCATCATAAACATGTATATAAAGAAATCTGTTACGCAAGTGTTAATTTATTGACATTATTCTTTGAGGAATATTTTTTAAATTTTTTAATATATTTCAATGAACATTTAAAAAGAACAACCTTCAATCAAATAACAATTTCCTTGTCTATGAATATTTATGATTTAGTTATTGCACGTGATGGATCATCAAAAAATAAGTGGATATTGTCACCATCCCAGAGCCTTCAATATTGTGTATCCAACAAGATTATTCAGTAATACCTATTCAACTGTATTTTCCTTACTCTAGAGGATCTATGATAATTCTTATAACTCACTAATCCCGAAGAATAATCCACTCATTGACAGATGATGAACTAGAGGTAGAATACACCGGTTTTTTTCATAATATTTTAGTAACATTTCCATGGAATACATGAATATATTCTTCCATTATCATAGGAAGTATGATCAATAGTTCACAAATAGTAATATCCCGAAAACAATCAAGTGTCCTACAGAAAATCTATCCACTAGATTGCACTACCAATTTCACATAGCAACGAACACTTAGCGTGATGAGGGTGTTTCCCTTGGGAGTCTACCTCGAATCACCTAGACCCAATCACATTGGAAAGCCTATAGGGGAAATGGAAATGCAAAACTTAACATGTCCATACCTTTTTTACCTCTATATAAGTCCACCAGTCAAATAAAATAAAAATATTTGAGCAAGAGCACAACACATTCCACGTCTGATATGCATGCCAACAATATTTTATAGCACTAAAAAATATCCAACAAATCATAACCAAAATGTATGGGAAGACCCATATATCCACCACACGCATGAAGAATATAATTATATATTAACAGAAAATGGTTGATTTAATTAGTCATAAACCCTTTCTCTAACCATTAAATGGGAATATATACGTGTTTTGGAAACAAAAGCTACTAATAATATCCTACAAATTATAAAAGGGTGGAAGAAATTCCTTAAAGATCCTAAAAACCTATTGAGATATAATGAATGAAATGGAAGTGGTTAGTGCACATACACACAACTCCATAACCAAAAATGGGGTGACTCATCAAAAACATATGATGGTCACTCAAGACTATACACATATTCCAACTCCCATCCCTGAGGGTCCTGGTCTGAATCCCCTAAAAACTGGAAAACCAAATCAAGAAAAAACCTCGTTTAAACTAGAGGTCAATGGTCTACCCCAATTTCCACTCCAAAGCTAGTATATATCCCTACGAACATTTCAGAAATATTTCTTGAAATTTCAATGACAATAAGGGAGAAACTAAAAAAATCCCCCTCAAATGAAATTTTTTTATCCACCAAAATAATCCCCACTTACCCACAAGAGTGCATTAAAGAAGTACCTTCACCAAATGTGATTGAAAATTTAAGATCTAGTCTACAATCCCTCTATACTCAATGATAGTGTAATTGAATCCATCTGACATTTTTCTATAGATTATTAGAATGATAATCTAAATATTAAAATTAAATAAGAATTATCCACAATTGGGAAGGTCCAAAAAATATTTCTACCAACAATTTATAACACTCTCCTCAGAAATCATACCTTGATGTCATACATAATTTCAACAATATGATTGATCATGAGAGAATATCAAATGATAAAATCCCCAAATTCCTTGCACATTTCAATATGATAAAATTATAAGAATGTCCTAAAATTTAATTCATGCACCATAATATCCTCTGTATGGTATATGTTGTAGGAATTACCCAAGCTATCAGATTTCAATCCGTGAATGCAGGCCTCCCCATGGTGGTATTCGCTGCAAAGGTCCTCCACACTTAGGGACTCATATTCATCGAGAATGTCATCCACAATTTCAATTATTTATAATGAATCCTTCCTTTAAAGAGCCACTTGGAAAAATGAGGCTAAGCATAATAATGAATTGTTATTAAAAATGACATCCTTTCTCAACAAAAGATAGACCAAGGAAACAACCATTCTTGAAACCATCCTTGGGATCCATTCCTTCCAATAGGATATTCGAAATCCATGACGAACATTATTCTTACAATAATTAAATGGTGAGACATGCACTTTGATAAGAAGTAGTTAAGGTAACTCTTTAGAGTAAAAAAGAATACATATTTATATTGAGGATATATTTTTCTAAACATAATACACCAGTCACGTTTTACCCCTTAGCTACTCACAAATATAGAATTCTTGATTTATTGTTGGAATACTGTGTTAATGATATTAATGTGGCTTTATATAATACTTCTCAACATAGAATACATTTTCCCTTAAAAATAATATCTATGACACATAATGGTAATATAATAGATACACCATCAAATTGGCTCAACAAGACTCCTAGATCCGAGATACTCGAAGTTGGTAAAACATCCTCGAACCCTTCAATAAAGATTTATCGATTCATTAAATGATTTGTTCAATTGAGATTTGACACCCCATCATATGTTCATATTAGAGGATGAGGTTAACATGGGGCATTTTATTTCACCACACTCCCCCAATAAACAATAACTACGAAAAGTGACATTAGTTAATGTTATAACCATGATATATCATTGATAAATGATCTCTTCTCACAGAAGATCGTATACTAAACAAAAACTAGCCATGAAAAACTCTAGATGAAATCAATTTAGATAAGATCGACCCATCAAAATAATTCTTATCATTCAACCAAATTTATTAATTAATACCCCAAAAAAAGTATGATAATCATTAGGTTGTGATAATATTTTTCAAAGAATGTGGATCTGGTTTTATCATACTATGAACTCAGTCAGTGCTTTAAAAAGCTATGTAAAATCAACTAAGAAACCATGGTAGTGGCATCCATGGTAATACATGAGAAAACCCAAACTATATGTCTGAGTTATTTTGTAACCCAAACATTGAGGTTGAACAACAGAGTTCAAAATTTTGTGAATGTAGTGCTACAACCACTACGGTAAAAAATGCATTTAGCGGCTGTTTGGTTTTACGCTTCGAGGTGGTTTTAACCGCCACTAAATAGATTGGTGGTGGTTTTGAAAAAACCATCGCAAAACCATGCGTCGGGAAACTATTCTCAGAAGTTTTTAAAATTGTCGCAGAACATTTTGGGGCGGTTTAAACTGCCTCTAAATGATTTAGTGCCGATTTTTTAATTTTTTTTAATTTTTTTAAATTTTTTAATTAATTATTTATTCATTTATTCAATTTATTATATTTATTTATTCATTTTGTATTTATTTATTTATTTATTTATTTCATATTTATTTATTTTATTTTATTTTATTTATTTTAGTTTATTTATTTTATTTTTTTAAATCGTATTTATTTTATTTATTTCGTATTTATTTTATTTATTTTGTATTTATTTTATTTATTTCGTATTACTTTATTTACATTATTTATCCATGCATGCACATCTCATGCACATGCCCATGCACATCACATGCCCATGCTCATGCACATGCCCATGCAATATAAAGAAATATTGCGTTTGGTGAGATTTGAACCCCTAACCTCTTGCTTATTTTCTAAAGACTTTACCACTACAACAAACTTGTCATGTGGTTAATAAACAAAATGTTATATACTTATATATATTAATTGAAAAAGCAAATAATACCTAAATAATAGATATAAACAAAATAATAATAAATAATAAATAAAAACTAATAATTAATAAGTAATAAATAATAAATAATAAATAAAAAAAAATAATAAGTAATAAGTAATAAATAATAAGTAATAGAAAATAAATAATAAATAATAAATAATAAACAATAAATAATAAATAATAAATAATAAATAATAAATAATAAATAATAATAATTAAATAATAATAAATAATAAATAATAAATAATAAATAATAATAAACAAACAAAAAACAAAAAATAATAAATAATAAATAATAAATAATAGTAAATAATAATAAATAATAAATAATAAATAATAATAAAGAATATATAATAAATCATAATAAAGAATAAATAACAATAAATAATAAATAATAATAAATAATAAATCATAAAAATAATAAATAATAAATCATAAATAATAAATAATAAATAATAATGAATAATAAATAATAAATAATAAGTAACAAATAATAAATAATAAATAATAAATAATAAATAATAAATAATAAATAATAAATAAATAAATAAATATAAATGATTAATAAATATAAATATAAATAATAATTAAATATAATAAATATATATTAAATAAGAATATATAATAAATAATAATCGATAATAAATAATTAATAATTAATAAATAAGAATTAATAATTAAGAATTAATAATTAATAATAAAAAATAAAAAATAAAAAATAAAAAATAATAAGTACTAAATAATAAATAATAAATAATAAAAAATAACTAATAACTAATAACTAATAACTAATAAATAATATATAATAATAAATAAATAATAAATAATAAATAATAAATAATAAATAATAAGTTATAAGTAATAAATAATAAGTACTAAATAATAAAAATTAAAAAATCAAAAATAATTATTAATAATTATTAATTAATAATTAATAATTAATAATTAATAATCAATAATTAATAATTAATAATTAGTAATTAATAATAATAAATAATAATAAATAATAATAAACAAATAATATATAATAAATAATAAAAAATAAAAAATAAAAAATAAAAAATAAAAAATAAATAATAAATAATAAATAATAATAAATAATAGCAAATAATAATTAATAAAAATAAATGAAAATAATTAATAAATAATAAATAATAAATAATAAATAATAAATAATAAATAATAAATAATAAATAATAAATAAATACATAATAAATAATAAATAATAAATAATATATAATATATAATAATAAAAATTAAATAAAAATTAAATAAGAATAACTAATTAATAATTAATAATTAATAATTAATAATTCATAATTAATAATAAATAATAAATAATAAATAATAAATAATAAATAATAAATAATAAATAATAAATAATAAATAATAAATAATAAATAAATATAAATAATAAATAAATATAAATAATAAATACATATAAACAATAAATAAATATAAATAATAAATAAATATAAATAATAAATAATAAATTAATAAAATTAATAAATAATAAATAATAAATAATAAATAACCAGTAACAAATAATAGATAATAAAAAAATTAATGTATATTATAAATAATAAATAATAAAGGAATCAAATGAAAAAGTATGATAAGATGTGATAAGAGATGAAAAATCATGAAAACGTATGAAAACAGATGGAGAAGCATATGAAGAATGAGAAATTAGATAGAATGAGAACGCATGAAAACTGATGACATCTCTGGAAAACCCCCTAATAATTCAACAAAATCATCATAATAACCCACAAAAAACCATTGATAAAGATAACAAGTCATGGAAACCCAAATAATTAGTAATAAATGGAGCAACCATTAAAACTCGTCAAAATGGTCAAAAAGAGACAAAAACATTAGACTCACATTAACAGAGATAACTTATGATCCAAGAGTCTGTTTTAGATCCGAGACCTGTCAAATCAAAGATCCTGAAACGATCTTAGACCTTATAGGTGAAAGAGTCCAACTGGACGGGCGGATCAAAAGTTACGACCATTTAAAAAAAGCTAATGGGGAACGAGTGCTAGAAACGAGGAATCGAAAAACATAACAAACCTGATACGCACTAAAAAGCCAATAATATATGATCCAGGGGTGCATGTGGGCTATGCGACCAGTCAAACTGAAGCTCATGGAACGAGCTATGATCTGGCAGGTGGAGGATTCCAAAATGACATGCAGATCGAAAGTTAGGTCCGTTTGAAGACAAGTTCGACGTGACACCAGTGACAGAAACGAGGTTTTGGAGGCCTTTGGAGGGGTTCTGGGGTTGAAAAACAAAATAGAAGCTTTCTTGTATTGAAGTGGTGCATAGCTCTCTTTGTTAGATTCAATTTGATATGTGGTAGAGCCCAAACGGACACCTAGAGCGAATGTTATGGCAGTTTGAAGTTGGAGAAGTATTTTAAACTTTTCTATAAGTCTAATATCATCCGCACCTTGGACCGCCTCGGGATTTTGATTATATGTGCCTCTATATCTCTTCATGAGCTTCGATTTAACAGGTCATGGTGCTCCAATGGACTCCGGGATCAAAATTTATGGAAGTTTTAGTAATTTCATGGTTTCTCATGTTTTTTTAATGTTTCCTTTCATTTCACGGTGGTTTTACCGA
Organism: Viscum album; assembly: GCA_963277665.1. NCBI lineage: Eukaryota > Viridiplantae > Streptophyta > Magnoliopsida > Santalales > Viscaceae > Viscum > Viscum album. The sequence continues at coordinate 1,158,667,734 of OY728129.1, read as the reverse complement.
AAACGCCGCTATTTCGTGGCAGTTTTTTAAAAAACCGCCGCTAATCCTCGAGAAAAAACAAAAAACAAAACAAAAAATTTATGGCATTTCGTGGCAGTTTAAAAATCACTGTGAAATGGCAGGCCGAACCATGTTTAGCAGCGGTTTTTAAAACCGCCATGAAAAACCCTCCGTTAAACGACGGTTTTCCTATAGTTAGCAGCCATCTCCCAAGGGACCAGAGGATTATTTACCTTAACCAAATCCTAAATAGAAGTTTGAGTTTTCCTTTTTAGGTGGTTTTATGTAAGATGTATCTCCATGTTATATGTGGCACAATGATTCGATTTACTCACTTAGAATATCCATAATCAAATTTGAAATTGATTCCCTTAGGACCAGCCTTCAATAGATGATTATAAGTGGTCTAATACATGTAAAAGGGTCCACATGATAGGCATAAATAAAACCAGTTTCCTACTAGAACATCCACTCTATGAAAGAATAGTTATTTTTTATATAACCCAAATAAAACAAACCATATTACAATTACAATAATAATCATCCATTTCAAATGTGTTATGCATCAGTAATCATCATTTGAACCCACCATGAGGATGTTATACAATAGGAGGCAGATAAAGAGGAATTAAAGGAGGAGGTTTATATATATTATATATCGCAATCCAAAATGATTGGATAAATAATTAATACCATAGGATGTTGGATTACATTGACTTTAGGCATTCCCTCAACTGCTCCTCTAATACCTCTTTTGTGAGAATCCCTCAAAGTAAAGGGTAAAGGTGTAACTGTACCTCACCCACTGCATGAATTGGAGGAACTCCTCCCACATGGGGAATGATTTTCATAGAAAATGAAGATATGAACGTGTTGAGAAAACTCAATTTATATTTACTCTGAGGAAACCAACCTACCAGATCTGTTCTTTAATCAATTCCTCGACCCATACATATATCCAGTTTACCTCAACCATGAGTTTTCATCCCAATAATTGAAATTGATCCTGTCAATCATCTTAGTGTAGGATATTAAAGGGAAATATATTTTTACCAAAACTCTATATATCTTGAGTTCCAAACATTTGGTTTACAACCATAGCTAGGTCATCCATATCATAACTGACAATCACCTATTGTTTACCCATTTCATGTTTAAGAAAAACAACCACAATATTCCCAAAAGACACTCCCCCTTGCTGATGTTCTTACCAAGTTGGCTATTTATCCTGTAATAATAAAAACTATTGAAATATTAGAGGGTAAATTGGTTGTTGTAAACGGTTGAAATGTTATTATATATCCATTGGGGTATCCTTAATCTGAATAGGTGGATGAAACTATTCCAACACTAATCTATTAGAATCTGATGTTCCCATCATACAATGATTTAGGGGATATATAAGATAATATAATGAAATTTGTGTCTAGGTGTGTCCCCAATATGGGTACCCATGAGCAGTGAAAATTATCTATGATAATAAATTTTTCCCATTATTTAGATAAAACATCCATCACCTCATATACCAGTATACTAGCTGGTTCAACCAAGGGATGAGAATATCTACATCAATAATTCCACTATCAATTTAGCTATACACAAAAGAATAAAAAATTACTCAATATCTAAAAATTTAGACAATCAAAAAATTGGACGGTGTTATATTTAATATCTTGGTGGAAGATTTTTACTTATTCCCTAAACATAAATCTCCCTTAAGATTATTTTCTGGGTGTTTTCATTGGGAATATTCACAAAAAACTATGAACACCTCAAATCTAAGTAAACTGCCTTGGAGTATTTTTATAATTTTACACATTAGAACATTGGTTGGAAGATCCTATTTTTTATGTAATGCCCCGACCCCAGCTACCCAGAGTCAGTGCATTACTTCGTAACATTGGCATGATCACAAAAGATCAAGTCTCGAAAGACCGATTAGTTTAGTAGCCTTGGAAACACTAGATACATTCATAATTCTTTCATTACATCAAAAATTAAACAAAATACAATAACATGGTCTTCATAGTCCACACTCATATCCTCACTGACTATTCTTGCAAGTCAGTCATAATACTCTTCTTCACATCCTGGAAAATATTAAAACATTGAAAGGGGTGAGCTCAGATGCTCAGTAAGGATAACAATATTGCGGAAGCTTTTATAAGAAAACATAAGCATTTAAGGCAATGTATAACTAAAACAAAAGCCTTTTAAACTTGAACATCAACATAATATGGCAAAAGTAAAATGAAATAATGCCATATACTCATTCACATGGATATTCTACTAATCGAAAAATCACATGCAAAATCACTAACCACTTTCATAATGTTGGAAGGCATAATGCCAGACTATCATAACCAGGTAGTTAAGGCCTCGTGCCAAGACCACAAATAAGATTTTGTCAAGGCCTTGTGCCAAGACACTAGTTTGTCTCATGAGACCTACCGATGCATCGAGGAGCTATAGCGGGCTCCACCCGTCACATATTAAGTCCAATGCATTCCCATATGAAAAGGTTTAAACATAACATAAACATTCGTATTAAAACTAGCATACAAAATGTCAATAATTTCACCATAAACTATGAATGGTATAAAATAAAACATCCACAGTCAGAAATATCACAAAACCTTCAATACAATATAGAAGTTTTGTATTATAATAAATCAACTTCAAATAAGCGTAAAATCCATCAAAGGATGTTGACATAGATGAAATCAAAACACTTTTTAGAGAAATATCACTTTCTATTTTTGAAATCATTTAAGAGCCATATAAAACAAAACATTTTCTTGAAAATATTCTTATAAGCTTGTTAGGAAAGCTTTAAAGATTTTATAACGGCGGAAAGATTCCTCTTATAAAAGTCGAAAAGGGTATAAATGACTTTAACCCATATTCTTGTAAATAATAAAAATGTTTTGAAATACATTTTGAAGAAACATGGATGTGGATGATAACGAGGCCCCAGTAGATAATTATGTATAAACAACCTTGGATAATGAAGAGGTTGTGAAGTAAACCCTTACCTTGTACTTTTCCTTGGTTGGGGTAGGTTAACCTCCTGTATAATGGTGAAATAATTGTTATTAAATTATACAAGAATCATATACATTCATATGATATCATATATGATCTTTTGACATTGCTTTGTTAACAATATCTTAGATTTATCGTTGTTTCGGGTGTTAACTTACTCGTTTTCTTTTATATGTTTTGTTACGTAAGTCGTGTTTTTCATGGATAGGTTGTATCTTATTAATATCCAGAATGATATCATGTCCTTAAACATTATTTTTAAATCATCAAATGATAATTATACTTGAATGGATACAACGGAGAATGAATCTCATCGCGTTCGTGGAGACGGTAGTCCGTACGTACGCACGAGCGACAATATCATTATTTTGACATTTAAATAATATATAATTGGATAGTATATCATATATACAGAATCATTATCATGTTATATTTATTATTTACATGAATTAAATATCATTATTATACCCATCTAAATAATAATACATTGAATAACAATTACACCACGACGTGGAGACGGTAAGCCGTACGTACGCACGTATGGTGACATGTCATTCAAATGATGGGTAGAATACTGAATATGGTTGTTCCATATTTATAATAACATCACAGTATATAGAAGATACTGGAGTTATAATTTCAGAATTGAAATAATAAACAAAGAGGGAGTGGAAGAAGAAAGAAACTTGAAAGAGGGTGATGAAAATGTTACCTCTTCTTCAGCTTCTTCCTTTTGATTTGATCAAAAGGACTCCTTATGATGGCTTTCTGAATAAAGTAAAGCTTCTAGGATGAAGGGAGAGAAGTTGGGAGAGTATTTGGGTAGGGGTTGGCCGAACCAAAAGGCTTGGATGTGTGAATAAGGTGGTAGAGGTGGGGGCCTTTTATAAGAGGAGAGGAGGGGCACTTTTGGAAAGATTGAAATGTTACATTATTTCACAATGCTTTTCGGATTCCAAAGGTCCCACACTTATATAATTCGAGGCTAAGGTGATAAGGTTTCTAAATCTCCTCATCCAATAGGCTTTGGACAAGTGTAAGCCTTGGAATTTGCATTATCTTCTCATTTTATTTAAATCGTTAAATAATGAGGTCATCGCTGCATCATAATTATGTCATAAACAATTTAATTTATTTAATGTCTAAAAATTATAAAAAAACTACAATGATGTAGGAAATCCTTTTAGCTTTCCAATGAATATTTATAGTCAAAATATGGACTTGTGTAACCCCACTTAAAAATTGTTTTAGTAAAACATTTTATGTTTGTGTCATTTTTTTACTTTAACATTAAATAAAAGGTGTTTATGTCATTTTCTAACTAAAGTGGCTCCATGGGGTCCCCAAGTTGACCCATGGGTTGTCTTGGTCGGCCATGACTCATACAATAGGAGTAGGACAAGTGTCAGTCTCATCTCATATTATAAAAATATTGTTTTTACCTTAAACTACACTAATTAACTCTAATCGCGATTAAGAACTTAAAAGTTACTATTCACCAAAAAATTATTTTAATCTCATTGAACCACATTTTACTTCTTAATGACAACCATGTATGTCGGATTTTTGAAAATAAAATCACAGAAGTGGTAATATTTCATTTAAACGAAAAATCAGTTATTTAACAACCACTTAGTGGTTTCACTATTCATCAAAAATTGAAGTTTTTCAGAAAAAGGCCAAAATTTCACCCTAAGCTATAATTGATATTACGAATTCAAAAATGATGTCTATTTTACAAAATTCCAAACATATAAGTTGTATTAATTAATTTTATAATTAATTCCCGCTGTTACAATAAATAGCGTGTTTTTAAGAAACAATTTATATCAAAAGTTTGGCAATTGTTTATGTCCAATTTCAATGTTAAATTAATTCTAATGACCACCATTGGATAAAATGGTAAAAATATATTCTAATTATACTTTAAAACCACTAAATATTAAAATTTATCACTATAAATTATTTTGATTAAAAAAGTTGTTTTTAAGTATTTTTCAGTATTCATAAAAATTTAGAAGTTCTCAGAAAAATACAAAAAATTCAACATAGGCTAATTTCAATATTCCGAATCCAAAAATGAAGTCCATTTTGATAAATAAAATTTATAATATTTTAAAAAGTAGGTATTACTATTCACAACGGCTAGTTTAATTAGTTGTGGTGTGTGTTAGGGCTCGAGGTTGCGTAAAACACACGCTATTGCATTATTCGAAGGGAAACGTACAGTGGAAGCTTGGGGTGTTACATTCTCCCCTCCTTCAAATAATTGCGTCCTCGCAATTTCTAGGGTATTACTGCATAAAAAGACTCGGGTGGTTTTTCATCATAAATTTCTCAGGTTCCCACGTTGCCTCTTCCATTTTATGATTTCTCCACAAAACCTTCACCAGACGAGTCGCCCGGTTTCTCAGCACCTGCTCCCTCACATCAAGAATCCTGACGGGCTCTTCACAATAGGAAAGATCGGGTTCCAGTTCTAATTCCTCATAGGTGAGTACATGAGTTGGGTCAGGCATGTATTTCCTCAATAGAGATACGTGGAAAACATCGTGAACTTTGGAGAGATTTGGCGGCATCGCCAAACGATAAGCTACAGCCCCAATACGATCTAGAATTTCGAAAGGTCCGATGTATCTGGGACTCAACTTACCCTTCTTACCAAAACGTATAACTCCCTTCCATGGAGATACCTTTAGGAAAACATGATCTCCCACCTGAAATTCCAAAACCTTTCTTCTGTTATCGGCATAGATCTTCTGCCTACTTTGAGCTGATTTGATGTGGTTTTGGATTACCTTCACCTTTTCCATTGTTTCTTCCACCAGTTCTGGTCCCACAAGTTTTCTTTCACCAACGTCATCCCAACAGGTTGGTGTACGACATCTCTTTCCGTATAACGCTTCATAAGGTGCCATCTGAATGCTTGAATGGAAGCTATTGTTATAGGAAAATTCTACCAGTGGTAAATATTGATCCCACATACCCTGAAAGTCAAGAGAGCATGATCTCAACATGTCTTCTAAGGTTTGAATAGTCCGTTCTGATTGTCCATCTGTTTGAGGGTGATAGGCAGTGCTTAAACGAAGTTCAGTATCCAAGGCCTTTTGAAGACTTTTCCAGAATCTTGAAGTAAAACGAGGATCACGATCAGAAACAATCGATAGGGGTACTCCATGAAGTCTTACAACCTCATTAATATATAGTCTTGCTAGACGTTCAAGTGGTAGATCCTCCCGTATAGCCAGAAAATGTGCTGACTTAGTAAGTCGATCAACAATGACCCATATTGCATCATTCCTTCTAGGAGTCTTTGGTAGTCCCATGACAAAGTCCATCGTAATATTATCCCATTTCCACTCAGGTATGGGAAGAGGTTGCAATACTCCACCAGGATGTTGCCTTCCCGCATTTTCCACAAGATGGATATTCAACCTTTCCCTTCTTCCCTTTATTTCCATTCCCAGATTGATCAGAAGGTCTCTTCTTCTCTTTCTTTTCTTTAAAGTCATAAGACTTAGAGAATTCCTTTTCCGTCTTGATAGCGCACGCGACAATACCTTCGTATGAAGAGAAGGTTTGTGATACTAAAGCTCGACGGAGAAATGGTTTCAACCCATCAAAGAAACGATCAGTCTTACTTCTTGGGTTACGTATGTAATCTGCAGCATACCTTGCTAACCTTGTAAAGTTAGCCTCATACTTTGCGACATTCTCATCCTCCTTCTGCCTCAGACTCAGAAATTGCCTTTCCATATCCGCTCGATGGTCTCAAGGAAAGTATTTTTCTAAGAACAGTTCTTTGAACTCCTGCCATTCCATGTTTGTTAATTCATCCTCTTCCTTTGTGTTTTGAATTAGTGACCACCATTGATCGGCATCTCCAGTGAGGCGGTAAACTGCCATGATAACTTATTCCCTTTCACTGCTCCCCAAAGCCTGAAATATTTTCTCTAGGGAATTTATCCATTGCTCGGCTACTAAGGGATGTGTACTCCCATTGAACGTTGGTGTTTGTTGCCTCATGAATCGATCTAACATTGATCCTCCACGCTGTGGATCAGGGTGCTCCATACGGGTAAGGTTATTATTCATAACCTGAGTAAGTTGTCCCAGTATGGTGATTAGCTGATCGGCCCCAGTTGCATCACCAGCCCCACTATAATTATCTTGAGCAGGAGGGCAATCCCTACATGGAGTGCGTGCATTGATACGGTTTCCATTTCTTCCACTAGGCGCCATTTCTAAACAATGTCATAAACTAGATTAGTTTATGAATCAAAATACATAATCCCATACTTATAAAACAGTTAACATAAATTGAACTATTTATGGATATAATCCATAGTCATAAAAATGTTTTCTTTGAGGAAGTATATACTCATAAACCCTTCATAATGATTTGTAAAGAAAATGAGAGTTATCCTAAGCATATCCCCCGGGAGTGTCGTAACCAAGAGTGCAGCAAGGCCCGTTGTCGTGCACCAGTTCCCGTTCGAGTCTAGCTCAAAGCGGTGTTTTCGGGTTTTACCCCTAGGAACATCTGTGCCAGAGCCGCCTCTACCTGCTCGTATCCAGACAGGGATGTATTGCTCGGAAAACTCACAAAATCTCTACAATACCAAAATTTAGGAAGTTCTTCTATACTAATCCTCAAAGTTCATCTTAGGTCTATGTGCTCTAATTAGAGTTTATCTAAATCTAGCTTCCAAGGTTTGTACTAAACTTCCTCTGATACCAACTGTAACGCCCCGACCCCAGCTACCCAGAGTCGGTGCATTACTTCGTAACATTGGCATGATCACAAAAGATCAAGTCTCGAAAGACCGATTAGTTTAGTAGCCTTGGAAACACTAGATACATTCATAATTCTTTCATTACATCAAAAATTAAACAAACTACAATAACATGGTCTTCATAGTCCACACTCATATCCTCACTAACTATTCTTGCAAGTCAGTCATAATACTCTTCTTCACATCCTGGAAAATATTAAAACATTGAAAGGGGTGAGCTCAGATGCTCAGTAAGGATAACAATATTGCGGAAGCTTTTATAAGAAAACATAAGCATTTAAGGCAATGTATAACTAAAACAAAAGCCTTTTAAACTTGAACATCAACATAATATGGCAAAAGTAAAATGAAATAATGCCATATACTCATTCACATGGATATTCTACTAATCGAATAATCACATGCAAAATCACTAACCACTTTCATAATGTTGGAATGCATAATGCCAGACTATCATAACCACGTAGTCAAGGCCTCGTGCCAAGACCACAAATAAGATTTTGTCAAGGCCTTGTGCCAAGACACTAGTTTGTCTCATGAGACCTACCGATGCATCGAGGAGCTATAGCGGGCTCCACCCGTCACATATTAAGTCCAATGCATTCCCATATGAAAAGGTTTAAACATAACATAATCATTCGTATTAAAACTAGCATACAAAATGTCAATAATTTCACCATAAACTATGAATGGTATAAAATAACACATCCACAGTCAGACATATCACAAAACCTTCAATACAATATAGAAGTTTTGTATTATAATAAATCAACTTCAAATAAGCGTAAAATCCATCAAAGGATGTTGACATAGATGAAATAAAAACACTTTTTAGAGAAATATCACTTTCTATTTTTGAAATCATTTAAGAGCCATATAAAACAAAACATTTTCTTGAAAATATTCTTATAAGCTTGTAAGGAAAGCTTTAAAGATTTTATAACGGCGGAAAGATTCCTCTTATAAAAGTCGAAAAGGGTATAAATGACTTTAACCCATATTCTTGTAAATAATAAAAATGTTTTGAAATACATTTTTAAGAAACATGTATGTGGATGATAACGAGGTTCCAGTAGATAATTATGTATAAACAACCTTGGATAATGAAGAGGTTGTGAAGTAAACCCTTACCTTGTACTTTTCCTTGGTTGGGGTAGGTTAACCACCTGTATAATGGTGAAATAATTGTTATTAAATTATACAAGAATCATATACATTCATATGATATCATATATTATCTTTTAACATTGCTTTGTTAACAATATCTTAGATTTATCGTTGTTTCGGGTGTTAACTTACTCGTTTTCTTTTATATGTTTTGTTACGTAAGTCGTGTTTTTCATGGATAGGTTGTATCTTATTAATATCCAGAATGATATCATGTCCTTAAACATTATTTTTAAATCATCAAATGATAATTATACTTGAATGGATACGACGGAGAATGAATCTCATCGCGTTCGTGGAGACGGTAGTCCGTACGTACGCACGAGCGACAATATCATTATTTTGACATTTAAATAATATATAATTGGATAGTATATCATATATACAGAATCATTATCATGTTATATTTATTATTTACATGAATTAAATATCATTATTATACCCATCTAAATAATAATATATTGAATAACAATTACACCACGACGTGGAGACGGTAAGCCGTACGTACGCACGTATGGTGACATGTCATTCAATTGATGGGTAGAATACTGAATATGGTTGTTACATATTTATAATAACATCATAGTATATAGAAGATACTGGAGTTATAATTTCAGAATTGAAATAATAAACAAAGAGGGAGTGGAAGAAGAAAGAAACTTGAAAGAGGGTGATGAAAATGTTACCTCTTCTTCAGCTTCTTCCTTTTGATTTGATCAAAAGGACTCCTTAGGATGGCTTTCTGAATAAAGTAAAGCTTCTAGGATGAAGGGAGAGAAGTTGGGAGAGTATTTGGGCAGGGGTTGGCCGAACCAAAAGGCTTGGAAGTGTGAATAAGGTGGTAGAGGTGGGGGACTTTTATAAGAGGAGAGGAGGGGCACTTTTGGAAAGATTGAAATGTTACATTATTTCACAATGCTTTTCGGATTCCAAAGGTCCCACACTTATATAATTCGAGGCTAAGGTGATACGGTTTCTAAATCTCCTCATCCAATAGGCTTTGGACAAGTGTAAGCCTTGGATTTTGCATTATCTTCTCATTTTATTTAAATCGTTAAATAATGAGGTCATCGCTGCATCATAATTATGTCATAAACAATTTAATTTATTTAATGACTAAAAATTATATAAAAACTACTATGATGTAGGAAATCTTTTTATCTTTCCAATGAATATTTATAGTCAAAATTTGGACTTGTGTAACCCCACTTAAAAATTGTTTTAGTAAAACATTTTATGTTTGTGTCATTTTTTTACTTTAACATTAAATAAAAGGTGTTTATGTCATTTTCTAACTAAAGTGGCTCCGTGGGGTCCCCAAGTTGACCCATGGGTTGTCTTGGTCGGCCATGACTCATCCAATATGAGTAGGACAAGTGTCATTCTCATCTCATATTATAAAAATATTGTTTTTACCTTAAACTACACTAATTAACTCTAATCGCGATTAAGAACTTAAAAGTTACTATTCACCAAAAAATTATTTTAATCTCATTGAACCACATTTTACTTCTTAATGAAAACCATGTATGTCGGATTTTTGAAAATCAAATCACAGAAGTGGTAATATTTCATTTAAACGAAAAATCAGTTATTTAACAACCACTTAGTGGTTTCACTATTCATCAAAAATTGAAGTTTTTCAGAATAAGGCCAAAATTTCACCCTAAGCTATAATTGATATTACGAATTCAAAAATGATGTCTATTTTACAAAATTCCAAACATATAAGTTGTATTAATTAATTTTATAATTAATTCCCGCTGTTACAACAAATAGCGTGTTTTTAAGAAACAATTTATATCAAAAGTTTGGCAATTGTTTATGTCCAATTTCAATGTTAAATTAATTCTAATGACCACCATTGGATAAAATGGTAAAAATATATTCTAATTATACTTTAAAACCACTAAATATTATAATTTATCACTATAAATTATTTTGATTAAAAAAGTTGTTTTTAAGTATTTTTTAGTATTCATAAAAATTTAGAAGTTCTCAGAAAAATACCAAAAATTCAACATAGGCTAATTTCAATATTCTGAATCCAAAAATGAAGTCCATTTTGATAAATAAAATTTATAATATTTCAAAAAGTAGGTATTACTATTCACAACGGCTAGTTTAATTAGTTGTGGTGTGTGTTAGGGCTCGAGGTTGCGTACAACACCCGCTATTGCCTTATTCGAAGGGAAACGTACAGTGGAAGCTTGGGGTGTTACATTTTAAACCAATACTATACCCTATATTTTATTTACATCATAATGGAACAAGACTGGTAGAGTGAAATAAACAAATGTCATATTGAAATGAGCCTCCAAGGCATCTCCAAATAAAACAAAAAACCACTTTTGTGGGAATATTTCCTTGAATAAAAAAACTCACTAGAAGTATGTTTTTAGGTTGAATGGAATGTTATTAAAATATCCCTATTTAGTGACAGGGTGAAAAAATTCCACTCCTTTAGAGATAAAAAGGATAATGGAGACTTCTTAAATTTCATAAGAAACAACGTGTTAACCGAGGTGGATCCCAAAATTCCTATACAAGCCATCCTATATTATCACCCAAATTATTTTCCATTCCATGAAATATTCGAGAATTCCATATAGGAATATTTGGTATAAAAATATTCCTTGTAAAATATGGTACATTTTTTGGAATGTAATGCTATGGAAAAAACTTGAATAGGTAGTGTTTAATTCCCAAACAACTCTGTTGGATGTGGGTGAATGGAAGGACCATACCTCAATGAATGTACAGAAGTTGAGTGACTAGATGACTATAAAGAATTCCACCTGAATTATTCTATCCTATGAGCTTAGTTGAAACAGCCAACTATTACCCCCACTCACTTTTTCTATGGTAATACAAACTCAGTTGGCAATAAAACCCTTCAAAGGCAAGTCTTCTAAAAAATTTCATGACCGAAAGATAAAAACCATGTACAATAAGATGAACCTATACTAAGGAAAAAATCAATATTTTCCTCTCATTGAATTCATGCCTTTATTCATGATATTATGGGAACCACCAAGCCAAATGATTCTATGAGAATCACCCCTCTGAATTGTCAACCAAGAGTTGACCCAGGAGATAGAATTATCATCAAATGATGAATTATTCACCAGTACTATTAATTTGATTCACATAATAGATCCCTTATCCAATGATGAATATAGAGATGAATCAATTTTCCGATTAAATTATTAGGTAACCAGAGGAAGAGGCCTCTAAGACCAAGGGTACAACCTAAGATGTAGTAATAGAAGAACACAATAGTCCAGCTGCATCCCTTATCTAACTAATTCTATTATATGAACTTGTGGAAGAGCCCTCCAAATTGTATTCCCTGAGAAATAATGTTCCCAATTCATTCATGGGGATTCCCTAATCCTATTATCTTAGAATATCGATTATAGGGGGTGAAACCATCCAATCCACCTCAACAAATAGTTATACATGTTCGACCTAATCCACTATGGATAGGAAGACCTTCAACTTTTATACTGATGGATGATATACATTTATAAAGATATTTATATCTGATTAAAATTGTGTAACAGAAGACTCGTGATGTATAGAACATACCTTTATCTTTAAATTACGACATTTTAATGTAATTGGACATGTTTTCAGCTTGGTTGTCGATGCTAGATTCTAAATATCAATCAAAAATACCTCTAAGAAGCACTCATAATTGATTTTTCGAGCCCTCATTAGATTAGATCTGGGGTATTAATTGTTGAAATATATCATGTAGAGATATATTCCATTGTATTTAGGATGATAATATCATTAATGAAGCAAGAAAAATACACATTTATCTGTGGGCACATCTTCCCCATGTAAGCTTCTAGAAGAATGAATGATATTTATATCCAATGGGTATTCATTAATAATGGTTCAAGATTCAACCTCATTATAATATTAATACATTATCGAATTAGTTATAGAAAGAACCACCTATACCATTCCACTATAACCCTACATGTTTATAACAATATCTAGAAAAAGAACCATAAAAGAGCCAAGAGCAGTTCATAGTTTGGGGACCTCATATCTAAATCCAAATTTATACTTTTTAGGAATGATACGTCCACAAACATTATTCTAGTAAGGTCTAGGTTGCATCAACTCATGGATTTCCCCACATCATACCACTAGTGCCTCAAATATTTTATTAATGGCCAAATTTTGATGTTGAATATTTATAAATTTTTATTTGAATCCTACAAATCATGATATATTAACGTGGGATTCTACCAGATAGATGGTAAACACCCCATTAATGGTAGTGTCTGTTAGGTCGTTGTCCCGCATTGTTTAGGAATGATCTCGTATAATCCCATAAAATATATCAGTGAAAAAATGTGTATTTAATCAATCATATAGAAGATATAATCATGATTTGGATGTATATTTAATGAATTTCAAAATATTAGTCATAAAGGATGAGCCTGAAAACATTGAAGAGGCCATAAAACCTAAAAATGGTAAAATATCAAATTAGGCTGCATGTATTCCATTTAAAAATCATCAACATATCCCTACCTCATCAATAGATCCATACATAGTAACGATTATTATAGGTGATTGTTGATATACATCTTCTATATCCCTTGTATACCCTTTAAAGTTCAAAGAAACCCCACATTGTCTATTGGGTAGGAGGAAGCAACGTTAACATTTAACTCTCAAAATGATCACTCCTATCATAAGTGTGAAAATTTTCCTTCATTTCAAAATTTCAATATGAGTAGGGATGGAAAGGAAGATGAAGAGAAATTGGAAGAGGAATTTGACGTTGAAGAGGAAGAATGGGAGGGTGAACTCAGGGATGCCCCCAAAATTCTATGAAGGTGTCACTAATAATAATGAATAACATAGATAAATTAATCCTGGAACATAGGGGTACAACGACACACATTGATTAGAAAAGACATATATTCCTATAAATATGCTTTATATAACTCCTTTTTTAAGCATCAATATGATGTGTTTTCCCAGAAGTACACAAAAAATGATGGGACTCAATTTTGATGTGGCCACTCACCACCGGGGCCCACCAGAACACCATCTAGGTTACAGAACCATAGTCATAACAATTCACCTGACTGATGTAGCTAAAATTGAGGCTCTTTTTTACAAGCCCATTGAGTTATACATCATTGTAGAAGTCCAATATCCAAAATGGAAAGACATCCCAGTTCTTGTAATTTGGAAGAGTGGTAAAATAATATTTTGGGTTTAATTTAGAGATGTCAACTAGAATTGTTTGAAATATTATTTCTCAATACCAATCATGGATGTACTAATAGATTATTTGACATGATATCATGACATTTCATTCATAGAAGGCTTTCCATGGTATAAACAAATTAGTATGGACCCTAAATATGAGGTTTCAACTACTTTCAGAATAACTGAAGGGATGCATTAAAATTAGTAAATACTCATTGGCTTGAATAATTAAATAATTATTGAACAATATTCCATGCATTACATCCTTAATCCATTTTTGAAAAATTATTGAACGTGGTACATATAAAATATGGTTGGTAAATCATAGCAATGTTGTAACAACCTCACTAATCTTGAGACCATATTCAATAAACTATGACATCATATCCTAAATATTAACCGCATGAAATGTTCATTATGATTATCCACATGAAATTTTCTCATATTCATCATATGCCATCATATCATCAAAGATGATCCAAAGAATAAAATATTTTTCCGTGATTTTTTACTTCATTAAAACCATAAGAAGGGCCCTAGAAAGGGGAGATTTATTATGAATGTGAATATGTAATCCTATAAGGTAAGAGAGTAGAAGATCTCATTCTGAATAATTTTGGTTTTTGGGACATTCCCATCTATCCAACAAAGGTAGTGTTAAATTACTATCACCTATTATTATATGGTTGAAAAAAATGATGTAGAATATCAGGACCTAATTGAAGGTCTAGAACTAGCTCATAAATTTCTAGTATATCACTTAATGTAAAAACGGAAATATTGAGCAGGTAATCAAGATGAAAAATGGTTAAAATATCATCATAATGGAAGAGTTAACACCCTACATGACTTTGTATGGTGGAATATGGTATAATCATCCATGGATCTAACATTGCCTCCATTACCACGAACATAGAATGCCTAAGAAGAAGCATTGGAAAAAGATGCTACTGATTTAGAGGATCTAGACTAGGATGAAATAATCATTAGAATTGTGCACCTTTAAATGATGCTACCTTTTATTGATACCTATTTGGAGGAAATAAACATTGTTACTTCCACACCTAAACAATGTGGTCCTCTAACAAGTCAGATGAGAACAATTGTGGACTACATTAAAAATAGAGTTATCCTATATGATTGAGATGAAAAGGAAACAACATGTTGACAAGTGACTAATTGTAATAATTATCTATAACTAAATCACCAAAAATTCCAATGAAAATGGGGCTTCGACATAGTTCTTCTCAGGTACGTTGATGGAGGGGAAACTATGGTTGTCATGAAATTAGTATATTTGGGAGATTGTCTGGAATAACACCTAGGTTTCATGGTTTACCAATAAAATAAAAATGAATAGATACTAATATATGTTAGTGACATAATATTGTATAAATTTAACACAAAGGATTCACTCATGCTAGGTGAATTCAACTTCCATCCATCAACCACCATAGTTATTTCAGACATCAAAATAATCTTCTTCATTTTCCATACTGTGAATTGATGTTGTAGGGTTATATCAACCTGAAAAAACTATAAAATTAAAATAAATCATCACTAATACAAACTTCTTTTCCAAATTGGATGAATAAATACCCATCAATGAATTTGTGAAAAAAAATTATTTCTAACTTCTTGAATTCCAATATCATTACTAGATTTTATGTCCCTCATTCAATTCTGATAGAAAATGGCACTAATTTATATTTGGATATGATAGAAAAGGTGGGTCAAGAGTAGAACATCAAATCATACCATTCATCTCACTATCATGAATTGGTTAATGGACAGATAAAGGCATTTAATGAGGCCATATTCCACGTTCTCTAGAATATAGGGGATAAAGATAATGAGTCCTAGCCTAAAAATATATTCCATTACATATGGTCTTACTATATTATAACAAAAACATCCGCATAGGAAGCCCTATATTCACTACTATACAAGATAGAATAATTCATACACATTTAGCTCTAATTTCCCCTATTTCATGTTTCCATCATTGATCAACTATCCATAGTTACAAAATCCCAAAAAATGGTGGGATGGCTTTGAGAGACATGAAAATAAATGAAAATATAATTGTCATACATTCATGGTAAAAAAAAATCGATATTTTGTGATTTTATCAAGAATATAAACCTATTATCACTCCTTCATGGGGAGTTGTTAATATTTTTCAATCCACCAATGATAATTAAATGAAATCTTCAAAGCACAAGCCAATGTAGGAGGGACATAATTCATTACAAGAGGTCCAATCTAATTGACCTTATTCCACAATGACAATGGATGAATAACTTCTTTCAGCCTGTAAAAATAAAAGGTTTCTAAATAAATACATTGTGTAATCATTACATAGCCATCATCACATGGAATTAAAAGTAATGAAATATGTTCATCGTCTTAAATACTACGACTAAAATATAGTATTGTCTGAAATATTGAATGCTAAAATACATAACCTACCATATTAGTAATAGTATATTAAAATTTAGTAAATCCTTGTTTCTACATGGCATAAAACTATATAGATCACATCCTTGATGCATGATGTAAAATTTCAAGACATTTCTATCCATGCTTGAAAAGATCATAACATATGGAACTGGTCTCCCACCACCACCCCATTCCAGAACTACGTGTGTCATAATTCTCATCTCAATTGGATATATTGTAACACCAATACATTATGTCATGGTCTAAGCTAAGTACTAATGAAACTATCCCCTATTCTCCACACAAACAAAGATTTATGCAAGAGATTCCAATGTGGGACCTTAACTTTTAAGACTATATTAATTAGGGATGAATTTTTTTCTCTTGACTCCATTCCATATTGGACAAATAGGACAACCAAGCTTCTTATCGTAGGCCCATCCAAAGTATTAAATGAAAAAATTGTCCCTTTCCTCCAGCATACAGAACCAATCCACCTGGGAGATCTTAATTTGTGTTCAATCATTTAGGATCCCATAGATAAATGAAAATCCCCTTCCCAACATATGAACTAAATATTACATTTGGAAACTTCACAATCTATAGAAAATGATGATCCAAATGCTTCTATTGTGCTCTGATACATTCCTTCCAAACATTATACTTATTTTTCTAGGAAATTCATATCATCCTTCAGTATTACATGGATATTGATAACAAAATTTATGTTACCATAGGACACTATTTTTTTAATATAATATGAAAAATCATAGTCTAGTTTTACAAAAGTCAACCAAAATGGTATATCATCATAATTCACCTTCTTCCAATTTGGAAAATACGTGTACCTCTGTTACTCCCAAAAACATCATACTGGAAACTACTTTTTAAACATGTTTTATGTTCATTCTCTAAATACTTGTCCCATATCATGTGTCATGATCCTATAATACCCAAGATCATAGGTTAAAATATAATTCTTCATATCTAATTATTCTTTGAACATCAATGGACTATTTATCTCTATTACCCTCATCATTTTCAAATTAATGGTCTATGTTGAATGACCAAAAACTACAAGACACAATAATTCCTTACCATGTGACACATAAATAAATGGTTAAAATCCCACTCATTTGATATTAAAATTATACTATAACTACATATGGATTTTTTCTAACCCCAATGATATTTATATAGATTCATAGATTTCATATCATGGTCATAGAACCATGTGATTATAAAGGCACAAGTACTTTCATTTTAATTTCCTATGTTTGAAAAATGAATCATATTTCATTCCTTTTTTCTTATTCTGAGAAAATATCATATAGAAGTTGTTTTTTAAATTATTCCCCACATGATTAATTAATATTATTTAACGTTAGAGTTATCATGGTTCTGGAGTCAGGATATAGGAACACCAAAACACATTTATCATATGATGTTAAAAATCATGGTTGGCAGCCCTTACCTGACCTCAAATTAAACATTACAATGTACCTTGCCATAGAGGATCACTTTCCCATTTGAATTTCTCCCACCAAAACACCATATTTTAACTACATGTGGTTTTATTTACTCTTAAATGAGATATTTAATAAATCATGGATCCTACATCTAGGTCCTGTGACCATGAAAAAATATCCCCACTCTCTAATATTTCATAAAAATCTATATGGGAGGGTCCAAAATGTGTTCTCATTCACCTAGTGAGTCATTATTTATATTATAATTCCCATTATTCACACATGAATTCAAATAATGTAGGATTCTACCCTAAAACTATGAGTGGAAATATTTTCTCCTTGGAAAGATATGTAACGATGACCAAATCTTATTTCTTTGTCCAACTATGGATGAAAAAACTCCCCCTAATTATCTATGGGTTAGAATATCATAGTATTTTTTATTCATAGTTGAATTTTATAGGAAATGATTCTTCCATACTCAATAACCATACTTACATAAATCAACCAATGTGTTTGTGGAAATATAAATATCCATAATCTTTCCCTGGTTATTGGTGATTGAACATTTTATTCTTGAAGACACCTTTTTTGAAAATGAATTGATACTAACATATCTAAAATTTCTTATTTCACCCCAATAGTCTTATCAACCATAAGATCCTTCAAACTCAATGGAACCCACCTATATATCTATAATACCTGAAAAATTTATGAATGAATCATAATTTAAAAAATATTCCTTGAACATTCCTTTCATAACTATCCAATATCACTTTTTGGAGCAAGAATATAATGGATTACATCTTAAAACATACTCCCATCACAATAGAAAATGATAGAACATTCCAGTTATATTTCCATGAAATGGAAAATTATTATAAAAGAGACAATAAATTTTATCCATTAATATCATTTCTAGTAATAATTTAATCTAAAAAGTCAATGTACTGGTAATATAAAATTAAACAACTTGATTCTTTAACCCTTATATATGAGGAACCATTTCTTCTTGTGATGGTTGTCCAATGAAATGCCACCAAGTATCACAAATGGATAGATTCTCATCATAATGAGGTATTTAGTGACACACAAAATGTCAATAAATTTCCACTATCTGCTGGTAATTGAATGTATGATACACGAGAAAACATTAGTTTTGACTAAGCTTTGATACAGTATAGTCTGAATTTTCCTAGGTCACCCCCAAAAGTCATATCAATTAGAGTAACCATCTTCCTTAGGATAAATCTATTCAATCTCTGAAAACCATGATGAAATCATACTGGAAACCACATTTCAAACACATTCTTCATCCATTTACTTCATGCATGCACCATATTATACCATCAAATATGGAAATCACAGGATCATGACATCACATTTCCATTCTCATATATGTGAATTGCTGGATCATTCATGGACCAAAAGACATGCTTATGTCATCATCCCATAACTCATGGTCTATGTTGTTCATCCTAAAACAAATGTTTCATTAGAATGAATCTCCAAACTCTAAACTACCCTTGAAAAGAGATGTAGTACTCATTAGGTTGAAATCCCACAAAATGTAACCTTGGGAACGTGTTGAGTTTAGGGTCACTAAAACTAAATTCTACATGGTTTAGGGAAAAAATTATGTAATGAAATGAAGAATCAAAAAAACCATGTTTCCTTAGAAGTAACACATGGAGACCTAAGAAAAATAATAGTCACTATCACTAATTATCCTTATATTTGACTTATGAAATAATTAGGGGAACATCACAAAATGCACAAAGATCATAGTATCCACTATTTGATTCTAGAAATAATAGAACAATGTCCTCAATATCAAATAAATTATTAACAAATATGTGCGCCCATATATTCATACAATTATTGTTAGCACACATTTCTATATAGATTATTAGCTAAAAACATATCTAGTGTCATTTTATAATTAGAAATGATAACATATATGAAATATATTTATTAGTGGTAATAAAAATATTTACATTAATAGAGAAAAATTAGTATTTGTATACACAAGTTGGATCACCACTATTATATCAAACAAAATACACAGAAAATAAATATTAGGTTGCATAAGGGTCTCAAGAACCATATCCAAATACTGTCAAAATTAGCTAGTTATTTAGTCACATCCTCTTTATCAAGGAGATGTTCCTCCACCATGGCTGTAAAAAAGTATTTACATTAGCGGGATCATCTTGTAATAAATGAAAATGTTGTAGAATATCCCATTTAGAAGTATCCTTCTCCAATTAATGGTGAAATATAAGAAGGCATTTATTATCATTGTTTTTCCTTCACCCCTCTAATATCACGTGCTATTGAGCTCCATCTAGATTGAATAAACACAATGATAATCACGGTTGTTGAGAATCCATTCTTTTATAAGAATCTATAGTGATTATTTTCCTTACTCCAATCAACATAAAATCTATTTCATAGTGTGGAACCCCATGAGGTAATCAATCCACCATTCCAACATATAATAAACATTTTATGAAGTTGAGGGAGTTGTGAGAGTATTTACTCCACAGGTATCCCTGATATTAACATCCACATGTACAAAATATAAACTCATGGCATTCATAGAAATCATGTTAAGCATTTTCGATTACCATGTGTCTGGTCTCTAGAGGAGATCTATATTATGTAATTAGTTCACTAACGGATGATTCATGCATTATCCTTCATACAATGACATCACCCATGCCTTTCACAGTTGGGGGAGATAGGGTGGAGGCCTCTCCTTTAGGTTCATCCATAGAAATAGAAGATTCTAAAAGATAAATGAATTGGTATTCATCATAAAGAGATATTATGTAGAATAGAAAAAATGATCAGTGAAATATATGGCACTAACCCATTGATTGATAAGTTTTTTGGTTGGAATATTCTATATGATACCTAGACTCATTCGTTTAAGCATCACTTTCTTGATGGGGAACATCCCTTAGATGTTCCATAGTTCCTAGGATGGAAGGCTCAGGAAGATCCCCCACTCTAGAACACCCTTATATTAATTATCCTTCTATAAAAAGATTAGGTGGGACCTCGATGCAGTGGTCATGGATGTAAATGGAAATCATTTATGGGAGTAAATATATTGGTTATGATAATTGATTTGAGAAATAAAATGTATGGAGGAAGACAATGTTAGAAAACATGAATTTATGATAAGTCATATATTACAATTCGGTGTTAAATTCATCAAACTCCCTTAAAGGGTGATGAAAGTTAAAATATCAAAAAATTTATTCCATTTCAACTATCTACATATATGATGTTTTAGGTATCATTGAATTATCACTATAAGAGATATCTAAGACATTTGGTTCAGATCCAAAAATGGATCCTCTATCGGCACAATCTTTCACCTTCATAATGAGAAAATGCCTTTTAGCCCCAACCAAATCCTTACCATCTCCATAACATTCATTATATGGAATGAGGTCTCTATAATCCCCCTTTAGGATGGTTACATGATAAGCTGTAGTTGTGGTAGGGTTCTCCATTGTATTCAATGGACATGAAATATCATAAGGTAATGTAGTCATTATTTAGTACATGAAAACTTATAACACCTATTTTAGATTACCAATAAATATGAAATAATTAAAATAATTTGAAAATTTGTCCTCATCCCTTGAAGTTACACTTTCTAGGGGGGATAGACTAACCGATTGGAAAATAAACCACATCTAGAATATCCTCCTCAGCTTTTAAAGGTACATCTATGAGCCCCTTCAGATAGGGAAAGATACTGGATTTAAAACCCACAAGAATGTTCAAACACTTATTTTGAGATAATAAATTTAAAATGATGTTGTGAAAACATATCGTGACTGAAAATTCACATTTCCATGTTATTCACTCTCTATAGTTCCTTTATTATTTATGGAGGATGGATGTAACTATTATGTTTCTAAACATGCACTGATGTTGAATATTAGGTCATTCTACCCATCATTTCACTATTTATGAACAGATAACCGAATGATAGTTCCCAAGAATTAGGATTTCACCAATCAATCGTAATAGGGGCACAAGATGGGTGTAATTTTACAATGATTTCTTCCCGAAAAATTCTCTCCCTACATGTGACAAATAATATACACAATTTTCACAATGATGGTGTTTTGTTAAAAAATTAACATAATTAAATAAGAAAAAAGTGAATGTAAAACATATATCTTTTGGATTGATGATGTCATGGCATTAATTATTATAATATTCACTATCTACTTCAATAGCCAAGTGATCTTTCATATCCTCCACTTATCACATTGTGGGGAACTAATTATCAGTTTCATAGATAATCATATCCATCTCCTCGATATGTATCCATTAATTAATATTGGGATAATCATTTTGGAGTTTTATAGGTTCTCATACATCCCAAATTGGTGTAATCTTCAAGTGAGTGGGGAGAAATGTCCATAGTTTCTTTCTATCAAACATATTTTCCTCTAAAAATTGGTGCTCCTCTAGTAGAACATAATATGAGGTAACTATGACATAACATGATGTATACACAACCCTAAATTATTTATATGTTTCTAATATATCTATATTATTGTCAATGTACGATATTCTAGAGCTCATGTTTTTCTCTTTATTGTTATGCTTGGACATTCTTGGATTAATCCCAAATATCACAACCCTTTTGATTAGAGATGAATGACTGACCCATGCACAAGATCACTTGGGAACAAACAGTGTTTAAAAAAAATAATTGTTTGGATTTTATTGTGAATATTTTACCATGATTCCTGCGCAATGCACTCATTATATATTTTCCTTAAGGAACACTCATTTTCAACATCCTTTGATTTTATGACATGTTTTATACATCTACATAACAAAAGGTTAACCCAATTGATGCATTTATTGGGGGATTATTAATTACCAAATAGGCGTGGACATTTATTTTTAGGGACAAAATTTGGTGTTTATCTAATAATAATTTCTTAGTAGGGGATTAGTTTGGTTGTTGTAGGAAGTTGATTTTTTTGGAAATTAGTATGGATTATAGGAGTCATAAAAAACCTCAAAAAAATATCAATCTCTATCACACTATCCAAGAAGTAATTCTTTTATGGTCTCAAATATGATTCAACATTATTATCATCTATTAATATCCCAATGCAAATATCCCCATATGTTCTTAAGATGAATTATCACAACAAATGTAGTTTCTTTCATGCTTCCACACACTTCAAAAAATTATTTAATTCTATAATAAATATGAATGAAATGTAAAAATTAAACTCCAATAACAATATTTTCACTTAGTATGACAGAAGACATCAATTTTGGATTATACTATTCCCATGACACAATAAATGGTTTGGAATTTCTTAAGGTCGCCTTCGATGAATACACATGAAAAAGCCTCGGTGATGCATCACCGCAATTAGAGCATCCAAATTGATATGAATCCACTCTACTGACATGGCCTCGACGAAATATTTTCCAATCCTTACACCACCACTCGATTCATGAACTGGTAGCATTATATTCATTACCACATCACTAAGAGTCCATAAAGATGTGAATTGATGGGTACACAAAATATGATTATGTACCCCTATTGGTTGTATTGGAATTTCCACAACATGGGAAAAAAATACTATGAATTTCCTTGTTTTCCATTAGAGGATATGCTATTGGATGTTTTCATGTGAGTCCATCTCTATTGGTCTCCATGAAATAATTCTTATCTTCTTCAAAGTGGATGTAACACCTTATGTGAGGGTCTTCTTTCCTAGTATCATAGGATACATGTAATATATGGTGAACCAAATCAGGAATTTGTCTAGAATCAACCCATACTAATTGTTGTCAGATCAAATAATCATACATCACTCCATGAATGGGTGCACCATGGACCTTGTTGAAGTCCCACAGGATGATGTTGAAATTTACATGTGTTAAATGAATATTATTCATCTCTGAGATTTATCAACATTATATCCCATGAATAATATATGGACTCTAGTATACATTTGTCTATTTCACCCAAATAGCCTTATAAATAATATCTTCCATTAGATATTCATCAAATCCAAACAATTGTAGCTATCATAGCACCTCATCTAATGTAGAGGTCCTAGTCTTCGACCTCTCCTTTAAATTGATCTTTCATGAAAGAATGACAGAAAAATGGGTAGAATTGTGGGTTTGATTTAAGAGTTGCAAGATTTAAATCTTAGACACACCATCTACGCTTAATGAGGCATGTGGAGGGTCCCATTCCCTTATTGATATAAAAACCATTGGCCAAGAAGATAGTGGTGGTAAAATATGTACTATTGAAACCATGTGACTAATAGGTAATTCATCATTTTTGGGACAAGCTTGTTATTAGGGATCCCAAGACTATAGAGTGTCCTGCAGTCCCTCTATGAGAATTAAATTGATATTTATTCTGATGATTCACTATTTAAAAGAGCGTGGGCTCCCAATCATCATAATAATCCATCCTGATGACATATATCATCTTCTTGATTTGTTTAGTAGCTTTTTCAGCAGAAATTATAAGATTATTGGTATCAATTTCATATATTAAATAAAATTACAATATTTTAATTAATGTTTTAATCTTTTGTGGTAAAAAAACCGGGCTTTTGGAAATGGAGTTACTTCAGGTAGGTCACTCACCCAAGTGACCTTGCACTGGTCACATTCTTTTGAGATTTTCTAGCTATTCACTCACTCATATGACCTCATGTAGGTCACTCATTCATGTACTTATGTCATGATGATAAGGGATTACATTGTTTACATGATAAGGTCAAAAGTGGAATTCATGTATCAATGAATAGAATGACTGAAATCTTCCTCAGAACACTAGAATAGTAAGGGTTAAAAAGATTCCAAATAGTTTGACTCCAAGAAGATAAATCATTGGTCCATTGTCACAATATATAGATTTGTGAACACTTTTTTAATATATATTTGTAAATGATCTATGTTTTCAACCTACATGACCCACCTATGTGACATAAATATGTGGTCTATTTATTCATTCCTCCACTCAAGAAACTCAAGTTATAAAGATCATCAATCCTATAAAGAAATATATAAAAAAATCTGGTTGTCAGTGAATGAATAATCCATAAATTTCTATATTTTTTACTTCATGATCAGCCCCACTTCTTTCAATCTGATCCAATCTAGATGTAAGTATTTTTTTGACACTCACAATTGTACATGATGTTGATATTAGAATGAATGTTTGGATTTCATTAATTCTATCAAGATATCCCACAAAAGGCCCAGCCAATGTCATCATGAATTTTGATCCTAAATTATATAATCCTCATACATGCATAGACCAATCCACAGAACATCATCACGCAATCCTAGGTTTTCATGCCCAATATACCCATGATTGAAATACTAGCGTGGGGCTGGGTATTGCATTCCATATTGAGGCCTTTCAAAACATACCTATGTGAGATAACTTTTGAACCCAATTTCACAAAATTACATTAATATATGTCCCTTAGGATCCTCATTAAACACAAGTGGTAGAAACAAATAATTCTTGAATCTATACACAACCTAATCAATCACCCAATACCTCATAAAATTCTAAGTATATACCCAAGGAGCCGAAGAAGTGGAAATTGAGGATGGTAGTGGGATTAGAGTTTATCTAGTGTACAAAACACAAAATATCTATGTGAGGAGCCACATCCCCTAGTCAAAGTGAAATTAAGAGATGTCCTCTTATTGATCTAAAGACATGTGTTCCAGTCATCTATAGAAATCTTATTATCCTAATAGATCCAAGCATGAGGACTAAAAAATGTGTTGTTTCCATATTTATTCATCACCTAAAGGCCTTTTCATCGCCCTGAGTTATCACCTACATGATATACACTGTTCTCACCCATATGTCACCTTCATGGGCCAACCATTATTTTACAATGCCCCAACTCCATGAGAAAACAATTTTCATCCCATGCTTCACATATGAGATACCCTATTTTTACACCCTTCAAACGACTGATGGTAGGGATCACTTTTCATTAAATCTGTCATCCATGGGGGGCCTTGTTTAGTTTTTCTCTAAATATTCCATACATGTATGATTACATAATTAGACACATCACTATGTCCCATCGATTATACATTTATGTTGTAACAGAGGTCCTACATTTATCTAACATAATATGTGGGATACATATATTGCTCTGAGTTATAAATTCCATTGCTAATTAGGATATCAACCTTATAGAAAATTACTGGACCCTATGTTTGAAAACAATAAAGAATGTAATCCAATCAATTATTTGTATTTATCCCTGACTCCCTTACCATGGATTCACCACTATCTACTAGTATAAAAGGATAAAGTTCCACCATATTTTATCCCTCTTGGATGAATCCCTTATTATTTAATTTGTTGTATCCCCCACCATTCAAATACACATCTTCATCCATCAGTGGAAATTGAATATTGTGAAGTTTTCTTAATCGAAAAATTCCTCTTCTGCTCCTACATCCGTTGGTTGAAGATGATGGGGCTATAGAGGGTGGGTAAATAAATTTCAAGAAATACTAGGTGTATAATCCATGAGGGATTAAATATGGTGAAATATATTTTTTATTTGTAGGTAGATGACAGTGGAGTCCTACATTGGGTATCATAGGGAGAAATAATGAGTTGGATTTCCCTTCTCCATATAATTTTCAACTCTGAGGTCTCATCATGTTTAATATGTGTGATATTCACATTAAAATTGGAATATATAATTTAGAATACTCCATGGATCCATCCAATATGTAATGATTAACGTGGTACATCCATTACCATGGAAATTTATAATCGATATGACTTGTTGATGTGCCCTTTGCACTAATCATACTTATCTGTATGTTGTGGGGGATTCCTTAGTGTGGACCCCTTCAATAATAGATCCATGAAAAAATGTGTGCTAACATTGGTGGTATGAATGGGGGATTAAAGGGAGGTTCATACAAGGGAATCCTGGTATAAATAATGTTGGATTGTGTAGGTGGGGGCTAGGCATAGAATGTTTGTCCCATACCAATGAGGAATATGCGAGATGACAGTAGATCATGTATCTGATTCCTGGGATAGAAAAAAGTCAGATTTATATTATTATTATTATTTTTAAATTTGTTGATGGAAAAAATAAGAAAAAACAAATGGTCAATGACTTTATATAGGATTACAATGTCCCCCAAGTATCATTGGATGATTGGTGTTAATGAACAATGTATGAGAATATGATATCCCCCATGTTATCCTAAAATATTGGTAGGTGGAAACCCATTTAGGTATTTTGTGTTTTATACACTAGATGAACATTAATACAACTACCATAATTGATTTTATGTTCTTTGGAGGAATCGAGGTATAACTGAAATGTTTCAAAGACTATATAGAGGAACTTGGGAGTAAAGATCTATGAGGCATCTTTCGGTCTTTCAATCATGTCAAATGGGGAGAGTAAGGGTCATATTTTTATGAAATATTAGGACCATGGGAGGAGTCAAGTCACATTTATATGTTTTTCTAGTCCTTTCATAAGTGTGACATGAATGTTTTTATTGGATATTCATGTTCAGCACAATGTGATGATAGTGCGCAAGAAGGTTTGTAAATTCATGGTTATAAAGGTGTGAATTATAATATTGTGTAATGATGATGAAAAATATTTTCATTGGAAGTCTTGGTCAAATACAGGTGATAAATATAGTATATCTATTCTCATACTCACATGATAAATGGAGTGTCAACCAAATCCCCCACCCCCATCATATAATTTGATCCAATCATAAGAAGGGGTTTTGATCCTGAGGTAATGAAATAAGGAAAACATTGAATTATTCATTATATATTCTCTAAATGTTCTTGTACCCTCAAGATTAGGATTAAAGATCATTACCGCATGAGTACCATGAAAGGGAGGCACAAACAGATGGCTTGTGTAGATATGTCATGCATAAGGGCCACATAGGTGAACCATGTAGAATTTTCTCAATGATAGACCTTATAAGTGCCCTAAAATATATAAATAGTGTCAATTGCCTAGTTGTTCAATTCCTACCCTCACACTATTTTTCCACCATGCCTCTCTCACTATTCCGGTGTTCGAAGTAATCATTCATTTATGTTTATCTCCTGTACAAGATTTCCACTTATACTCTTCTCCTGCACAGATGATATTCTTTTATTGTTATGATGTTGGTACCTGAGCATGTATCTTGTGTGACGTCACTAGAGAGGCTGACCTATATGAGGTCACCTAACCGAGTGACAGTTTTGAGGTCACATGGGTGAGTGTCCTTTGCGTGGTCACGCATTTTAAAATTTTCATTTTTTTCGCCAAAAAATATATTAATTATATTGAAAATATTAGTTATTTCTTATAAATCATCAATTACTACATAGAAGGTTATATTATCTGATAATAAATTTGTTAAATTACTAATTGAGATGTTGGATTTCATTGGGATGAAAAATTAAGATGCAAGTGAAACAACACTCTATGAATTTGAAATTCATTTAAATAAACATTACCATGAATACACTGAGAGAGACTGGCTTATTCACCTTGGTCATAGAATCTGTAATGATGTGCTAACCCCAAATATGAATAATAACTTGTTTCTCTTCTGGTTTCAAGTGTAAATTAAATTTAGCATGTATAACATCTCATCCAAGGGAGTATATATTAATGAAGGAGTGGTACCCACTACATAATTCATGAATTATAGTAGATATTATCTGAATTTAAAGCCTCAAACTCCTAAATCATAGATGTACTCCCACCCCGAGGTCTTTCATGATTCCAAGATAGTGAAATTGAAAGGATGTAAGTAAGACTGGGACCTCATCCATAAAGGAGGTTTTTAGCCAGAGCGGATGTGGTCATACTGGGTTCACTATATAGGTATTGAATTTTATTATGAGATATTGGCAGTTAGCATTTATAAGGCTCTATGAGTGGAATAAAGGAATGTGTATAAGTATAAAAATATTATTCTAGAGCTAATATATCTATGGATCCTATATAATAACACATTCCATGTGAAAAATAAAGAAGTTAAAATCATATTTTGTGACGTCTACATGGTATCAGGAGAACATATTATTGAAGATATTTATAATGTGTTTATGCCATCAAAAGGGTAGTGAGATAATGATGAATGATTTCATGTTTTTCATTCTGGGATACTATAGGAATCCTAGGTTATCATGAAACATGAACATCTCCTAAGAGGTTATTCCCACAATAAAGTGTGTAAGAATGATTTTTTGGAGCCTAAGATAGATGTCTCCACATGAAAACATCCAATGGGATTTACACCAAAAGAAATGTGTGAAATCCCAAGGACATTTTGGCGCAATTTTTAGAAACGATTGTATAGTTGACGGGATATGTAATCAAGTATATTGTAAATTTCAGTACATTGCATACTGGATTATTATAAATATATTAAATAATTTACATGCACTAGTTCATGAATCAAATGGCATTGCACGGACAAATAATTCTTCTGTAGTGGACCTATTAGAAGATAGGATGCACCTAGGGTTGGCATTTCTCATCATGGAGTGCATTCACTAGTGAAAATTTCATGTGTATGTGGATAAAGTTTATATTATAAATTATAGGTCATTTGATGTGTTATACGGATATTTGGTTTCACACTATAGCACTTATGATATAATTAGTGAATTTAGATTTCATTGAATCCAATTTAAATATTCATTCATGATATTTTTTCCATTCAACCATTTTTTCTATTTTTGGTGAATCATTTAGGAAACTAAATTTACTGATATAAATCTACATGTATCTTTATGGGGTTTATCCCATATAGACATTAACTGATGATGGAAAATATGATGAGGGCATGATATTAAACATGATTTCCTTCACGAATGGTGTGATAGTGGCATTAATTAATGACTTGTTTCTCATTTAAGCATATAATCTTTATATATTTTTACTCAAATTAATGTTATTATAAAAAAAACCATATTCGACCTCCATGGACATTTTATCAGATAAATGTGTAGTGTTTGACTGATTAGTTTGGGTCCTTATAACATTGGAGGTAACTCAAGGAGAAACTAATCTTCCCCCATTATGGGTTTATATTAGGTTGAACTCTCGATATTTAGAAGTCTAGATCACATTATAACCTCCGGAGATGTTGATAGTGAGTATTCAATGAGTCAACATGGAAACAATATAATGGTGGGAAAATCCTGCTAAAAGCGGTCAACCCAATCTAGATAATTAATACGGTGAAGCCCTACAATCTCTTGAGAAACCCTACTTATGTGTTAGTTATCTAGTTAAGATTAACATGGTAGTTCTATTTATTGTTGAATATAGATGGTCCAATAGACACTATTTTTAGAATACTTGTGTTGAAACTACCCAAACATTGAATGTGATGGAGATAATATTGGAAATGAATGAAATTGATGACTGTCAGGTATACCTCGCAACAGACTAGAGTAACCTCAGATTACATGTCGTTAGTGGCAGTCCATGTTTGGTAGGAAAACCCTTTTGGAACTAAAGAAATATAGTTATTTATCCTCACTAGATTATATATTCTACATGTAACACCGTATGATTTCATTTAACATTATATTTTTAATGTATTTAAATAGCTTTCACTACACGCGACAATGAGTTCAAGGGCACCACGACTTAGCAAACTCACCATTCAAAACGTAGTTATTAATAGTATTAACTAAATTTTAAATTTTATATCCTCCATATAATTTTAACATCTATATTATGTTTTTCATATACATAATTTAAGAACAAAATCATTTTTTCAGATAAAGGACATATTTTAAAAAAAATACCATTTTACCACCTTTTAAAGGAAAACCCTTTTTAAATCCAATATTTGACACTTTTATATATTCAATATGAAAAATATAATCTTTTTCATTATAATATGGACTTAAAATTTTAGTTCTGATAAATTGTTGGTGTTTTTCTTATGGCATTTATATTTTAATGAATAATGAAAAATACTAAATATTAATTGAATAAAACATTTTCAATCAAAATAATTTATAATGTAAAAATATAAATTTGAATGATTTTGAAGTATAATTAAATAATGTTTTTATCATTTAATACAATTTTCATTATTGTAAGAAACATTACATTTAAATTGGACATAAACACATATCAATCATATGATTTATTTTACTTCTAAAAAACCCAATTTCTGGTTTTAACAACGAGAATTAATTTTAAAATAATTAATGAAACTTATATGTTCTAAATTTTATAAAATTTATATCACATTTGAATTTGGAATATCATAATTATCTTAATGTAAATTTTTTTTATTTTCCAGAAATCATTCAATTTTTGATGAATAGTGAAAGACACTACATAATTGTTTAAGACTGAATGTTTATTTAAATAATTAGTTATTTTATTTAAATTTATTCTAAGTAATCAAAAATATATATAATACCTATACAAGTTCAATGTAATTTATTTTAGATAATTTATAGTATAATTAAATATATAAAATTTTATTGAACATTTTAACGTCTTTTACCCTCCTTCTAGGCATATTTTCAAATTTACATAAAATATAATTTTTCCACTTCCATGAATTCAATTTAAAAAATCTTAGTGACATAGTTAACATCAGTATGTAAAATTTGGTTCAATAAGTTGAAAATAATTTTTGTTGAATACAAAATTTGGAATTTAATTTACCATGGTTAAAAGTAAATTAGGTAATTAAAGGTAAAACCTATATTATAATTACCCCAAAACATGTCCTAGTTCTATTAGATAAGTATATTTCAACCAAAATAATCTTTATGGAAAAAATATGATCATTTTTTATGAAATTAGATTAGATTAAGACACTCATTATTATTTTATTTAACAAAGAGTTGAAAGTGTTAAATTCAATGTTTAAATACAAAAACTATTTTAATATAGGGATATACATATGATAAATTAAACTATTAATATTCATAAGAATGATAAAAATATGTATTAAATCATAATATTTCATTTTTAATATTTATAAATTATATAATTAAATTTATTTATAACACAATGATGATACAGTAATTACTCTATTAATTAATGATTATAATAATTGATAATATAAATATCAAAATTATTGTAAATTTAATCGTTTGATGAAATCCACTATTTTTATTGGTTAATATGACATTTAATTGTTTCAGTGCTGTATTTTTTTATGTAATCATGTTTCATTGACTTTCACAAAAACCAATTACTAAATATTGTCAAAATTCAAATAAATGAGTATTTAAAAAAAATAATGTATTATTAAATGATATAATAATCCGAAAAATATATGGTTTGGCCAAAGAACATATTTATTGATAGATCGGTCTATAATTAACCACTTAAGGTTATCTTTTAATTTTATATTATGTTTACAAACCATTTAATATCAAAATACAAGAGGGCATTGTACAAGTTAAACTATTTAACTAATGGTTAAATTTAAAAGATAATGTTGATAGGGTGAACAAAAATTGTCTAAAACCAATCGGTTGTAATTATTTGCATCCATCCCACCTTATTGTCTAAATAAATCAATTTGGAGCCATTATAAACCAAAAATGATTTCATAATAAAATAATATTAACAGGTTTTCCTAATGTTACCCTCTCATCTATTATAAAAGGGTATATACCCTTCTCTAAAAATCACACCTCCAAATACATTGGGCATGGCCAAACCCTGCTCAAATATCCTCCCAAAAACCATCACTTCATCTTAGAGGTGTTACTATGTTTAGAAGAAAACCTATAGAGGCCTTTGGATCAAATCAAAAAGAAACACTCAAAGAAGAGGTAATTATTACACCATGTCTTTCAATGTTCTTTTCATCTTCCACTTCTGCTTTCCTTGTTGTTTCCTTACTAAAATAAAAAATCCAAACCCTTCTACATACTGTGATGTTATTATAAATATGGTACAACCATATTCAATATTTTATCCATCCAATGAATGACAATGTCACTATATGTACGCATGTATGTCTTACCATCTCCATGTTATGGTGTAGTTTGTTATTCAACCCTCCATTATTTAGATAGGTATAAGAAGGAGTATAATTTATGTAAATAAAAAATAAAACAAGTTAATAATTCTTTATATAACATATAACATCCAATTAAAGACAATTTTATCATCAATAAAATGATATTTTTTCTTGTGCAAATGTATGGATTACCGTCTCCAAGAACTCAATGAAATTCATTCCCCATCGTTACCATTATTGAAAAATTTTCATTTTATGATTAAAAATAATGTTAATAACTTAATATAAATCTGTATATGAATGAAATACATACTATTCATAATAAACATGAGTTATGTAATAAAACATTAAAGGGAAAATGAATCCGTTAACATCCAAAATAACGATACAACTGAAATATATTTAAAAAAGAAATATTAGAATATTATATATGATAACATATTTATGTATGTGGATCTTTTATAATTTAATGACAATGGTTAAATTATTATACGAGAGTTTAACTCACCCCTGACCAAAGAAAATTACAAGGTAAGGGTTACTTCCACAATCTCATATTTATCTAAGATAGTTTATGTGTATGTTTTTACTCAGAATTATTTATTATCCATGTCGATGTTTCATTGAAGTTTTTTCAAAATGAATTTTTTTACAAGACTCTATATCTAAAACATCAATTTAAATGGTTTAAATATTTATTCTTCAAAATCATTCTCATTAATTTCTATGTTTTCATAATGGTTTTAAGGATTTATTTATATGGACATGAATGTTTTAAAATGTTAATTCTTTTCAAATATTTCAAAGTGATATGGGAAATGTTTATTTAAAAATGAATTTTAAATGACTTCCTTTTTAAATTTCATGACTTTTAAATGATTTTTTAAAAATGTATATTTCTCTTATAGTGTTTTATTGATCATTTTCTACTATGTCAACATCCTTTATTAAATATTATTCATGATTGAGGATTATTTATTATAATAAAATTTTATATATTATATTTAAGGAGTTATGATATGTATGACTATGGATTTGTTGTTTTTATGAAATTCATGGTTTATGGTAGACGTATTGGCATTTTTTATTCCAGTTTTAATATAAAAAAAATTTTGTTTCAACCTTTTCATATATTGAATACATTGGACTAAGTAAGCGATGTGTGGGGCCCACTATAGCCCCATGATGTATTTGTTGGTCTCCTGAGAAAAACATGTGTCCCAGCACAAGTTTACGAAAAAATATTTATTTTTAGTCTTGGCACGAGGCCTAGACTATGTGGTCATGATGTCTGACATTATGCATTCCATCATTATGAAATTATATGTTGATATTACATGTGATTATTCGACTAGAAGAATATCCACTTGAATAAGTAAATATCACAATATATTTTATCTATTCCATATTATACAAAGTTTAGGTTGAAAAGGATTTTGTTTTAGTCTTATACATTGCCTTGAATTTTTATTCTTATTTATGATTGTTTCTGCAATATTTTTATCCACACTAAGCATCTGAGCTCACCCCTTTCTGATTTTTTATTTTTCCTTTGATGAAAAAAGTGTGATATTATTGATATGCAAGGTTAATATAGAGTAATAATGGAATGCTCAAAAGATTATATATGTTTTGACTTATTTTATAAATTGTAATGTAACAAAAATATATGTAATATATTTTCCAAGACTGCTAAACTGATCAATCCTTCAAGACATGATTCCTTGTAATAACTAAAATGTATAAAAATAATGCACTAACTCTAAGTAACTGGTGTAATGGAGATACACCACATATTGGGGATGTTTGATCCCCTCCCAGTATCAAATTGATAAAAATATTTTTGAGTTTAGAAGAATTATCTTGGTTCTATTGGTGAATAATTATGTCATCCATAATTGGATCCCCTCTATGAGGTGAGTGGAGGATATAATGGATTGGGGTATCAATAAAGGGGTTGATGAACAATTATTAGATTAATATGCTGAATTCAGTGACCCCCAAGATGTATGTTGTTCTATATCATATGACCTATTTCATTTAATGAAATTTGTTTAGAAAATAACATCTTGATTGAGAAATGTTTGACCTTTATTGTTAGAGAGTGAATGTGGAATTCTCAAGGATCCCATCCTCAAAATATTCCTCAATAGGAAATCATAATGGGGTAAAGGGATCAACCCATGAATCGAGGGATCTATCATCGGGGATGATTTCATGGAAGTGGAAATTATGATACACCATTCCCCATTTCAACCCATTGATTTGTTGTTCTTTCAAAACAACTTATATCCTTCCTCTATCAATAGTGAATTAATGTTAGAGAGTTAATTGTATGGACATTGAATCATTATTCATGGTATGTTTTCATTAAATAATTTATCATTGATATTATCCCAAATATGTTTCTGACCATGATTGTGGGTGCCATGATTCACTACCCTTTTATCTATCATGGAACCAATAGATGACACCTCGTGATCTAAGGCATATATTCCTGATGATGAATTGATTATAGTAGGTGAGTCCACCCCAATAAAGGTGATGTGTCATGGGATGAGACCCTATTTAGTCAATATTCTATAGAGCGGGTGGCTAATCATATACATGTTAAATTCATAACATAATGTGTCTTCTTTAGATTCGATATAGAACACAACAAATAAATGACATAGAAAAGACACCATGAAAATAAATCATAATATATCAATTGTATTTATTTTTCCATAATGTTAATGAAATAAATAAAGGAAGAAACATTATTGAAGAGATTCAAGATTTCCATACGACATGAAAAAAGGAATGTGATTTAGACATCCTATTGAGATATAGGCTAAAATCCAATATTGATATCAAGGGAGAGATATCAACTAAGGCAGAAGGCTACTGTGTGATTTTGGAATGCAAATAGAAGAGATATGTTAAATTTAAGGAGGGAGAAAATATTTATTTCATTGTTTTTAAATGGGATCAATGTTTTTCTACAAGAATTTCTAAACCCTGTTCCAACCATTGGCCTACGTTGTCCATATGGATCACAACCCAAAAAATATTTCAGGCAAATTACAAAACCTACGCATGTCATGTGATTCCCTTATGATGCATTTTATCATTTTATTGTTTGGTTGCATGGATTACATTTTATGGTTAAACAAACCATGTAGAACAACCTATATCCTATAATGTTGAGTTTCAGGTCTATTACTTATAACAACCCTGATATTTATTAGACACATAATCATGATTTATTACACAAACATGCACTTAAACTATATGGATTGAGAGGTCTAGTTTCTTATAAAATTAGGAACATTACATAACGTCATAAGAAAAAAATGCATCATATTTATTGAAAACTTCTTTTACGTGACAACAACATTCCTTCA
This sequence comes from Viscum album, assembly GCA_963277665.1. Taxonomy (NCBI): domain Eukaryota; kingdom Viridiplantae; phylum Streptophyta; class Magnoliopsida; order Santalales; family Viscaceae; genus Viscum; species Viscum album. The sequence continues at coordinate 1,158,631,104 of OY728129.1, read as the reverse complement.
TATTTATCATTTTATGGGATATACAAAGGACATGCATAAGAAAATGGTGAGCTATAAATCGTATTAAGTGTGTAAAAAAGGAATAAAAAGATAAATACAATTCATATTTCTAAATTGTAATATCAATGTAGCATAAGAGAAACATGAACATAAAGTAATGATAGAGCATGATTATCATTACATGGAAATGTGACTACAACATTTAACAAGATATTAGAATGATTTATGGTGAACTGAACATTGAGCATGATTAAACCCTCCTTGCACAAGAATTAACATGATTAAACCCTCATTCCATATTAATTAGCATGATTCAATACTCATTTCACATGATGTATCATTATAATATTCTTTACATAATGCAATAGACTTCTAACAGTGTGCACTCTTCTTAATCATTTCATTTCATGCATATGTGTGAAACATATATCATACAACATTGATTCATTAAACATCATAATTAATTCCAAGAATAAGAGTTGTGGAATACATAAATTTATATCCTCAATCAAAAGGTACATTTTCATAATGGTGAATAACATTGATAGAGAAATGTGTATGGTATTCACTAACATGATGATTTAGGAATGGGAAATTTTGGTGTAACTTCGGCAGCAAACAATGTCAAATAGAAATCGTGAAATGTGTTGATGAGAGATAAATGGGTATCTCATCATTTATAAATTAATTTTAAATTAAGGGGGCCATGGAATATAATATCTCAACATATATAATGGGATTTATATACATAATATGAAAGAATTTATTGAATGTAAATGATGAGAGGGAAATCCCTTACAGAATTTTGACATGATAATGGGTGTAAATAGGAGGAAGTAAATAGATTGAATTGGGTCTATCATCATTAAAACATAAAGAGGGTAGTCTAATAGAGGTACAAAATCATACCCCATCATTTTTAATTTAATATAAAAATGGTATTACAATATCAGTAAACAAGGACATACATAAGGAGGGAAGCAATGTAAGGATCCCTTACATGGAAGTGAGACACCAAAGGCTTTGGAGAGGCTAGATAGGGGATTCATGGGATCTTTTAGAACCTTGATAGGATTATATAAGGAGATGGTCAGGGGTTTTTCAAGCTCCAAAAGGTTTTAGAGAAGAGGAATGAGAGATTGAGTGGGATTATATAAGAATGGAGAGGAAATTCATTATTATTTAGGTTTTGGACACAACAAATTATTCTAATCAAAACCAATAGATTAACATTATTTTATAAATAAAATGGACCGAATTATTAAAATAATAGGCATTCTTATGTGGAGGTGAGTCACACACTCATTGAATTCATTTTAAAAAGATAAAATAATTTATAAGTCTTGGAGGGTCCACTAAGGCACTGTAAAAAAATCAAACAAATATAAAATAACATTATTTTAAAGGGAAAAATATATTGCCTGAATATACCTTTTATATAATTTTAATAAAATTATATTGGGACATTATGATGTCATAAAACACATTATATATTTATACAGTGTTTAATTTTTACACAAAAATTCGACTGTCTCGTAAAATTATAAAAAATTCACTATTGGATAATTTTACTAGCCGTATTCCAAAGCTAATATTCATTTTATCTAAATTTTTTTCTAATAATTTCAATTTTCACTTTTATAATAAAAAACTAATAGTTACTAAAAATTCATGGGTTTGGACATTATTGTTTTCAAACCATAATAATAATTACAATTGCCTTCATAAATATTAAATAGTATTTATATTTAATAAAAAGATATTTAGTAATAATATATTACTAAAATATTATTTAATAAAAAATTGCATTAATTTATCAAAAATATATTTCTCAATTGAATTTGAATATTACCTAAAAAACCATTTTTTCTTAAAAATTCAATTAAAATGTAACAGTAATAAAATGAATGTAAATAATTTATTCTCTAAAACAAATAATTCAAATAATCATAGTGTTAGGGTCTTATTAAATAATCCCTTATAACACCTACATAAGACCTAATAAAAATCTGTGCGATGGTGACAGACTCTAGGGGTGTCTCTAATAGCATCACTTTGGCAGTATTCGTTATTTACATCCAATTATCTTGTAGGTGGTTCCATTCAAGATTTATGTGTTGATGCTCAGATTGGGCATGGTCAATAGTGAATCCTAGTCACACTTCCTCCTTTCTAAGCTCCAAATGATGGGCTTTGTATGGAGCAATTCTACTGGATGAGGCCATCACTACCTTTGTCTCAGTAAATTGGATGTATTAAAGCCTTAAATTTATAGTAATCATGTGATCAATGTTCAAAGTCTATATTAGAAATGAAAACATTCAAAAAACAGAAAACCAATGATGTGTATTTTTTTATTATTAATATTTTACATTATAAGACATTTAATTAGATCCATAATACTGTTCATTAATAAACGTTTGGGTCATTACATTATTTACTGATAGTCACCATGTTTCTCATATGTTATCTCAAAAACTAGGGATACAAGATTCTAAAAACCATGGATGCTCCCAAATAACCCCATAATCTATTAGGCTCTATCAATATAAAGAAAAGAAATATTTCAAATAAAATTTAATAGATCCAAGTGTCATAAGAATATCATTTTATATAAAACCTCCCCTATTTAAATAATCATGTCCCCATATTTCCCTTATGGGGGAGAATTTATAAAGCTGATAATAACATATGTCACTACACACATACATCATCCTCTCACTCCAATGTATCATCTTGTTCATGGTCCTGCTACGATATTAGCCAAACTAGAGGAACTGACCTTCCTATAAGATCCTTTATGTCCCAATAATGTATATATATAGGTTACTCCACAATAGAATAATACACATCCAACTCAACATTATCTGGCTAATGGATGTGAGATGGGTCTGAATGCTAATGATTTAACATAGTATCATGGAAAAATCACTAAAACCATGTATCTATGAGGGAGTTGTATCTGATTAATCCCTAATACAACTATCTCCTAAATCAAAAAAGGGACTACAAATAATTGATATAGCTTACCCTACCTCTTGATTTATTGATTACCTATCCATGGTTAATCACATAAGAAAACCTTGCATCCAAACTCAAACTAATCCAGTGATTATAAAGATCACAATAAGAATTATTCCTTATTTTCGCATTATCCATTTCATTCCAAATATTTTATAACATTTCCAAGGTATTCAGAATAAGATAATGTCCCAATAAAATTTCCTATCCTACAACTAACCTGAACAAGGGTTAATGGAATATACTACTATATAGGTCCTAGTATGGATCCATCTTTATTATAGGATGAATGATATTACATTAATAGAATTCATCAAAAAATACACAATTATTCCATGAACTAATTAAATTAAGGATGTATGATTGAATAATTTTCTCTAACATCAGTATCCTATTTTCTTATTAACTGTCAGTCTTAGGGTGATATGTTGTACTCTAGATCACCTATGAAACAAGAGCCTTTATAACACTTTCCTAAACCATGATTTTAAACAATAGAACCTACCTGAAATGATTATATGTGGAACACCGGGAAGGTGTATTATCTCCATTATATATATTCTTCTCAATTCATCCAGTAAGATGGTCTTCTGAATATCTAGTAAGTGAGAGACCATGATCATCCTATCAATGATAACTTTTACTACATCACTTCCTCATGGATAATTCCCCAAGATTTTAAAGAAATACATTTTGATTTCATCCAAATTTAATTAATCAACGGCTTACTTTTTTTAATGATACATTAGGTGAATAGTTCTTCCAATTCACCCTCTAATCAGAGAACCACTATGTTAAAAATTGGATATCTTCTATTTCACACTAGGCCACCAATATTGGTGGTGTTTGTTAGGGTACAACATTGTTTGAATATAATGTATGTTAAATTAACATGAATTATATTATCATATCAACTACGATTTCATGAATTCCAATTCCTAGAAACTTCTATGAATGTGTAATATCTCATTCTCATCAACCATCAATCAAGGTGGTGGGTGCTTACTTGAAACACTCTCCCTGAGGAATAATCCCTTGGTATCTAAAATTCGTGCCATCTTCACTCAATATAGTAGTGAAGAGTTCACTGATAACAATACAAGTACATGATACCCATACGTTACCAAGACATTCATATTCATCTAAAAAAGGATCAACTTCTATTCACTACTAGACTCTAAACCCTCTTTTGTATGATTCTTCATACTCAGAGAATCCTCCATTACATTTCATTTCCCAAGCATATATGAAAAACCATAATAAAAAAAAATTATTATTTAAACCAACCTTTACATTATGAGATTCAATTATTTCTATACATACAAGTTTCTAAGGAATTTTTTATTCGTGTATAGAAAACGAAAATCACCCAATAGGTAATGCTTTCAATAAATAATGGCATGAACATTTTTATCAAGTTTGAGGTCATGTATAAGGTAATTACACCAATGGTTCCTCAAATTAATTTCTTGTACACCAGGTCACGATTTCATAACATCATAAATACTCCCAATCCAATTCCTGATGTATCACAAAAAAACTTTGTTATCCATACTAGGAACTAGTAAAATAATGATAATCACTAAGATAAATCAGCTCATCAATTCTAGAATTAATTTTCTCAAGCTTCAGAAAATAAAAATATGACAACCTTCTTAGTCTAGCCATTAAGAGTTTCTTCAAGACATGTGATATTCTTGATTAAATGTATATAATATGAAACTATATTAACAAAACACCATATGACTAAGTCATTATTAGGATACTCACAGTTATCCACAACTATAACCATCTCTAGGTTCTCATATATCATATATTTCAAAATAAATTGTCCAAAGAAGTGAACATTAGCAATTTAGGATAGGATGTTTTTGATAAAAGAGTACAACATATGCTCTCTCAGTGTACTAAATTTGATGTCAAATGTGTTTATGATGACCAAATCAATTATGATAATACAATAAGATGTCATCCAATAAAATAAAAAAATGAATCTATGTATGGGTTTAAATAAGACTCATCATAACAACTAGAACATGTGATGCATCCATGAGATCAAAACACATGACAGAATATTTATACAAGTTATATCTACTATAGAATTTTTGAAGTAGTATATGTAATTGTATGACTCATACATGATGATATCCTAACCTCAAATTAGTATTTATAAAAACATAAGATCCTTAGATATATTCAATGATGTTATCTATACGAGGAAATGGATATCAATTCCTAATCATGGGATGATTTACATTTCAATAATCCATATGTACCCCAAGGGTTCCCTAAAAAATAATGTATAAATGGATGGGTGAACCCTATGGAGTGGAACTAGTTCATATGATACCCCTATATTCCTTGTTCTTGATCTATCTCTTGAGTTCTTCATCTTTGTAATATCCATCCTATAACATGTAATAGATACATGTACTTCTCCTTGAACAATCTCAATGAGAAAATATACCAATCCTATAAGAGGTAAACTATAAAATTCATCGAAGAATACTCCCCTGAAAAAATCTCCATAATGAGGTAAATATATGTAATGTATTCTATAGTAACTCATTAAAAGGATGGATATCTAGAATATCACTTTGCACAGTCTATAGTGCTCAGGTCCTAGTAAACTTTTTTGAAAATTACAATATTATTTTTGATTATATCTTCTACAGTAAAATGTTGTAAATGAAAAAAAATAATGAAACTTAAATTTACATGGTCATGATTTTTTACTAAGAATTCATTCATGGGAATTTTTTTATAAAATTGTTATATAATGGTTAATATGATTTCAAATAGAATGATATCCACTTATTTCATGGGGAATTCCTTACAACGACGTACAATATCTTTTGGAATTCCCAATGGGGAATGGAGATTCATCAATCCATAGAAATAAACAGTCTTAAGTCCAAGGTTTTCTATAATAGAAGCATATGTTAATTAATTTAAATGAATATTTTAAAACTAAACAGACACTATGTTAGAAGCTACTATGTTCACACATCACATAGTGAAAGACCTAAAACATTTCTCATTGAGTATGGGTGGTATAACATGTAACATTCTAAATATGTAGCCTTTAGATATATCCTAACTTCTATTAGTAGGATTTATCCAATGGCATTGAGTGCCATTTGTATAGATGCCTTGAAATTTTTCACATCCTAATCTTATATTAAATTTGGTACTACATATCACTTCATGATGAAAAAATACTAATCCTATTATAAATATTTATTCAATGGAAATGAAATCTCATTGGGAGAGAGAGAGGATATATTCTTTATAGAGAATGAATATAGCCCATTCTTCTATAGTTTTTTCAATCAATCGGTCCCCTATTACACTTGGGTTTTATGCTCCCTAGTTCCACACAATGATGGAATATAATATAAGTTCCATTTTTATCCTTCTAACTACCACTTCCCATGTGAGAAGAGTTTAGGAATTATTTCTGTATATATAATAGTCCACATCCCTATCTAAGAATTACACCACCAGTGATCATTATATATGTTGTAAATCATATTTCATAGACCACAAAGGATGTGTGCATAATGGTATTTATGAATAGAAAAGATATACAGACCACATAGGTAAAATGGTTCATAGAAGGATTGTGCTTTTATAAGGGTATGGATTTCACGAAATGGATCATTATTTTATAACGTGAGGTAGTGGATTAAAGAGCTACAAATGTATTATTTTGTGGAATACATCATTCATCAGGAATTATGAATGGCACAATACAGACCGTGAATAGAAAACTGTTTGTGAGTGGAGAAATTTGTGTAGTAATGATTGTACCACATCAAAACAATGGTGAAATTGTATTAGAGATATTTTATGATATATTTTCATATATAAATTTTGATAATAAAATATTTAAAAAATGTGTTTTTTATTAGAAATTTGGGAGGAATTCAGTGATTTTCATAGTGGCCTGTTGGAACACAACACTGTGGAAGAGAAGAAGTTCCCAAGGAGGATTTTGAAAATAGAAAAGTGGACTATGAAGGAATTTTATTGAAGAAGGATTGCAGGAATATGTAACAAATAAATTAATAAGAATCAATATAGGATGTTTTCATCCACATAAGAAGAGAAGGTTCATGGAAGTAGAGGTGGTCTGTCGTGAAGTAACAGTATGCGAAAGAGATGTGATTAACGGTGCAAAAATCCGTCAATGATGTAGGGATGATCCATGAATGAGATGTGGCCCATTGAATTTGAGGTCTTTTGTGGAGGAATAGGTGGTCCATGAAGAAGTCACACCAAGTGGTACATCATGGTTCACAGACTAATTAGGATAGTACATAGAGGAATAGATCGAAAAATAACATTGCGCGGAAAAGTAAATTTCATATATGGGTAAAATTGAGACTACAATAGAGAATATTTCTGTAGTTAATGATGTGTGAATTAATGAAAATGAAGGGACCCAAAAGTCCATTAAAAGTTTATATATCTCTTCCATATTAGTGACCAAGGTGGAGTCATCATAAGTGATCCATGGGACGTAGTAAGTTATCCCAAAAATATTGTAATTGAAGCGTGCCTAACATAGTGTGACTATGTATATACTCTATTACTACACAACTACATTAAATTTGTAGATTTAGGTATGATGAAAACATTGTTAGTGTATGATCCTTGGGCTAGACCTTAGTGGTGGACCATGTAATATTTCATTATTACCTCTTTGCACGTGATTCGTTGATTACTACTCATCCTCATCAGATATTTTTAATAGGTTCCTACTAATTTATTAACAAAATCCTTTATCTTAGAAGAAATATTTGACCCCCTGATTCATCTCTCCCCTATCATAGTGTTTCAGGGACATTCATGTGGTATCTGAGGGTATAGGTTACGTGTGCTAATTCATTTTTTCTCTACTATCTTGGAGAATACAATTCATGTTAGGGGAGTTCCACATTTTGATGGAAGTAACATTCATATATTGAGGAAAATGATGTGTTCTCATCTAAGATCTCATTGAATGGAATTTATTTATTAAAATTTCACAAGGATTATAGGTCACTAATCAACCATGGATGTCTATAAATGATACAGATAAGAATATTCTTGATGCAGAAAATAAAGTGAATAATTCCCTCATTACAACTATGTCTGATTAATTATATATTAATTTTATGAGCTAAACCTCAGCCATGTCTATGTAGAAGAAACTATAAAGTATATATGTTGGAGATAACAAAGTGATGGAGGACATTCTTCAAGTTTTTCAGAACAAGATTGATGATCTGTGGATGCATCCTGCTGAAAATATTGATACCTTTTTCCATTGAATTACTTTTGTAATAGAGAAATTAGAATTCCTAGTGAAGAGATTAATGAATTTTAAATTGTAAAAAAATAATTAAAATAATTCAACCTCTTTATAATGAAAATTTCTCCACCCTCTTGGAAAGGGATGTTTCATACAATTCCATGGATTATTTGCTAAGTAGACTAGTAGCATATGAAATGAGATTAAAACTACAGGATATAGAAATTCGTTTTATAATGGAAATGGTATTCAAAGACATGGAAAAAATAATTATTTATATAGATATTGTTAATGATAGTAATTGGAATGATGAACTCATTTCATTCTTTTTTGAGAAATTCAATATATGGAAATATGGATTTGAAAGGAATCATCTGATGGAATTATTCATTTTGGTTGAGTTTCCCACATTACCCCTTGGTGTTGAAAGATGTTTTATGTGGAAAAATGTGATTTAAGAAACTTTTCTAATCTTAAGAATTATTTTTTCTCAAAATGGTGACATAAAATATGGAATGAAATTACAAATAAATACTCTTTTATCAACAAGAAGATGTTAAAAATGATTTTTTTCAGGACGAAGAAGCATTGTTTAAATATGGATCCTAATCATATAAGGTGTCATTGGATGAAAATTCAGATCCCTAAATATATAAATCTATATATAATAAGTTTATTTCTTTTAGTGATATATAGATAAAATAGGAATATGATCTTGGTGATCTTGAAAATCAATTAAATTGTCGAAAACATTTGAGAGAATTTTTGAATAGGTCATCATAATAAGTTGATCAGCTAAAATATAATCGACCAGATCAAGCAGTAAAAGAAAACATAATTTAACATGAATTATTAGATGATATAATAGAACCAATATTAGAGTTGAAGGATAGGAAAAGGTCATCAATGAAATTTCATTCAGACTGGTGGATAAGTCCAAGACTTTTGAGGGGCATGATGAAGAAGTTTTTACTCATTCAATTAAACATGAAAGTGAATTAAACTCAAAATAAAGAAAAAAAAATATTGTTTGTTATATTCTCAAATACTGAGCTTCTAGTGATAGATAAGAATGGTCTTGAAGGTATAGATAATTATGTGAATGATCAAAGATACACAATCCTGTGAAAAAAGTGGAATTGGATGTGATGCTAAATCATCAAATGCTGGAAACAAAATAGGACAAAACATTGGTATGATGAAGGATGGACATATAGTAATGTCACCTGAAGTCCTAAAAATGAAATACTAAAATACAAATGATGGGATAACTGAATACAATCCCTATGTATACAAAAATTATTTACATGAAAACTCTTTTCTTAATGAATGATATTTTTTTACACATGAAACAATAATTGATTGGTAGCATGAAAAGGTCTCGACGAATATCATTGAAATATAATGGATGTACAATCAATGGTTTGTAGTCTTAAAATGGAGGGTAATACACATTCATTGAGATTAAAATTTACATGGAGAATCATGGAATACAATATGAGGTTGATGTTATGAGAACCCCTCAATAGAATGGATTTGTGGAGCTTATGAATAAACTAGTGAACAATATTTCTGGAACTATGCTAATTGAGAGTGGTATCACCCATAATTACTTGAAATAGGTTGTTCAGGGTGTATTGTATACTCAAAATCAAATATGGTATAACATGGGAGAAACAAAAAAAAACAAATTAGTTGTGGCCTGGAATGAAGCTATCATTAATGTATTTTTGAGTTTTCCGATGTAAAATTTTCATTTGAAAGAATGAATGAAATCAATGAAAGTATGGTGATTTTTTAGATGAAGAAAAATACCTTGCATATTCAATGAATAATAAAGCCTAGAGATTCTTCGATAACCATCTCAGAGGAATTTTTCAAAGTAGTTGCTTCAAGATCATTGAAGGTAATACCAAAAATATATTGAGGTGATCTTATGCTGATGTGATTGAATATGTATATGATTATAGACATGGGAAGAAATTCAAATATAGAATTACGGGATGGTGTGAAAAACATTTAGAGGTAAAAACATGATGTTGATTTAGAAGAAGAATCATATGTGGAAACCATGGATAGAGAAAATTATTCAGAACCTCACCAGAGAAATAAAAGGGAATAAATTGATTATTCTAACATCATTGGAGATTATATTGCACCCATACATGCAACTATAATAGGGAATAATGCAGAATCTACCTTCTAATCAAATATATAACCAAAATCATTTAAATATTCTTTAAAACATGAATCACGAGTGAATGTAATGAATGAATAGTTATATTAGATAGAAAATACCCAAACATGAGATCTTATTAAGATACTTGATAGTAAAAATATGATTGGTATGAAATGGATTTTAAAAATTAAAATTGATGATAATGGTTTTTTTATGAAATATAAGTTGTTTTTGGTGTCTAAATAATATTAATATACTAAAGGTGTTGATGTTGATGAAACACTTTCTTTGGTAGCTTGAAAAATTTCTATCTATCTTTTTATTCCATTGAAATTATAAGAGGATAAAATGTGTATCAAATTGATGTCAAAACAGATTTATTGAATTGGGTTCTTGAAGAATAAGTTAACATTGAACAACCAGTGGGGTTTCTTCTTGGTAATGATGAACTGAAGGATTTATTATTATATAAGGATCTATATGGCTTAAAACAGGATCCATGTGCATGGGACTATAAAAATGATTCATATTTGAATAATATAAAATTTAAATTTGGAGGAGTGGATCACATTCTCTATGGGAATAATTTTAATAAATATTGATTCATGGTATTGGTGTACATGGATGAAATTATATTTGGTGGATGCAGAAAGAGATCTGGGGATGATGTTTCTAATATCTTGAAATTATAGTATAAACTTTCTATGATTGGTAAGATCACATACTTATTAGGGATACAAGTGACATAGAGTAAGGACCAAACCATTATATATCCTAAAATTTATTCCAGATACTTAATGAAAAAATTTAATTATCAAGACTCCAAAATAAGGTTGACTATGATTGCAGTTGGGAAAACATGGAAATAATGAGTATGAGACTTATGTAGATCCCATAATGTACAATGTAATCATTGGATTCTTATTTACCGTAATATAACATGTCTATATATTATCATGGTAACCGATTTTTCCGGCCTATTTTCCAATCAATCTAAAGGAAGAACATGTGGAAGTAGTTAAATGGATCATGAGTTAAATCCAAGGAACTAGTAATTATTAGTTATACTCTGTTAGATGTGAGGATAATGAAACTTCAACATTTTTTGTACTTACTGGGATGGAGATGTGGTGGATAAAATTTCATCAAGTGGTAGAACATTATTTATTGGAAAATATTGTGTGGGGTGGTTGAGTAAGAAATAGGAAAATGCTTATCTTAGTACTATTGAAGTGGAGTATATATTCGATACAAAGGCTTCCACTCAGCTACCTTGGATGAATTAACCGTTAACTTGTAAGTGTGATTAGGTGAAACTATTGATGGTGATTCACTATGAAAAAAAAGAGTGTAATTAATCTTATGAATAATCATGTTCATCATTATCAAAAGAAACACATTGAAATTAGATTTCACATTAACATGAAAAAAGCGGAACAGGGCACCATTAAAATGGATCACGATGAAACTAATGATAATTTGGATGTGATACTCACCAATCCATTTTTAGTATAAGTGTTTGTTCACAATCCTCTTCGTAGCATTGTCTAAAAGAATGGAAATGCAAATTCCTTAGAACAAATTGATTCATCCTTTGAAGAAAACATCAAAAATCGACAATGGAATGAACAAAGAGTCAAAAAACCTTGGGTTACAAAAGTTCCCTCACTGTCGTGCAAGTACACTTGCGCGCTGCCTAATGGTTGCGCATGTGACTTGCGCGCCCTCTTTGAAAACCACCCAGGGTCTTCTCCATCCTATAAATACCCCCGGTGGGCCCCCCATTTCAGGAGAATATTTTCCAGAATTCAGATATAGGTCTCCGAACGCCCAAGTCTCTTCTTCAAGTCATCTGAACTCTTCTAAGGTAATTATTTACATAGAATGGAAGGTCTAAACAAGAGGAATAAGGTTAAAGTGTTAGAATTCACTAAAACTTGTTTGCCTAAGAGTTTTACCATTACGGAAATGGACACACTTGCGTACCTCCTTACCTACTCCTTGAAACATGTGTGCCACTCTTATGGAAGTACCTCGGGATAATTATAAAGGCTTTGACGAAGGATCACCCGAGTATTCCCCTACTGGTTAACAATCGCGCAAGTACCGATGTGATGGTCAGGTATACCCGTGCGACCATGAATTGCGCACCCACGCAGTACCTACGTGCCCACCAGGACTTGTGCGCCCTTTTGTTTTTTGGGTGCCCTTCCTGCCCATTTAACCCCTCTTATTCCATTCCACCTCTCCTATCCAAGATTTAGCCTTCAAGACAGTCCTCAAAGCCATTTATGGCATGTTTTCTAGATTTAATACCTTATCTGAAAGGAATTCTGTGGAACATATCTCCAAACCTAGGGATTTACAAATCTTTTTGTCACTAAAAATATAGATTTCATTCTTTTCATCCTCATCCTTTAAGATGAGAGAACCCTATTCATGGGCCTCCGTTTCATGAGTAATCTCCAGTCGTAATTCCTATTAACTTGGACCTCCTTTTTAGGAGTAAGCCCCGGTCCAAATTCTCATTAATTTGGAAATCCTCCTTAGGAGTAATCCCCAAGTCCCCTAATATGTGCATCCTCCTCAGGAGTAATCTCCATGTCCTCATTAATTTGGGCATCCTCTTTAAGAGTAATCCCCACGTCCCCTAATCTGGACATACATGCATATGACTTTAAACTATTTTCATTTCATTCATCTGACATGACGTTAAACTGTAACATCCTAGATACATGATGCTAAACTGTATAGAAGTTCCTTACGTCCATCAAGACGTTAAACTACATAATCAACAGTCCATGCATATGACCTTAAACTATTAGCACTTATGTCCAACATGATGCTAAACTGTATCGTCCCTTTTTCATCCAACATGTTGTTAAAATGTAAAAAAGTCTATAATACATCCAACATGATGTTAAACGGTGTAATATTTTTCCTTACTTCATGACATTAAACTGCACAGTCCCCCTTACTCCCTATATGACATTAAAATGTACTCTATCCCTGCTACATGACATTAAAATCTGCAACACCAATAGTCCTAACTCCAAGACTTTAAACTGCATAGTCCCTTCATATGTCCTACATGACATTAAACTGTGCATTGTTAGGGTTGTCGCTACCTCTTGTTTCTCACACTGAGTATGAATCACATGAGCTTAGAGAAAACATCAACCATAACACTCTCTCTGGGCTACTAGCCATGTGTAAGTCCCAACACTATTTTTTATGTCGTTGTCCCCAAGAACAACTTGATCAATAATTCATTATTTAATAGAACTACGCGTACTTTGATCCTTTCCTTCTAGGCTAGGTACATAGGCAACCTCTGGAGGTTCAATCCAAAAACCAATCTCTTCACAGAGGTTCACCTCCATCTCGTACGATGTTGATTCATGAAACCTCCCACAAAATCAATATCATTATATTGGTTCACTTTCATCCTTGCTATATGACGTTAAACTGTAAAACAATTTTTGTCCATTATGACAACACACTATATTATTCTTTGATACCCTCACCTGATAGGGAATCATTATTTACATTGATTTTCAATCATGTTTCATTCCAAAGACTACGTGCATACATGGCAATGCCCGAAACTTTTATCTTGGGTTAAACCATCATTGCAATAAAGTCCCCTTTCTCCCTTCACATGTATGAACCAAATTTGTATAGAGGTTATTTCTAGAAGAATGTGGGCTTGATTCCCATCTTTATGGGATACGTAGGAACATTCGAGTGTCCCTCAAATCTAGCCCCAAGTCTTTTGGGCCTAACCCCAAATTCCACATTCATTCCCTTGGCTGAAAAGTCCCCATGAAAACACACACTGTGTATTTCTTATAATGATCCAAACTCTATGACCCCAAACTATGATCTGTAATCCTTTTTTCCTGCACGAAGTTAAACTGTAGTTTAAGAACTACGTATGGCTGGATTCCCATCCTTATGGGATATTTAGTGAAGTCCAATATTTCAATTTAGTACCCATCCACAACATAATTATGATTAGCATTGATCTGTGCATCCCTATACATATTGGAAAACATCCATCTTTGTGTGTCATAATCCTAACCTTTAATATTTTCAGATCTTCATAATTCATTTCTTAACATCTAATCAAACAAGACTTGAAATTCTAAGAGTTCTTTTTCCTAACCATGCAGTACGTTCCCTTAGGCGACCTTGCATAAATAATCTACATAACCGGCATGTCAACTAAAAGAAGCTATTATTTAACTATGAATCCAATTCCCTTAGGTGGCCCTACATAATTCAACTCCCTAATAGGTTTGTTAAATAATGGTAACTATATTCTTAGGATGAAAACCTTTTTTGTCCTTAGTTATCTTAACGACAATATGTATGGATCCGAAAAAATCCATCCTTAATATATTCATCTCATAATATTTGTCATGATCTAAAATTATTCAAGTCTATGGTTTATATTTCTCTTCCCTACGTTTGGGTCAGACCTTCATAGGAGCGACATTCATCAAGTTCTTGGATAATCTTTTTTGTAAATATCTTCCCCATATTCAAGTACCTCTCTCCATACAGCAAACTCTATGCTTTGGAAAATTTGAATCCCCATAAACATCCACTGGCTTTTTACCAATAGAAAAGTAAATTTTTGAGAGTTCTTTTTCCTTGCTATGCAGAACGTTCCCTTAGGCGGCCTTGCATAAGTAGTCTACATAATGGACCTGTCAGCCAAAAGATGTTATTATTTGACTATGCAGTCAATGCCCTTAGGGGGGCCAACATAATTCAACCCCCTAACGTGTTTGTTAAATAATGGTAACTTCATTTTTTGGAACTACTTATTCTAATTCATTTTAGCTCTTTTTCATATCATTCCTCAGATTCAAAATTTCTTATGTCATAGTTTACATTTTTCCTTCATACATGGGTGTGGTAATATGTTTCCAAATGAATTTCCAAGGAATTTATTCAATTATAATTCATTTTGGTCAAAGCTATTTCGACCTTAAACATTATCCTTTTTTATGTCCGACGTGCATGCCTTTAAAAATCCCACAAAAGATAAGGGAACTCTGAATAAACGTCAAGTTACAAATCAATGAACAAACATTTTGTACGATTTAGGTAATATTGAGAATTTAAAAGATTCAATGTTTGTAGGGTTATTTATAATAATCCTAGAAAAAATCAAACTATGCTTACATGGCCCATTGGCTTAAGAAAATTTAAAGCAGGGAGCAAGAAAATACGTGCACAAGTGATTGAAGATGAAATAATTATTTCCATTTCATGCAAAAGAATTAGAAGGAAATACACATATTTGAGCCTCTTCTCTTTTCTAAGAAATTACAAGGAGCTTTCCACACAAGTCTTCACTTCATGAACAACATTCTGAGCTTCATCAGGAGCTACTTGAAGCTCATGCACACGACCAACTTCACTCTTTTCAACCTGAGGAAGTGCATCTTTGGAATCCACAATGGCCTTAATACCATTTGTTTGACTTCCCTCCAATGAGTTATTGAGTTGGTCATGTCCCCCAGAAACAGCGTCTAACTATTGTTGGAGGTGCATTTGCTGGATGACATTATCTTTGATCTTATGCTTTAGCTCCTTAAACATGGCAGCATAGTCATCCTCATCTTGAGATACTGCAACCTCCAATACACCCATATTGGCTGACTGTTTCACCCTGGTAAGATCTTCGCCACACTTTTGCTCCTGCTCCCTCCCGAAAATGACCTGTTTCAAAGCGGCATGGATATTTTCATATCCAAAACCGCCAAGTCCCAATATGAAAAATAGGGATGACAGCTATGGAATCTTCAGTGGAAGCTCCTCTAGAGGAACTTCAGATTTTATTTTCCATATGTTCTTTTATGCCTTGCGTCGTGAAAATTGGAATGCCTTTTGAATTCCCAGGTCTGATTCAGCATCACTATGACAGGGGGGAGTATAATATGGGATTAATGCACTTAGGTAAGTGCCATATTCTTCTCCTCTATAATACCCCGAGATTTTATTAATAATATTCTTTTTAATTTCATTAATGTCTTGTATTGTATGCTACACCAAAAGGATATTTCACAACACGCATCCTGAACTAGCCTTACATTACAAGCAATCGCGACCTTCCTCTATAGCGTGTGTAGTACACAATACCGAGTTTCACTAAACGAGATATTATTATAATATTATTATGTACTAGCCGTTATGAATAGTAATACCCACTTTTTGGAATATTATAAATTTTATCTTTCAAAATGGACATCATTTTTGGTTTCAGAATATCGAAATTAGCTTAGGATGAAATTTTGGTACTTTTCGGATAACTTTCATATTCTGATGAATAGTGAAAATTACTAAATTTTAATTAAAAACAACTTTTTTATTGGAAATAATTAATAGTGATAAATTATTAATTTTAGTGGTTTTAATTTATATTTAGAATATATTTTCACAATTTAATACAATGTTGGTCATTGGATATAATTTCACATTTAAACCAGTCAGAAAAAACTGTCAATCTTTTGATAGTTATTATCTCTTAAGAACACGCTATTTGTTTTGACGACGGGAAATAATTTTTAAATTAATTAATGAAACTGATATGTTTTGAATTTGGTAAAATAGATATCATTTTTGAATTCATAATATCAAATATTTCATAGGCCTAATTTTTGGTATTTTTCTGGAAACGTTCATTTTTTGATGAATAGTTAAACCACTAAGTGGTAGTAAAAAAACTGAATTTTTCATAAAACATAATTTTATCGCTTCTATTAGTGGAATTTCGAAAATCCGAGAGATACGGTTAATATCAAGTACTAAAATGTGGTTCAATGAGATGAAAATAATTTTTGGTGATTAGTATCTTTTTAATTTTTTTACCACAGTTAAAAGTAAATAGGGTAATTAAGGGTAAAAATGACATTATTATTATCCTAACACATGTCCTAATTCTATTGGATAAGTGTAATTCGTCCAAAAACAACCTTATGAATAAAATATGACCATTTAGGCCCACTTGTATTAGATTAGGACATTTATTATTAATATATTTAAAGAAGGGTTAAAATAGTTATAATCAAAGTTTAATAATTAAAGCATTTTTAATATAGGATTATACATAAGATAAATTCGAATATAAATATTCATTATAAAGATAAAAATATTTCCTACATAATTGTATTTTATTTTTAATATTTAGACTTAAAATAATTTAATTCATTTATGACACAATGATGATGAAGTAATTATCTGATTAATGAAATATTGATATAATTGATGTTATAAATACATAAATAAATGTAATTTGAGACTTTTTATGAATTAAAATACTTTTATAAGTTAATATGACATGTTATTATTGATTTAAATAACTTTTTTAGAAATAATAATTCTGTTATGATTTTCACAAAAATCAATTACCAAATAGTGTCAAAATTGACATAAAATAGTTTTTAAAACAATTATTATATTATTAATTGTCATTATATTCCTAAAAATCTATGGTTCGGCAAAGATACTTATATCATGATATTTGTATCATTAATGGACCACTTTGGGGTCACTTGGATGTATATGGTATGTTTAATAACTATATAATATAAAAATACAAAGTGACATGGTAAATGTCAATATAATTAACTAAGAGTAAAAACTAAACGCTAAGGTTAATATAATGAGTTAAACTTGTCTAAATTAAATTGTATGAGAGGATTTCGACCCATCCCCACCTTAGATTCTAAAAAAATCAATTTGGTGATATTAAAAACTGAATATGACTTTATAATAAAATAATATTTTTAGTTATTCCAACGGTTCCCATCTCCTCCCTCATAAACGGGCACCTCCTCCCTCTCTTCCTCACACCACTTTGAGATATCAAGCTCATCCAAACCCTGCCAATATCTCTTATCCACTTCCCTAGAAACAACCTAGAGGTCCTGGTCTTCATCGAATACAAATTTTAGTGCCATGAGAGGAGGTCTCAAAGAGGCGCTTCAAAGAAGAGGTAATGTCTGTTACCGATTCTTTCAACTTTATTTCTTCTTGAAATTCTTCTTATTAGGTTGTTTCATTATGAAGTAATAACATAAGTATCACTCATATACTTATATGTTATTATATGTATGAAACAACCCTATTTCACCATCTATCCATCTTACAGAAAACCAAATCACCACGCGTACGTACGTACGGAATACCGTCTCCACGCCGTGGTGTAATCTATTTTCCACCACCACCGTAATTAGATGGGTATAATGGTGTAAATAATAACTATATATGATTATTTTAATGTTATATTGATTCTTTAATAGTATACATACACTCCAATAAAATTCCACGATCATGGGAACAATATCATCGCTTGTGTGTACGTACGGAATACCATCTCCACGACACGATTAGATTCCTTCTCAATGATTAACCATTCATAATTGATTATAGAGTATATATAATAAGTAATCTTGAAATATATTACATAATATTGATACTGGATGTATGTATATATATATGTATACCATCCAATTAATTCCATTCAATTCAATGAGGAAACGAAAACAACGTTCATGCGTACGTACGGCCTACCATCTCCAATAACGGTGTATTTCTTTCCATTTATCGATCTATTATATATATGTATATTCTGAATATATATTATATATAAATCATGTTTTATACTCTGGAATTATGTAATCATGATCTAAGTAATCATATGAATAATTACAGGTCAAAACACGGACGACAAATGAAACGATTTTACCCAAAACACTCTTTAACATGGGATTTACAAAAGAACAGGTAATATAAAGTCAAAAGTGGACCATATATGATATCATAACAATGAATATGATTATTTAATAAGTCAATGACATTATTTAAATCATTATATAGGAGGTTTGGATACATAAGAAGCATATCATACCTAAGGTAAGGGATAAATATTCCAATCTCATTCTTATCCGAGATTGTTTATTCGTAAGTATTTACTAGGGTTATTGTTATTATCCATGTACATGTTTTATAAAACAAATTTCATGTATGTTTGAAGTTCTTTTTACCCATTTTTTTCTTTTACTACATGGTATGTAAGGAATGTTTCTTTTGTTTACGTTACGAGGTACTTTTTTGACTTCTCCGGCAAAAGTATGAGAAGAAAGTTTTTTTTAACTTATACGCCACGAACGGATTTTTATGGTTTTATAAAGCCCTATTTTCATGAAGCTTCCTCCAACAGATTTTATGAATATTTTCAACAAGATCCTTTTCTTTTAAAATTGCATGACATTTTGTAAAAGGAGAATGATTTTGATGAAGAAAGGATATTTTCCTCAAGAATTAATTTCAAATGTTTCATCAAAACCATTTTTCATCTAAGATGACATTATTTCATATGTGTATGTTTCATGTATCATGTATCTATAATTTACATGGTTTATATTTTCTTATTATGAAATGATATCCATTCCTTTTATATGGATTATTTGATTATGGGATGATGTTTATGAAACCCATTTTATATATTGGGTTATTATGAAAGATGTATGTTTATTTTGTGGCACAAGTAAGAATGATTTCATTATGAGATGGGTGGGACCTATATCTCCCTCCAATGCATTGGGTAAAGATTAATATCTCATTAGATAGACATGGCTGGAATGGTAAGTTAATTTGGTTCAATATTACAGGACTGGAATGAGGAGTGAACTCGATTAAGAAAGGAACTTTGTCCACTAACATGGTCTTGGCAGCAATGCCTTGGCTACTATGGAAATCATTACATGTGCTTAATGGATTCCACAATTACATGTTTTATTCCCATGCTATGTTATCATGATTTATATTCCATTCTGATCTATGCCTTATGTACTTCCATGTTTTAATTCGTTGCTCAAGATTTTGATGTTTAAACAGTATGATCATGTTTTTAAGTTCAAATGTATATGGTATGTTTCATTTTATCCATGCTTACCGTTACTGAGGATTTTAGCTCACCATTTTTATGTTTTATTTTCCCCCATGATTATAAGAAATGTTTTAGGTAAGGAAACCAAAAGTGGAAGATCTTTATGGGAGATGTTGAAGATCTTTCACCATGATTAGAGGATTACGTTCCAAGTTTCCAAGGACACAAAACTATTACGGTCCTTGTGTGTCTGTTTTTTGTTACGTATTATGTATTCTGAAAAATTAATGTAATATCTATGTACATCAAGCTTCGGGTCTCTATAGTTGGTATCAGAGGAAAGGTTTAGTCAACCTTTGGAAACTAGGATGCGAGAACGTTAGTGAGATCCCTAGAGATATTTCTTAGGTATGTCTAGGGATGTCCCTAAGGATAAGTATAAGTATAGGTTATAGTACTAGAATTAAGGTAATGATCTTATAATTAAACCTTAGATGTTAGATATTTAAGGTACTCCCCCTTTATTATGTTGTTTTCCCTAGCATGATTTTTGCCTTTCACACTATTCTTTTTGGGTTTTAGATGATGGTTGGAACCCGAAGGAACCGTGTTGATCAATGCAATGAAAAATTCAATGAATGTCCTCCTGAACAAAAAAATGTTATTGGAGATGGAGTGAAAAATCTTTTTTCTATACTTACACAAGCTATGAATCATTCTGGAATTCCAAATGAACAGAGAAGGGAAGAATATTCTATTGAGTCCTTCATGAGGCTACATCCACCTTCTTTCAGTGGGTATTCTGATCCACTAGTTGCTGAACAATGGATCATTACCACTGAAAAGATATTTTTAGTTCTTCAATGTTCTGAACATGATAAAGTCATCTTAGCAGTATATCGTTTGGAAGGTGAAGCTGATCAATGGTGGAATCTTATCAAGAATATGAGGCCATGATATGAAATTGAGTCCATGGAATGGGACGAGTTCAAGAAATTATTTTTTAAAAAGTGCATCCCTCATATTCTTTGTACAATGATGGAGAAGGAGTTTGTTGGACTAATGCAAATGGATGATGAATCTATTGGTGTATATGCAAAGAATTTTACAAGGCTTTCAAGGTATGCATCTAGCTTTATCATCCAACCTAAAAGTAATGTTGATCGATTATTCAGTGGCTTAAAACGAACTCTTCGAAGGTCATTAGCTATAAGAGACTTCAGTAGCAACGAAGAAATTGTGTGTTGTGATATCAAGGTAGAAATGGAAGTTGGTGTCACTTATCCATCTCATTGTTTTGACAAGAAACAAAAGATGGAGTTCAGGGAGAAATCTCAGAATAATGGTGAATAGAAGATGAATGTTTCCTTATGCTCAAAGTGTGGAAAGAATCATGGTGGAGATTGTCTTAAAAGGACAAGAAAATGTTTTATGTGTGGAAAAGAAGGTCATTGAGTAGCTGAGTGTCGAAGTAATGGAAAAAGGGTTTCTAATGATGTGAATAATGAAAAGACTGTAGAGAACGCACCACCAACACTTCAATGCTTCAAGTGCAAGGAAATGGGGCATTATGCTAATAAATGCCCTAATACAAGGGTTAGTGATGATCGGCATGAGCAAACACTTAAGTAAAAGGACAACGGGAAGTCACATAATGAAGGGATACTGAGAAAATGAACTGTTTGACAGTATTCATGAGCTCATGATGGATATAAGGAAATAGTTATATCATGGTTTGAGGTTTTGGTATGTGAACAGAGTTATCTTTTGACAGCACTCATGTTATCACTTAGATTCAATGGGTATTCATTTTTTAAAAGAATACAAGATTAAGGCCTTAAAATGTTTGGAATGTGACCAACAAGACATATATCATGATATATGGGGATCAACGATGATATTAACATTCTTGTTATATGAACTCTTTGGTAATCATTTTCACTATAATAGGAGATTGGACAAGAGTATTTTGGATAAGCCTAAAGATTAGAATGGATTATGTTGGACATAAGTTATTATTGTTTAATGATAAAAGTTTTTTCTATATTATTAATTGGATGTTATAGTAATGTAATTTTATAAATAGGACAACTTGCTGGATGGGTGATGGCCCATCGCGTCGAACAAGGCTGTTGGAATCGAACCCACAATCAAAGTGCGACTGGCCTTTGTCGCCTACCATTGGCCTACAAGAAGTACCTATTTAGTAGAAACTAGTTTTATTATATTAAGTAGTATGATATATGATGTATAAGTCTATTTTAGGAACCATATATGATTAATCTCACTATAGATGGACTTATGTATTTTTTGATAACTTTTCTAACCTTTTGTTTGAGACAGATGGAATGACCCATCATTCTATCACATGATATGATAACACATCATGAATGACAAATTCAAATTCATTTCTTTTAGAGATGAAGTGGAAATTGTCCAAATAATGACCAACGGTGAGACTATACCAAAATCACGAAAGTATTTCTTCTAATTCCAATTTCATCAACTTTAGGGAAATGATCATGAAAACCAAAAATGTTTTCCTAGTGCTCTTATATCTAATGAATCATATAGTACATTAGATCATCACAAATTTATGGCTTTGGGATTGTTGGCTTTTTCATAGCCATGTTCTCTACCACTCTCCATCAGAACATGATGGTTAGATTTGTCTTCCATATCCATATGTTCACCTATGTTCTCCTACATGGAAACCCAGTGATGAGTTAATTAGGGTAACCATTATGTTTCATACTTTAGTATTTAAAGCCAAGTTTTGGAATTCCTTTTTACGATCTGTGTTTCTATTAATGAAACATTCGAGTAGTAAACCATTTATAAACCTGAAGAATTTCGAGGGCAAAAATCATTTTAAGGTGGGTAGAATGTAACACCCCGATATTTTATGAAAAATATTCCTTTTAATTTCATTAATGTCTTGTGTTGTACGCTACACCAAAAGGAGCTTTCACAACACGCATCCCTGACTTGCCTTGCATTACACGCAATCACAACCTTCCTCGATAGTGTGTGTAGTACACAATACCGAGTTTCATTAAACGAGATATTATTATAATATTATTATGAACTAGCCGTTATGAATAGTAATACACACTTTTTGAAATTTTATAAATTTTATCTTTAAAAATGAAATTTATTTTTGGATTCAGAATATCGAAATTATCTTAGGGTGAAATTTTGGTACTTTTCTCATTACATTCAAATTCTGATGAATAGTGAAAATTACTAAATTTTAATTAGAAACAACTTATTAAATCGAAATAATTAATAGTGATATATTATTAATTTGAGTGGTTTTAAAGTATATTTGGAATATATTTTTACAATTTAATACAATTTTGGTCATTGGATGTAATTTCACATTTAAACCAGACATAAACAAGTGTCAATCTTTTGATAGTTATTATCTCTTAAGAACACGCTATTTGTTTTGACGATGAGAATTAATTTTTTAATTAATTAATGCAACTGATATGTTTTTAAGTTGGTAAAATAGACATCATTTTTGAATTCATAATATCAAATATAGCTTAGGCCTAATTTTTGGTATTTTTCTGGAAACTTTCATTTTTTGATGAATAGTGAAACCACTAAGTGGTAGTTAAAAAACTGAATTTTTCATAAAACATAATTTTACCGCTTCTGTGAGTGGAATTTCGAAAATCCGAGAGACTTGGATAATATCAAGGACTAAAATGTTGTTCAATGAGATGAAAATAATTTTTGTTGAATAGTAACTTTTTACTTTTTTTTACCACGGTTAAAACTAAATAGGGTAATTAAGGGTATAAATGATATTATTATTACCTAACGCATGTCTTAATTCTATTGGATAAGTGTAATTCGGCCAAGAACCATCTTAGGAAAAACATATGACCATTTATGCCCACTTGGATTAGATTATGACATTTATTAATAATTTATTTAAAGATGGGTTAAAATAGTAATAATAAAAGTTTATTAACTAAATCATTTTTAATATAGGGTTATAAATAAGAGAAATTCGACAATAAATATTTATTAGAAATATAAAAAGAGTTCCTACATAATTGTATTTTATTTTTAATTTTTAGACTTAAAATAATTTAATTTATTTATGACACTATGATGATGCAGTAATTATCTGATTAATGAAATATTGAGATAATTAATGTTATAAATACCCAAAAAAATGTAATTTGAGACTTTTTATGAATTACAATAATTTTATATGTTAATATGACATTTTATTATTGATTTAAGTAACTTATATTGAACTAATAATTCTTTTTTGAGTTTCACAAAATTCAATTACCAAATAGTGTCAAAATTGACATTAAATAGTTTTTAAAACAAATATTATATTATTAATTGTTATTATATTCATGAAAATCTATGATTCGGCCAAGATACTTATATCATGATAGGTGTATCATTAATGGACCACTTGTGGGTCGCTTGGACATATTGTTAGTTTATTAATTATATAATATAAAAATACAAAGTGACATGGTAAATGTCAATCTAATTAACTAAGAGTTGAAACTAAACATTAAGGTTAATATAATGAAATAAACGTTTATAAATTCTATTAGAAGAGAGGATTTCGACCCATACCAACCATAGATTCAAAATAAATCAATTTGGAGCTCTTAAGAACCGAATATGACTTTATAATAAAATAATATTTTTAGTTATTCCAATGGTGCCCCTCTCCTCCCTTATAAAAGGGCACCTCCTCCCTCTCTTCTTCACACCACATTGTGCCTTCAAGCTCATCCAACCCCTGCCAATTTCTCTTCTTCACTTCCCTAGAAACATCTTAGAGGTCATGTTATTCTTTAAAGACCAATTTATTTCCCTAAGTGGAGGTCTTAATGAGGCACTTCAAAGGAGAGGGAATGTCCATTACCGATTCATTCAACTTTATTTCTTCTTCCAATTTTCTTCTTAGGTTGTTTAATTATGAAGTAATAACATAAGTATAACTCATATACTGATGTCTTATTATATGTATGAAAAAACCATATTTCACCATCTATCCATCCTACAGAAAACGAAATCATTGTGCGTTCGTATGTATGAAATACTGTCTCCACGCCGTGGTGTAATCTATTTTCCACCACCACCTTACATGGATGGGTATAATGGTGTAAATAATAACTATATATGATTATTATAAATTGATATCAATTCTGTAATAGTATAAATACAATCCAATAAAATTCCACGATCATGGGAATGATATCATCGCTCGTGCGTAAGTACGGAATACCGTCTCCACGACGCGATGAGATTCATTCTCAATGATTAACCATTCACAAATTATTGTAATGTATATATAATAAGTTATAATGAAATATATGTAATAATAATGATACTATATTTATGTATATATATATGTATATCATCCAATTAATTCCATTCAATTCAATGAGGAAACGAAAACAACGTTCATGCGTACGTACGGCCTACCGTATCCATGAACGGTGTATTTCTTTCCATTTATCTATCTATTATATATATGTATATTCTTAATATATATTATATATAAATCATGTTTTATACTATGGAGTTAAGTAATTATGATCTATGTAATTATATTAATAATTACAAGTCAAAACACGGACGACAAATGAAACAATTTTACCCAAAATGCTCTTTATCATGGAATTTACAAAAGAATGTGTAATATAAAGTCATAATTTAACCATATATGATATCATAACCATGAATATGATTCTTTAATAAGTCAATGAAATTATTTAAATCATTATACATGAGTTTCGGATACGTACAAAGCATATCAGACCTAAGGTAATGGATAAATATTCCAATCTCATTCTTATCCGAGATTGTTTATTCGTAAGTATTTACTGGGGTTATTGTTATTATACATGTACACATTTTATAAAACAATTTCATGTATGTTTGATGTCCTTTTTACCCATTTTTTACTTTTACTACATGGTATGTAAGGAATGTTTCTTTTGTTTACGTTACGAGGTACTTTTTTGACTTTTTCGGCAAAAGTGTGAGAAGAATGTTTTTTTATCGTATACGGAACGAACGAATTTTTACGGTTTTATGAAGCCCTATTTTCATGAAGCTTCCTCCAACATATTTCATGACTATTTTCAAAAAATTCCTTTTCTTTTAAAATTGAATGCCATTTTTTGAAAAGAGAATGATTTTGAAGAAGAAAGGATAATGTCCTAAAGAATTCATTTCAAGTGTTTTATTAAAACCATTTTTAATCTAAGATGAAATTATTTCATATGTGTATATTTCAAGTATCATGTCTCAATGATTTACCTGGTTTCACATTTCATATTATGAAATTATATCCATTCCTTTTATATGGATTATTTGATGATGGGATGATGTTTATGAAACCCATTTTATTTATTGGGTTATTATGAATGATTTCATTATGAGTTCGGTGGGACCTATATCTCCCTCCAATGCATTGGGTAATGATTTATATCTCATGAGATAGACATGGATGGAACGGTAAGTTAATCCGGTTCAATATTATAGGACTACAATGAGGAGTGAACTCGATTCCGAAAGGGACTTTGTCCACTAACATGGTCTTGGCAGGAATGCCTTGGATACTATGGAAATCATTACATGTGCTTAATGGATTCCACAATTACATGTTTTATTCCCATGCTATGTTATCATGATTTATATTCCATTATGATCTATGCCTTATGTACTTCTATGTTTTAATTCGTTGCTCAAGATTTTGATGTTTAAACAGTATGATCATGTTTTTAAGTTCAAATGAATATGGTATGTTTTATTTTATCCATGCTTACCGTTACTGAGGATTTTAGCTCACCATTTTTATGTTTTATTTTCCCCCATGATTATAAGAAATTTTTTAGGTAAGGAAACCAAAAGTGGAAGATCTTTATGGGAGATGTTGAAGATCTTTCACCATGATTAGAGGATTACGTTCCAAGTTTCCAAGGACACAAAACTATTACGGTCCTTGTGTGTCTGTTTTTTGTTACGTATTATGTATTCCGAAAAATTAATGTAATATCTAAGTACGTCAAGCTTCGGGTCTCTATAGTTGGTATCAGAGGAAAGGTTTAGTCAACCTTTGGAATCTAGGATGCGAGAACGTTAGTGAGATCCCTAGAGATATTTCTTAGGTATGTCTAGGGATGTCCCTAAGGATAAGTATAAGTATAGGTTATAGTCCTAGAATTAAGGTAATGATCTTATAATTAAACCTTAGATGTTAGATATTTAAGGTACTCCCCCTTTATTATGTTGTTTTCCCTAGCATGATTTTTGCCTTTCACACTATTCTTTTTGGTTTTTAGATGATGGTTGGAACCCGAAGGAACCGTGTTGATCAATGCAATGAAAAATTCAATGAATGTCCTCCTGAACAAAAAAATGTTATTGGAGATGGAGTGAAAAATATTTTTGCTATACTTACTCAAGCTATGAATCATTCTGGAATTCCAAATGAACAGAGAAGGGAAGAATATTCTATTGAGTCCTTCATGAGGCAACATCCACCTTCTTTCAGTGGGTATTCTGATCCACTAGTTGTTGAACAATGGATCATTACCACTGAAAAGATATTTTTAGTTCTTCAATGTTCTAAACATGATAAAGTCATCTTAGCAGTATATCGTTTGGAAGGTGAAGCTGATCAATGGTGGAATCTTATCAAGAATATGAGGCCATGATATGAAATTGAGTCCATGGAATGGGACGAGTTCAAGAAATTATTTTTTAAAAAGTGCATCCCTCATATTCATTGTACAAAGATGGAGAAGGAGTTTGTTGATCTAATGCAAATGGATGATGAATCTATTGGTGTATACGCAACGAATTTTACAAGGCTTTCAAGGTATGCATCTGGCTTTATCATCCAACCTAAAAGTAATGTTGATCGATTATTCAGTGGCTTAAAACCAACTCTCCGAAGGTCATTAGCTATAATAGACTTCAGTAGCAACGAAGAAATTATGTGTTGTGATATCAAGGTAGAAATGGAAGTTGGTGTCACTTATCCATCTCATTGTTTTGACAAGAAACAAAAGATGGAGTTCAGGGAGAAATCTCAGAATAATGGTGAATAGAAGATGAATGTTTCCTTATGCTCAAAGTGTGGAAAGAATCATGGTGGAGATTGTCTTAAAAGGACAAGAAAATGTTTTATGTGCGGAAAAGAAGGTCATCGAGTAGCTGAGTGTCGAAGTAATGGAAAAAGGGTTTCTAATGATGTGAATAATGAAAAGACTGTAGAGAACGCACCACCAACACTTCAATGCTTCAAGTGCAAGGAAATGGGGCATTATGCTAATAAATGCCCTAATACAAGTGTTAGTGATGATCGACATGAGCAAACACTTAAGTAAAAGGACAACGGGAAGTCACATAATGAAGGGATACTGAGAAAATGAACTGTTTGACAGTATTCATGAGCTCATGATGGATATAAGGAAATAGTTATATCACGGTTTGAGGTTTTGGTATGTGAAAGGAGTTATCTTTTGACAGCACTCATGTTATCACTTAGATTCAATGGGTATTCATTTTTTAAAAGAATACAAGATTAAGGCCTTCAAATGTCTGGAATGTTACCAACAAGACATATATCATGATATATGGGGATCAACGATGATATTAACATTCTTGTTATATGAACTCTTTGGTAATCATTTTCACTATAATAGGA
This sequence comes from Viscum album, assembly GCA_963277665.1. Classification (NCBI taxonomy): domain Eukaryota; kingdom Viridiplantae; phylum Streptophyta; class Magnoliopsida; order Santalales; family Viscaceae; genus Viscum; species Viscum album. The sequence continues at coordinate 1,158,601,988 of OY728129.1, read as the reverse complement.
GATTGGATAAGAGTATTTTGGATAATCCTAAAGATTAGAATGGATTATGTTGGACATAAGTTATTATTGATTAATGATAAAAAAAATTTCAATATTATTAATTGGATGTTATAGTAATGTAATTTTATAAATAGGACAACTTGCTGGATGGGTGATGGCCCATCGCGTCGGACAAGGCTGTTGGAATCGAACCCACAATCAAAGTGCGACTGGCCTTTGTCGCCTACCATTGGCCTACAAGAAGTACCTATTTTGTAGAAACTAGTTTTATTTTATTATGTAGTATGATATATGATGTATAAGTCTATTTTAGGAACCATATATGATTAATCTCACTATAGATGGACTTATGTATTTTTTGATAACTTTTCTAACCTTTTGTTTGAGACAGATGGAATGACCCATCATTCTATCACATGATATGATAACACATCATGAATGACAAATTCAAATTCATTTCTTTTAGAGATGAAGTGGAAATTGTCCAAATAATGACCAACGGTGAGACTGTACCAAAATCACGAAAGTATTTCTTCTAATTCCAATTTCATCAACTTTAGGGAAATGATCATGAAAACCAAAAATGTTTTCCTAGTGCTCTTATATCTGATGAATCATATAGTACATTAGATCATCACAAATTTATGGCTTTGTGATTGTTGGATTTTTCGTAGCCATGTTCTCTACCACTCTCCATCAGAACATGATGGTTAGATTTGTCTTCCATATCCATATGTTCAACTATGTTCTCCTACATGGAAACCCAGTGATGAGTTAATTAGGGTAACCGTTATGTTTCATACTTTAGTATTTAAAGCCAAGTTTTGGAATTCCTTTTTACGATCTGTGTTTCTATTAATGAAACATTCGAGTAGTAAACCATTTATAAACCTGAAGAATTTCGAGGGCGAAAATCATTTTAAGGTGGGTAGAATATAACACCCCGAGATTTTATGAAAAATATTGCTTTTAATTTCATTAATGTCTTGTGTTGTACGCTACACAAAAATGAGCTTTCACAACACGCATCCCTGACTTTCCTTGCATTACACGCAATCACGACCTTCCTCGATAGTGTGTGTAGTACACAATACCGAGTTTCATTAAACGAGATATTATTATAATATTATTATGAACTAGCCGTTATGAATAGTAATACACACTTTTTGAAATTTTATAAATTTTATCTTTAAAAATGAAATTTATTTTTGGATTCAGAATATCGAAATTATCTTAGGGTGAAATTTTCGTACTTTTCTCATTACTTTCAAATTCTGATGAATAGTGAAAATTACTAAATTTTAATTAGAAACAACTTATTAAATCGAAATAATTAATAGTGATATATTATTAATTTGAGTGGTTTTAAAGTATATTTAGAATATATTTTTACAATTTAATATAATTTTGGTCATTGGATGTAATTTCACATTTAAACCAGACATAAACAAGTGTCAATCTTTTGATAGTTATTATCTCTTAAGAACACGCTATTTGTTTTGACGACGGGAATTAATTTTTAAATTAATTAATGCAACTGATATGTTTTTAAGTTGGTAAAATAGACATCATTTTTGAATTCATAATATCAAATATAGCTTAGGCCGAATTTTTGGTATTTTTCTGGAAAATTTCATTTTTTGATGAATAGTGAAACCACTAAGTGGTAGTTAAAAAACTGAATTTTTCATAAAACATAATTTTACCGCTTCTGTGAGTGAAATTTCAAAAATCCGAGAGACGTGGTTAATATCAAGGACTAAAATGTTGTTCAAGGAGATGAAAATAATTTTTGTTGAATAGTAACTTTTTACTTTTTTTTTCCACGGTTAAAAGTAAATATGGTAATTAAGGGTATAAATGATATTATTATTACCTAACGCATGTCTTAATTCTATTGGATAAGTGTAATTCGGCCAAGAACCATCTTAGGAAAAACATATGACCATTTAGTCCCACTTGGATTAGATTAGGACATTTATTATTAATATATTTAAAGATGGGTTAAAATAGTAAAAATAAAAGTTTAATAACTAAATCATTTTTAATATAGGGTTATAAATAAGAGAAATTCGACTATAAATATTTATTAGAAATATAAAAATAGTTCCTACATAATGGTATTTTATTTTTAATTTTTAGACTTAAAATAATTTAATTTATTTATGACACTATGATGATGCAGTAATTATCTGATTAATGAAATATTGAGATAATTAATGTTATAAATACCCAAAAAAATGTAATTTGAGACTTTATATGAATTACAATAATTTTATATGTTAATATGACATTTTATTATTGATTTAAGTAACTTATATTGAACTAATAATTCTTTTTTGATTTTCACAAAATTCAATTACCAAATAGTGTCAAAATTGACATTAAATAGTTTTTAAAACAAATATTATATTATTAATTGTTATTATATTCATGAAAATCTATGGTTCGGCCAAGATACTTATATCATGATAGTTGTATCATTAATGGACCACTTGTGGGTCGCTTGGACATATATGGTTAGTTTATTAATTATATAATATAAAAATACAAAGTGACATGGTAAATGTCAATCTAATTAACTAATAGTTGAAACTAAACGTTAAGGTTAATATAATGAAATAAACGTTTATAAATTCTATTAAAAGAGAGGATTTCGACCCATACCAACCATAGATTCAAAATAAATCAATTTGGAGCTCTTAAGAACCGAATATGACTTTATAATAAAATAATATTTTTTGTTATTCCAATGGTGCCCCTCTCCTCCCTTATAAAAGGGCACCTCCTCCCTCTCTTCTTCACAACACATTGTGCCTTCAAGCTCATCCAACCCCTGCCAATTTCTCTTATTCACTTCCCTAGAAACATCTTAGAGGTCATGTTATTCTTTAAAGACCAATTTATTTCCCTAAGTGGAGGTCTTAATGAGGCACTTCAAAGAAGAGGGAATGTCCGTTACCGATTCATTCAACTTTATTTCTTCTTCCAATTTTCTTCTTAGGTTGTTTCATTATGAAGTAACAACATAAGTATAACTCATATACTGATGTCTTATTATATGTATGAAACAACCATATTTCACCATCTATCCATCCTACAGAAAACGAAATCATTGTGCGTTCGTATGTATGAAATACTGCCTCCACGCCGTGGTGTAATCTATTTTACACCACCACCTTACATGGATGGGTATAATGGTGTAAATAATAACTATATATGATTATTGTAAATTGATATCAATTCTGTAATAGTATACATACAATCCAATAAAATTCCACGATCATTGGAACGATATCAACGCTCGTGCGTAAGTACGGAATACCGTCTCCACGACGCGATGAGATTCATTCTCAATGATTAACCATTCATAAATTATTGTAATGTATATATAATAAGTAATAATGAAATATATGTAATAATAATGATACTATATTTATGTATATATATATGTATATCATCCAATTAATTCCATTCAATTCAATGAGGAAACGAAAACAACGTTCATGCGTACGTACGGCCTACCGTCTCCATGAACGGTGTATTTCTTTCCATTTATCGATCTATTATATATATGTATATTCTTAATATATATTATATATAAATCATGTTTTATACTATGGAGTTAAGTAATTATGATCTATGTAATTATATGAATAATTACAAGTCAAAACATGGACGACAAATGAAACCATTTTACCCAAAATGCTCTTTATCATGGAATTTACAAAAGAATGGGTAATATAAAGTCATAATTTAACCATATATGATATCATAGCCATGAATATGATTCTTTAATAAGTCAATGAAATTATTTAAATCATTATACAGGAGTTTCGGATACGTACAAAGCATATCAGACCTAAGGTAATGGATAAATATTCCAATCTCATTCTTATCCGAGATTGTTTATTCGTAAGTATTTATTGGGGTTATTGTTATTATACATGTACACATTTTATAAAACAATTTCATGTATGTTTGAAGTCCTTTTTACCCATTTTTTACTTTTACTACATGGTATGTAAGGAATGTTTCTTTTGTTTACGTTACGAGGTACTTTTTTGACTTTTTCGGCAAAAGTGTAAGAAGAATGTTTTTTTATCTTATACGGAACGAACGAATTTTTACGGTTTTATGAAGCCCTATTTTCATGAAGCTTCCTCCAACATATTTCATGACTATTTTCAAAAAAATCCTTTTCTTTTAAAATTGAATGCCATTTTTTGAAAAGAGAATGATTTTGAAGAAGAAAGGATAATTTCCTAAAGAATTCATTTCAAGTGTTTTATTAAAACCATTTTTCATCTAAGATGAAATTATTTCATATGTGTATATTTCAAGTATCATGTCTCAATGATTTACCTGGTTTCACATTTCATATTATGAAATTATATCCATTCCTTTTATATGGATTATTTGATGATGGGATGATTTTTATGAAACCCATTTTATTTATTGGGTTATTATGAATGATTTCATTATGAGTTGGGTGGGACCTATATCTCCCTCCAATGCATTGGGTAATGATTTATATCTCATGAGATAGACATGGCTGGAACGGTAAGTTAATCCGGTTCAATATTACAGGACTAGAACGAGGAGTGAACTCGATTCCGAAAGGTACTTTGTCCACTAAGATGGTCTTGGCAGCAATGTCTTGGATACTATGGAAATCATTACATGTGCTTAATGGATGCTACAATTACATGTTTTATTCCCATGCTATGTTATCATGATTTATGTTCCATTATGATCTATGCCTTATGTACATCCATGTTTTAAGTCGTTGCTCATGATTTTGATGTTTAAAAATTATGTTCATGTTTTTAAGTTCAAATGAATATGGTATGTTTTATTTTATTCATGCTTAACCTTACTGAGAATTTGAGCTCACCCTTTTTATGTTTTATTTTCCGCCAGGATTAAAGAAAATGTTTTAGGTAAGGAAACAAAAAGTTGATGATTTTATGGGAGATGTTGAAGATATTTCACCACGATTAGAAGATTACGTTCAATATTTCCAAAGATACTAAACTATTACGGTCCTTGTGAGTCTGTTATTGTTATGTATTATGTATTCAGAAAAGGTAATGTAATATCTATGTACGTCAAGATTTGGGTCTCTACATCCTCCTCCCTGACCTGATCTTCTTCACTTTCAATTCCTTTTGGGGTGGAGGATGATGCCTCACCACTAGATCTAGCCACTACAATTGATGGCCCTGCATAATTAATTGAAAGATTTGTTTAGTTTCAAAGGATAATAAAAGAATCAGTTGTCTTTCAAATTCAGCACAATCACAAATATTGTTATTCCTTACCCATTGGTAGATCAACAATATGAGAAGGTTCCTCCCCATCTTTCCTAGATTCGACAGGATTTTCAAGATGAGTTTGGGGAATCTCTACTGGGTTCAGCTCCACTTGTGCTAATGTCTCTGCAATGGTATGGTTTTCTGTACCCCCTTCAGGCATGGGTAGTTCAGTAGCTTTCTCAGACAAAACTGGATATTTGATCAAATATTTATTAGACATGTAATAAGAAGTTATTATTAATAAGACTAAGGATAACACTCATGTCCATAATCTTCTAAATCATATGGTAATTTATCATGATTTATAAAATCTTAGAAAGTTGCGTCAAGTTCCATCATTTCATTTAATGCCATCTCAGAATCCTGGTTAGTGTCACTAGTGGGAGAATTTGATGTGTCTTCTTGGCATCCTTCATCTTGCGATCCCTGACCCCGGACAACATCTTCTGATAAAATAGCGTCAATAGTTGAAATAACCTCCAAAAGGTCTAATACAGGGGTTGAACCTAAAATATAACAGAATGGAAGTCAGTAGATGTTTCATTCAACATTTAATGAAGCATTATTAACTTACCAGAAGTGGGTTCTTTTCTTCTTGGAACAGTAGCAGGAGGGATACTAGGAACATATGCTGGCACTTTTTTAGGAGCAGCCAAGTCATACTGAATTTGCGATTGTTCCAAAGCACCCTTTGTGGTCCGTAGAGGAGGATCAGTCCTCTCTCTCAGAGGTAAAATTGAAGAAGCCCTTGCAATTCCAAGGAAAATAAGAAATATTTTTCATGATTTAAAATTAATGATTATCTGAGGGACTTACCACTAGTATTGATGCGTTTAGTTGTGGATTTATTCCTTTGATACCTTTTCTTCTTTGGATTGTTGGAGTGTCTGTAGTCTCCATTATAGGTACCTGAATGGGAGAATGGAAATCCATGTCCAACTCCTCAGTTATGACCTGATGGCCCAGAGATATCTCTCCCGACTCACAAGGAGATTCAGCAGTAGCCCCTATGTCAGTACCACCAGGGTGATACTGTGGTGAAGAAACCTCATTAGTTCCTTTATTTTCAAGATGAAAGATGATGAAAATAACTTCCTTGAGTAAAAAAGCATCGACAGAAATCAAGTTGCAAAGAAAATAAGGAATGGAAACTTATATCTTCCGGGGCCACATAATCATGCCACTCCTCATCATTCCCCTCAGAAATTCCATGATCTATCATTTCCGTCACCCTCTTGGTGACAGGAATTGAATCATCAGTGGAATATTTGACCATTTCTAGCTCTCTGATATAAGTTCGCACTTCATCGGGGCTATCTTTGAAATTAATATCGGTAGAAGCCATAAGAGTCCCTATTCCAGGGAGATGTAGTCCCTCGCATAAATCCAGCCAGACAATTTCAATACCACTCTATAAACTCTACCATGTCTGGATAGACTCTGGTCGTGATATTCAGTGTGTGTACCAGAAGGTTGCGAGGAAGGTCCTACAATCTTCGACTTCAATTTCTTCCCAGCTCCTGCACCTATTGATAGAGAATAATAAAATAAGACTTATTGTTTTATAATGTGATGGTGATTAAATTACTACAGTGAAGTAACTTACGATGAGTTGATGAATTAGGTCTTTTGATTCTGACCGGAGGAATATATCGGGCATGAGGCCACTTTTCCACATGTTGTGCCTCATCATCCCCATTATGGGAATCCGGTGAATCAGTCCTAGAAGAGGAATATGGCGAATCAGCTTCAGGTGGGGATGCATCACCTTCATGAGGAAGGGTTTATTTCTCTACAGTCTTATTCCTTTTCCCCACCTGATAAACTGGGTGATTCAGCACCCCTTTCGGGTATGATTCTATCACGTTCTCCGCAAAACATGTAGTCATGTTATGTGCCGCTCTTTCAACTGGTAGATCAAACACTGTCCCAGTCTTCTCCTTAGACGTCAGTAACTATAGTTGCCGAGCAACCATCAGATTTTGCTCTAACCTGACATGTACAGGGGGAGATACATCAATCTGTTACAAACACTTTAACTGGAATGCAAATATATATGGGTCATATGCCTCACATATAATCTCTCCATCAATCCTATTGACCAGCACACCATCTCTACAGGACTGCATGTATGCCCTCAAATCCAAGTGGGCTGTTGCATCATCAAAAAACTGCCTGGTTGGAGGATTTCAATAGGGAAAGAAGTTGAATTCCTTAAACATGATCAGCCTCAATTTCATGTCATAGGCATTAATATCTAATGGATAAATTCCAGAGAATGCTTTCACTGATGGAATAAAAGAAATTCCCGGAATTTGTACTCCATTCTGTACATTATAAGTCCTGAAGTGAGTGGCGATCCATCACCATAAAACATTGAATGGTCCCACTATTCTCAAAGGAGATTTACCCATGAAGACATGAAGTAAAATACTATGAATCTTGTCTAAAATGGTGGTATCCAACCCAATCATTTTTCCCTCATCCAACATTGCCACAATAACGAAGGCCCCTGGCCTGACACCTCCCTTTGAGTCCCTTCCTGGAAAGAGATAAACGTTGAGCCACAAATCCAAGAAGCCCGCCAGACGAGTATTATTTGGGCTCATTTGACGCCCCTCATATCCCCATTTCTCAAACTATCCTGCTGCTAGAGTTGGCCAGAATCTTCTAGGAGCACCCATCATCTCGGTTTTTGGGCAGGTGGTAGGACGGGTGGGCCTCTTATCCTTGGATTTCTTTTTCTTAGATCTGTTCTCTTTCGGCTCCATCTCTTTTGGCTACTTATCTTTCTTCTCAATAAGAAATATATTCATCCACTCCTCCAGATTAATATCTTTTCTAGAATGAGTTAAAGAGGTCTCTGAACTCTTGAGACTGTGGAAGATTTTAAATAATTCTTGAGCCAAAGCTGGAGTCTTCTCTGAATCATTCCAAGTCACCTTGGGAGGAATGAATTCATCATACATGTCGCCCAAAATTTGATCCCCTGAGATCCTGTGGACATCCCATAGACTAATTCTTATTTCTCCATGTGTTAGATGGAACGAATTGGTTTCTGGGTTCCAATGGTGGAGTATCTCTGCCACGAAGCAATCATGTCTGTAAACATATGTTTTCCCAACCCAGTTATCTTCGTATATCGCAAATCCATTTTGATCTTCGAAAAACTCTGCACAGGTTTGTCATACCCATTATTCCCACATCCAAGTTGGCTTCACACCTCCCCCAGGACGGAAGTCCCAACTTCTCTTCCCGCCTTTGGATTGATCCATCTGAGCGTTTTTGGAAGATTGAGGGATGACAATGTGGTTGCAGCTCGGGCTTATGAGGTTTCAGAACTGGCGTACAAGGGTTGTGATGCATCATATGGGACTTCTCCACTATTACAGCATTTGTAAATCCTCCTCCACATGAGATATTTGCTGAAGCAAAGTTGGTGTACTTCTGAAACCACGAAAATGGGAGATAGTTCTTTGCTTCTGGAATAGTGACATCCCACAGATGACTATAACCGTACAAAGGAAGATAAGTGATTTGTGGGAAATGAAAGTGATATTTCTTCAGATACTTGGCCAAATATAGAAGAGTGCTATCACAGACGGTATAATAATCGTGGAAAATGATTTTCATCATATCATCTAGATGTTTTCTTGATAGTTCATCAGTTGTTCTGATTAACTTGAGATCCATTGAATCTGCACAAAAGTTGAATAAATCAACTCTAAAATGGGTTCATTTTTCATAACATTTGTGAAGGAATTCGAAAAAAAATGGAAAAGGAATTAAGGTGTGCAAGTCTAATCTTGGCGCGCAAGTGTGGATGTGTCGCACAATTGTTAATATGTCACACATGTTTTTTGCATACAGGTATCACCGCGCAAGTCCAGATACCGTGACAATAGCGCGGCATGGAAGAAAATCGAAAGAAGAAGCAACTTGCACGACGAAGGTGACCTGTGCAGCAAGAGCTCGAAAATCCGGAAATCGGTGCAATGCGTGACAAATGGTCACATATTTATAATCCCGGATGGCCACCTGCGTGCCTAAAATACTATGCACTCCGGCCCTATGCGGCTCACACCTACACGATGAGTGTTGTGTGCAGAACACTTTCAAACCTCCTTCCCTTTGGTTTTATTCTTTTCTTCAGAGTCACATCCTTATTCATTCAGATCCAACACTAAGGGGGGACTTTTGTTGACGCTCCTTTTCATCACATTGTCTAAAAGAATGGAAAGGAAAATGCCTTAGCACAATTTGATTCATCCTTTGAAGAAAAAATAAAAATTTGACAAAGGAATGAACAAAGAGTCAAATACCCTTGGGTCGCACAAGTTCCCTCACTTTCGTGAAAGTACACTTGCGTGCCGCCTAATGGTCACGCAAGTGACTTGTGAGCCCTCTTTGAAAACTTCCTAGGGTCTTGTCCAGCATATAAATACCCACAGTGGGCCCCCCATTTCAGGAGGATTTTTTTTCAGAATTCAGATATAGAGCTCTGAACGCCCTAGCCTCTTATTCAAGTATTCCGAATTCTTATAAGGCAATTATTTACCTATAATGGAAGGTCTAAACAAGAGGAATAATGTCTATGTGTTATAATTCACTAACACGTGTGCACCAATGTGTTTTTCCCTTAAGGGAAATGGACACACTTGTGTGCCTCTTTACCTACTCATTTAAACTTACACACCTCTCTTCTAGAAGTACCTCAGGATAATTCTAAAGGATTTGATCAAGGATCGCCCACGTATTACCCTACTGGTTAACAATCATGCAAGTACCCATTTTCCGTGCTAGTATACCTATGCGCCCATGCAGTACCTGCATTCCCACCAGGACATGTGCACCCTTCTTTTTTTGGGTGCCCTTCCTGCCCATTTAACCCCACTGATGTTATTCCACCTATCCTATTCAAGATTTAGTCTTCAAGACACTCTTTAAAGCCATTTCTAGCATGTTTTCTTGATTTAATTCCTTATCCGAAAGACATTCCATTGAACTTATCTCAAAACCTAGTGATTTACAAATCATTATGTCACTAAAATTAGAGATTTAATTCATTTCAACCTCATCCTTTAAGATGAGAGAACCCTATTCATGAGCCTCCTTTTCAGGAGTAGGCCCCAGTCATAATTCCCTGTAATCTGGGCCTCCTTTTCAGGAGTAATCCCCAGTCCAAATTCTCATTAATTTTGGAATCCTCTTTAGGAGTAAGCCCCAAGTCCCCTAATATGGGTATCCTCCTCAGGAGTAAGACCCAACCATAATTCTCTTACCTTGGGCTTTCTTTTTAGGTGTAAGCCCCAGTCTCAAATATGGGCATCCTCTTTATGAGTAAGCACCAATTCCCTTAATTTTTCAAGTCCCTTAACCTGGGCCTCTTTCTCAGGAGTAAGCCCCAGAATTAATTTTTCTTAACCAGTCTTAACATGGTCCTCCTTCAAATGGATATGGAATCATTGGATGTTTCTGGTACTACAAAAAAAACATTCTTGGATGTTTCCAAGTGGTTTCTAACATGTTTTTTCATAGTACCAGAAAAATCAAATGATTCCTTATCCATTTGAACTTACATTCCGAAGGTAGGTGCTCATTAGTTGTGGACTGATGAGGCTTAGGGATTTGTATTGGTCGAGAGGATGGGAGGTCGAACACATCACACCTTTTTGTGGGGAATTATTGTCTATTCCAGGACTGTCTTTATAGATTAATGTTTATGTTCGTGAATCCTTATTACATTACCAAATATAAAATGATCTTTCATTTAGATCTGACAATCAATGATTAAATATGTAGGAAATTTAGAGAATATTTTATATGTATTTGAGGTTATTCATCGATAGAGAATCATCTTTATTTGTTAGATATTCTTAGTCAATGGTATCCTTCAATAGATAAAAGTCTCTTGGTCATTATGATGGCCATACTGGTTTCAAAGCCACTCAGTGGGGCACTTTAAGTTTTTTTTCATTCAGAAGGACATGGACTATTTCAGAGTTGGGATCGTACCCACAGATACATTACTTACATATTTTTTATTTAGAAAAGGAATAAGAACCCATGTAGTTCGAGTAAGGGAGTATAATGTTTATGATTGATGGCTGAAAGAAAGATGTCATAATTAAATTTACACTCTAAGATCACGTGAGCCATGCTCGGTGTGAGAAACAAGAGGTACTGGTAAAAATAGACAATTGTTCCATGAATGATGCAATCATAAGAAATGATGTGGGGCTTATATATGTATGACTTTTCAAAATAGATGAATATTAAGATTTAATTCAGGGAATAAATCTAGTAACATGGTACATAAAGGAATATGTACTTTATGGATATTTTGATACTTTAATCTTGGGGGTTACTCCTAAGGAATATTCCCAAGTAAGGAGGGGACTTATGATTGGGTTTTACTCCAGAGAAGGAAGCCCAAATCAAAAATTAAATTAACAATAGTTAAGAGAAATTAAGATTGGGGCTTACTCTTGAGAAGGAGGCCCAAGTTAAGTGACTTGAAAAAGTAAGGGACTTGGGGCTTACTACTAAAGAGGATGCCCGTATTTGAGACTTGGGCTTACTCATGAAAAGGAAGCCCAGGTTAAGAGAATTATTGTTGGAGCTTAATCCTAAAAAAGATGCCCATATTTGGTAACTTTAACATCTGGGCATACATCTAAGGAGGATGCCCATATTAGGGGAATTGGGGCTTACTCCTAAAGAGTACACCCAAATTAATGAGGACTTGGGGCTTACTCCAAAGGAGGATGCCCATATTAGGGGACTAGGGGCTTACTCCTATGGAGGATGCCCAAATTAATGAGAATTTGGACTGGGGATTACTCTTGAAAAGGAGAGCCAGGTTAAGGGGAATTAATACTGGGGCTTACTCTAAAAAAGGAGGCCCATGAATAGGGTTCTCTCATCTTAAAGGATGAGGTTGAAATGAATGAAATCTCTAAATTTAGTGACACAATGATTTGTAAATCACTAGGTTTGAGAGAAGTTCCATTTAATTCCTTTCAGATAAGGAAGTCAATCAAGAAAACATGCAATAAATGGATTTGAAGAGTGTCTTGAAGTCTAAATCTTGAATAGGGGAGGTGGAATGGCATAAGAGGGGTAAAATGGGTAGGAAGGGAACCCAAAAAATAGAAGGGTGTGTATGTCCTGGTGGGCACGCAGGTACTGCGTAGGCGTGCAAGTCATGGGCGTGCAGGTATACCGACACGACACATGGGTACTTGCAAAATTGTTAACCAATTGGGTAATAATTATGCGATCCTTGATCAAAGCCTTTAAAATTATCCAGAGGTACTTCTAGAAGAGTGGTGCACATGTTTCAATGAGTAGGTAAGGACGCACGCAAGTGCGTCCATTTCCCTTAAGGGTAAAACACTTAGGCGCGCAAGTGTTAGTGAATTATAACACTTAGACATTATTCCTCTTGTTCAGACCTTCCATTCTATGTAAAGAATTACCTTAGAAGTGTTTAGAAGACTTGAAGAAGACATTTGGGCGTTCAGAGCTCTGTATCTGAATTCTGGAAAAAATCCTCTAGAAATGGGGAGCCCATCGGGGGTATTTATAGGCGGGAGAAGACCCTGTGCGGTTTTGAAAGAGGGCGCGCAAGTCACTTGTGCGACCATTAGGAGGCGCACAAGTGTACTTGCACGATAGTGAGGGAACTTGTGCGACCCAAGGGTATTTGATTCTTTGTTCATGCCTTTGTAGATTTTTGATGTTTTCTTCAAAGGATGAATCAATTTGTGCTAAGGAATTTTCCTTTCCATTCTTTTAGACAATGTGATGAAAAAGAGTGTCAACAAAAGCCCCCCCTCAGAGTTGGATCCAAAAGAATAAGGATGTGACTCTGAGGAAAAGAAGAAATACAAAGGGAAAGAGGCACGAAAGTGTTCAGCGCGCAACACTCATCATGCATGTGTGAGTCACATAGGGCTGCAGTGCACTAGATTTTTGTCGCGCAGGTGGCTAGCCTGGCCTATAAATATGTGACCATTTGTCGCGCATAGCACCGACTTCCGGATTTTCAAGCTCTCGAGGTGCAGGTCACCTTCGCCACATGAGTTGCTCTTTTTTCCGCTTTTCTTCATTGTCGCACTGATGTCAAGGTATCTGGACTTGCGCGGTGATACCTGCACACCAAAAACTTGCGTGGCTTATTAACACTTGCGCGACACATCCACACTTGCGCTCCAAGATTAGACTTGTGCTCCTTAATTCCTTTGCCATTTTTTTCGAATTATTTCACAAATTTTATGAAAAATAACCCCCTTGAAGAGTTAATTTATTCAACTATTGTGCAGATTCAATGGCTTCCAAGAGAATCGGAATGGCTGATGAATTGGACAAAAACATCTTGATGATATGATGAACATCATTGGCCATGATTATTATACCGTCTGTGATAGCACTCTTCATGATTTTCCCACATATCTGAAGAAATATCACTTTGATATCCCACAAAGGACTTATCTACCTTTGTACGGTTATGGTAATCTACGAGAAGTCACTATTATAGAAGCAATGAACTATCTCCCATTTTAATGGTTTCAAAATCATACCAACTTTGATTTGGAAAATATCTAATGTGGAGGAGGATTAATAAATTCTAGAACAGTAGAGAAGGCCTATATGATGCATCACATCAATTGTACGCTAGATCTCAAACCTCATAAGCCTGAGCTTCAACCACATTGTCATCCCTCAATCTTCTAAAATGCTCAGACGGATCAATCCAAAGGCTGGATGATAAGTTGGGACTTCCGTCCTAGGGGAGGTGTGAAGCCAACATGGATGTGGGCATACTGGGTATGACAAAACTTTGTAGAGTTTGTTGATGACCTGAAAGGAGTTGCGATATACGAAGCTGTATGGGTTAGGAAAACATATGTTTACAGACATGATAGCTTTGTGCCAGAGATACTCAGCCATTGGATCCCAGAAACCAATTATTTCCATCTGACTCATAGAGAAGTAGGCATCAGTCTGTGGGATGTCCACAGGATCTCAAGGGCTCCAATTTTGGGCGACATGTACGATGAATTCATTCCTCCCAGGGTGACTTGGAATGATTCAGAGAATACTCCTGCTTTGGCTCGGGAATTATTTAAAATCTTCTATAGGATCAAGAGTTTAGAGACCTACATAACTCATTATAGAAAGGATATTCATCTGGAGGAGTGGATGAATATATTTATTATTGTGAAGAAAGATAAGGAGCCAAATGAGAAGGAGTCTAAGGAGAAAGGATCCAAGAAAAAGAAATCCAAGGATAAGAGGCCAACCCGCCCTACCACCTACCCAAAAACTGAGAAGAGGGGTGCTCCAAGCACATTCTGGCCAACTCTAGAAGAAGGAGAGTTTGAGAAATGGGCATATTAGGTGAATCAAAGGATCCTAAAGAATACTCGTCTAGCAGGCTTCTTAGCTTTGTGGTTCTGCGTTTATCTCTTTCCAGTCAGGGACTCAAAGGGAGGCGTCAAGACAGGGACCTTCGTTATTGCGGAAATGTTGGCTGAGGGAAAAATGGTTGGGTTGTCTACCCTCATTTTATCCAAGATTCACAGGATTTAACTTCATGTCTTCATGGGTAAATCTCCTTTCAGAATAGTTGGACCATTTCATGTTTTATGGGGATGGATCGCCACTCACTTCAGGACTTATAATGTAATGAATGGAGTACAAATTTCTGAAAGTTCTTTCAGTACATCAGTGAAAGAATTCTCTATAATTTCTCCATTAGATCTGAATGCCTATGATATGAAAGTGAGGCTAAGCCTGTTTAAGTAATTCAACTTCTTTCCCTATGGAATTCCGCCAACCGGGCGGTTTGTTGATGATGGAACATCCCACTTGGATTTGAGGGCATACATGTTGGCCTGCATAGATAGTGTGTTGGTCGGTTGTATTGACAGAGAGATAATATTTGAGGCCTATGATCTATATTGATTTTCACTCCAATTAATTTTTTTGAAAAAGATTGTTGTATCTCCTCCTGTACATGTCAGGTTAGAGCAACATCTGATGGTTGCTCGGCAACTGTGGTTGCTGTCGTCTAGGGAGAAGATTGTGGCGGTGTTTGATCTACCTGTTGAAAGAGAGGCACATAACATGATTACATGGTATGTCTAGCACTAGATAGAATCATACCCTAAAGGGGTGCTGAATCAACCAGTTTATTAGTTGGGGAAAAGGAAGAGGATAGTAGAGAAACAAACCCTTCCTCATGAAGGCGATGCTTCCGCACCTGAGGCTATTTCGTCAGATTCCTCTTCTAGGAATAATTCACCTGATTCCCATGATGAGGATGACGAGGCACAATAAGTGGAAAAGTGGCATCAAGACCGATATAATCCTATGGTCATAATCTAAAAGACCTACTCCATCAAATCCTGGTGAGTTACTTCATTGTGGTAATTTAATCACCATCACATTATAAAATAATAAGTCTTATTTTCTTATTCTCTATCAATAGATGAAGGAGCTGGGAAGAAAATGAAGTCTATTATTGTAGGAATTTCCTAGTATCCTTCTGGTACATGCACTAAATATCTATGACCAGAGGCTGTCTAGACATGGCAGTGTTTATACTGTGGTATTGAAACTTCCTAGCTGGATTTATGCGAGGGGTATATCTCCCTGGAATAAAGACTCTTCGGGATTCTATTGATATTAATTTCAAAGATATCCCTGATGAAGTGCGAGCTTATATCAGAGGGCGGGAAATTCTCATATATTCCACTAATTATTCAATTCCTATCACCAAGTGGGTGAAGGAAATGATATATCGTTGCGCCGCAGAGGGGACTAATGTGGAGTGGCACGATTACGTGTCCCCTGAAGATGTAAGTTTCTCTTCTTTATTTTCTTTGCAACTTGATTTTAGTCGAAGCATTGTTACTCAAGTAAGTTATTTTCTTCATCTTGAAGCTTGTAAATAAAAGAACTAATGAGGTTCCTTCACCACCGTATATCCCTGGTGGTACTTCCATCGGGGCTGCTGCTGAATCTCCTCATGAGTCGGGTGAGATATCTCCTGGCCAACAAGCCATAGATGAGGAGTTGGACATAGCTTTCCATTCTCCAATTCAGATACCTATAATGGAGACTGCCGACACTCCCAAAAAGCCAAACAAGTAAAGGCCTTGGAGGAATAAATCCACAACTAAACGCATCATCAGTAGTGGTATGTCCCTCAGATAATCATAAATTTTAAATCATGAAAAATATTTCACATTTTCCTTGGGATTGCATGGGATTCTTCAATTCAACCTCTGAGGGAGAGGACTGATCCTCCTATGAGGACCATGGAGGGTGTTGTGGAACAATCACAAATTTAGGCTGTCTTGGATTCTCCTGAAAAAGAGCCAGTATCTATTCCCAGTATCACTCTTGCTATTGTTGCAAGAAGAGAAGAACCCACTTCTGGTAAGTTTACAATGCTTCATAAAATATTGAATGAAACATCTATTGACGTCCATTCTATGATACTTTTGGTTCAACCCCTACATTAGAGCTTTTGCTGGCTATTGGAACTGATGCTGAGATTTTTTTCCGAAGATGATGTCCAGGGTTAGGAACCGCAAGATGGAGGCCGCCAAGAAGACATATTAAATGCTCCCACTGGTGAGACTATCTAGGATTCTGAGATTACATTAGATGAAATAATGGAACTTGGCACATCTTTTGAAGATTTTATAAATCATGTTAAATTACCATGTAATTTAGAAGATTATGGAAATGAGTGTTATCCTCCGTCTTATTAACAATAACTACTTGTTACATGTATAGTCATGATTGGTACAAATGTGAAATTTTTTCTGAGAAAGCTGCTGAACAACCCATGCTTGATGGGGGTACATAAAACCCTACCATTGTAGAGACATTAGCACAAGTGGATATGAACCCAATAGAGCTTCCATAAACTCATCTTGAAAATCTTGTCGAAGCTAGGAAAGATGGGGAGGAACCTTCGGAGGTTGATGATCTACCGTTGGGTAAGGAATAACAATATTTATGATTGTGCTTGATTTTCAAGACAACCGATTCATTTGTTATCCTTTGAAACTAAACAAACATTTCAATTAATTATGCAGGGCCATTAATTGCAGTGGCTAGATCTAGAGGTGAGGCCTCAGCCTCCACCCCAACGGGAATTGAATGTTATTAAGATCATGTCTAGGGGGAGGATCAGAACATGGAACTTCCCTAAGTGAATTAATCCCTAATTATACTCCCCCCTGTGAAAGTGACGCTGAATTAGACAAAACAATTCAAAAGGTGTTCCAATTTTCACGATGCTAGGAGTGGCAGAACATATGTAAAATCATACTTGACGTGCCTCTAGAGGAGCTTCCATCGAAGATTACCCTGCTTTCATACCTATTTGTCATATTGGGACTTAGAGGTTTTTTATATGAAAAGATCTATGCCATGGTGAAACAGGTCATTTTCAGGAGGGAGTAGGAGAAAAAGTGTCGCGAATATCTGACTAGGGTGAAACTCTTCAGCCAATATTACTATATTTGAGGTTGCAGTATCTCGAGATGAGGCTGACTATGCTGACATGATGAAGGAGTTGAAGCATTAGATCAATGATAAAGTCATCTAGCAAATGCACCTTCAGCAACAATTAGACACTGTTACTGGGGAACTTTACCAACTCAATAATTCATTGGAGGGAGCTCAAACGAATGGTATTAAGGCCATCACAGATGCCAATAAAGAACTCCATCAGGCAAAAAAGAGTGAAGTTTGTTGTGTGAATGAGCTTCATGTAGCTGTTGATGAAGCTCTGGATGTTGTTCATCAAGTGAAGACTTATGTTGACAGCCTCTTGTAATTTCTTATAAAAGAGGAGAGACTACAATCTGTGGACGTCCTTCTAATTCTTGTGCATCAAATGGAAATAATTCTTTCATCTTCAATCACTGGTGCACATATTTTCCTGCTACATGCTTAAAATTTAACCTAAGTCAATGGGCCTAGTAAGAATAGTTTGTTTTTTACTAGGATTATTATAAATAACCCTACAAACTTTGAGTCTTTTAATTGCTCAATATTACCTAAATCATACAAAATGTATGTTTAGTGAGCTAGATCTTGAATTTTATTCAGAGTTCCCTTGTATTTTGTGGTCAGTTTAAATTCATGCACATCGGACATAAAAAAGGATAATGTTTAAGGTCGTACTAGATATGACCAAAATGAATTATAATTGAATCAATTCCTTGACAATTAATTTGGAAACATATTACCACACACAAGTATGAATGAAAAATGTAAACTATGACTTAAGAAATTTTGAATATGATGAATGATATGAAAAAGAGCTAAAAGGAATTAAAAGAAGTAGATTCCAAGAATGAAGTTACCATCATTTAAAAAACCCGTTAAGGGGTTGAATTATGCAGGGCCACCTAAGGGCATTGGATGCATAGTCAAATAATAGCATCTTTTGGATGACAGGTCCTTAATGTAGACTACTTATGCAAGGCCGTCTAAGGGAACATGTTGCATATCCAGGAAAAAGAACTCTCAGAAATTTACTTTTCTATTACTAAAAATCCATAGGAGGTTTATGGGGATTCAAATTTTCCAATGCAAAGAGTTTGATGTATGGAGAGAGGTACTTGAATATGAAGAAGATATTTCCAAACAATATTATCCAAGAACTGGATGAATGTCACTCCTAAGAAGGACTGACCCAAATGTATGGAAAGGAAATATAATCCATAGTCATGGATACATTAAGATCATGAAAAATATTATGGGATGAATATATTAAGGATAGCTATTTTTGCGGATCCATACATATTTTAATTAAGAAAACTAAAGAAAAAAAGGAGGTTTTCTTCCTAATAATGAAGTTACCATTATTTAAAAAACCCGTTAGAGGCTTGAATTATGAAGGACCGCCTAAGATGCATAGTCAAATAATAGCATCTTTTGGATGACAGGTCCATTATGTAAATTGTTTATGCAAGGCCGCCTAAGGGCACGTACTGCATGGTTAGGCAAAAGAACTCTATGAATTTCATGCCTTTTAGGATTAGAAGTTAAGAAAAGGGTTATGATGATATGAAAATATTTAAGGTTAGGATTCTGACACACAAATATGGATGATGTCAAATGTGTGAAGGGATGCACAGATTAATGATAACCATAATTATGTTGTGTCTAGGTCCTGAATTGAAATGTTGGACTTCACTACCTATCCCATAAGAATGGGAATCAATCCATACAAAGTTCTATAAC
The DNA here is from genome assembly GCA_963277665.1 of Viscum album. NCBI lineage: Eukaryota > Viridiplantae > Streptophyta > Magnoliopsida > Santalales > Viscaceae > Viscum > Viscum album. Next base: position 1,158,582,390 of record OY728129.1, on the reverse strand, counting down.
TACAGTTTAACGTCGTGCGAGACAAAAGAATTGGAGATCTTAGTTTATGGTCATAGAGCTCAGACCATTATAATCAATACACAGTGTGTGTTTTCATGGGGGCATTTTAGCCAAGGGACTGAAAGTGGAATTTGGGGTTAGGACCAAAAGACTTGGGGCTGGTATCAAGGGACACTCGAACATTCCTATGTATCCCATATGGATGGGAATCAAGCACACATAGTTCTAGAAATATCCTCTGTAGAAATTTTGTTCGTACATGTGAAGGGTGAAAGGGGACTTTCGTGTAATGATGGTTTAACCCAAGATAAAAGGTTCGAGCATTTCCATGTATATAGGTAGTATTTGGAATGAAACATGATTGAAAATCAATGTAAATAATGATTCCCAATCAGGTGAGGGTATCAAAGAATATTATAGTTTATTGTCATACTGGACAAAAAGTGATGTTCAGTTTATCATCATATAACGAGGATGAAAGTTAACCAATGTAAAGATATTGATTCTTTGTGTGGTTTCATGAATCAACATCTTATGAGATGGAGGTGAACCGATGTGAAGAGATTGGTTTTGGGATTGAACCTCAGGAGTTTGCCTACGTACCCAACCAAGAAGGCAAGGATCAAATTCCGCATAGTTCAATTAAAGAATGAATTAGTGATCAAGATGTTCTCGGGGACAAAGACCTAAAAAATAGTGTTGGGACGTTCACTTGGTTAGTATCCCAGAGAGATTGTTATGGTTGAAGTTTGATCTAAACTCATGTGATTCATACTCGGTGTGAGAAACAAGAGGTAGCAACATCCCTAACGATGCACAGTTTAATGTCTTGTAGGACATATGAAGGGACTAGGCAGTTTAATGTCTTGCAGTTAGGACTATTGGTGCTGTATAGTTTAATGTCATGTAGCAGGGACAGAGTACAGTTTAATGTCATATAGGACGTAAGGGGGACTGTGCAGTTTAATGTTATATAGTAAGGACAAAAGAGTACACCTTTTATCATCATGTTGGGCATATTAGGGACTTTTTCATAGTTTAAAGTCATGTTGGACAAAAATGGTACAATACAGTTTAGTGTCATGTTGGACGCCAGTTCCATTAGTTTAAGGTCATATGCATGGACCGTTGATTATGTAGTTTAATGTCTTGCTGGACGTATAGGACTTCTATACTGTTTAGCATCATGTAGCTTGGATGTTACAGTTTAACGTCATGTTGGATGAAAGAAATGAAAATAGTTTAATGTCTTATGCATGGACTATTGCTGTATAGTTTAACGTAATATAGGAAGATGAAGGGGACACAGTTTAACATCATGTTGAAAGAAAGAAATGCAAATAGTATAAATTCATATGCATGGACTCAAATACAAATAGTTTAATTTCATATGCATGGACTCTAGATGGTGCAGTTTAACGTCTTGCTGGACATAAGATACTTTTGTACAGTTTAGCGTCATGTTGTTAGGACAGTTTAACGTCATGTGGGACGTAAGAAATGCAAATAGATTAAAGTCATATGCATGGACTCTAGATTGTGCAGTTTAATGTCTTGATGGACATAAGAGACTTCTGTATAGTTTAGCATCTTGTAGTTAGGATGTCACAGTTTAATGTCATGTGGGAAGAAAGAAATGAAAATAGTTTAAAGTCATATGCATGGACTCAAGATGGTGCAGTTTAATGTCTTGCTGGACATAAGAGACTTTTCTACAGTTTAGCGTCATGTAGTTAGGACATCATAGTTTAATGTCGTGTGGGACAAAAGAAAATCAAATAGTTTAAATTCATATACATGGACTCCTGCAATGTATTTTGTGTTTATACAAAATACTTATTTAGAAACATGGCATTGGTTGGAGTAGTGATGAGTTCTCCATCCATTGAGATTATTGAATATGCTCCATTGGAGTAGACCTTATGTATTGAATAAGGTCCTTCCCACTTTGGTTAAAGCTTGGGAGTTTTCTTTCCTGGTATCATTGGAGTTCTGAGAACCAATACCAGTTCTCCCTGAATGAATGAATGAAGACGAACTTTTTTTTGTTGAAATCTCATGCTATTCGATTCTGAAAAACTTCCAAGTGGAGCAAAGTGCACAATCTTTTCTTGTCTAACCATTCCAATTCATTCAATCGCATTTCAGATTGTTCATATGTATATTATTTATCACAAATGGATACTATGTGTGAAGGCAATTAAATTTCAATGGGGAAGATGGCTTCTGTTCCATATACTAATGAATATGGAGTTGGCCACTTTGCAGTGCAGGTGGTGGTTCGTTAAGCCCTTAAATAATGGAAGAGTTTATCAGGACATGACCTCTTATCTCAATCCACCATCTTTTGTAGTATATTTGACAGATTCTTTTTGAAGGCTTCTATCTGGCCATTGGCCACTGCATGAAACCGAGAAGAATCGTTGGACTTGATGTTTTATTCTTGATACAACTTCTTCACCTCAGATGAATAGAAGTTGGTGCCATTGTCCGTCAATGTGGTATGAGGGACACCAAATCTTGTAATGATGTTAAGCTTGTTGAAGCTAACAATGCATTTAGAACTGAATTCCTTGAGTGGTATTTCCTCTGCCCATTTGGAAAAGAAATCAGTAGCAGTAAAAATACACTTAAGCTGCTTGGCCGTAGCTAAAGGCTAAGGTCCCACCACATCCATTCCCCATGTGGAAAATGGCCATGAGTATTTAGCTATATGAATCAACTATGGAGGTTGATAAATGATGTGGGCATGTACTTGGCATGACTGAAACTTCTTTGTGAAATCAACACAATCTTGTATCATTGAAGACCAAAAGTATCCATGCCATCGAATCTGCTCAGATAGTCTATGTCCAGACTGATGGGAACCACAAACTCTAGCATGAACTTCTTTCATGATGGCCATTGTCTCTTCACCATAAATGCATCTGAAGATAACTCCATCAAAACCACACTTGTAGAGAATTTTCTATAGGTGATCTAGGCCATCATAAAGAGTAAAATTGACCACACCTCGCTGGATTTGTTCTTTCCCATCTCTATTAGGTGGAAGTATTCCATTTTGATGTTATTCCCTAATAGGTGTCATCCATCCTATAGTATGACCATATGGTTCAGGAATGGGACAAATTTCATTGATTTCCTCTATTCTAGTTCGAACATAACGTGAAATTCTATGACTGTGAGCAATATTGATGGTTGTCTCGTCCCAATTTGGATCTTCCAAAGCTGTGGCTATATTAGCTAGTGCATCATCATTGGAATTTTGCGATATTGGGACATAAGAAAATATCAATTCCAAAGGGAATTCCTCCATTAACTCTCTGACATAATAATACAAAGGGATTAGTTCTTCTTTTCTAATGGCATAATCCCCATTGACTTGTTTGATTATCAGATTTGAATCACCTTTCACCTTAATGTGATTAACATGTGCCTGAAGTGCCAACTCCAATCCTGTGATGAGAACTTGATATTCTGATTCATTATTTCTACCGCCTTCCCACAATATGAAGGAATAGGGTAGCACTAACTTTTTTGGGGAATTAAGTACAATTACTAACCCAAATCTTTTGAAATTAGGATCTTCTATTTTTTTCCCTGTTGGACTTCTGTAAGCACCATCAAAGTACATTTCTCATGCCTAAGGACATTCTTGAATAAAGAAGACTTCCTCATCAGTGAGTTCAATATTTGAATATGTATCTTCCACTGAAGGGTGTTTAACTAGGAAATGAGCCAGAGCATGGACCTTTATTGCCTTTTGAGACACATATTGAATATCAAATTTCTGCAAGATAACTACCCACCTTGCCAGACGTCCTGTAAGCATTGGATGACTAAGGATGAATTTGAGCGGGTTATTATGAGATACCAATTAGACCTCGTGATGTTTCAGGTAGTTTCTCAACTTCTGAATTGCAATGATTAATGCTAGGCAGCACTTCTCAATACTTGAATTTTAGGTTTCTTCTTCATGCATAGTCTGATTGAGATAGTATAGGATATTTTCATTTTCAGCATCATTCTTCTAAGAAAGAAAGGCACCCAATGATCTCTCTAGAGCTGTCACGTAGAGGATAAGTGGTCTTCCTTCAAAGGTGGCATTAGTACTAGTGGACTCAAGAGGTATTTCTTGAGAATATCTAAGGCTTCTTGACATTCTTCAGTCCACCGGTAAGTGACTCCCTTCTTCATCAATTTGGTGAAGGGTAAACATTTTCCTGCCAAATTGGCAATGAAACGCCGAATATAGGATAAGTTTCCTTGAAATCCTCCTAATTATTTCAAATTTAGAGGAGGTGACATACCATGTATTAAATTGGTCTTCTCCGGATCGACTTTGATACCACGATGGCGTACAACAAAGCCAAGAAATTTTGCTGAGGTTACCCCAAAAACACATTTTAAGGGGTTCATCTTCAGATTATGTTGCCAAATTTTGTGGAATATGATTTCCAAATCAGCCAAGTGATTATAACGTTGTTTGTATTTGACCACCAAATCGTCCACATATCATTCGACAAACTTCCCTAAAAATGGTTTGAAGTAATGATGCATGGGATGAGGATATGTTGCGCCCGCAATCTTTAGGCCAAAGGGCATTACCCGATAGAAAAACACACCCTGAGGGACTCTGAAAAATGTAGATTCCTCGTCTTCTAGAGCCATTTGGATCTAATTATATCTAGAATATCCATCCATGAAGGAAAGTGCTTTATAGCCAGCTATTGCATCGATTAAAAGTTTTGTAATCGGAATTGTAAAATGATCCTTAGGACAATGCCGATTAAGATATCTGAAATCAATGAAAACTCTAATTTTCCCATTCTTCTTTTTCACTGGGACAATATTATCCAACCACTTGGGATATTGAATTTCTTTGAAGAAGTTAGATTTGATAAGATTATCCACTTCAACCTTAATTTTGGAAGCATAGGTTTGGTGTGTTCATCTAGCAGCTTGATTGAATCCTTGATGTTCTTCTGGAAAACCCAAACGATGACAGGAAACTTTAGGACCAAGACCTGGTATCTCTGTATAGTTCGAAGAAAATAGATCTCAATTTTTCTTTAAAAAGGAAATATATATCTCTTGTTCTTCAAGAGTCATGGCAACACTGATTAAAGTGGGGCGTGGATCTTCTTTTGTACCTACATTGATTTCTGTGAGTTCATCCACAGTGGTAGAGATACCCTCTTCAAATACTGGAGGAGCATCTTTGGGATCTTCCTCTTCTTCTTCAACATGTGTTACTTCTTTTGTTTCTACTTGTATAGTATATGATGATGCAGAGTTTCCATGATAAGAAGAGATGTTAAAATTTGCACATCTTGAAGAAGAAGCTTCCATTTCCAACCCAATTGATGACGAAGGGACTTCATTGGGTTATAAAGAGGAGATGATGGATTGAGAATCGAAATCATCTTTAACCTCTAGCATTGCTATAACTTCTTCTAGCTTGTTTGGTGGAGTGTAGACTTGCTGGATTTCAGCAGATGAAATGAAGACATCTCCATTTGATCTTTCATCATTGCCTAGTGGATCACAAATTTATCCCATGTTGTCTGGCTCGATTTTCATAATTGACATTATGGATCTTTCGATAAGATTATTTTGATTTGAGTCTTTCCTATCAATTTAACTGATAGGAAACACATAATCTATAACCACATGTGATAATGGGTTTACTGGAATCTTTTCAAAACCATACGGAGAATTAATTTTGGTAATCTCCTTTGTTGTGCATTCCTTCTTTCCCTTCATGTGATAGAATTCCGCCTTAATGTATTGATATTCACATGTCTTGAATGGGCCCTTATCACCATATAATTTCCCAAATTGACCATCTAAATAATACTTGAGACATTGATGGTATGATGAAGGGATAGCCGCATTTTGATGTAGCCAAGGTCTTCCAAGCATGATGTTGAAGGCTGAGTCATGATCAATAACCATGAAATATGAATTTGATACAAGATCTCCAAACTGAGTTTTGAGTTTAATCTCACCCAATGGTTCTTGTTCATTTTTATCATATCCTTGTTACATCATGGTAGAAGTAGATTAATCAGATTCCATAAGTCCCAATTGACGAAGCGTACGAATGGGCATGAGGTTGACTCCAGAGCCATTATCAATGAAAGATCTTCGGATTTCTCCACCATTTACCTTTATAGATAAGTAGAAATGTATAATATGCCCATGCACAACATCATCTTCTTCTTCATTTGTGAAAGATATAACTGCATGGCATTCTGCAAGATTATTCTCTACATGGTAGACTTCAACTGCAGCAATTTCAGTCTCAAACTCTTGAGGACTTGACAAAGATTCAATGAGTGCCTCTGGAAGATCTTTTGAAAGATTCAAAGAATCCATAATTGATAACATGGATGGTATTTGGGCTAGGTGTTTCAATACATCTTACTTTTGATCCAAAGGTCTACGTTTCACAACAAGAACATGTGGTTTAGCTGGTGCCTTGGAAGTTGATGTTTTGGAAGTAGATGCATCTTGTATCAGGATAGGAGTTGGAAATATTCTTGGACATGGAAGATTATTCCTATTAGATCCATTTACTTGTTGAGATGATGAAGGTGGAATCCCCAACCCATCCTCCAGAATAACTATGGCAGGACTGAATTTCCTATTGGTGGAAGAACTTGCTTGTTCTTGTTGAGATCGTTGAAGGGATCTTCTATGAGTTTTAGCTGCATACATATTTCTAGAATGGGTAGAATTAGAATAATGGCTTCTGGGATATCCACATCTTCCTTTGTATCCAAGAACCCTGGAACATCCTCTAATTTTTCTGTTTGATATAGGGAATTCAGGATCATCGAAATCGAAACTGCGACTGGAATAAGGATCTGTTAAATGAATCATATTAACAGAACCAAAGATTAACTCTTCGTCCAATGAAGAATCTGCTTCACTATCCAATTTAGGCTGTACCGTTTGGTGGGGCGGTTCCCATTGCTTTGAAGTAGATGGCATAAAATATTCCAAAGTCAAAGACAACTTAGGCTTTGACACATACTCATCTTCTTCTAATTGTTCCTCTTTCTTGGAATTATTCTGCCCTTTTGAGGATTTTCCCTCTGAAGAAGATTTTGTTGTGGCATCCATACCAGAAGCCACAATTGGTTTCTTCAATTGTGTTCAAAAAATTGCATGAGTTCGGTTTTTCATTTTCCTGACAATCCACTCATCATATTTCTGTGCAGTTTTTCTTTTGACATCTTGCCATTCACCTTCTTCCACTGGAACTGTAGCAGTAACACATGCTACCTGGGCTGAAGAGCCTTTAATTTGACATGTCCCAAGTCGAACATATTTTTTAGCAGGTCCATGAAGAAAACACACTCCTGGATGGGATGCCCAAACATTTGATGAAAGGGGAAATAATTGTGACGGTCTTTATCTCCTTCTTTGTATGGCCTTTTGGGTCCTGACAACTGAAACAAATTATTTTCCAGAGCTGAAATGAAGTAGCCAAGAACTTGTTCATTTCGTAAAGATTAAAATTTTCTCTTCAGATCCTCAAATTGTTTTCGTCTTTGATCACTTTTTTCATCTTGTTGAAACATCCTTTATTGTTTGTGCTCAAGAGGTGGAGCCCTTAGAGAAGATGAAGGTTTTTTTGTAGAAGCAGGTACAGTTGCTTATTTAACCATTACTGTAGCAGTTTCGTCTTTACCCATTCTTCTTCCTGGAGTTGATGGAATTATACGAGCTTTATCCTTAGTATTTAAAAGTGAATCTTCAATCTGTTGAGTGATTGATGTAAGGTCTCGAAACCCTCCTGTGTATTTCACAGGGATCAGTGGTGTGCACAAATGATCACGAAACTTTGCCACATAGATTGGAAACAATTCCTCTTGAGGGAGTGCTATGCTTAGGGAATATGTTAATCCCTTTCAGCTAGAATGAAATATGATACCCTTTCATTCTACCATTTCTTATAGTTTCTAAGATCAAAAACATTTTTCTTTGGCAACGTTGAGCTGAATTGGAAAATGAATTTTTGGCAAAGATCCTCCCATCCGGTAATTGACCGGGATTTCATGCTTTATAACAAACAAAAGGTGGTCCTTGAAAGGTTCGCACGAAGAATCTGCGTTTCACTGCTTCTTGATGTTCTAGAGTTCCCAGCATAGGATCGCAACAAGACACGTAATGCATCAAATTCTGTTCAAGATCGTCTGATCCATTGAAAATAGGGAATATAGGGTTCCCAAAACTTGATGGGGGAGAGATTGAATCTACCCATTCAGGGTAACATCTCTTTTCTGGTTGAACCTGCGCATGCTTACCTTCCATAGTCTCTAACCAATCTACTAATGACCCATTGGTAGTTATTAACTTTTGAGAAACATCCGTTTGAACTTGGACTTGGGAAGGTGCAATAATTGGAGTCTGGACATGTATGGTGGATGGTACTGCAATTGATGTTAGCACCACCGATTGTTATTGCACTTGACACGTAGAATTAGACCTGTGAGGGTGTACTGATAGAGGAGGATATTCTTGATCCATCTCAGTAGCTGCAACAAAATCTCTTGGCTGACTGACTCCAGCATGCATAAGAGGATGACTACCCTGAAGTAGTTCTGCATTCATCCTTCTTAATTCATTCATTTCTTCCTCTTGTTGCGCAAATATTTTCTCCAGTGAGAGAGATTGGCCATCTCTAGATGAATGATATGTAACTTAATTCATTCTCCTCCCTTTTTGGATCTCTTTTGGATAGGGGGAAGTGGGTTAATTGATGTATTACCTAGATTCTGGGTAAGCCTTCGATTTTTTGTACACGCACCTTCTTCATTTGTGCTTGTGCATACAACTTCTTGAGAAGGAACTTCTTAATCTGAGTCCCCTGAGTGAGCCTCATTTCTTGGAGGATCATAAACAACGACATTAATGACATTAATTGATGCATAATGCATTTCATCCCTTCTATAAGAATTTTTGTGATATTTTCTTCTGCCATGCCCCTGAAGAGACATTTCCTTTTGTTGATTTGATCCCGGAAGAACATCTTGGCGAACCGTAATTTGGAGAGAATCTCTTGATAATTTGGATCTTCTATCTTTTTGTGTCTTCTTCCCTAATCAAGAAAAGACCGACTTTCACCGAGGAGGGGATTGAGGATTTGAAAAAGTCCCCAGTCCGGTGGACTGGGGTTGTTCCTGCTATCTTTGCTCAACTCCTCGAATCCAATTTGTTGATTCTAAGGGTTGAGTTAAGGGATTCCATAATCTGGAAAGCTGGTGTGGCTCTTGACATGCTATGTCTAAGACATTATTAAAAGCTCTCCTGATCTTGTGGACCTTAGTCTGGAAATTAGATGGATACAACAACCTGCATCCAATTTTATCACCAGACTGAAAAGACCGTTGGATAATTTCTGAAACTTCTGTCACTTGGTTATGTGATCGCTCCAAATGAGAGGTCAGTTCAATATTTTTGTTTTCGTGATTCTGGAGTAATTAAACAACTTTTTCTATTTATTATTGATTTCTAGAGGAACTAGTTAAATCCTGTTCTTAGGAAAGAATTTGATTACAAACAAAACTCATTGACTGTGGCCAGGCACAGGCAATAACATTACATGAGACAATTTTCGGCAGGATTTGCTGACTGGAGAGCACAGTGAAATGTAGTTCTCCATGAACACCCCATCCTATGACATGAATACCAGATGGGGAGTTGGCAATTAACTGGTGCAATCTTCATAGTGCACCTAGGCATGAACGTTGAAGGGCTCTCTGTTTCTTTTCTGCCTTCAGATATTGAGAGACTGATATAGATGCCAAATTAATCTGACATTGTAACCCTTATATTATCTTAACATGAATTTCATATTCGTCATAAGATAATACTTTATTTTTCAACTGAAAAAGATTTTCCTTATGTTGAGATGAATATCATGAATTCCCTCTTCGGTCGACATCTCTAGAATGTCATACTGAGATTCATCCAGTGGCCAAAACATGACTGGAACTTCATCTTTTGCCAGTTGTTTTCTCATGTTCAGCATATCCTCTTTATTATTCAATGAAGATTATTCTACCTGATTAGACTAGAGCTGGTGCTTCCTTGTTGCTTCATCAGATTCATCAATATTGGTAGAGAAATCACTGATCAAACTAGAAGATGCATGACTTCGGGGTGGTTCGGAGAATGACCTACATCCTGGGCTATCTTCTGTTTGAGAAATGATTTCACCTGTTAATGGTAAATGATCAGACATGACTGGATTTAATTTTTAAAGTGCCTCAAGATAAGAGGGCTTTCTTGTAACTGCATTTTCATCTAAAAAATTTTCCAGACAATACGCATCACTACGGTGGAGAGGACATTCACAGTGAAATTCATCATCATGGGGAGGACCACCATGGTGGGTTATAGAAAAAGATGAATCATTTTTCTCCTTGATCTTCTAACCACATAAGGGATTCTTGTGGCTCTCATCATGAGATGAAACGCCGATATCGACTGAATTGTCATGAAGCAAACCTTCATGAGGAAGTGTATGGTGCAGACCTTCAGAATTAATGTTCCCACTATTGTGAACTGAGGGAGTAGAATCCTGGATTCCAAGAGATAACTGTATGAGGGATTCAAGAACTACATAATTGAGAAAGTCCTTGTTATAGATTGGCTTTTGATTTACTGACTATGCTAGGGAGGTCTTCTTCATAGACGCCTTCTTACTCAATTTGGCTGGTATATGTGCCTGCTCAGGAGAAATGATCAGGTTAGGCTGATAATCTACTCTCAAACCAGGTGTATGTACCTGACTTGGTTGTCCGTATGATATAGGGGAGTACACCCACCAACCCTCTTGGAGTGGAAAAAATGTGTGTATCTGTTCTGGAGTGAACTATTGATGTGTCACTCTACTAGTAAGGATAGATTTATGTGTCTTTCCCTGAGATGCTGCATAAGCTGTTATAATATCCTGGAAAGCATCCAGAATATGAGAAGGGATTTTCTTCTTCTATTTCACCATTGATAGAATATGCTTGGTGACTTCAACTGCCGGAACTGGGATATACGTCCATTCCGTGCTTGGAGTATGTGTGTGTCCCTACACTTATCCTCCTTTTCTTGGTAGTGAATCCTGATAGTACTCAAGTGTGGGGGCAGAGAGTTGAGTCTTCCTCTTATCTGTCGCCGAAGCTTTCCGACTGTCTTCTCCGAGTGCTACCAAGCGAGACTCTTGGTAGGCTTGATCAATACTACTAGGTGTATGTGCCTGATGATTGCACTTCACCTAACGTGTTTGATGAGCTCTATCATATGTAGTCAGATGAGCCTACTAACTATCTAATGATGTATAAACAGATGTATGTTCCTGCCTATAGTACTCCATTGAAATTTCCTGGCAGGATTGGCGTGATTCTTCCAGACGAGTCTGCTGGACATCGAAATTAAAACGGACAGGGGTGTGTGTCCGCTCGTTACATGCCACCAAGTTAGGTTGGTGGACTTCTCCGGAGATAGTAGAGATGAGAACTTGCTCATTGTTCACCGGAATTCACCTCTAGTGTTTCGTCTTGCCTACTCAGGTTCGAGGAACCTGAACCGAACGCTTGAGTCAATAACCTCATCATGTTGAGGGTGCATTTCCACACAAGTCTGGTGGTGATTGTTGGTGGGAGCCCTCTGGAAGGACTCTAGCTTCCTTGAATTAAGGCCCTGCTGGACCATCTCATTCACCACCTCAGAGTATGGGAGTGAATGGTGATTGCATTCCGGGGATAACAACCCGAAACAGTTAGAGATGGTGGTTAGAACCACTTGCTTCTTGATCACTAGTCATCGTTGTCCAGATGACCAGGGAGAATTATTGACTTGGAGGGCTTTTCAAGTAGCCTCCAGAGTTGAAAAGGTACCATGTTGACGACACTCCTTAACCAGTGCATTTGATACCCAGCGTTGAAGATTCTGATTAGGTGATGTCATCCTCAGAGTGGATGACGATTCAGAAGGAGTAGTAGCAGTGGCATTCGCAGTAGAGGTTTTCACAGCAGAGGTATTCACATATGTGAACTTAATAGAAGCCATTCTAGAAATTCAGAAGATCTTGGAAAAGAGTTCATGTTTCATATAAAATACATAATCAAGATAAGTCTGACCACTACATCTTTTGGATGATCAAATCTGTTATTGATTTCTTTCTTAGCCCTCTCATTGAGTTTTAATAGGGGCCTAACAAATAAGCAAAGCATCATTTTAAGTTGGTTAAGGATTCACATCGGGTGCACCATTTTTTGTTTCCTCTAGAATTGGGGATGGCCTTATTGATTTAAGATTCAAACACTCCGTGCAGTTTCTAACGGGTTTGTTCGTAGTACCGGAAACATCCAATGATTCCATATCCATTTGAACTTATTTTCCAAAGGTAGGTTCTCATTAGTTGTGGACTGATGTGGCTGAAGAATTTTTATTGTTCGAGAGGATGGGATGTCGGACTCATCACACCTTTTTGAAGGGAATTATTGTCTATTACGGGAATCTCTTTATAGATTTAATTTTATGTTTGTGAATCCTTATTACATTACGAATTATAAAATGGGCTTTCCTTTAGATCTGAAAATCAATGATTAAATATGTAGTAAATTTAGAGAATCATTTATATGTATTCGATGTTCTTCATCGATATAGAATCATTATTATTTGTTAGAGATTCTTAGTCAATGGTATCCTTCAATACCTAAATGTCTCTTGGTAATTATGATGACCATACTGGTTTCAAAGACACCTAGTGGGGCAATTTAAGGTTATTGTCATTCAGATGGACATGGATTATTTCAGATTTGGGATGGTACACAAATATGGGTTACATACACATCCTTTGTTTAGAAAAGGAATCAGAACCCACGTAGTTCAAGTAAGGGAGTATAATATCTATGATTAATTACTCAAAGAAAGATGTCATTATTACTTTTACACTTTAAGATCACGTAAGTCATGCTCATTGTGAGAAACAAGAGCTATTTTTAAAACCAGACAATTGTGCCATGAATGATACAATCATACAGAATGATGTGGGGCTTATGTATGTATGAATGCCCACAATAGATGAAGATTATGATTTAATTCAGGGAAGAAATCCAGGAACATGGTCAATAAATAAATATGTACTTTATAAATATTTGGATAATCTAATCTTGGTGCTTACCCTTAAGGAAATTACCATGTTAGGAGGGGACTTATGATTGGGTTTTACTCTGGAGAAGGAAGCCCAAATCAAAATGTAAATTATGACTGGTTAAGAGAAATTAAGACTAGGTATTACTCCAGAGAATGAGGCCCAGGTTAAGGGACTTGAATGATTTTAGGGACTTAGGGCTTACTCCTAAAGAGGATGCCCATATTTGAGACTGGGGCTTACTCCTGAAAAGGAATCCTAGGATAAGAGAATTATGGTTGGGGATTGCTACAAAGGAGGATGCCCATATTTGGGAACATTAAGACTGGGGATTACTCCTAAGGAGGATGCCCAGATTAGGGGACTTGGGGCTTACTCCTAACAAGGATGCCCAAATTAGTGGGGACTTGGGGCTTAATCCTAAGGAGGATGCCCATATTAGGGTACTTGGGGATTACTCCTAAGGAGGATGCCCAAATTAATGAGAATTTGGACTGGGGATTACTCCTGAAAAGGAGGCCCAGGTTAAGGGTAATTATGATAAGGGCTTACACTTAAAAAATAATCCCATGAATAGGATTATCTCTTCTTAAATGATGAGGTTGAAATGAATTAAATCTCTAATTTTTTTGACATAAATATTTGTAAATCACTAGGTTTTGAGAGATGTTCCACGGAATTCCTTTCGGATAAGGAATTCAATCAAGAAAACATGCCATAAATGGTTTTGAAGAGCGTCTTGAAGACTAAATCTTGAATAGGAGAGGTGGAATGGAATAAGAGGGGCTAAATGGGTAGGAAGGGCACCCAAAAAAATAGAAGGGCACACAAGTCCTGGTGGGCGCGCAGGTACTGTCTGGGCGCGCATGTCGTGGTCATTCATGTATACCTAAGCGACACATGGGTACTTGCATGATTGTAAACTAGTTGGGTAATACTTGGGCGATCCTTGATCAAAGCCTTTAGAATTATCCAGAGGTTCTTCTAGAAGAGTGGCGTGCAAGTTTCAATGAGTAGGTAAGGAGGTGTGCAAGTGTGTCCATTTCCCTTATGGGTAAAACACTTATGTGTGCAAGTGTTAGTGAATTCTAATAGTTAGACCATATTCATCTTGTTTAGACCTTCCATACTATGTAAATAATTACCATAGAATAATTCGGAAGACTTGAAGAAGAGAATTGGGTGTTTAGAGATCTGTATCTAAATTCTAGAAAAAATACTTTTGAAATGGGGGGCCCACCGGGGGTATTTATAGGCTGGAGAAGACCCTAGGCGGTTTTCAAAGAGGGCGCGCAAGTCACTTGAGTGACCATTAGGCGGCGCACAAGTGTACGTGCATGATAGTGAGAGAACTTGCGCTAACCAAGGGTATTGGACACTTTGTTCATGCATTTGTCGATTTTTGATGTTATCTTCCAAGGATGAATCAATTTGTGCTAAGGAAATTTCTTTTCCATTCTTTTAGACAATGTGATGGAAATGATAGTCAATAGTGTTTTAAGAGCATTTTTTAATATCAATGTTCAACCACCTTCCAATTCATATGGAGGTTACATTTTATCCTCTATCCCCTTTTATATTAACTATTTTAATATGTCATTGGATGTTATGTAGGTTTATGGGGTAGATACAATCTAGTGGGATTGTGTTTTAATCTCGACAATATAGAAATACTAAGACTTTGGGATTATTTCCTACGAGGTTGAACAGAGAAATACAATGTAATGAGGTTGCAAGAGAATCGAGAAAAAAATGGATAAATTCCATTGTTTGAATTGGGATAATCAATGGAGAAATTCAATGCAATGATTTTTAAAGATAATTTTGAAGAAATCTAGAGAAATTCCTTGCTTCAAAGGGGTAGAATGTTGAATTGAGATATTATGGATTAATTTAAATGTTATGAGAAACAATTTTTCATGTCATTACATTTTATAGAAATGAGATCACAATTTATGCATCCCATATTTTATTCAACAACGAACGTCACTCACATAGACATAGATTGTTGGATGATCTGTTTCTCGCATATAATGTTTTTATTGTATATGAAGCTTAATTGAATTTATCTTTTGATTTCCAGAAATCCCAATGGTCAATAGTGTTGGAACCAATAAATATATTTTCTAGAAATTTTGTATGGTTTGTGTTTATTGAAAATGCACACATGGAAGTTTAGGGACTATGTAAGGAAATGGATCATACAGTTCAAGCAGACAATAGTATTGAATGTTGAATTCTTTCCCAGTGTTTGGGAAACTTTTAGCCCCAAAATATAGATAATTTGTGTAAATGGAAGGATTTTTTCATAGGAGTTAATAATACATGGAACGAGAATCATATTTCACAGACCGCAAAGGAAGTAAGTGGAATAGGATTTCTTTATAACAGTGCTATAAAGACGTCTTAGGGTAAATGGTTCTTGGAAGCCATAGAGTTTTCTAGAGTAAAAAATATAATTGAATGGATCATTAATTTTTTATGGTGGTGAGGATTTTAGAATCCGAAAAGGGATTCATTTGTGGAATACATCGGTCACCATTTAAGAAGAAAGAAACAATGTGAACCATGAATGGGAAATAGTACTTGGGAGGGGCATGGTATGCTGTGAAGATTTTACCTCATCAAAACTATTGGTAAATCTGATTAGCTGTATTTTCATATCGATCTTACTATATAATGACCAAAAACATCAACTATAAAGAATGTTTTTTTAATTACAAGTCTAAAAATAATTCAGTGATTTCTAGAGTAGTTCATGGAAAGACCACTACATGGACGAAATGAATTTTGTGACGAAGATTCTAAACAAGAAAATGTGTTACTAGATGAAATTTTTTAGAAGAGGTCTTGGGGGACTCTATATCCCATAATTTATAAAGGTTTCACATACGAAGAGTTGGTGCATAGATGATATGATGGTTAAAGGATGTAGAGGTAGTTTAGAGAGGAGGAACAGTCCATGGAAGAGAGGCGGTCAACAGAGGAAGAATCCATCAATGAAGTATGTATGGTCCACAAAGGATATGTTGTCCATGGGAGAAAAATATAGTTCACTGAGGAAGACGTGGTCCACAAACAAATTGTCCCATGTGGTACAACATGATTGAAAGAGGAAGAAGGAAATTACAAAGTGGAATTGTTCACAAACTACCATTTCCCAGAAATGTGGATTTCTTATAAGTGAAAAAGTGGGACTGCAATAGAGCATTTATATATAGTTGGGGATGCGTGATTTAATGAAAATTAAGGGACTTAAAAGTCCAGAATATGTGTGTGGATCACTCCCATGTTTCATAGATATGGGGAGTCAATAGAAGTGTTTTGCTGGATATAGTGATTTATCCCTAAAATATTGTAATGGTTGTTTCCCTAGATCAAAGTGGCAATTTTGAAACCCTTATACTCCAAAAATGGTGAATATTAGTTGATTTTGGAATGACTGACACACATTCAGCCTATTCTACTTATATTATCCCTTAGTGGTGAACCATGTAAAATTGTGTGTTATATATTTGAATGTGACTGTTTGTTTTCTGTCCGTTCTCATCAGATAGTATTAACATGTTCTTTATAATGTGGGAACAATATCCTTCATATTAGAAGAAAAAACTGACACATGAATTCACCACTCTAAAGGTGTTTCGAGGTCCATCATTTGGCCCCCAACAAATTTCACTTGATGATGAGATTTAGGCTCCCTATCATAGAAACAATCATCAACTGAAAGATGGTCACAAGTAATTAGATGGAATACATGAGTCTATACAATGACTGTCTGAAAATCATCATCTTCTAATGATCGTGATTTCCTAAAATGTATAGATAATTTTAAATTGAGATTAATAATCCACAATGGAAACAACAACCTACTTGTATTTTATGTACTCTATGGATTATTCACCTCTCAATGTTTGTGAACGAATGTATTCATAGAATACTATATAAAATTCCCTCTAGACCATATCCCAGATTATGATTTTCATAGCTAATAGCATCCCACCAATGTATAAATTAATGACAAATCGCATATACTACTATCTCAATCCTCTACTATGTTGGCGTCTCATGATGCGTGATGTTATATAGTATGATATCTATCAATACTCAATGGATTAGTTGTTTTTATCCACATAAAGTTTTGGATTTTTCAATTACTAGGACTCTCTTAACAATTTTTATATATAATGGTATGGGCGATGATCTACATATATATATATTAAACTAATTTTAAAAAGATATCTAAAAATGAGCATAATTTCATAGATCAATAATATATGTAGGTTCCAAATTTAGAACTATAAGAGGTAACATCATTGTGCAGTTCCCACAAACTCTAAAGATTATTTGTTATTAACTTCATGGAGTTTTACCTTAGGCTATCATGGTGGAATATTAACACAATGCCAAAAATAAACTCTAAAAATGGAATCAATAAAAAAAATATTTTATATAATCTATACAGAAGGTACATAGCCTTACTATATAAAAGTATAAACCCATATTTATACACCTTATTCCAGGAATAGGAATAAAAAATATCAAAAGATTCATAAGAGACACTCACTACTTCCAACTACTAAGGTCGTGTCAGGTGCATGTCCCCTATATCATTCCTATTGTTTGATTATAAGGAATGTTAATTTCAATTTATATATTAGAACTGATAATAATATTAAATTGAAATATCCATTTAACATAAAAAATTTATTCAAGACTTTAATGTAAGTTGTTTTGTACAATTTATCAAGGCACAGTTAAATGATTTGATCATTAATTTTTTTTATAGTCCGGTACTTTTTATGTTTCAATTTGTACTTATTTTTACAATGGATGATTCTTTAGTTTGTTTAATTATATATATCATTATTCTAAATTTATTAAGACCAATATAATTTATAAAATGAAATTTAAGACCATTTAATTTAAAACACTAACACTAAAACCTGTAAAACCAATGGTCCAAGGCTCAAACATGGCATAACTAGTTAGATAAGGTTCCTCTATCATGTAAAATTGGAAAAACAATTTAGGTTTATATGAAGAAGTTAATAACCAATTTGTTTTCATAGAAGTCCTATATAAATGTTATTCAAATCATTGATATATCAATAATGGATCTAAGACATAATGCTAGTAACACAAATATTATATTCAACATGGAATATTATATACATGATCGATATATAGGCAAATATCTATAATGATGAATGTATAATTCTTAATTATTGTGTCACCGGAAAGAGTTAATATAGAATTGTAATAAACACCTCATGTCATTTGTGTCACCCATTGGTGAAATCTATACAAAAATAATATGAATAATCCCTAACATCAAGTCCCTACCCTAGAAACATTCAATAATCCCTATATGTGGGTCAAGAGATCTTTGGAATATGATAACTACAAAATTATTAATATTATTAACCGCATGTATAACATCCTAATACAGAAAGACAATAAATAGAATGACTATCTACCACATTTTGATATATCAAACTTTTCTTTATCCTAAGAAAATAATCATTGTTGGCCCTATGGCCTCAGTCACACATCCCCATACAATAGAGTATTTTTATTAGTAACAATGGTCTATGATGGTATGATATGATGAAAATTCCATCATCAATCGTGCGGTTAATGGGAATGATATAAAAAAACTATAGCAGAATCAATATAATGAATCTAAAAATTAATATGAATAATTATAGGTAAAACATAAACATAATATAAAATAATGAGAAAATAAGTACTATCATATAAAAAATTATGATGTCCTGATTATATATAAAAATGAAACCATGATTACATGGAAAATGGAAAACAACACAATACATGTATGAAAAAAGGAAAAAATCATGAAACCATACCAAGTATATCCTGAGAATTTGATCATTCATTAGCTACCAAGATCTTATCCTAATATATAATCATGAATCTAATATAGGGAGAATTACCATGTCTCTAACTTCAACCATGATGATTTTCTAGGTACTAATCGGTGGCCAAATTGGGTGTTTGTAAAACTCAATATGAAACCACAAGTGGGGTCTATAACTATCCATCTAGTGAATATAAAATATAAGGGTTCGTGTATAATTTTATAGGAAAGCTATTAGATAATTAAATCCCAACCAGTTCAGGTACCTAAAGGATGCTCATTTGAAAATACTCACTTTATCCCAAATTGAACTATATCTGAATGTGTGCCACAAAATATATATAGGTATAAATGTATGTAAATAAATATATTATGAGTAAGTACCTAGATATATATGTATCACTTACTAGGGCTTGAGACTGAGATCCATTGGATCCTTGCATAATCTTAATAGTCTAATTCTATGAATATGGGAATCATCCTGATTTTCATATAGGGACATGAAGCATATTGTTTTCTATGTCTAAATCCATGATTGTAGTCATGGTTCTCAATATACTCAACCATGTAGCATGAATCATCATGTCCATAATCAGAGTATATTATGTGAGACATCAAGTTCAATATCAAATTTCAAGGGACAGTTATGCATATTGAAAAAAAATATGCTTAACCATTTCAGAAAACCATAATATATAGTATATTAATAATGAATAAGAATTAAATTCAATATCCTATCAATAAAAAATAAAAACTCATATTAGACTAACTTCTCATTTAATACATTTTATTCATGGTAGTTACTCATAATTCAACAAGGGCTAAGTTACATGCTCATCCCATATCTATTTCATTAAATTCATTCTATCAATTTCATTTTATAATCATAAAGAATACATAGTATGTGGATTGGGTCATACATTGATTAATTATTATAATTAGTATTTAGATAGCACAAACTAATGGTTGTACTAGTCAAGGAATATTACTATAGATGAATAAATTTAATATGGAAGTATCTCAATAAAGGACAATGAATTTAAAAGGATTTACTTATATTTTATACAATGATTCGATTGTATGGTGTGTGGTAGAATGTTGTGTAATATAAAAAAATATTTTATGGAATCAATATAAACAAACAACATATAACATTATTAGACACCTCATACAATATCACTATTAGATTCTATCAAGAATTGGATAAATTGTAGAAATAGTCAAATTACATGAATAGAGGGCATATTTGACTATATAGAATTAATATTATATATGTTGAATGAAATAAATTAATATAATTTAATATCGTACTAATTGATATCCAACATGATGAATGTTGAGTGATTCAGAAATAAAATGTAGATGGAAGATAAAATACCTACATGAGACCAAGGGATATCTCTCAATGATGGGGGATGATTCTATTCAATTTGGGAATGTCTAGGGAAGATAGAGATTAAAAATAATTTTGGGAATCCATCATATTAATCTTTGTAAATATGGGCATGGATTGATCACTTGGTTGACTAAACCAAGACCCACAATTAATCATATGGAATACTTCATTTGATGGTTTGTGTAGGGTTTGAAAAATAAATATCACACCGTATCCCCCTAAGAAATATGTATTCATTTTTTTACAAGTTCTTGTGGCCTAACATTCATTCTTAAAAAAATTTGTTTCACCACCTAACACCCACACGATTGTGGCTCATAATTAAAATTATCCATGTACTAACCATGTGCCTCACATATGTGCTCCAAAAATATATCCCTAGTATCTGAAGAAGACCCAAATACTCTTGAATCATCACTAGATCCCTATGGAAATTTATTTATAATTAAATGAAATAATTAGAGAAAATTTAAAGAGTTCATACCTTGTGATAAAAACTAGGAACATACATAAACCCAAAACACCATGGAATCTATGGAAATCATCCTCTAAATATAAGGGAGAAGATCCAATGCTTTTGGATATTTTAGCTAAAGAAGTGGAAAATAAATTATTACAAGTAAAAATAAACCCATTTAAGTAATTTTAGATAATATCCAAAATTTTAATTACATGGATAACTCTCACAGTTTGGTTGCATGGATAAAAAACCATTCACCAAACATACAGTAGATATTATAAGTACAAAAAATTTTGCACATTTTCTTGTGATTCTCCCATTGTTAAAAAACTATTTTATAACCATGTAAAAGCTCAATTTCCCCCATGATACTAACTGTTCATGGTTAGAAACATGGATAGATTAACCAAGCTCCATTGATGATCTAGTTTTATTTTTCTTGATAAATATTATTTTTAAAACCTAATACTTGGGACCACCAAGAATAGATATAATGATGAATAATTACTAATAAAATACCTACAAATGAATTAACCGATATCACAATAAGAGTCAATAGGGGATCAATCACTAAAAGATCATGAATAGAAATTCTTTATCAATGTTTTTAAATAAAGAACCATCTCTATCACTTAATCAATGAGAATTATACCCAACAATTATATAAAATTAACATAAAGTTGAAACCTAATCCTTTGAGAGATATATGAACAATACGGTATGTTTGGTTAGCCATGATGTTGTTTCCAAAAAATGATATTCCATAACAACCATTATAATATTCTATCATTGTGGGGAATGGTTATAGGTTATTGGCTAGAGTGTCCCTTTATACAATAATTATAATTGAGGATATAGTAACATTCATAATTTTTTCTGGAGTGGTCATTGTACGTTAAAAACCCATATGTATTCTTATAATATTCTTGAAAACAATTTCAAATTAATATTTTGGATGAGACCACTGAATTGAAGTGAAATATATAAGGTCTTTAGAATCTAAATGTAAATATGATGTATGATTTGGAGGATAAAAAAGTTCATAATTAGATTTAAACAAAACCCAAATATATTTAATTATTTATAATCTTATGTCAGAAATGGTTCAATTAGCTAGAGACTATACTTCAGGAGATTTGGTAGATATTCCAAGAACCACCAAAACAAATTTTATTGAATATCTATTATCATTTTTTACTAATATTGGTTTAAAAATTAAATTCAATGTTATATATAAACCAATAAAATTTGAAACTAGTTATATGGATGAATTCAAACACCAAACTTATTGTATCTATAAATCAATAATTGATGAAAACCATATCAAAACATAAATAAGTATAGTTTATAAACACAAATTACAAGAAAAAAATACATAAAATGATCAAAAATAAGGGGGGAAAGAATAACATGTAGAATATGTTGGGTAATTTTTATAATTTCATGAATACTTTTCCCCACCAAGATTTTTTCCTTATACCATAGAACAATGAAATAAGTAAAAGCCATCTATAATTTCATTGGATTTTAATAAATCTATAAGTGGACACTTATTTCATTCATGTGATAATTTATATTCTATAATATTTAAAAACACAAAAATAAATAAGTAAAAAAATATGGAGTAGTTTTCAAAATAAAATCTTAATAAATATTTAATCACCATACATCTATAAAAAATCACTTAATAATATTAATATCATGGTAGTTTTTCATAACATTACTATTAGGTAATGTTGTTCAACTAATTTTTTTGTGACCATAGATAAATAATCAATGTTCTTTTTTTATATTTGTTTCCCAATTTGAGATTAAGATATTTTAAACCCACTAATATTATTCTTTACCTAGAGGATTGATAATTAATCCAACGCTTGTGAATATTTTATATATATCTTAAGGAATTTGGAAATTAATTATTATACTATGAATTTCTAGTTTTAGACATGGCGTGTGAGAATCAAGTAACTATCATCCTTGATATGCCTTTCTTAGTCACTAGGGGATGTTATTTTTGTGTCTATGGGTCAACTAATATTTAATTTTGGGTACCAATATAATAATTATAATGTTTTTAAAATTTTGAAAGAACCGTTACATGGTAAGACCTATTTTGAAGTTAAAATTATGGAAGTATTGGAATCAATAGATCTAGAGTAATAAGAGTTTAGAAATCAAAAACTAAATAAATCCCATTTAATATTGAAAATAACCTTTTTCAAATTTTTTGAAATTGTTAAAAATTTAAATTCACATGTTTCTTTAGATATGAATAACATCTATGTTCCCACTATGAAATTTAATTTAAATGATAAATTTTATTTTCATGTGATAATTTATTTTTTAGGAGAAATCTTGGACACATTCTATATTTTATAAAATGAAAAAGGCATTAATAATTTCGAGGGAGGGATCTATGAAATATTTGATGAATAAAATATGTTTTTTTAGTGATTTGTGATATAAAAATGATGAATTTTAAACATTCAATAATATATAGGGAAAACACAATTCTGGATTAGAAATTCAAAATATATCAAAATTACATATTCAGATTAATAAAAACCTTTAACACCTTAGGTTACTTAATACTAAAAATATGACATCTAGTGAAGTGGATCAGCAACAATAGCTTTAATATTTTTCTTATCACATGAAATATTAATTTTATGGTGAGTATAATTAATTTTAATTCATTATTAATTATAAACTAAAATAAATTCAATAATATTTTTATTGAATGTTACAAAAGAGTTTAAAACCTCTATTTGGTGGGAATTAAATAATAGTAAATTGACATGATCTTAATTTTCCATTCATAGGATCCCTATAATACCTAATTAAAAACTGAGAGTTAACAAAAAATAATATTAAATATGAACATAAAATATGTTGATAGAGAGGAATTAATTAAGTCGATTGATGATGATATAATTTATCATGTATTAGAATACCCTCAGGTTAGTCATGTCTCTGTAATTCTAAGGAAGATAGGTTTTAATGTTGTTACAAATGAAAAAAATGAACATATTCAATTAATAAAAGAAACTATATTGAGATTATATATGGACTATAGGAAGCTACAATCATCTATAATGATCATTTTAACCTAAAATTCCTTGATCAAATGAATCACAGTTTTTCAATAAATGAATGTATTATTTCATGATTTCTATTTTGGGTAAAACCAGGTCTTCCTAGCCCATAAAAACATGGAAAATAATGTATTCACATTTTAATTTGGGACATTTTCAAACCATTTAATCCCTTATAGTTTATTTAGTATCTATTACACCTTTGTAAGATGTATGAGGGAAATATTTTCATACATTATTTTAGGATTAATAGGCTATTTTATGGATTATTTCATCAAGGTTGTGTGTATATTTGAAAGTGGTTTTGAAAAAACATATTTTAAATTGATTTCTAAATACTAGTATTGTTCATAAATTTCAAAATTTTATATTTAATATCTATGATGATATTTTCTTCTAGAAATAAGATTTATATATAGTTATATATTTTGAGTATTTTATGTTATAGTTCATTCAAAATATCCCCCTTCCTGATATTTTAGAAGATGTTGGAAGATTATTAAGACATAATATTATTTTATAGAGATTCAATTTTTTTTTCTATTGTCCATTAGCCTCTATTATCAATATTTGATAATGATAAATGCTTCATGTTTAATGAAAATTAATTATTTTGAGTTAATATTAATAATGATAGACTTACTTATTCACCCATTATCACATATTATGATTAAAATTTTCAATCTAAAATAACGTCTGCTGCTAATGATTTTGATATTGGAGTAGTTTTAGAGAAATATAATAAAAATAGGATTTGTTTGAATTAATTTTCTATACAATCACTAGTTAACTACTAAAGTAATTACACCACTATTGAAAAAGTTTTTTTTGGATTTATTGATTTCTATATAGAAGTATAAATGATACTTTATAGGGTCAATGGTCACTATCTACACTAACCGTACTTTAAATAACTACTTATTTTCTAAAAAATTGGTCAATCCTAGATTAAATATATGGATAATTTTCAATATAAATTTGATTTAAAGAACAAAGATAATAATGGTGATGAAAATATCCTCACTGGATGTTTTCTAGGTTCTATAGTACTCCAACTGATAATACTAGAGATATTAATTATTATTTTAATAAAAACAAATAATTGATTCTAGGTTATGTTATAGAGTTGATTTGGGTGAGGTTGTGGTTCTGGGTGTGAACCTCGAATATGATCTCTACTTTTCCTATTTGGATCAGAATAAAGTCCCATGTATTTTGGAAGTATGAGGTTACACCTATGGAGGAGTCCATTGTGAAGGAGAGATTAATACTTGGTAATGGTCTCTCAACTAGGAAAAGTAATTAAACTTAGTAATTTCACCATTATGGATTACATGTTCACTTCCCACATGCCTCTAGTAAAGGCATGGTATAATCACTATCATGGAGGAGTGGTAACTATAAGGCACCAAAGAATATAGGAAGAATATCTAAAAAAGAATTCCCCTCATGAGATAGGTATTTTATATTGAATATGTCATGATCATCACTAACTACCATACCCATGTGATTTATTCTTCATGAGAGAAATAATAGGTAGTGGAAGAGCTGTAAAACCACACAATATCCTTCATCTGATAGTGGAAGAGTACATGGATATGGAAAGTGGGGGAATCCCAATAATGAAAAAAGGGTCTTACACCATGGGATATTCCATACAGTGATATTTACATCTCTACTATTGGTATATGATGCTGATGTTCTATACAGGGTTGTTGGAGAGAGAGACATGGATTTTATGTGCCAGTCTCCTATCATGTTTTCAACGCTGGGTATCTCCATTGTCCTAAATGTTGTGATCCTCATTACCATGATAAGTTGTAATGAAGAAAACTCTATGGAACCCACCTATAACATTGGATAAATTCAAGATCTATACTAACATGGGAATGTTTAATATAGAGTAAATGATGATGTGTTATGTGGTCTAATCGGACATATCTATTGGCTTTAGAGGAGGCCTCGTCTTATTCACCCTTTGATGAGGGATCCAAGGTTTAATTTCACATAACATAAGTGTTATGAAAGTGGTGTGTCAATGGGTGTATCGTTCAGGTAAAGACATAGTGGAAAAACGTTGGCTCATAGGGTTGAGAATTTGGTGGAAAATGGATGGATCGATAAGTTGATGCCTGGTAGAGATGATGGTGGATCAAACAAGCGGTGTTTTTGTAATCTAATGGTGGATCGTTTAGGTTAGTCCATTTTTATTTGAATTTGAATTAAAGAAATGGAAAAATGTTGAATTAACAATTAGTTGAGGCCTTTTTCTAAGATCAATGGGACTCATCGATTGTATTTGGATGACTGGTGATAAAGTCTCATTCTTGAGAAAAGTACTTTTCCCTAGTTCACATAGACAAGGTATATGTGGTTCCTCGTGAAGGAATTTTATTATTAATACACTATATAAACTCTAATATTTTTAACCTCATTAATTTCCTCTTATTTGGAGTGTTTGAGGTCTACATGGAATGTTTTGAAGTCCTGAGAAAAAGAATAGGGAGAGCCGAGTACTGATGTTTATTGTGGTCTTCCAATCATGTCAAACAAATATACCAAGGATAAAATTATAAGATAATTTTAGTATATTCATTGAAGGATTTATCTTAGGAAGGAACATCAATCTACGTCTCATATAGGTGTAATGTGCATGTGTTTCTTGGACGCCCATACCCAAACATGCATGATGATGTTGGGTTGGAAGGTATCAACTTCTAATGGGATTATGTCATGTATAATCAATATGTATCATTAAATTTACCTTGGAATGAGTGAGATGAAATGGGTGAGTTTATATGATCCCTGAAGCCTATCACATCTCATCCTCGTGATAAAAAAGGAATTGTCAATAGTGGCTTAATATGTTTTACTAACACCCTTGGTGGGCCATTGATTGGTATATCTGTGGAATTATTGGATAAAGTTAGGGACATGGTAAGTTCTATAATATGGATGCTATATTATATATTATGTAGGGATATTTTTAGTATATTATTAATCATATGTTTGGGATGTTCTTGGGATATTTTATGGTCATTTTTTTCTATTTTTGTACATATATTATGTTGTACAACTTATTCCATGTATTCTAGATTCATTTTTTGTATAATCAAGAAAACATAATTTTGTATATGATACTAGGTATTTCATTTTTCCACTATATTATATAAAAATTTTACCACTTATTCTATGTATTATTTCCAGTTTTCATTTTATTTCAATCTTTATTGTTTATTTTTATATCATAATCGTCCTCCACCGTAATTACGTGGGAATAATACCCCCCCTAAAAAAATTATAGACCCTAACTTCTAGTTAAATTATTGTGGAATACAGGGAGGTGTGCATGATTCCATGAGGAAAAAGGATCAGTTAGATTGGAGTTAACTAATCCCGAGACATCATAATTGAGTTAATAATTTTTTTTCAATATATCTTCATCACCCCCACTTCTCTCATTTTTAACTATTACAAATGATTGTGAAAACCCATTTACTTTATGGTGGAAGAACCTCATGTTATTTATTGATTTTTTGTTTCATTTTTTAATTTTTATGTTTTTGAGAACATCATCATAAATTTAGTGGTATTTATTGATGATGAAATGTATGGGACTTATTTAGAGGTACAAGTCTCTATTAAAATATTCCTTCCCTGGAAAACCATTAATCCTTTAGTTCTATTGGTTATATTTTATCTAATTTCTTTGACAAGGGTTGATTTTTTTTATTCAATTTATTATGTGATACCGGTTTTTTCTCTTCAATTTCATTTTTAATACTGATTCTCAAAAAGAGATTCCTTGAATGAAATCCTAATTTTTCATAAAATTGATCAAAGAAGTTATATAGTTTGAATGTATTTTTAAAGAGGTTTTAATGATTTTATTTCATTGAAGAAGGTATTTTATTAAAATTATAATGTTTATTTAAAAAATTATTTTAAATAGCTTCCATGAATGGAACATATTTAAATTTTTGTGTTAAAAGACGAGTAACACATGGTGACCCGACGTGTGTTGGGTACCAGACTTAGATGGAATGTATTGTCCAAGTGATGTAGAGAGTGATTTTTGGGGAAAGGAAGAAGGAGATCTATAGTATTATCCAAGGGACTAAGAGATCCCTTGGAATGAATATTGAGTGAGATACCAATAGTTTTTTTAATGTTCAAAGAGAGATCTTAGATATTTGGGACTGAGGAATACCGAGAGAATATATATCATATTTTGTTTTTTTTCTAGAATTTTTTTCCCAGGTAGAAAATGTCCCTTAATGGTAGACATTAGGTAATAAATTACTTTTACATCGTTGATTTATATGCATCCGTGAAATATGTTAGTTCATGTTTTGGTTGATATACATATTTTTATTCACATTTCACGTTTTTCTGGATATATGATAATATGTATGTTTACGGTATTTGTATTCCATTTTTGTGTGTTTTTATTATGATATATTGATTTTCATATTTTATTATTTGAAAAATATTATATTCTTGTATTGAAATATGTATTTTTTGAGAAAAATAATTGTATTTATGAAGGGAAAATGTTTTTACGTGAACTTTTTGTAGATGTGAACTCAGTTTTGTAAATGATATTAACACTAAAATCAGAAGTTTCATAGTTAGATGATACATGTATATTCATGGTTATATCGTACTAATATTTTTTCATCACAAATTGCTTATGATATTGAGAGTGGGTAAACAATTGTTTCCAAGAAACTGGTAAGGGGATGGGAAACATGATTTTTGGTGGATATTTATGATTAACACCATCCAAGGATGTTATATTATAGGATAAGAGGACATATAGAGTTTAGATTTTTTGGATATTGTTTATTAATTTGAGAATTTGGGGTGTCAATTATTGATTTTTTATGATATTATCCTAATTTTTTGATTTTATCTATTGACATTAGATATCATCGGTATATATTGTATATTAAATTATATATATATATGGGAGGAGTTTTATTATATATAGTATTACAAAATGCATACTTCTATTTGTATTCATATTTGTATATGATGATCCTAGTTATTATGTTGGTACTATAATCCAATTAATCTATTTTACATGTATATTTATTAAGTTAGAAATTGTTCCAATGTGGTTTTTTTGTGATTCCCTAATGTTTTTTCCTGCTCTTTTTGATATAGAATGCCCTTCGGGCCTTGGGGAATTGATTCTCTGGTGATGTGTTAGATTGATATTGGTTTGATCACTAAAATGTGTTCTATGATATCTATTTTTAGGGGTCATTCATATTGTGGATCTATATCAAATATTTATTGAGATGTAAGAATGAAGGATTTCTTGGATAGTTTTTAAAATGCCAGACATCAAGTTCTAATGGGTGATATGAGATTATGTTTAAGTTTTATGCACTATTATGGGTAGGTTTATTGGTAATTGATGCATTTTACCTATTTATTATGATTTATGGTGAGATCCTAGGAGTTATTTTGTGATGCAGTGTTATATAAGGAGTATTATAGGAGGAATAATGTATTATAACATTATTCATCGTGACCATAATGAAACTGTGTGGCCTTGTATTTTAACATACAACAAAATATCCACATATAGAACATAATTTTACTAAAAAGGCCTCCAAACCATGACTAACGAAAAAACAATGAACATTTGTATGTTTTAGAACCACTTTCCATGTATTTTTCAATTGATTTTATTTTTTTAAAAATATTTTAATGGTTTAATTTGTTAAAAAAATTATTTTTTATATTAAATTGTGTGTTGAATGGTCTAATATTTCGTGTTTTATATATAGTTCAAACTATAAGTGAATAATATAAGCATTGAGAAGGATCTATGGAGAATTTAATATAGATAAAAAATCCAGTTGATTTAGATTTGGGGGATATGATGGTTTATATAAGGTAGTCCTTATTCTATGAGAGAAGATATGATCAGTCATAGATGATGGACCATAATAAAGTGTTCACTATGAAAAATATGTTTGTCTTCATTCCTGACAAAATATACATTGATTCAGATGAGGGTTTCTAAATGGATCAAGTATAAATTTCAGTTTTTAATGTCCCTAGACTCATAAAAGGTGTGATAAACAACTATTATGTCTGAATAAATGACTATTAAATGGTGGGAAATAATTGTTCTAGTGATGCATAACTAGGGAATCATGTGGGCTACAATTATTTTTTTAAAACCATCAGTTATATATATAGATATTAAGTGTTTTAATGGGTAAAGAGTTCATGATTATGGAGAATGGTGTTCATTCAATGACAGAGTATAATTCCCAATATTTTGACATGGTACTTGGGTCTCCTGATATCATCATGAAAAATTGTCTCAAAACATTGTGTTTGGAAATGGGATTTAATTATGAGATCTGATCAATTATTATCCTTCATTTTTTGACTAGTGGTTAGGTGTTTGATTAGTTGACTATGACAGTGAAAAGATAACAATGTTGATATTTCTTAGTGGAGTTCCATCAATTTTTGGTATCTAGAAACGATCATTTGGATAGAATATGATATATGATGGACATTATCAGGGTAGTGGATGGATTTATCAGTATACAAGAGGAACCACACTAATGGTTTCTTGAAAGAATGTACCTATGGGTTTTTATTATTGTTGGATTTATATGCCTACCAAACACTCTTGGAAAAAGGCTATGAGGATGTGGCACATGTATGGGAATATGATTCATCTTTAACACTTCTCTAAGACTCCTATATTGGGGAGTGTATTTGGTTAATCATTACAAAATCATTTACCGGATTGATCATTTGATGTGAAGTGTACTGGATATCACCCGTATGTTAAAGGTAATTCTCACATCGTGAAGAATTATGAGGAGTGGATATGTTAGATGTCTCTATATAGAATATATGGAACCTATAAACACTAATTCCAATATGAACACCATTAGTGGTAAATTCATTAATAATTCTTCCATTCATTATGTTTTATTTTCAATGAGTTCCTCCATTTCATTTTTCACATTAAAGGTACATGATGTCTTAGTTCTTAGTGATATGTTCATTCCTTTTATGATGTATTTTCTTATACCTTTGGGTATAATTAATAATCAAGGATTTATATATCTAGTGTCCCTTTTTTAATCATTGAGGTGAAATTCATGTAGTATTTACATGTGTATGACATTTAATTTTTCTATCTCATCATCATTATGGATTTTTTGTTTTCCGTAAATGTGTTAGTTAATTGTTATCACTATGTGTTCCAATTTATATCTTATTGTGGGAGTAATCACATCTTCCCTGTTGTTTGGGATCAGTGATATAGGAAGGTAGGCCCCATTGTTTCATATATGGGATTGATCTTTTGTTATCATTCTAGTTTTTTCACCAATGTCATTGAATATATTTCAATATATATTATTATAGTGGTCATGGACCATTAATCTAATATATTTCATGAGTATTTTTCTATGTTGTTGTGCTAGTTCGTCGTTTAATTTACTATCAGTGTTTTCTATGGGATGATCCATATTTTTGTTACATCATACCTGGTGGATCTGACAAAGTTAATAGAGTTGAAATCTTAATTGGATAATTATAAGTGAAATGGATTTATCAAACCTAGTGTGTCAAAATTTTTTATCTGGTTTTTATTCAAATAAGGTATACCAAAGTCGCTTAATTTTCATAGGTTATCATAATATCAATCTTACGACCATAAGGATGGAATACTCATTTCCAATAATTGATTATATTATTCATTATTTCAATGGATCTCATTAGAGTTCAAATATTGACTTGACATAGGAGTACCACAAGTTTAAGGTTCAAGAGAAGAATGTATGTACCACCAACATTCAAATCCTTTATGGATACATTGAGTATTTGGCAATTCCATTTGGCCTTACCAAATACATCTTCAATATTTTGGGTCGTTATTATCTAGATATTTCATCTCATTTTAAACACCCACATCATGCTATTTTTTTATTAAATTTTAGTGTCTTCTAAGATGGAGGAGGACCCCACTGAGAATCTAGAGGTTATTTATGAATGAAAAAAACAGTAACTGATATACCAAAATATGAAAATTTGGGTTTTGGGCTCCATAGGTAATGTTCATTGGACACAAGATTCCAGAAATATGGTTTTAGTTTCTCCCCAAATGATTCTGGATATTATTTATTGGTATAAACCCAATAATTTTTTCATGATTAAAATATTTATGTCTTGGCTAGGTACTATTGGGGTTTCATTCAGGAATTCTACAGGGTAATTTTTCTCTTGATCACCATTCCTATTAAAGTGGTGATGCTTGATGGGAGGGACAAGTGCCAATGTTTATTTGAATATTTGGAGGAAATTTTGACATCTGAATAATAATTTAATCTTTTAGATCCTATAAATTAATATGTAGTGTTTGTCGATGCCATAACTGTGGGTTCTGGGTACATTCTAATGTTGGATGACAATGTGTTGGCCCATGGGTCACTGAACTTATGTCCAAATGAGAAAAGTTACCCCATTCATGATCATTAGTAGGCATATATAATATATGAATGGATATTGTGGTTTCACTACCTCATTGGGGATCATTTAATAGTCGAATCATTTCATAAATTACAAAATTATATCATTAATCATATTTACATGAACATTATATATATATTTTATGGGTATATTACCATCAAGTATTTTATTTTGATATTTTTTATTCCTTAAATAGGTAAATATTTTCACCATTGATTTACGAATAATTTTTCTGGTCTAGGATATTTGAGAGTTAGTAGATGAGTGGGGAAATATGGGTTTATTTGTTAATCAATGGTTGGAGGAGTATTAGGATAGATAACATGTCTTATATTTCACGTTTGAATGTTTGACCCTCTATTTTTGTTCATTTTTAGAGTGATAAGGCACCCAACCACAAATGAGAATATATTACAAGATCTCTAAATGTTAGAGATACTTATGGTAATAGGTATCAATATCACAATGTTTCTCTTTTTTTTCATAAGGTGGCTGACCATTCTATTTCCATTAATGTAGGAGATAATTTATGGGTGTAATCATTTTATTTGGGCCACGACCCTAGAAAAAACCATATGTTTTATTACTTGAGGAGTAGGTATTGGGGGCCTTGAATGGGGAAAAAAATAAATGAATATATTTCGCATGGTCTCACAAACCGTATAATAATATATGAAAATTAGAGACCAATCAAGTTATTTAAGACACGTTCCATTTAAGTATTTATGTGTGGAAAATAAATATTGATTTTGCGATAGGTCTACCTCATACACCAAATTAAAAGGATTATATATGGGTGATTTTATATCATTTTTCCTTGTCAGCACATTTTTTCCCTTAAATATCTAATGTAATTAGAGGATATCATGCAGTTATATGTCCAAGAGGATTTTGGGATTCATATCATTTCATTGATGATTAATTTTTATGGGTATGACCATTTCAATTCAATGTTTAAGAAGGTACTTTGGGAATCATTGGGAACCGAGATGTGGTTGTGCATAACATAGCTCTTGTAGATGGATCAATAGTCTATGGGTACCATATAAATTCTAGAGGTTATTTGATAAGTGTATGAAAATGAATTTACGGTTTTGTGAGAAAGGATCAAATAATTGGATAGATTTTATTGTGAAAACTATTATTAGTCCTCGACTAGGTTGACCTTATAAGATCCACAATTTGGGAGATGATGCTAGAATCCTTTTTTTTGCTAAGGTATGTGAACATTACATGTTAGGATGGTGTCCCATTAATGGGATGATGGAACTGGTAGATATTATCTATAAAATGATAATTATAATTAAAACATTCTAGAAATCATATGATAATTGATGACATTTATTAACGGATTTTAATTTTGGTGATCTGGTGTTTATTAGATATATATATAAATGTGAATCATATCCTTTTGGAAATCTATGATGGTTACACTATATTATTGACTTTGATTAAAGTTTATAAAGAATCATGGGATAGAATCTTATCAGTTGGAGTATCCACAAATACTATCATTAATTCATGATATCATAAAGGTTTCCTAGTTTAATATAAATAATATGTGCCCATCTTGTTTGTTAGATTGAGATTATTTGGAGGTTGAACCTAATTACACCATTATGTAGAAGCCTATATTTATGATGGGTAACCAAAAAATGGTTCTCCATGGAAAATTAATTCCATTAGTTTGTGTCATTTTGAGTTTTGGTGATTTTATCCCTCATACATAGGTGTGAGAATCTTAGGTGGGGGAATAATGTCCTCAACTATTTTCCTCTAAAGTAACCTAATGATTTTATAGTTTTATAAAGATACATTGTTTGGATGTGTATGATAGTGTTTTTGGTTTTATTTATTTATATTATCTATTTCTAGTGTTCTTGGGTTCTCATGGTTGGAAATTAAATTTTGGGGATAATCCTTAAGGAAATGTTTAATTCACAATTTCTCTAACACTTTAGATAATCATGTGAGAAGGTTGTCTTGGGAGACATTGTGATTTCATGGGGTTTGATAATGGACTTCCCAATCATGTTAAGATCTCAAAAAATAAATAAATATTTATTTTTTGGAGATTTTAGCTCTTTCGTGGTGGGTACACATTTTTCAATCAGTGAAACCAACCAATGAGAGTAGTTTAAATCATTAAAAAATTTATTTTTATTCAATTATACTGATTTTTTATGTTAATTCAGACTCCCTTATTCTCCACATCATGCATAGATGTCTATCACGATTTTGAGATTCGCCCCTCGCTTTGTGGTGGGGTTTACATGATTCCTTAGTTTTCTGTAATTATGTAAGACTATTCCTTCAAGATTTCATTATCTATCTCCCTTATTTCATTGAGTTTTTACAATTTCATGGAATGTGGAAGCCCTAGATAGTTTTTTGTAAAATACTATGGTTATTCATGGAGGTTTTGATTTTATTTATTATGGATTATGTGGGTGAGTGATTCATATTTTGGAATCTAGATGTTCTTTTAAATGGCATTGAGGTTGGTACTGGTTATGAGGTAGGTTACTATATTTAAGTGTGTATTCAATTGCTATCATTTATTCCCTTGTCATTTTTTATTTTTGTTCTATCCAATTTCTTTAAAAAACATTATTTATGATTTTTCCATGTTTAATGAAACTCAAGGATATTATTAGGAATTTGTTGTTAAATTTGGTGTTTCAAAGGGTGTTATCATGAATGCATTCAATGTGCTCTATAAAATTTCTCAAATAAGATTAATAGTTTTAAATATACTTATAGTTTGTTTTTATTAAAAGAAATATAATTTTGGTTAGTGTTTTATTAAAATGGTCCTACTGGTTAATCAAATATTACATTGAAATAGATTTTATAAGTTGAATTTTCTAAATGTTCTATATTTTGAAATGAGTAGTCCCTGGAAAAACAGAATGTGTGGGTATCAATAATTTCTATGGAGAGTGTTGTCTAAGTGAAAAAAAATCTATTTATAGAATTAACAACATATTTTTCATATTATTGATTAAGGTAATTAGGGATCTGTTGGAAGGAATATAATTTGAGCTTCCAAAACACTGTTCAAGGGAAAGAAATAGTAATTGGGAGGAAAATGAGTTGATCATACAAATCTTTTATCAAGTGACCATGACTGATATTTTATGTTTTTTTATAATGAATAGTGATAGGGATTTTTACCTGTTATTCATAGCATTTTTGAAATAAATTTAGTCTAAATCATAGTATACAGTTAAGGTGAGAGCCCATTATGTGTATTAATTATGCCCAAATTATTTCGATTCAAATGTTTGATTGAGATAACATATTTTATGAACATTTATAGTTACTTGTTTATATATTAGTATTTATATTTGTGCTCACTTTAATGAAATATGTGTTTGTTGATCATGTTTTACAATGTATCTTATTTCAATACATGAAACTTATTATATGAAGGTTTCTAAAAAATATTTTTTGGGGAAAAATGAATGTTAAAAGTGAAACTCTTAAGGTGAACTAGTTTTAGAATTGATCATGATTTTGAAAACAAGTATAAAATTTGAACTATTAGATTCAACGTTAAAATCCATATATAAATTCATGGTGGTATCATGCTAGCCTTTCTACCAAACTTAATATTTTTTCTTTCGTGAATGAACAGCAATGTTTCACAAGACAAAAGTAAGGGAAATGACACAATTAGTATTTGTCGCACTTTTTGATTTCTAGAATCCATGGTTTTTGTTAGGGGGGAGAGGTGATCTCATATAGTTTAGATCATGTTGATTTGTTTTGGGGATTTTGAGTAGTTGGCATAACATGCATGTATTTCTTGGGTTTTGATCACATTTTTTAATTTTGGTCCTTTTAATATGGATATCATGTTTATTTAATGTATATTTAATTGTTAATATAGATATGTGATGATATTTAAGATAAATTTTATTATTCATTGATAAGTTTACAATGGTTTCATATTTATAACTATTGATCCTTGATATTTAGATAGAACGGTCGTCTAATTAATATATGTGTCATGTTTGGTTATTAAGGGAAAAATTAAACCCATATGGTTTATTGTGATCCTTATTACACGTATGTGGCCTACAATGATTTTGAATATTCTTCATGACTTGTGAAATTCCCTCCTGATTGATGGGTATGATGTCCCATAATAGTTCA
Organism: Viscum album; assembly: GCA_963277665.1. NCBI lineage: Eukaryota > Viridiplantae > Streptophyta > Magnoliopsida > Santalales > Viscaceae > Viscum > Viscum album. The sequence continues at coordinate 1,158,545,715 of OY728129.1, read as the reverse complement.
ATATACTTATTCCCCTAGAATAATTATTTTAGGAATTATGGGGAAAAGGTTTAGTAATGTTTTCTAATATCTTTATTTGGGTTGTGTATGTAATTTCCCTAATAGAATTGTTAACCATGTTCAAACGTCAATGATAAAATTATTAATAGAAGTTATACTTAAGAAGTTGGGAAGGGTATTGCTGATGAGTTACCTTCTAAAAAAGGTCCCTAAACTGATTTCATTACTCACTAAAGGCCTCTGTATCCTATTTTTCAAATATAGTTATATAGTTTCTAAAATATACTTTCATTATTATAGGTTAAAATTTCATAAAAAATTATAATGTATTTTTTACATGTTTATAAAGTTACTGAATTTATGTCTAAAAACAATTTATTTGGTTTCTATTTAATTGGAATATGAATACCCTTTTTCTAATCTATCTCACTAAAAAATTAAATGAGAATCTACTACACTATGTTGAAAAAATTTATAATAAAGAAAAAGGAGACACAATTAAGAAGTATTTTAAACATAGAAATATAGAGTTCCAAACTATTCTTGCAAAGAAAATATATATTATTGGATAAATATTAATTACATAACATAAAAATCCAAACCAGAATCAAGTTTTTCTTGTATATTTGGAAAAATGGTTTTATAAAGAACTAGTTTATAGGTGAACTAATTAATCTCCCCCAATGTTCTTAATAACTATAATGTTTTTAGTAATATTATATATAATATAATTCAATATATCCTATGTAAGGGAACAAAAATAATGGGTGATAAAATTTGATGAATAAGGATAAATAAAGGAGATACTAATGATCGCACAACATAACATGGGAATAAGGATATGAAAATATGAGCAAAGCATTTAAGAAACATACTATGTATACCAAAGATCATAATATTTAGTCATGGTATAAATAATGGAAGTGCATATTACATGAATAATTAAGGAATTAATGATCTTGAGCTATGATATCATAACATTATAATGAGACATGAGTTTGAGGTATATACATATGCATAGAAACGTATGTCCAATGTAGTTACGGATTATTTAAAATAATACCATATTATATTGGGATAAATCCTAAAATAGTCATAATATTAAAGGTTTACTCCAATGATTATCATATTGGATATGCTCTCATAAATATCTTGGACCAATCTTTATTCCAGCCATGTTTATATTCGAGATATCAATCCTTAACAAATTTATTAAATGATTATTTAATTATAAACATACCTATTACATAATTCAAACCATAAAAACGTGGGCAAAAATAAAATAAAACATTCATCATATCATAACTTCTAAAAATAACTTATTTTCACAATAATTTCATTATAACACAACCTATTGAAAAGAAATGGGCTACCTAATCATTTATTCATAGCATAACCCATGGAAAAGTAACATGTTTCGTAAATATATTTTCACCAAACTCATTACCCATAAGGATAAATAATAATGATGATATCATTGGTTAATATCCCAATTATAACATATATAATTTCATATGATTTCATCATAGATGTAAAATACTTTTTAATGATCATATTAAACATTTCTTGAATACATTACACTTTTCTCTTTGAAGTAACATAATTAAAATGTAATATTTCCCCAAATATTAGGGCAATAAAATTATTTTAAATTAATAATTAAAACATTTAGATAAATCTTCAAATATTTTTTTACTCATAATATTGAACGATATTTGTCATACCATTTACGTTAAAATAATGACACCTCTAACATTTTCAATTAAAAGTCAGAAGTACCTCGTTTGGAAATTAGAAAATAGATTACATTTTAAATATTTTAAAAATTAAAAAATTGGTAAAAATGAAATTAAATATCATAATTTAATATTAAAAACATTATTCAAAATAATTTTAGAAAAAATTAATCAAGAATAAAATGTAATTTTTATTAAAGTTTGAAATAAATACATTTTTCATAAAACTTATTCTTTTAGTATTTAAAGTAAATAAAGAGATGAAAATAAAGGAAAAAATTTCATCAAATAAAATTACTATAGGAGAATAAAATTTATTAAATTATTTATAGGTAGATCTTGAAATTTCATCTTAGTAAACACAATAATGATCAATCTTATGAATTAATGAGATGGTAAAATAAAACCCAGACAACATGGGTAACTATTGAAGTAAAACCTCATGAAATAGGGAATAAGATTTACTATATAAATCCACATAATTCATGTGATAATAGTTATAAAATAATTTCATGGGATTTAGATACACTATATATAAGAAATAAGGGTAGAATTAGGAATGTGTTTAATGGAAATTAAATTAAGGCAAAAATACCTAACCTCAAGTTTATATTTTCTTTAGACATGATTAAAATACTATATAAAAAATATTCTTTTATTATGAAAAAATTACCTAACCATAATATTATATATAATACCATATATTATTTACTTATCTCCATTTTTCACAAATTTATTAATAATTCCTTGAAAAATAATTTCCCGGGTGAAAACTCAATTTTAATGTTTTTTTAATGAAGTTGTTTTGGACAACAATCATTAATGACGGTACCATAATCTAAATAATTTTATTAATTACATAAATATCATATATATATTTATTATATATACATTTTTATTCATCAAAAAATTTATTTATGGAAAAAATATTTACACTCTTCATGTAAATAGTAGGTCATACGTAAGCATGCATTTTGTTTCAATTTTATCGGTGGGTGGAACAAAAGAAAGGTAAATATTAAATAAACATAATATAATATCTTTAAAAGTAAATACATAATATATATTATTTAAATATATCATTATTATCATCCATGTAAAAACAAAATGAATAATGAATCACATCGCTTCATGGATGTTGTAGTCCAGACATACAAATGAGCGCCATTATCATTTCCAAATGTATTTGAATTTAAGATGATATATTTGATATATTAATTATTAATGAATAATTATTTCATAAATGTTATCATGATACATTAAATATATATTTTTTTCAATCTATATATAAAAATCTCACATTGCTTTGTGGAGGCAGTAGTCCAAACAAACACAGAAACAACATTATCATTTCATAATGGATTAGAAGATAATATATAAAATGTGATATTATAATTATTAATTTATAAAAATTACAAAAATATCATATATATATATATAGAAATTATATAAATTATTATATATATGTGTTATATGAGGTGAATAGAAATGAATTGCCTATGTTAATGAGGTGATAATCCTCTGTACACATGATCGAATGTATCGTTTCTCATTTGTTGGAAGTGTAGATTGAAAAATGTTATTACATTAATGTAATAAGATATAATTATATTTTAGATATATATTTTATATTTTCATATTATTTTAATAATATTTTATGGGATGGAAGAATAAAAAATGCTCGGTTAAGAATGATACATCTTTTTATGAAAACCTCATTAGTTCTTCACCAATTGATTCACAATGAGAGTTTTAAGATGAATAGAATATCATTAAATATGGGTTAGGTACATATAAAATTTAATATTATAGGTATTTATTGATTAAAATTTCGTTTTATGTGACAATAGGAGAGTGGAGGTGGTGCCCTTTTATAATTTAGGTGAGTGGACAAACTTGTAATCATTCAATATTTTCAAATAAATTCATGTCACTTTCATGAAATTATTGCTCCATAATAGCACATTTATATGTTCCAGATGATTTATGTTCACAATATTTCAATAAAATAGAATTTATACCCTTTCTAGGTCGTATTAACTGTTATTCAATTAGTTCACCCTCCTTTAATTTATTTTTAGTATATGTATGGTAACATGTTTTTCTTTATTTCTACAATTCCTCATTACCAAAAATTGTGTTTAACATATTATAATAAATAAATTACTATTATTCCAAATATGGAATATATTTTACCAAATTCAATTATAAAATTTTGATGAATTTATTTTAATATTAATCCAACAAATAGGATGAATAAGTGGTTTTTAAAAAAATGTAATCATGCGTATAGAAATAATTTATATTAATAATTCACTATAACATTATAGAGACATGTTTATTTAAAAAATGAAATCAGTTTTTTTCAAATAAAACATCTAAAATAAAACAAATTAATTTCATTATTTTTACACAAAATTAATAGTAATCATTTTGAGTAAAATTTAGTCATTAGATCACATAATTACATAAAAAATCTAGAACATAATTATCTATATATTTTAATTAGAAAATATAATTATACATAATATACAAAATGTGTTTATTCCAATTTCTATTTCAAAATCAATCAACTATTTTATAATATACATAATATAGTATTAAATATTATAATTCAGTTTGTGAAAACATGGTGTTTTGTGGAACACAACCTATCCAAGGGAATAAATTTGTTTTCATAACATATTTCATAAAAATATTGAGGTGTTACAATGATATAGTGATAGGTTTAGCTAATATCGATCAATTTTTCAAAAACTAAGTATCAAAATAATAAATTATCTAATTCATGAAACCTGAGGTTGTGAGAACTCTCTCATTCTCTGTTTCTCAACATTTTCTTGGAATATTTCATACAGATAGTATAGATCATTATTTTTTTGTTATCGATGTAATGGATTTTCAATTTCCAAATTTTCTTTTATTAACGATTTAATAAATTTTTCATTTTAAATTTTATATTATCTATCAATTTTTATGATAATTTTGTGTGAATATAGAAATTGATATTATGAAATATCTAGAATAACACAATAGATTACATTTATTTTAAAACAGTTTTTTTATTTTTAAAAATTTCATCTTAGAATTTTTAAATATGTGTTTTAATTTATTTATATTAGGTGTTATTAATTTCAACAATATAAAAATAAATAAGATAATGATTTAATTGGATATGTCAGATTTAAGACCTAAAAACTACTGATACATTAGAAGGTAGGGTATCGATCCTCCGAGAAGGCAGATTGTTACTGTGAAACCATGAATATATATTTAAAAAATTGAGAAACCTAACACACATGAATAGAAACATAAAAGTTAAATATATATTTAAAAAATTAAAAAACTAATGAAGAATACATGATTATTTTTTATATATGATTACAATGATGGAAGGATAATGAAAACAAATAATAAATTCAAAATCATAATATTTCTAGGATAATTAAAATTGGAATTTAAACTATGTAAAACATAATATGTAATGATATTAATGAATAACAAATGAAAGCATTAAATGTATATCCTTAGATATGAATATTTACTCGAAATTCCTTTAATTTGTAGTTCTTTAATTATAGAGTTTATTCTATTAAAAGAGAGTGTGAAGCCTTTTCATTATAAAAAATAACACAATTGAAAAATAGAGATGGAAATAAGGTATTGTTATTCCAATTATAGATATTTATTTATAAAAATGATCGTAATGATAATTAGAATATATTTTAATTATTTCAAATTATAATAGAAACTAGAATATGAATAATTATCCCTCAATTTCTTATCATGGATCAATGATTAATCCAACATGATGGGTTTTTCATAACTCAGTGTTCACTATTCCTACATGAAAATATATGATCTCCAAATCTTTTTATGTGTTCTATCCAGTCATTTAAATGACATCTCAGGTATTTCCGCATTAAAATATATTTTGATTTTGTATTTGATATTATGTGATGTCAAATGTCATATCTCAATACTAGCTACAGCAAATTTATATTATAATGTAACCACATTTCTCCAATCACTAAAGATCAACCACCTCATAATAACTAAATTAAAATCTAGTCAAAAAACACTGAAGGCCCATGAGATTCTATATTAAACTATAATTCGATTTAAACATGAATGTTATCTATTATCTTTGTTTTTCATTAATATCCATAATATTTTTTCAAAACATCCAATAATTTATATAATTCATTACTTATATACACATTTTAGTCTCTAATTTTTAACGGTACCATTTTAATGGATATCATTAAAAATTTGTTAAAAAAAATCACATAAATATTTTATATTGTCATTCAACATAAAAACATGATCATCCAATCAATTATCAAAAATCATATAAATCATCCTTCTAGAAACAGTAATGACTTTATATAAGCTTCCTCAAATATTACATTTATCAAGACACATTAATCATCAATTAATCCAATACTATAACATTGAACAGAATATATAATTTTCAAAAATATATTCATCTTTTACATGTGTTCCATGATTCATAGAAGATCCTTGGTTTGTGATTCATTAGTTGTACATATTCATTCCAATTACATGGGTTGAAATTCTTTGACAGGAAATATAAACTCAATTGCATGGATCAGGGCTTCACTTGTTGCTTCGATCTTGGGTAGACCATTTTAAATCATCTTTATATACTGGTCCCTACAATTTATGTTTAGATCATATCTACCAGTTGCTTATTGGAATATAATATTGAATAGTCAAAGTGAATTATCAAGATATAATGAAATCATAGTGAAGAAAAATAATGAATCTTCTATTCTTCATACATTATCACTAGCTATCAAATAAAATATTCGTTAAGCAAGACACATTTTTATCCACAAATAATTAACTCACATATCTATATCTCAATTGGTTTCAATAAATATTATACATTAGACTCCAATTTTAATTTACTAATTGACCAAAATAATGAACTTTAATCAGTACTCAGATCTCTATTATACTAATCTCAATATGATGATCAAATACAATATGATCCTTCTATAATAACACAAATGCAATATCACAGTCATTTGAAGAATATTTATTGGTAGATTCTTCCCAACCAACACATGATATGTGTAACCACTTTGTTCTGGAAGCTATCAAGTAGTTCCCCGTATCCAGTTGGTCACAATGACTTAAGTAAATTTCTATGAACTCCAGAGGCTACTGACTAGCAGTGAGGGCCATGGGTGTGATACTGGGAAAATTATTAACACAATGGCAGAGTAACACAGTGGAAGTATAACAGAAAACAATACCAGAAGCAGTAAAATCATGCAATAAGTAAACTATAGTGGACTGAAAAAATAAACAACTAGAGCACATATATATAAATGATGCATGACACATATGTCTACGAAAGCATCCAATCAAATCACAATTCTTGAATATAGTACTAAACTAAAGTACAAAACAAAAGTAGTACATAGCTCCATTACATTGCAAGCCTCAACTTGGTCCCATGCTCCCTAGATCCAAATCAATCATGTACCTGAATTAGAAGGGAGCTATCCCTTATCTATACGTGAAGAAATATAATCTATTTGGGCCCAAAATCATGACCTAGAGAGGTTGTAAAACTAATCCCATTAGGAAACCACCATATGATCTGTGCCTAACAATTAGTGAAAATATAGGTCACACAATATACAAAATGATGCAGTAAACAATGACGTACACATAGTAACAGTCCTACAAATTCTATTACATTAATATTCATATATCAGGTATATAGGTAATCAATAGTAGGTAACCCTCTAGGATGTACCCATGACCTAACCCCTCTGGTTCAACAAAACAAACAAAATCCAATCTCTAGGAAGTACACACAATCTAACTCCTCTTGATCATCTTTTTCAAAGACAATCTGAGGAAGAAATCACCGTGAATTCCCCCTATGGTCTCGTATCGGTAACTAATAGGCACTCTAAGGAAGCACTCAACATTTATTTCCCCCTTTATACCGTATCGAGGAAACTAAAAACACTCTAAGGAAGCACACTGTCCATCCCCCAATGCTCTCACAACGTAACAGTACAAAACAAAATCTTGAGAAGCCCTCAATGTCTATTCTCCCTATGTTGTATTACACCAGGTTCTCATGACCTTGTGTAAGTCCGTCGTTAAAAAACGATATGTGGCAGCCAATTTAAATCTCTAGATATATATGGATAAACTATCTATATCATATCATTGAATGTTAGATAAAATAATCCATCCCAACAAAACTAGGCATGCGAATCAAAGCAGCAACCTAACATGAATTGCTAGACCAAACGGTCAAAACATGAAAACATTGTCAAAATATCCATAGCATGGAGAAGTTAACACTATTCATAAACTAACATCCTTTATCCAATAAAACAAGGCCTAGAAGGAAAAATAGGGCTAAAAACCATAAACACGCAATACCCCATTGTTGGGTATTGGGAAATTTTGGACATGAAATTCAATGAATATCTACATAAAGTCAGAAACCACCTTACACGATGTCATGAGATCGATATATATGATCCTTCTGCCTTGAATCTCCCTAGAATTATATATATCTACATAAATTATTAAAACATTCAACTGAGGATAATACATGAGAGATAAGAAGTCAGGATATGAATATCCAGAAGAAGGAAGAACTCACCGTGGAAATTCCAATGCAATCGATGGTGGTTGATTCGAAGATTGGAGATCAATTCAGTGGCTTGGTGAAGATTGGAGGTCTCATAGTAACTTTTAGAGGATACCAATAAAGATAAAAAGGGTTTTGTCGATTAGACGCGACCCTAGTCCGTTTAATGAAAAAAAAAGTACACGCCCTATATTTTAAAAGTACACGACAGTTACTTGCCTTTTCCGGATTCCGCTTCAGGCAGTCTCAAGGTCACCACACATGACCATGTACTCGGGTGTTACATGGCTTGTACAGACTCACCTATGACAACAAGGAACCCTTAGTGTAGCTAATGTACATGGTCTGTACTTATGAAATATTAAAAAAATCCTCTTTTTCTCAAAAATAACAAGAAAGGGAAAACATACCTGAAATAAAGATCTGGGTTCTTACAATCTTGTAAACATAAAATGAATAGTAAAATTTTGTTAAGCGTTCACCATCCATGGTTTCATACGAAGAAGTAAAATTCAACATCTTACAAAAAACCATTCACATAAATAAGGACCATATAATTTTATAGATTTAGAGTTGATAGAAGCTTATCTTGTTCTATTCACTAATGTTCTAGTATCAGAATAAGTAATATTTCTCATATTTTGTTCATATCTCATTCTATTTTTGATAAGAATAATAAGATCATGAAATATACTCTCTCATATTCCCTTCATGGTGACTGAAATGATTCATCAGTTCCACAAGTATAGTTCAGTGATTAAATAAAAGGAAATATCATGTATGGGAGGATAGGAATGAACTAATTTATTTCATGCAATGATGGGGCCCAAACAATTTTCCACAACATGGAATAATATCCATGGATTAATTCGCACATATATTGATGCTTATCCATGTTAGTATTAATATTTATTATGGTAAATTAGTGTTAATATATGAACCCCCTCACATATTATTGTAATACATTATCATGGAATCATTGAAGTCTAACATGGATGTGTTAAAGAAAAGGAATAACAGATCAAATTTCCAAAATAGTCACATTTTTTTGTTATGAATGATAAATCATGTTCCTTCCCAAGTCACTAGGTTCTTTTCTTATTGTAGGTCTAGTAAAATTAAAATTTTCAAGATAGCCAATATTCCTAGCTTCCTGTGAGGTTCTAAAAAACAGAATTAAAACAATGATCTAAGGTTGTACAAATTTATCAATTGAATTTATAATACAACAACTTGAAACAAATATGCACATGATTCCAAATTAAGTTTTAAAAAATTAATTTAAAAGAATCATAAAATTATGAAATAATTATTTAAAAAATACCAAAACCCATAAAGAATAATAGAAAATATAATTTCAATTAAAATGTAAATAAAAATTTTAAAAAATTGTTTCTAAAAATAATTTGAAATATATGAAACGAACCAATTTTCCAACAAAACAAAAAAAATTTCATTTTCGTTAAATAACTACAATATTTTTTTTACAATATGGCCTATATAAAAAATATTGTAAAATAATATAATTTATGTCACCAAAATTATGAAATTTAGAAATAAATTCCCCACCATACATGGATATTATAAGATAAAAATTAGTATATTATACCATTTTTTTAACAAATTATATTCCAACTATGATTTGAATGATATCTATATTCATTTTCCTCATTACGACATCAATTTTCACAATAGTTTGAATAATGAAAAAATTACATAAATTTGAGACATTTACATTTATTGTTTCATTGGGTGAGACATTGTTTCCTTTATTTTTTTCTACATGAAAAAATCATACATATATTAAAATAATTTGTCAAATAACCATATATAATAAACATGAAACTTTTTCATGCCCCCTTAAGAAAATATCTCAATTATTTCATAAAACATGTTGAATATATTGGAAATGGGATCATTTTTAGTCTTTATGGATTCTTATAAAAATATCCATATAATTATATTATTGGGTAATTTTATTTATTTATATTTTCATAATGATTCATGTATTTAATCACTACAATATACTACTATGTAATATCAATCATTATCATTTGAACACCATTTCCCATCATATATGGTTTTTTTTCACATTTCATATTCCATTCACGTGGTTCCCTGTAGTTATAGTCATTTTTTAAAAGAAATTGTTAGTGTTAGTAGACATTGTTTATAATAAAATTATAATAATACATAACATGAAACAATACTTATGTTTTTTTATAACCATTAATTAAATAAAATTCCATTACATCATCCCATGAAACATTACATAATTATTTTGAGAGAAATTGTACCTACTTTAGTTTTATATTAATATTTATCCTAACATAATCCCTATAAAATAAAAAATATATCAAGTTTCTAAAATAAATCTAAATATATTCAATAAAAAAACTAAATCATTAATGACATATTTCGTACAACGAAATTTATTTAATACTTGAATAACATTAATCATCTTAACATAAAAAATAATTATATAATCTATACCACAATCAAATATTATAAAATAATTAACAAATTCCTGATACCTAAAATATTATTAATCACATTGTCAAAAAATCACACATTTCTAAAAAAAATTATATATATACATTGATCATTAAATGTTCCCAAAAAATAGTAAATGTTTCCCAAATAAAATTAATCATCATATTTCAAAATCCATTCCAATTATCACATTTATATTATGTCCCCATTTTTAGTTCAAAAAGAAAACATCATTTTCACTAAATAACAATTATTACATCAATATCAAATAAAAAACTAACAACAAATCATATTTATAACTAAATTAGATATTATTTCTAAAAATATGTTAAACATCTTAGAAAATAACATTATGCACCAAAAAATATATTCAAATAGGACAATAAAATGGTACATATTTATTTTAACTTTTGATCACTATTGATAATATTCATATTTATTTTTATCAAAAAAGGAAGAATTTTACTCAATTGATGAAATCTCAACCATTGAATTTATCTAAACCCTGCTCTAATTGAAACTGTAAAAGGCTAAACATAATCACCACATAAATAAATGATTTATTCAAAAAAATTAATCACATAAATTTGCATGACCCACTACTAATATAATTTCATTGAATTAGTAAAAATCCATTACATATATAATATAATACCTTTCATAGAAAATTTACTTCTTATCCCCTAAATAAAACTCTTCTAATGATACACCTATATCATTCTAGGGGAAAAAATCTTAACTAGAATATTGAAAACATAATTATTCCAAATAAACAGTAATATTTATCAAAACCATTTGAAAATATTGAATTAGAATAACAAATCATGTACAAAATAAAAGGAAAAATTTTTGGCCCTAAATTATATGAAAACACAAGAAAACATTTCGCATATATATAATAATCATCGATCATGTATAAACCCATTTTTTCTTTAAAATAAACCTTTCCACTCAAAAAATAACATAAAATAATCTTATTTGAAAAATGAAATATAATTATTTATTCAAGAGGAAGTCTTTGGAAATGTTAAATATCTAGAAAAGTAACATTATGAGAAAAAAATTATTGATTTTTAAAAGAACATTAACAAACATTTATTCCAGATATGAAAAAATTATAATTATTTTTAATTTTGTTATTAAAAAACCTTGATAATCAATTATGGAATCTTAGGGAATAATTATCATTTTCACTCATACATATCAATCATGAAAGAACCATTATAATTGGATAACCAATTTGATCACATAAATTATCTCTTATTGGAAGATTAAATTGTTAAAAAATTCATTTGGGGGTATATCTAATTCCAAAACAACCACATTTTAAAATTTAATGAACTATAACATGATTAAAATAAATGTGATATTTTATATCACTATAAAACTTATAAAAAAATACATTTAAAATTATTAGGAAAAGTATTTTCAATTAACCAATAAAATTTATATAAATAATAGAAAAATGGTTAATATATTCACTATTGAAAGGAAAGTAAATCTAATGCATTGATTATAAATAAATACAAATTTAATATTTTCAAAAAAGGTGTTTAAAATTATTATATTTGGATCAAAGTGAATGGATTCAAAAATAAAAAAATAAGTTTGTATCAACATACCCCTTAATGTAAACATAAAACTTGATATATTAATCTATCATGGAAGATATGTTTTTATAAAAATTAAATCATCATATAAATATATGAAACAGAATTTAATAAATTAATGTTTAAATATATACATATTTATAGAAGATTATAATCATTGAAGAAAGCATATAACTCAATGAATTGAAGTTGATTCATGAATCCTCCAACATAGAGTCCTGAATTTCTTCGTACAACAGATACTTCCAATATGATAAAATGATATTAACTAGACATTTAATTTTTCATATTTTGTTTTTTTTATAATTTTTCATTTATTATCATGTGTTACTATTTTATTAATTTCCTAGGTGTCAATCTTTTCATGGTTTTATTTTCCATAAAATAAAAATATACTCAGTAAAATAATAATGATCAAATACCATTATTCTGTGTTTCCAAAATATATAGATATTTCAAAGTATATGATGGATATTATTATATTATTTATGTATTTAAATATCTTAAAAGAAAATTAAAATATTATAAAATCTTAATTGATAAGATTTTTAAAAACATTAACATAACATCAATTATTTCATTAAAATATAATATCATGACAAATTTTTCATATTTGAATCTTAATCAAAATATTAGTTAATTATAAATGCTATATTAAATACTGAAATTAATTTTTTAAATATACATGAGTGATATAATTGGAATATAAAACATTTTTGGTCATGTAGGTAGTTCCAAATCACTACTATAAGTTGATAATTTCTAAACGAGTTCAAAAGAAATTAAATATTTAAAATAATCTGAGTTTCATAAAATTATTTGACAACATAATAATTCTCCTTAAATATTATTTTAAATGATTAAAATATTATTTAATGTGTAATTGGATAATATGTAATGAATTAAATATAAATTGAAACTCGTACATAAACATAAAAATATATTAAAAATTGGGATATAAGATTAGGAATGAATGAATTCTCATCCGAAATATATGAAAGAGTTTATTATACAATGAAAAATAGAATAATTTTTGAAAAAATATTTGGTTTCATGAATATTTTAATTGAAAAATATTAAATTAGAAAGAAATTTTTGATATGGGAAGCAATAATTTTTACTTGGATACACCTTTTTTCGTTGACACTAATGCCTTTGAATAGGGAAATTTCAGATATAAATGGGAATTATGATCATGGAAATTAAATTTTGTAATGGAATTTGGGTAGATTATGGGGAGTAAAGGAACATAAAATGATTTTTTAGAAATTTATAATGAGTCCCATTTAAAGAATAGTTTTACGTAAATTTCACAAGGATTCAATATTTGAGAGTTAATAATGTAACTGTGATGTGAAAGGTGGGTCATAATTTGGAAAGTGAAGATATATTCAATTAACTGTCTTCCAATTATATATAGAAATAAATTTATATGATTTTTGTTGATTTATAAATCATTTTTAACAATGAATTACATTTAAATTAATTTTATAGGATATTATTGAACTTTAATATGAAAATGAACACATAATAGTAGAATTAAAATTTAATGTTTTAAATAATTTCATATCACTAATAATTTTCCCAATAAACCTTGATATACTATAATTATTCAGAACAATATCACTTTATATATATTTAAACCCCTATTTTTAACATTTATCCATCTTGCACAAGCATTGTTTAAATACATTGTAATTATTTATTCTATAATTTTCATATTATTAATATTTTAAAATACAATATAGTCGAAAAATATAATTTACAATTCATTATTCAGTTCATATAAAAATATTAAAATTATTTCTATATATACGTATAATTTTTAATGCTAGAATATTGACTTTTCATAACTATCACAATATCTAGGTAAATATTTGTATACTTAAATTTCTATAGATTTTTAAAATTTATGAATTCATATAAAAATAATTACTTCTTCATCATATTTTAATCTGAGATTGATAAAATCGTTATCCCTCAATCAATTGTTCTTGAAAGAGACCAATATTGACATTTTCAATATTTTAGAGGAATTGTGGCTTCAAAAATAATTTTTTTTCATATTTAAAATGATTTTAAAACAAAAATTTTTTAATTTGAAAATATTTATAAGTTATTTGAGAATAATTTCATACAATACAGATTACATAGGTTTCTAAAAAATTTTATATATTTTTAGACAAAAATATAACTATATTTTGAAAAATTCTACAATAATTGAATCTCGTATCCTAAAATTAATTTAAATTCAAATGTTTTACTCAATATATTTACATGACTAACTTTCTACAAATGTACCCATAATTTGAAAAAATGAAGGATGTGAGTTAATAAGCTCTTGAGTATTTCCTCATGTAGTAATTTTCATGGTGACTATCATTGAGGGTTTAATAATATCTCATATAGGAGGCATTTCCCAATATATAATATTACATTAGTAGACTATAAAAATCAACTATAAAAACTCTAGAAAATAATATAAATACCAACACCAAAAATCATATAATTCATGAATAGTTTCAGTAAATTCATAAACAATTATCCATATAAAATCTCAAAGACAACCCTATTGCAACAACTAAACAATAGCTCTAAAAATGTTTCTTGTAAGGTTTATCATAGTTCCTGACGTCCTATTGGAGTCATAAAATAGTTTATATATTCTTATTGTGAGAATACATGTATACTCAATAGGATCTCACCAAAATTATATCCTTATCATGTGAAAAGAACATAGAGATGAACTAGTGAGAAAATAGTGGAACCCATAAAGCCTAAATTTGTCGACAAAATGATCAAATCCTTACCAAGCCATGCTCACCAAATATCACATCCATGCATAGTAATAGAATAATAAGCCTATAGACAAGATGGTTCCCATCACCACTTTCCCACTGGTGTTCCACTCTCACACCCCAATTTCATACATCATGCCACTCCAATATCTTCAGTATAATAATCCTTCTAAATGAAACATGGCCCATCACATCAAATCACACCTAAAGAAACCTCAAACTTCTCATCACATATCTCATGAAGCGACCTAAAACATCACATCACGTCTCTCCTGAGACTCATGGTTCATAACATCACTTACTAACTACTACTATAACCCAAATATTAGGGTATCATTAACATTAAGGATATCAACCACCTCATATCTTCCTATTGTGAATGACCCCTAATTTTAACCTCATCATCATATCATCAAATAAAACGACAACTCTACTACAATTGTAAAACCACCAATGCCATTGAATAAGAAAATTTTCTAAAAGAGGGAGAGGGAGAGAGGGTAGCCTATAATCTTTCCTAACAATCTGTATATTCATAAAACACCCCCAAAACATCTTTGTTTCAACACATGGTCCTCAACAAGGTAGATTGTGTATGTAAATTAAAATGAAAATGAAATATATAATAATTACACATAATCCCAATAGAAGGGTTCACAAAAACCAACCCACCCAACAAACAAAACCTACATGCCACCAACATCCCATCTCAACATTACTTTCAATGCAAAATTTATAACACCACATATGAAAGACTCTTTCAATATGTCATTATAACTTAGCCTCAAGAAAAATCCCACCATTTTATAAAAGATAAGATAATTCCCAGGTCAACCCATTAGAAACCACATTTATATATAAATCCTATTCATTTCATAATAAATAACATCTTTTAAAAACACTTCCCATTTAATGAAAAGAATTATTAATCCCTCTCAACAAATATAATTCCATTTCATATTAACAATATGGATTAATTTTTTATTAAATTATTTAATTTAAAAATTATTCATTACTTTTATTGTTCTCATTTTATAACATAAAATACTAACTATTTTTACATTAATATATCATCATTTCGTATTCAAAATAAACACAATAATCTCATTTACAATTCATCATTACTTTTCCATATAAAAGTTTTTCATAGAACAATATAGGGAAATACATCACCACAAATCAAACATCTAAATGAAAAAAAAACACATTACAACCACCTTAAATCAGCCTATATCAACAAATAACAACACAATTCATAATACACATCCACTAAAATATAGATTAATGGACTTCATAACATTATATCCTAATTATAATTGGTCATTATTACACAATTCTACATTCCCATGGGAAAATTATTCATTAACCATATATTAATGATTTTCATTTTAAGGCATAATGAAAATAACCAATCAATCATATCTTGGGTCTCATAATGCACAACAATGACTATGTAAAAAAGGTCATGATCAATAATTATACTCATAAATGAGACCAACATATCCAAACCATTAATAAATAACACAAAACAAGTATAAATATATGAGAACACCATTATCATGAAAAAAATATTAATTATCAGGATATGAAAAATAAAATTCTCTTTCTAGGATTGTGTTATGAATATATAATTAAATACAATATAATATAATGACAATAATGACTCTTTTCATGATAAATAATATTTTCTATGGAATAAAACATCATTAATATGAATAAATTTGTTAATATATACATGAAAAACCTCATCCCTATTAATTTATGTAAGGCAATTAATTTTCATAATTATGATAGTGTATATAATCATCCCAAAGGATAAAAAAATCATGATCCATCTCACATATAAAACTAGAATAAAGATGAAGGATCCTATACCTTTTATTTAATTTCCATTATAAATCATTTCATATGGATGGATATAAGAGCAAGGGATATGTTAGGTGCTCCGTAAATATAGGAGAAGCCTCAGAAAATATTTTTTCTTGAACACATCTCATTAAAGGATATGTTAGTGGCGTCCGAGTTGAGAGAAATGTAAAAATATTTAAATGAGAATAATAAATTAGTTTTTTTATTTATATATTTTAATCCACGAATAATTTAGGAATACTTTTAACATTTCATATTTGTTTCCTGAGTTAATTTTCAAAATGGATTGATAAGAAAACATAATACCAAATTGAACCAAATATTCTAAAAATTATTTATATGTCATTAATATTTTCAAACTCATTTAATTCCATGATTTTTGGATTTATAAATCACTAAAAACGATTTATAAGAGGTTACAATAATTAAAATGATATATCTTATGAAATTTATATTACACATATGTAGGAGGAATTCTCTGCATAAGCGTAACACATGTTTACCAATACACGGCAGGATGAACAAACAAATGTATAAGAAATCATGTCTAATAATTTAGTCAATTAATAGGATATCCTCACCTATGGAAATACCCATAGACAATAGAAGATCTACCCTTAAAAAGGTATTATAATTTATTTTTCACATTTACGTAAGATTTTACATTCTCTTGCATAGGCTTTTGGATATAAGACATACCCTTTTGTGAGTAGAGAAATACCATTATGTTATATTGAAAAACCAATACATGAATAGAATTATTTAATTGGTTACAATTACATAATCGAGAAATCACATGATGACCATTAAATGACTCCACACTCAAATGAATTCTCATACACAGCCTTAATGACTTTAGTGAAACACATACACAACTTGGGGATACCTTTATGCATTGCATGAGATTTTATATAACTAATACAAAAGGTTTTAGATGGACTTACAACCCATAAAAATATTTATAAAATTCCACTCCCCTTTACCCAATCCACTAATGACCAACATTACCCTTACAAAACACCAATTTCATGTATAAGGGAAAATACGTTAATGACAATATTAAACTTTCATTTAAGTTAAACTGTAAATAACATTGAAAATGTATTATTATCAATTCCAAAATTAAAAACCGAATTTAGAATTCATAATGTCCATTCCAAAAATCTAAATATTATTTTAAAATATTTTAATTACATTATGAACATCAAATTAATTTATAAAATAAACCTGAAATACATTTTCAATATGAATACATAAAAACCATTTTAAAACTATTCAAAAAATTTACAATTGTGTATAATAACATCTATATTTTATAAAACCACCTCAGAAACATCGAAATCACTAGAAATAAAAATTGAAGGCTTGAGAATAGTATAGAACTTTACATTAGATACCTATAAAATCAATATATTCCACAATAAATTTAAAGGGGGGAAGGGGAGATAATTTAACCACCCTGTGATATACCTCACAAGGATCACACTATATTTGGAACACATAATCTACAGAATATAAAATATCACAGGGGATAGAAACTAAATAATGTATGTAATAAATGTAAATTTATAAATTAAACCCCATTTTGGATGAATAGATTCATTATCATGTATTTTAGTTATAGAAATCACATTCCCATCACATGTTATTTTGGAATAATTATATAATCAGTCATTTTTTAATGAAAATTATGAATCATAGTTGTTGGTAATATTTTCATTGTGCAGTGACTATTAATATCATTATATTAACTTTTATGATTAATTCCAATTTTCATGGAAGGAATGAGTGATATTTTAAATTAGTTGGATAATACCCTAAAAATACCATTTATTAGAGCATCCAAGGGATATATTGTCCCTCATATTTTAATGTGACCAACAAAAATGTAATATTTCATAACTAAAGTAGTATATAAATCATTTATGGGTGAATATTAATCTCATTAGTGATTATTACACAAAGGATTTTCATCAAAGAAACCCAAGAAAATATATCCCTTACACTCCTCTATATTTTTTAATAATGTTGGTGTAATTAGGGGTTATTTATCTAGTCCCAAAAATTCATGAATTTTTAGATATCTAATTTTTATAAAATGTTATATTTAACAATTATTATGATTTAATTAAAAATGATTAGATAATGGGTTTCATAAATGCTAGATTTTCATACGGTGAAACACGAATTGTATTTTTGGGAAATATAATGATTCAATCAAGACCCACTATTTGATGAATTTTATTTTATAAAATATAATTATTATTAAATAATATAAATAAAATATAATTCATAATATAATTTAAAAATTTATTTTTTTAATGGATTACAAGACTATTGTTGTAAAAAAACATGTATTTATTAATAAATGGGTATTTTGACATAAAATATTATATTACCATTTTAACAAGTTATTTGAATAAAAAAATATTATTTCTAAATAAACAATTCAAAATATTCATGTACTGAATTTTACAAAATTTTCTACGATTGTGTATTTTTTGTGTAAACCATAGATATTGTATGTATGATGACATAATAAATAACCAAAAGTGATGTAATAAATACTATAAACTATATATATGGGAAACATTATCGTCCATATTAAAAATATTTTTTTGGTGTTATTTTATTTTTCTTCAAAAACCCTTAATGAATCTTCCAATACATATATTTTAATATTATTTTTTAAAATTAATTATTTATAAGCAAGGCTTACTTACACTTCACCAATGGTATTATTTTATGAGTTTAGTTCTAAAACATTAATAAAATTAAATCGACTTCGATTTAGATGTATCAATGTAAAAAAATGGATGGTTTGTGGTATCGATTAATATAATGCATTGAATCCAAAACCTATGTTTAAAAATTAATAATTAATTTCCCCCTATTTCTCTATATTAGCACATTCAACCTCCCATTCATCCTTACTCAAAACACATGGTGAAATAAATTAATCTACTAATTCATATCTATATCTCTTAAAATATTCCTCTGATCTTGTATGAATCATTTCCTAGGTTTTTAGATATAACCCCTAAATGATAGAGATAATCTCTTTCTCACATTTATTTTAGAACATTCTTTGTGTATTTCCTCTTTATTTCCAAATTTTCATAGTCGGACATGTTTTCACACATCTCTCTTTATTTCCATATTATTTACAACAGATGAGATACCCATTTAACTCTAATTTAACCATTCCATGAATATTTATGTACCTATATTATCCAATTGAAATTATCTTACTATTTTCCATCCAAATATTTGTTTTCGGAATAATAACCCCTATTTCTATTAGAATATATTAAACTAGTAGTTCAATATATTTTTTATTATATATTTACAAGTATTTAACCCACAATATTTTATTATGGGGTTAAAATTGTTTAAATTAATCATTATTTTGTATGATATATGTTGAACAATTTTTCATTTACATGATATAAATGTGATGAATGTTATTGAAATTATATATCCCTTCAAAGAATTTGGTAATGATTTTTCTCATGATATTCCATTTATGGTGAACATCAAGTTATCCTAATAACAATATGTGATTATGTCTTGGTGGTTTTGATGTCTTTAATATTATCATTGTATTAGTTTTATCATACCATATTTTACGTTGTTTCCACATTCCCATGTTTTCTTCTTGTTATCATTATAAGTCATTATTTATTGTTCAGGATTATGATTTACTCCCATTTTATGTATGTTTATATTTTTATTTACCCACAAATATTATGTTTTTCATGTAATAAATTAATTATTTTCTTACTAGGATTTATAACTCACCCTTTCATATGAACACACCAAGGTTGTCTGATGCAGTTTTAGAACATGTACAGACTAAAAAAGAATTGCTCACATTTTTTAATAAGGATGATGTATTCATGTTTCATGTTATTATATCAGTTATCTAATTTACCAAACAAAATAGGACACGCAATATTCCAGTTTTTCAGTATGTTTACCTTTATGTAATTAATCATAAATTCACATGTATTAAAGAAATGGGTTGTCATAGTTGGTATCAGAGAAGTTTCTTGTTATTTTTGGGTATTATGATTAGAATACTCTAGTGAAATATTTATATATAATTATAAGAATGGAAAAACATACTCAAAATATGGTTAAATATTGTCAATTTGGTTTCTATAAAATGCATCCCTATCAATATTTTAAAAGTCTATGTAGCTCGGGAAATATTGTACCCAGTGAAAATAACCCTTTAAATGGCACATTAAGATGGAATAAATAACAACCCGGTACATGAAATCATTCATTAATACACACATAAATTTACAATACAATATGAAATTCATTTTAAAATTTACAATATATTTATGAACCATTATTAAGGGAATAATAAATCCCAAAAAATTGTATTTTGAAATAGATCATTGGAAACATTGATTGAATCCTTGTAATTAATATGATAAATAATATATTTCATTTATTATTTATCAATGTCATGTTGAATGATTCCTATTTATACTTTAATAGTTCCAAAATTATCATCAATAATATACCCTATGTTTTAAGTAATAGATAGAAATAAGAGAAATTATGTCAACTACCAATATCTGGGAAAATGGGATGAAAACCCAAAGGTGATTCCCATCCTAATGAGCGTAGGGTTTGGTAAAATCAATACACTAGTTTCTCAACAATCTTCTGTTTTGAAGTTAAATTTTTTTCCAAAGGTATTATTGAATCATCGAAAGAATGGGAAATTATCAATTGAAAAATTCAGACAATTAAGTACTCTAACATTATGTGGATATTCAAATTCCTTCACCATTAAACAATCCATCAGCTCTACTGATATGATATTATACATCCTTAAACCCTTTGATAAAGGTAAGGTTGTGATATATTTTTATAACATGGAAAGATAAGTTTATCAATGGTGGAATTTTGTCAAAAATATGAATCATAAGGAGGAAATCATAGTCATGTAGTATAATAAATTATAGAATATATTTTTTGAATCATTTTTCCATGCACACTCTGACTAAAAATATATAGAACATACTTTGAGTCAAGAAAAATTATGATCAATACATAGTGGAATAGAAAAACTACACAATATATAAATAACAAACCATTGGGGTGGTAATTACCTATGAATTTAAGGATTACCACTTCATTTGTGGGATAAATATGATTCTATGAAAATACTTATCCAATTGGTACTTCTTCACCTACAATGTGCCCACAAATTCGAAATAGAGACCATCAAATCTCAATGGTCCCATGGGTGTGTAGCCAAGAAGTGGATAATGAATTTTAATTCTAGTGATGTGATGTAGAAATATCATGCCGGAATTATTTTCCAACAGTCAAATTTTTTAATTTTATGGAAGAAATATCCTATATATTTATTGATGGGGACATGGAAATGATTTTGTTGTGAGAAGGAAGGGAAACTAAAATGTGATTACCAACATGAGAAACCCACAAATGTCATAGAAGAATGGAATGTTCTATTAAATATATAGCATACTATACAATTTTTTTAACATTAAAAAAGAATGAAATTTTGAAAATCATTTCACTAATAAAAATGTTAGCATTAAAAACTAAAAAAACCAAACTCTATGTCCAAGAGATAATGGGAGAGATTATGTCATCACAATTACTCAAGTGAATCACAATAATTAATTACTGATAAGTATTATTGATATTAACTAAATAATATCAAACATACTTATATATTAAAATTATATTAATTCTTAAATTTAATAAAATTTTATTATAACTGCTCTTACACAACCTCAAAACATTGAATTTGAGAAATCAGTGATGATGAATAATAAGTCAAATATTTTATTCAAAAAATTAAACCCATCACCTTTCAATATTATCAAGAATAACATCCCAGAAATCCTTATGACCCTACCATTATTGTAATTTAGTGAAATTACTAGTATGTATTGGATATCATTATATAAGTATACCATAAATTTTCAACAAAATAATATCATCCTATGTTTCATAAATCAACGTATAATTCTATAAAAGTGTATTGAGGATGATTAATCTCCTTTAGAATAATTGTATATTTAATGGATAATTTTCTCCCATGATAAATAATATCATTATCTAATAATTTAGATTAAGTAAAGTAACAAACATGAGGGCATTCCCATTATGAGGGAATTCACTCAGTTGTTTCCTATAGAATTGGAGAGTCTCTATACAAGATGTGATGTTGAGTTATTAATAAGTATTAAACTATGATATTTTCAAATTCCCAATACTTAATATAGAATGAACATGTTTGAAAATTAGGAGTTGATGAAAACAATTAGAGGTGGATCTGGATAAAGGGTTTATATTCCCATGTGCATCACTATGGGGTGGAATCAATCGTTTATTCAAGAATAAATATTGGCCATTGTAATTAGTGTTTTTCCATCATTACCCCAACATTATCATAATAAAGAACATGAATCCCCTACAATGTATCAGTGACTTATTTTATAGGCTTCATGGATCATAAAACATCTCTATGGTGGAATTTTGAACAGTATATTATAATGATATAGAAAAGAAGGGTATCTACATGGCTTCTTTTCATATGATGTATGTGAATAAAAAGTTCATAGTGATTTCAGTTTGACTCACTGATTCTGTAACAATATTCACAAACATGATTAATAGTGCCTTGTGGTTATTTTTTGACAACTTTTTGGTAGTATTTAGTGATGATATTGTTATCTACACAAAAATTATTGAGGATTATTACGATAATTTGAATTCTGTATTGATGAATTTGATATTTTTTTTATTTTCGACATATAGTAAATACATGTTCATAATGGATAATATAAATTTATTTGGACATTTAATTACCATAAAATTGATATTTATGGATCCTTCAAATACAAAGGCTATCAAAGGATGTAAAAGGATATAATCTATGTGGGAAATTTGTACTTCCATTGATTTTCTGGGTTCTAAAACTGATTTTAGAGAAATATATCTTGATGTTCAAGCCCAATAATCATGATTACTCAGAAATGAGTCATGTAATTTTGGACTTATCAATACTAATTGATATTTCAATAAAATTAATTTTAGGCTAATTACTACAACTATACTCACATTAGCCGCCAGTGGTGAATTATTTATGATCTATAATGATGCATTATAAAAGAGGTTGGGATGTGTACCCTTGTATAATGCCAATTTTTTAACCTATTCCTCTCACAAATTGATGATGATTGAGTAGAAAAACACAGTTAATTATCTAAAATTGGATGCATTTATCTTCATACTAATTAATTGGAAAACTTATCTCTCTGGTGAAAAATGTGGCACATATAAGGATTAAAACCCAGAAGTATATATTCCAAAAAAATAAGTTTAATATAGGACAGAAGAGGATGTTATATTTGACCCAGGGTTGTGATTGTTCAAACCATTACCCTAGTAGGAATGTAAACAATGTAGTATATGATCATATTAGAAAGGAAACCTTAACCATATCCATGATGACGATTTAATGGGATTAAATCATCTTGGACATGTAATGGATGGGTATCAGAATAACAAATGAATATTCATCCAACCCTAATCTAATAACTGCTTAACCATATATTAATCAGAAGATCAAGGAATTTGAGAAATATTATGATGTGTTGAAAAAATGTTAGATTCTATTATAGAGTTAAAAATTTCTAAATATGGATTTATATGGTTTATAACAAGGTTATGTGTCCCAAAAAAATAAAACATTATTGGAACATCTATATGATGTGGATATATCATATAATAATAGATTCTATTCTAGTTTTAACAAGGATCCTTAAGAGGAAATATATGGGATGAGGTTACATACATTCACATGATAGGATGTATGTATAGTGTGGTAGTCTATGGTACATAATATTATCAAAGATATGACAGATAAGGTTCAATAAATTCAATTTCATATAATGTATGTGAAAGATAAATATAGAAGTTATGCCAGAAACCATTGAAAAAACTGGAGTTTGAGGATGGAGATAAAGTGATCCATCATTGACCATCTTGTAATAAAGTCAAGATGATTGGTAAGAATGGAATGCTTTGTCATAGATACTATATCCACATAAATATCAATGATAACTTTTGTGTTTTCTCATAGAGACATTCACTCCAACCTCACGTAACTCAGGTAACTGATGTGTTTCATTAGTCACTCTTAAAGAAGTACAAACTAAACCCCTCACATCTATAAAATCCAGTAGTATTAACATTGGAGAATGAAATTTCATACAAGGATAATATAGTGAAAATATTGGATTTCAGATACAATTCTCTATGAAACAAGACAACTCACCTTATCAAGGTGATGTGGAGGAATGAAATGTTCTTGGATCAAACAAGGAAACCGGGAGAGGTAACGAAATTGATGCTCCCTAATATATTTTATTGTAGGAAATGAAAATATATATAAAAATATTTATAATGGGGGTATAGTGTAACGACCCAATCTTGTATAAATGATAATTGAGTTTTGAATGAATAAATTCCTTCTCAAGTAATTTAGTTATAGAATACCCATGAACTTATTTAGATATTTTGAGATTGTCAAATAATATGACAGGTTTTAAAGACCATAAATAATGAATCCAATTGATAATATTAAAAATGTATAATAATAGTTAAGATTAACATGTTAAGGGCTATGCAAAAGAATTTTTAACCAATAACGAAGCAATGATTACCTCAAAAAGTATTATTGTACTATATATGTATAATATATCAGATATTACATGGGTGGAAACATTGTTATTCATAGTGGAAAAATCAATAGGGGGAATTGATATTGGAATAAGAATTAATTTTTAAATCAATTTAACCACCAAAAATACACATATGATAGAACCGTCTGGCTAATAATAATGTAGAAATATATAAATTGATTTTTCAAATTTTTTCTAAAAATATAGATCAAGGATCATTTAATATAAATTTTAGTTTAATTCATCTTTTGAAAATAATTTACATAACCAAACACTATATATTGATAATTCAAATTATGATTAGGTATCATAGTGAAATTTTCATAATTGAAATAATATTAAAGAAGGTTTCATTTAAAACAAATAGGTTAAATAAAAAAAATAGTGGAATTGTAAATAAGGGGTTCTATCATAAGTGAATATATAATCACACAAACATAGAAATAAATAACTTCAATTCAGTTTATTATAAAAAAATTGCCAAAAACTTGATTGGATTTTACATAAAATTGTACATGGCACTATTTAGGCACATGTTTTTCTATAGTTATACATGGGATAGAAATAATAACATATCAAGCATGGCCTCTTACAAATTTTCTCATGCGGATAAAAGTAAAATATTTGAGAGAGAGTATCAAGTCAACTCTAATTTTACATTGGAGACTCTGTTTTACTAATAAATAGAAAAATAGAAAAAATACAGCTCAAAGGTAAACATATAACAAAAATGGAATGATATATAAGAAATAAATGTGTTATATCTTGATATTAAAGGATTAAATTATATATTCTCCATGATGATGTCTTTATAAGGTTATTGGACATGTTTCGTAGTATTTTTAGGAAAATAGATCATCTTATAGTCTTCTTTATAGCATATGTTAATTTGTATGTGATTCTATATTATTCTACTTATGACAATATGTGTGATGCCTCATGTTTTTTTATTTACATGATCACATTGAGTTCATAAATAGCTCATTATCTGAAAGTAGTTTTCGGATAATAGGCAATGTTATACTAAATACAGTAACACAATATCTAATACATTTAAAATATTTCATTTGAGGATTGAAAGGATCCCTGAAAAATGAAATATCTAGTTAGTAATGTTGCTAGTTAAAATTTCACAATGATTATTGGTATTTATGTGTTTTTTATAAGAAAGACACTTAATTGATTTATTCATATATATGATTTCTACATAAGTTAACTTATAGACATAGGAAACTTTTTTGATGTAGCTGAATGATCATATAGTTCCTTTACACATCAGAAATTTTCACAAGGTATGGAATGACAACTTGACATGTCTGGTTCAACACTTCACAATTTCATTTAATTATTCTTATTGTTAGGTTCACGAAATTATATAGTAATTAGATTCATTATTGGGACACTATACTAATAGAAACAATTAGTATATTACATAATGAAAAATTAGACATACCAAGGAATGGTATCATCATTTCCTCATATAACATTTATATTCATTCGAAATCACCATATTGAGTTATATAGATAGGTTCATGGTAGGTACAAATTCATCTCAATGATGGTTTATTATACATGTGTTAAGGTGATTCTCAAAATATTGTAAACTCAATCTTCATTACGTTGTTAGTTCATGAATTAAAAAACTGTTTCTCATCTAACACATGGTTAATAGTTTTTTCATTTGGTAATGTGATGTATAATGGGATGTATGATGACATGGTCACCTGACCTTCACATGGTAAGGTATCATGGTAATCCACATAATTAGAAACATTAGAATATTTTACGAAGAAAAACATATACTAACATAAATATGAGATTCATTAAAAAAAATTAAAAATGATTTTTGATCAATAAAATATAAAGGTCCTCCTCTAAGGCGATAGTTTCTCTATAATTTATGATCACAAATCATGTCATTTAAATTTAAATGAATTTCAAAAAACAAACTTTTATTGGAAGATGATATAAACTACTATTTTGAAAGTTCAAAAAATCATGAAATTCTTTCAATTAATTAAATTAAATATAACATATCACAACTAATGGATTTAATCGCCCATTATTGGATTATCAAAAAATCAAAAAAATAAATATTTGGAAAAATATTTTTCCCTAAATTATAATACTAGATTATATATAATTTATATATATAAATTCATTAATATTTATTAGAAAAACATTAAATATATATATATATATTACATATCCTAATTTATATATGAATGGGGAACATATTAAATATCCATAGGAAGAATATGGTTCATAACATTGGATGTATATACAGGAGAATAAGTAGTTTTATATGTAAAAGTGGGAGTAGTGTCTCTAATAAGTATACATTTGTAAACATGTCTAAGCTACTGAAAAGCTTGTTCATGAGGTAAATAGAATGTATTGATCATGGAGAAAGTAGTAGGTACTAAAATAAAATGACTTGAAGAGTTGGAACATTTTTTTGAGAACAATATAAATAAGGAACCATAAATCAGTTCAATTCAATAGTGGCCCAAGAGCCATGTTATGAAGATAAAGGAAAATCATCTATATTTTCCATTAATGCTTCTAAAATAAGATTCATTGCTCTAATATTTGAAACTTGTGACATAAAATCAGTATTAAATTCTATAATATTCATGTAAAACAAAATATATATACATATAACTTTAATATTTTATTTTGTGGATATCCTACTCATATAATAATCAAAATCACTCATGAAGGATTATTGGTCCTGACAATAATTCATGCCATATTATCGAACTACTACTAGGTTATTGGTATGATGGTCATGAATTAAATCATACACCTCCACATTATTCTTTCTAATTTCATCATGAAATATTTTTAATTCTTTTATAATGAGTTTTTGGATCATTTCCTAATAAATAAATGGTTGTATTGGTAAAGGAGGAGGCATAGGTGCTAGATAAAACAAAGAATTCATAAACAGAAAGTTGAAAAATATCATACAGTTTGATATAACAACCTAAAAATAAAGAACATGATCCCACGATTCTATAATATCATTATCCATTATCTCTATTCTAAAATTAAATCTTTGATTAAGATGATTGATTTCCATGTAAATATATTTATAAATATCATCTTTTCGATATTTTTTTTAATCTGTAAAATTATATAACTAATTCTAGAAAATATTCATCATTTCTTATATTAACTTAACCATGTCATCCTTAATGGCATATTATGTGGATTGAATGGATGATTATAATGATGAGGGGGGTGAATCACTATTTGGATTCCATTCATCGACCTTAGTTTCATATTCCCCATATTTATTTCTTATATCATGATCCACAATTCAATCAAAGGACTCAACTTTTTCTTAATAATAATCAAAATTTGTTTCCACATGAACTACAAGATGGGAATTTTCACCTTTTATGGTGGGAGTGGGATAATGAATTTATTGAAGGGTCTGATCAACATAAGTTCATATAGGAGACAACTCAATTAATTCTTCACAATCAATTCCTGAAATCTATGATCCTTCAAGAGTTATTTGAACATAGAATGATAGGTCCACCATGTCTATGTTGGATTTCTAAATGATCATAATTAAAATTGGATAATATTTCCCCAAAATTTTATATCTAGGGGACTTATCCCCTCCTTATCATTTAATCTAGTAATAAATTATGTCGGAGTGTGTCCAATACATAGAGATCCTTCTTAAATTTCACCAAATTCCTCATATCTAACATACCAATCCATGTTTGGACCATCCTTATGTGTTAATATAGCTCCTTCATCTTGTTCCACTGCATATATCTCTTCTACTTCCACATTATCCCAGTCTAAATCTTCATAATTATAATTTAGAAGGATAAAAAATGACATATGAATACTCCCCAACATCATCAGGTTCATGGAAAAGATCCACTATATACCCAATTATATAAGGACACATTACATTGTTAAACAATTAATTAATTTTTTGGGCACAATAAACATTCATGTTTCAATAGATTATATTCAACAACTATTTTCAAACAAATATTTTAAGGAAGAAAAAATACCTCTCAGGAAATTATTTTTCCCTCCATATGTGGAAATGATTCTTTGTACTTGATCATGGTAGAAATAATATTATTATAGGGTAAAGAACTGATCCATGATGTTGGATTACATAGCTCAACCATATTTATCATGGAATATCTACACAGGATATTCTTAATTTCATTCTTTATAAAATAATTAGAAAAAATCCTAATTCATCAGGATAATGAAATCCCATTTTATTTAAAATATTAGGTACTGAATAAAAATTACTAGCTGCTTACATTCTCTAATATTCTTGATAGCAATAGGTCTCTCAGGGGAACCATTACTTGTTAGTTTATCAAAGGATTTATAAAACATTAAATGGGAATGATTAACAAGATTTGAGAGTTTATAATCATGATATTAAACTCTTTGAGGCACAATCAAGAATATTTTCCATCGTTTCATGGAAAACATTGTATGTGCACCAACGATCATAGCTCTAAGGAAATATTTTTTCTCACATGGGAAAAACATTTATGCACATAAAAATAAGTAAATTATTTTTGATAAAAGGCTTATTATTCAATATAAACCAATTATTACATCTCAGATTTTGAATTTCATTCCAAAAAACATTCTACACAATTAAAACCACTTAATATGAACTTAATATTCTACTGAAACTGTATAATTGATTATGTGCATATTAATCTTCTCTACATATGAAGTAGAACATTGTTCTAATATATTTTATTTCATGGAAGGGTTCACATTGATTTGAATAAAATTCAATGATTTATTTTAATTTCATAATTTTACATTCAGTTTGAGATCCTTCGAGTTTCCGCAATGGAAGGTAAAATACAGTGGTTTATGTTAGAGTGAGAGAGATGTTTGAGATGAGATAAATTGATCCACTTGAAATATAATAAAAGGATATAGGTTTCATATGCAATAATATAGGTTATGATTTTTATTATAATTTTGATTTGAATTATATTATATATAATTTAGAGATTAAAATAATAATAATCATAATAAAAATTACTCTAAAAAAATTTCATAAAAAGTTTTAGATAAATAGACATATTAAGTCTAGTCACTATTTATCTGTAATAACATAACAATGGTAATAATGTAAATCTGACCCCATGGTAGGTATACATCCTATACAACCATAATGTATAATGTAATTATGTACTAACTATATGAATAGGTTTTTACAATACTATTACTAATCACATGAGTAAATTCTTATGGTTTGTGCTACAACCCAATGAATAAGTGTTCATGGTAGGTATATATTCCACATCAATAAAAACACTTGGTCTCTTTGTAGACTGTGTGAAGTATAAATAATGGTTACATACATTAATTCTCTGAGAACATAAGGGATGTAGTTTAACATAATAATAATAACATATATAAATAAAAATTACTATAAATAATTTATCCTGACTAATTAATGTTTGACCTAAATTATTACCTCATTATTCAATGGAATTCTAAAAATAACATCAGAAATATTTTTAATACTAAATAATTCAAGATTTATATAACTTTTTTGAAGTGATCTCTTAGAATGTGATGTCTGATATCAATATAAATTTATCTATTATGTGATTATAATAAATATTTATCACACATGTATTATCTCAATTTATTGGGACATGTCGGAATTCATATAAATAGTCTAGTAATATATGTTTTATCCGCAGAATCAATGAACAAAAACGTCATGTATATATTTAATAATCTTTATTAGTGGATAATAATACAAAATGATATTTATTACTACACTATGAATCTATTAAATTTTCAAAAAGTGATATGTTATAGAAGTGATTTTTTTTATCTAAGTAACATCAAAAAATATTTGTATTTGAATAGCTAACCAAATAAAATTCTTGTCCAAAAGAGTAAAAAATTACTTAGTGGGCTATAAATTTTTGTTGTTTGAAAATAAATTTAAAAAGATAGTAAATGTGAATCTTGTATTATTAGGAAAATAAACACACAAACACACACTAAAAATTATATTAGGCATACTGATAGTTCTGTTTAAAAAAATTTCAATCATAATTCTAAAAAATATTTTAAATATATTATAATAAAATATGTAGTAAAATATATTTCATTAGTTAAAATTTTTATAATAAAAAATGATATCATATCATCAGACCTTTCTATAGAAATTTTTTTTAACCATATAAATATTTGGATAATTTAAAAAAATAATGTGGAAATTGATGGACTTTAAATCATGAAGGTTGATCAATAAAAACTATCACACATAATATAACTATTTTAGAACGAATGATAAACATCTATTTTATATTGTTTGAAACTACCATGTACTATATAAGAATGAAGCATTCTAATGGAATCATATCTTACTATTTTGGAAAAGGATTCAATAAATTAAATTCCTTCTTCATGAATATGTCCTTCTGAATCCAATCAATATTTATTTATAACTATAACACCAGACTCATCGACCATGATTCTAAACTCCCATTTTGTCTCAAAAAAATTTTAGTCTATTTTCCGTCTAACAAATTCTTGGAATTCATTTCTTTCAATATATTTTTACTATTCTTTCATTACCATTACATAGAAATCACAATTAATTTTATTAATGAGGACATAAAGTTTGATCTATTACAATTAATCTTCATGTTCAAAATAAGTTTTTAGAGAAGATAAATTATTAGTTCTTTTATCTATGTCAACTAAATTTAAATCTAACAAATTCTATCTATGAGTTTAAAAAACTATAATAATATATGTTTTAGCAAATTCATTCACATATAGATTTTTTGAAGTGTGTTTTTTATAAGAACTAATATAATTATTTGTAGCAGCATTAGAATAAATATCATATGGTTTAGGAATTATTTCAAGACTAGAAAGAACATCCAAATGATTTTCTAAAGTGTTCTTAGGATCATGCTATTTGATTTCATCAAATTTAACATACAAATATTACTCTAAAAGAAATTTAATGTATTAATTATAATGACTAATTGTATAAATGTAGAATATAAAAAGAATATTCATTAATCACCATAGCATGATTATTTGTACTCATTAAATTGTGTATTGTGTATGAGGACTTTACAACCAAAAACACTAATGTAATTAACCTTTTTACACAATTCCATAACTCAAATGGGGTGTTATTTAATATTTGCCAAATTAATACTCTCTTAATTATATCAAGATTATTGGGTACATATTATACCTAAAATGAATTATTACGTCATACCCAATGAGCATGGTCTAATATAATTGAAGGGTTATATTTCATATCTCTACAACACAAACATGTTATGGGGTCCTAAGAGTACAAAAGATATAATTATACACATTGTGTAAGAATAATAATTAAAACTCATAATTTTCTTACTCACTGCCATGATCACTTCATAAAGAATTAATTCTATTTCAACTATGATGTTAAATAGATTTATCATATTTATAAATACTTGAAAGAGATTAAATTTTTTGAACAGAGAATAATCCACTTGTATTACATGAATAATATCTGAAAATTACATAAACAAAATTTTTTGCAACTAAATTATAAATTCTATGAAGTACAAAAAAATACATGTGATCCATATCTATATGTTGACATGTTGATACTTCAATATTTAATTGAAATATATTTTATGATGCGATCCCTTTTGATTGGGATTAAAGATTTTGTCTATTAGGAATTTTATTTTTGGTAGATCCTTCTATTAAACAGACCATGATGGATTTATAAGTGAGTTTATATTTCAATGGCATTGTATCCTTTTCCAATAACAAAATATTTTGAGAAAGAATCAAAAAAATATTTCTAGAAAACAAAATATATAAATATATATTAAAATAATTAGAATTTCTGATTGAAATAAAAACTAAACCATGTTTGAAATCAAATAAAATTACATGAAATGTTTTCAATAATAATGAGAAAACCATCATAAAAATGTTGTGAAATTATTTTAGATTATACTTCAATCTATCTAAAAAATCACAAGAAATTAAATTTGTACTAGAGTATCAAATTTAACTATGTCTAATTATTTTCCTTTTGGAATTTTCACAAAAAGATGCATTCTCACCATCGACATTTCTATGGTTGTTGAATATTGAGACATTTCTAGTCATTTTTTTGTTACAACCATTATTTGGGTACCATATTTTTTTAACAGAAATCATCAAGATAGTTTTTTACAAAATATATTAAAAAACAAATTATTTTGATGCACATATTGTATTGGACCAAGAGATGTTCATAATAAGTGTTTTCGAAATCCAAATTTTATAAACTTTTTTCCTATATGATGATGCTAGGCTCTCAGATTTAATGATCATAGTAGGTCCAAATTAATGATCATTATAGTAAAACATGAAGATCTAAATATTGAATTAAATTTAACTAAATTGATTTTAGATTATCTTGGATGATATCCCAATGTTGTGGTATATTTATAAGTTTTATATTCTACAAGAATGTGGATAGGGGTTTTTCTTCCATAAGTGAACCTCTAATGATATTTCTTCAATTCATTATTAGACAATTTCATCTCCTTAATTTTCTTATTACATTTAAATTTTGGTAATTTTCAATTATAATAGTTATTTTAATGTGAGAAATCAATGCATAATTATTTAATAAACATTTTTTATTTTATTTTAATTCATTGAATATATATTTCAACCTAATATACTTTTAATATAATTCATCACTAGAGTTATTTTTTGAATATTGTATTGTGTCGAAATGATTTGAAATTTGAGTAAGAGACTTTGGAAAACCATTTAATACATCTAAGTTGTTATTCATAATACACATATTACCAAAGTCACCTATTTATTATATGATTGATTTTGATTTACCTGAACTATCCTCTTAGGTACTCCATGTGGACTTTATGTCCTTTTTTCTTTTCTATCATATTAATAAATTTCTATTTATGCATCCAAACGTTATAGTCTTATTTGATGTTTCCTTTTCTATTACATAATGGAATATTACATAATTTTTTGGATCATCATTTTTCTAACATTTTATCCAATCTCATTTTTTAATACATTCCATTGTAATTGGGTTTCATGAAGAAAATCTCAACTTATATATTATTATAAAACATGTAACTAGACATTTTATTAACACATCACTATCAGGAGTTCATTTTTTATTACTTGAACTCAAAAAATTGATCTTTCCATTTTTTATAGTCATAAGTCTTAAAAGATATTGTATTTTTTTCATTTACTTCCACTTCTTTTATTTTATCTATAAGGCCCTAGCCTTAAAACTTACCTAATATTGAGTTATTACAAAATTACACATTGAGGATATTTTCAGGTTTAGAGTTTTAGAGAATTAGATTATAACACTTGCATTACATTCCACATTTAAACAAAGTGGTTACACAAAGATAGTATTAATTTTTTCCCATTAACAGATCATATTTAAAATAAAACATGGATTTTTTATTGACACTTCTTTGACACTATAATCATATCATGTACCTTTCCCTTGACATGTGAAAAACATTTCAAAAAAAACTTAGGATGAGCATAAAAAGCTCAGTGTGGGTTATAAAAAAAATGGAAAGGAAACATGAGTTCATATATACATAAGAATGAAATCATACTTTACCCATAAAACATAATCACTTTAACATACCTCATCAAATCATGAATATATCATCGAAATCATAATACATAAAGGTATATTGAGGCATTCATAACATTATTACACAGGGAGTAACCCTCTTGGTTATGTTTCGAATACCCATCACAGTATATTCCCTAAATCTCTTTGGAGAAACCTTAACATTTCACTCATTCACGTTAACCAATACATTGGAGAGCTATATCGGGCTCACCTTCCCTTATTTTATCACGGAACCACCCATATTCATAATAATGCCCAATAACCTCAACATAATCGTATCATATAAAACATGCATAAAGGAAACATAACATTTCCACCATTCAATCAAAAGATATCAATACAACACATTGATATAAAAACATTATGAAAACCATTTCCAATACCAAAATAAAAGAAAATTAAAACATGGTATTTATTTTTCTTTTAATAAAGGGTACGGCTTGTAGAGGAAGCCGAAACTCAAATAATGGTCACGGCGGCGGAGAAATCGTTGTCACTGCGTACGTACGACAAAAACATTCCCTTTTGTCATTTAGTAAAAAGATTAATATAAAAATATTCCTTTTGGATAAACGTAAAAGTCAAAGGGGTTTATACACCGTATAAAATAAGGTTGTGTATAAAACAAAATATGCCTCAATGAAAGGAGATTGAGACGAAGTCTCGTACCTCGGGTCCGACTTGACTAGGTCGTTCATTAATCTCCTAAATAATAAACTTGAGTTAATTTATAATTATATACGAACCTTTTTCAAGTTCATTATTCCTTTTATATCACTTATTTCCATGTCATGAACACTATGTAATTATTTAAGTTAATAATGGTCGTTTTAACGATCATTGGTACTTGAGTAAAACATAAACTCACTATAATTACAAGTTGTTCATGTATCCATTATATATAGAATGGTATTCATGATGTAGATAACATATATATATCATATATATCCAGTAAATTCCTGCATTTATAATATTATATAACATTTAGAGGTAAGAAATGAAATGCACCGTTCATGGAGACGGTAAGTCGTACGTACGCATGAATGCTGCTTCCATTTCTATTTCGTATTTTTTGAAATGGAATCATAATGATATAAAGGTATATTATAATTCTAGTGTAATATCATATATAATATCATATATAATATCATAACTCCATCCTTTATACGTCCCACATATGGTATTAATGAATCAAATCACTTTGAGGGGGAGGTAGTCTGCACTTCCTTAAATGAAGATATTGCGTTTACCCATAATAGAAAACATAAAGGTATGACCAAAATGAAAAATAAATAAGCATAAGGAAAACATAAAAATATTATATATCATATATAAATATAGTGTCATCTTAAATGTCACCTTTGAATGTGTTAAAAGAATGATGAACAATCATCATTTCAGGAGGCAGAAATTCGCCATCCACCGAAACAGTATGTTCTTTAACCATTAGTTTTAGGTGTGTGTAAGTGTAGCTCTAATACTTCTTATAACAACATACTAGTATATTTAATATACTGTATTTGTTACAAAATAAATTAATTAAAATATTTTAGGGGGTTGGAGAATCAAAATAAAACAAAAGGACTCAAGTGAAGACTTTACCTTAAAATCGGGTAACTCCCTTTGTTTTGAGCTCAAAGGCTTCCTTGGGAATACTTCTGCCCAAAGTGAGGCATCAAGAAGTAATAGAGGGATTTGGAGAGACAAAATGGGTAGGTTTGGCCGAGCCAAAGGCTTTGTAAGTTTGGGTAAGGAGGTAGAGGTGGGGGCCTTTTATAAGAGGAGAGGAGGGGCACTCTTCGAAAGTAAAGAAATGTTACTTTATTTTAAAATGATTTTCGGATTTAAAAGGTCCCACAGTGATATAATTCGAGGGTAAGGTGATAAGGGTTTGAAATATACCCATCCAATAGGTTTTGGACATGTGTAGGTCATAGATTTTACATTATCATTTCATTTTATTTAAATTATTTATTAATGAGGTAATCGTTGTATCATCATGATGTCATAAATAATTTAATTTATTTAAAATCTAAAAATTATAAAAAAATACTATAATGTAGGAAATCGTTTTATATTTCCAATGACTATTTATAATCAAACATCTGACTTGTATAACCCCATGTATAAATTGGTTTAGTAAAATAACTCATGTTTGTGTCATTTTTACTTTAACATCAAATAAAAAGTTATTAATGTAATTTTCCTACCAATGTGGCTCCATGGGGTCCCCAAGTTGACCCATGGATTGTCTTGGTCGGCCATGACACATCCAATAAGGGTAGGACATGTTTCAAGCTCATATCATATAATTAAAACATTATTTTTACCTTAAACTACACTAATTACCTCTAATCGCGATTAAGAACAGAAAAGTTACTATTCAAAAAAAAATTATTTTAATCCCATTAAACCACATTTTACTTCTTAATGACAACCATGTATGTCATATTTTTGAAAATCAAATCTCAGAAGTGGAAAAGGTTCATTTAAACGAAAAATCAGTTTTTTTAAATACCACTTAGTGGATTCAATATTCATCGAAAATTGAAGTTTTTCAGAAAAATACCAAAACATCACCCTAAGCTATATTTGATATTCTGAATTCAAAAATGATGTCTATTTTACAAAATTCAAATCATATATGTTACATTAATTAATTTAATAATTAATTCTCGTTGTCATGACAAATAGCATGTTTTTATGAAACAATAAGTATCAAAAGATTGACACTAGTTTAAGTCCAATTTGAAAGTAAAATTAATTCAAATGACCAATATTGGATTAAATGGTAAAAATATAGTCTAATTTCACTTTATAATCAATTCAAAAGATAATCTAATCATATAAATAAATTTGATTAAAAAGCAGTTTTGATGTAAAATGCAGTATTTTTCACTATTCATTAAAAAATGAACATTGTCAGAAAAATACAAAAAATTCAGAGAAAGAAAATTTTGATGTCCCAATCATAAAGAATAAGTTTATTTTGACAAACATAGCTTATAAAATTGTCAAAATATAGATTTAAAAATGGTTTTCCATCAAAAGGCAGTAGAACAATCTTTTATAAAATATTGGTGTATTCCATGCTTAAGATTGGATTTATTTTCATTTTAAGCCTCTAAAACACTATCTAATTCATTAATAGACATAGATAAAAATGCCTATTATTCATTACTTATTTGGGATGTTACATCCTTCCCCCTATAGAAAATTGCGTCCTGGCAATTTATTTACTTATCGAATAAATGGGGGTATTTATCTCTCATCGCATTTTCAGATTCCCATGTTGCCTCTTCCATCATGTGGTTTTTCCAAAACCTTTACCTGATTAATCACCTTATTCTGTAACACTAGCTCCCTGTGGTCAAGAATCTAGACCATTTTTTCATCATAATATAGGTTTTCTTCCAGCTGAACTACCTCTGGACTCAAAACATGAGATGGATCTGGAATATACTTTCTCAACAACGAAACATGAAAAACATTGTGTTCCTGAGATAAACGCAGAGGTAAAGACCCTTGGTAAACAACTTATCCAACTCTCTCCAGAATTTCATATGGTCCAACGAACCTTGGACTCAGCTTTCCTTTCTTACCAAATCGCATCACACTTTTCCATGGTGATACTTTGAGAAAAACATGATCACCTACCTCAAAAGAGAGATCCTTCCTCCTGTTGTCCGCATAACTCGTCTTCCTACTCTGAGTTGTTCTCATGTGTTTCTGAATCAGCTGAACTTTTTTCTGCCATATCATCTACCAATTCTGGTCCCATCAACTTCCTTTCACCCACTTCATCCCAAAAAGCAGGAGTTCGACACCGCTTCCCATATAACGCCTCAAATTTTTGCATCTGTATACTGAAATGAAAACTGTTATTATATGAAAACTCAACCAAAGAAAGATGTTTCTCCCAACTTCCCTAATAATCCGTCGAACAAGCTCGCAGCATATCCTCCATGTTCTGAATTTTTCATTCTGACTTCCCATCTGATTGAGGATGAAAAGCTGTAATAAAATTTAATTCAGTACCCAACGACTTCTGAAGGCCTTTCCAAAAGTTAGAAGTAATCCTAGGATCACGATCAGATACAATGGAGAGGGGAACTCCATGTATCCTGACTATCTCGTTAAGATACAAATGGGAAAGTTGATCTAGGGAAAAAGTTTCTCGTATGTCAAGGAAATGAGCAGATTTAGTCAAGCGATCAACAATAACCCAGATTGCATTATTACCTTAAGGGGTCTTCGGTAATCCCACAACGAAGTCCATGGATATATTCTCCCATTTCCACTCTGGCACTGGTAAAGGATGAAGCATCCCTTTCAGTAACTTCCACTCTGCTTTAACCTGTTGACATGTCAAACACTTCACAGTAAAATCAGCAATATCTCATTTCATTCCATCCCACCAGTAATACTCTCGCAGATATCTATACATCTTAGTACTGCCAGGATGAACTGAAAACCGAGAACTATGAGCTTCACATAACAACTCTGTCTTCAACTGTGAATCACAAGGCACACACAATCTCTTCACAAATCTC
This sequence comes from Viscum album, assembly GCA_963277665.1. Classification (NCBI taxonomy): domain Eukaryota; kingdom Viridiplantae; phylum Streptophyta; class Magnoliopsida; order Santalales; family Viscaceae; genus Viscum; species Viscum album. The sequence continues at coordinate 1,158,505,569 of OY728129.1, read as the reverse complement.
AAAACAAAATCATTATTAATGTTTAATTCAAGAAACTTACCCTTATAAACCAGCTCTACCTTTTTCTGCAACTCACTGTCTTGCTTATATGCTTTCTTGATTCTGTCTGATAGAGAAGATTTCACTAATACCTGAAACAAAATGGAAGAAAATCCTGCACCAACAACTTCCATTCCAAAGTTCATGAAATCCTTAACCAAATGTAAAGACCCGTAAAATTCAAGGGAAATTTTTTCTTAATTTTCTTTGGAATTTTACAAGAGCGCGGTTTCTGACGGCACCTGATTCTGAGTCCTGGAGTGCCCAGAATCATTTTCTAAAGTTTGGCTCGGGTATGTTCAGTGAACGAACGAGCGGGAATTTCTAACTTTTGAACTGGTGCCCGGAATCAAATTCTGAGGGCACCGATGAACTCGCAGCGCCGATATTCTCTTAAGGAGACCATTCCTGAGGTTGCATTTTATACGGGACAAAAGTTAGTTTTGGGAGAATTATAAGAAGTTAAATAAAAATGTGGAAACACGTTTTATTTTTATTTTTTGGTTAACTTCTCCCAACGAAAGTTAAAGGTGGGACCCACATCCACTTAACCTCCCTTGGGAGGATTAATTGTTGTGGGGCCCACATGAATCATAACTCTTCAGCTCTTTTTTTAAAAACTCCCTTAAACTCCCCCTTTAATGAACTTGACAACTTAGGTTATTAAATGGGTTGAGTTGTTTAATTTCAAACCTTTGAATTTCAAATGGTTTGGTTGAGTAAATAAAATAAGACCTTAGCTTATTTTATTTGGGTTAGAATTCTCTAGACAATCTTGAGAGAATTTGGAACCTACTACTTCTTCTTCTTCTTCAAGCTTTGAGGAAGAACGTGAAGAACCTTCGAGCATCAACAAAGAACGCCACGTTCTCGGGAACCGTTTTCCACGACGTCATACCCGCGATACCGACGACATACTTCTTCTGCGTCATTTCTTCCACGACGATTTCCCGCGACGAAATCATCTTCAAAGAACTCCGAATCCTTGCTTCATGACATCGACTTCCTTGTTCCGTGATGCCGACCACCGCGGCACTCGTCTTCCGTGGGTCGTTGACGATCAACGTTCTTGAAACAAGGTAGGGGTTTGTTGTTGATTATTTATTTATTCTCGTTCTTGGGTCTAGCATGACAAACATGCGGATAAATGTTTATGTGTTATCATCTAACGAGAGGGGGGCCGGACCACACAAACACGGCTGAATCCCCCCTCCTTTGTTCTTGAATATTTTTATTTTTCATGTGGATGAATGAGATGGCGTGGTGTCGTCGCACCACGCGGGAATCACACGGTTATAGCTGCGCAGCGTCGTCGCACCGCGTCGTGGAAGGATTATCAAGAACGCGGCACCGTCGCGCCGCGTCGAAGGAATCCGAAGGCACCGCGGCCGGAGCGGGGCTGCGGCGAAGAGGCGTGGTGCCGTCGCAGTGTGCTGGATGATAAAGGTCGCGGCCGGTTCCGGGCCGCGGCGGAACGAGAGGACCGGCGGCTAGCCGGGCCACCGGTGTCAGATTCTGGAAAGGGGGAAAGACCGGCCGGCCAGGTCGGGCCGGCCGGAAGAGAGATGAACCGGGGGAATTAACTTCCCCCAGCTGGCCAAAACCGGCCCCCCATAATGGGGGGGCCTCGGTTACACCAAGGGGGGGCAGCGCCCCCCCGTTTTTCTCAAAATCAGGCCCCCACCTGGGGGGGCATTGAATCAAAGGCGCGGCTTTCAGCCGCGCAGCCAGCAGAGAAGGGGGGTCATTGCCCCCCGCGCGTGGCACCCGAGCGGCGCCCAAGCCTCGCCGCCGCCGGCCGGGCCGCGCTGGACCACGCCGCTGCGCCGGGCCGTGCCGCCGGCCGGGCCGTGTCAGACCCGAGTCGGGTCGACCCGGTTCGGGCCGACCCAGGGGGGGTCGGGCTAGGTCAGCCCGGACCCGAACCCCCCATTTTCAAATTGACTTCGGTCTTTTGCTCATATCATGAGCTACGAACCTCTGATTAACGAACCTTCAGCGGAAATGAGATCCTTGGATCGAGACGGTAGATTTGGTATATCACACTCAAAGTTTCGCAATACTTTGAGTTCGGCCGGGTTGGTTCGTACACGAAACCAACCGGGCCCTCGGAGCGGAAACACTCATATCTTGAGCTACGGACGTCCGATTGACGTGCCGTCAGCTTTGTTGAATTCCTCTTGGTCAGAAAGATCGTTTGGAATACTCCGCCCGAGGTTTGGACGCAGGTGGGGTATGGTCAGGTTGGTTTTGCCTTAAAAACCAACCGGGCCCCTTAGAAGAAAAAGCCAATAACTCTCAGACCGGGCGTCCGATCGACGCTCCGTCTGTTGCATTGAGTTCCTATTGACGATACGGATCTTTTGGATACATCAACTCTGGACTTGTGACAGTTGATGTATCAGCCTCTCGGCTCGTGGAGCGGACCCTCCCGAACGATCTCGCTGTGTGCGGGAACACTAGAGATGGCTGCGTCTGTGACTGCTACGGCTACTGCTACTGCTACTGCTACTGTGACTGTGACGACGACAGTACAGAGATCCTTTGTGGATTTGACAACGACTACAGCAATCAACGATCCTACATGGATCAGTGCTACAGGTCATGTGTGGGCCCGATCCTGTGTGGGTCCAATCCTGTGTGGGTCTTTACGCTCAGCGGTACTATGTGAACCAGCGCCTACAGGTCTTGTGTGGGCCCGATTCTGTGTGGGTCTTTGCGGGGGTTAGTTACCTATTGGTCCTTCATGGGTCCGATGACTTAGATGGATCAGGGATCATCTTTATCATCCTTTCAAGAAGTATACATGTGTGAGCTGAATCCTGTTTCTTTCCTGTGTGGATTGAGTTGTGCTATCCTGTGTGGATTTCGTTTTCCTTTCCTGTGTGGAATACGTTTACTTCCCTGTGTGGACTGAGTTTTACTTGGGCTCCGAGGTTGGAGCGTATTGGAATTGATGACTTAGGTATATATATGGGCATATACCTAAGTAGTGTCGGTTGTTACTTCATGATTGTATCTTCCTTTGTGGTTTATCCTTTGTGGATTTTGGAGAGACCTTCAGGGGTCTCGGGGTCCCTACTGAGTAGCTTATACTCACCCCTGCACGGGTTATGCCCGCACTAAGTTGTGTTGGTTGTAGACGACGGATAGCGTTGATCATGGCTGAGGCTTGCAGAGCAGGACGGTACCTGGAGGTGGACCACTGGGTGGGACGTGTTCGGAGCGGACGACGGAACCCGAGGAGCAGTGGAGCTATCTGTACCCACCCTTCAGGTGGGATTTCCAGTGGACAGCTCGGTGTAGAGGCTTTTACTTTACAGTTGATGTTTTCCCTTTCGAGTTGTACTTTACTTTCAGTTTGGGTTTGTATACTGGCCCATTTACTTTTCCGCACTTCAGTTGTACTCTGTTTTTACTTAGTGTTTACTATTCCGCTTGCTTACTCTGTGGTGGTTGTTTACATTTCAAAGGCAATGCCTTCCCTTTTTGTTGGGATTTATGCCTTGGTTCTAGTCGCTAGCCCCTGGCCTATGGATGTCGGGATTGGGGTAGTCGTGGCACGGGTCCCAAGGGCGGGTCGTGACACCAAAGGATCACGTTCCAAATGCAACATTGCTAATGAAGCATTACTTTTTCGACTCAGAGAATCAGCCACTTTATTTTCTTTTCCTAGATGGTAATGAATTGTACAATCATAATCCGTGATTAATTCCAGCCATCTCCTCTGTCTCATGTTTAACTCTTTCTGAGTGAATATATTCTTTAAACATTTCTGATCAGTATATATTTCACACTATACTCCATACAAATGATGCCTCCAAATTTTTAAAGCGAAAACAACAGCAGCTAATTCCAAATCATGTGTAGGGTAATTTACCTCATGAGTTTTGAACTGTCGTGAAGCATAAGCAATTACCTGATCATTCTGCATTAGGACGCAACCAAGTCCTTCCAATGAAGCATCACTATATATAACAAACTCGCCATTCCTGGAAGGAAGTGCCAAAACTGGAGCATTCACCAATCTTCTTTTCAATTCTTGAAAACAATCATCACATTATTTTGTCCAGATAAACTTAACACCCTTCAGATTTAGCTTAGTCATTGGACTAGATAACCATGAAAAATTTCTATCAAACCTTCGGTAATAGCCTGCCAAACCAAGGAAACTACGAGTCTCTATTACATTTGTGGTTCATGGTCATTCTTCAACAACCTTTGTTTTTGCAGGATTAATGGGTATCCCATCTTTAGAAACAATGCGACCAAGGAAAGAAATTTGTTGCAACCAAAACACACACTTGCTGAATTTCCCATACAATTTCTTTTCTTTAAAGGTTTGAAAAATAACCCTTAAATGTCTTTCATGATCCTTTTTACTTTTAAAAACACCAAAATATCATCAATGAAAACAACAACAAACTTATCCGAGAACTCCTGGAAAATTCTATTCATTAAGACCATAAATGCAGCAGGTTCATTGGTTAGCCCAAAAGGCATTACTAAAAATTCATTATGGCCATATCTTGTATGAAACTCAGTCTTCAGGACATCTTCTTCCTTTACCTTCAGCTGATGGTACCCCGATCTCAGGTTAATCTTTGAAAAATACTGAGCTCCCTGGAGCTGATCAAACAAATCATCGATATGAGGCAAAGGATATTTGTTCTTAACAGTGATGTAATTCAAGGCTCTATAATCAATGCAAAGTCTTATAGAACAATCTTTCTTTTTAAAAAATAAAACAGGATCACCCCATGGTGATCTGCTAGGTCGAATGAAACCTTTCTCTAATAAATCTTACAATTGCTCCTTCAACTATAAAGTTCAATTTGAGCCATTTGATAAGGGGTTTGGAAATTGGCTTAGCATCAGGAACTAAGTCAACAGTAAATTCAACTTCCCGGTCTGGTATTATTCCATCCAACTAATCAGGAAAAACATCAGGATACTAATTTACCACTGGCACATCATTAATCTGAACAGTTCCCTTGTTTTCAACAATATGTGCAAGGTAACATTCATTTCCATCTTTTACAAGTTTCTCGGCCTCTTGATATGTTATCAACAGCAAGGGTTCATTCTTGTACAAAAACTGAAAGTCTTTCTGAAAAGAAACTTCTTTAGCTCTAAAGTCAATCTTATCATGGTAAATAGAGAGCCAATCCATACCCCAGATAACATCAAACTCTACTAGAGGTAGAACAATCAGGTTTGCAAGTAGGTGCTTTCCACAGATAAGGATAGGAAGATTCTTATAAATTCTTTATGCCTCATCATTTCTCCCATTTGTTTTTACCACAAGTTCAGGAGTCATTTCTTGAGATGGTATTCCCATTTTACTAGAAAATGTTTCGAAGATGAAAGAATATGTAGACCCCAAATCAAACAAAACACTGGCATAATCTGAAAAAACAAACGAAGTACCTGATACAACTTCATTTGATGGCCAGACATCTGCTGAAGTAGTTGCAAAGGATTTGACCACCCCTTTATTATTGTAGTCTAACTGCTTCCCATCACTCAATCTCTTTGTCAGACACTCGTTTCCATAGTGACCCATCCCATTGCACTTAAAACATTTCAATAACTGTAAATCAAATTTGGACTTACCATCACCTTGATCTTTTACAGTGAAATCACAAGCCTTGTGTCCCATCTTACCACATCAGTAGCACTTTCCAGAATTTAGAAGACATTCCCCATCATGCCTTTTACCACATTTATCACAAACTGGAAACTTAGTTTTCTTACCATCAGACTTTTTTGAATAATTCTTCCCTTTCTCCTGCCACCTCGGTCTCTTCTTCTGCTGGTTTTTATAGAACACTTGATCATCGAAAACTCCATTTCCACCTTCTCAGCACATCGAACAAGCTATTCAAAATTTTTAAACTCACGAGAAGCTAATTCCCTTCGATATTTTGGCTTTAATCCTGAGTAAAAACAATTGATTTTAATATCAATGTCTCAGATAAAATTTGGAGCATACCTTTCCAATCGAGTGGACTTCTCTTCATAAGCAGGCACTGAGTCTTCCTCTTGACTCAATTACAAGAATTTCTTTTCCATCCTAAGTCGAATAGACTTAGGAAAATACTTCTCAAGAAACATACCTTAAAATTCATCCCAGTCGAGAGTATCAATCTCATCAGCGTCCCTGATATTTTTAACCATCGACCACCACTGATCTACTTCACCCTCCAATGGTAAATAGCAATACTAACCTTTTGATTTTCTAAACACCCCCTGACATCGAAAATCTTCTCCAGTGATTTAATCCACCCTTCAGCTAGCACAGGGTTAGATGATCCTCTAAATGATGGGGGATGTTGACTCATTAAATGTTCCACCACTGACATGTTCCTCTACAGTTGATCTGGTTGATCTCGTGCATGTATACCACCACCATTTATCGCTTGAGTCAACTGCGCCATCAACGCAAAAAACTATTCAGTTCCAATTCCGACCATCTCAGGATGCTGATTCGGAAGGTTATTTCCTTCTGTATGCCTTCCTAGCACTGCTTCCCTGTTTCCTCTACGGAAAACCATTCTGAACAAACATGTCTTAGATGAAGCAACATGGAAATCTTCAAATGCTATATCATTTCAATTTGACCATAAAAATAATATTTTTGGATAATCATTTAATAGAATTTTAACTCCTAATGTTATCTAAACTGACCATTGATACCAACTATAAGTCCTCAGCCTTAAACATTACATAATCTTGATTTATTACAAGATTACTAATTGAGGATCTTTTCAGGTTTAGAGTTTTAGAGAATTAGATCATAAAACATGCATTACATTCGACATTTAAACAAAGTGGTTACATAAAGATAGTATTTATTTTTTCCCATCAATGGAACATATTTAAAATAAAACACGGATTCTTTCATGACACTTCCTTGACACTATCATCATATCATGTACCTTTCCCTAGACCTGTGAAAAACATTTCAAAAAAAACTTGGGATGAGCATAAAAATCTCAGTATGGGTTATAAAAAAAATCGAAAGGAAACATGAGTTCATATATACATAAGAATGAAATCATAATTTACCCATAAAACATAAGCACTTTAACATACCTCATCAAATCATGAATATATCATAGAAATCATAAGACATAAAGGTAACTTGAGGAATTCATAGCATTCTTACGTAGGGAGTAACCATCTTGGTTACGTTTGGAATACCCATCACAGTAAATTCTATAAATCTCTTTGGAGAAACCTTAACGTTTCCCTCTTTCGTGTTACCCAATGCATTGGAGAGATATATCGGGCTCACCTACCCTTAGTTTATCACGGAACCACCCGTCTTCATAATAATTCCCAAGAACCTCAACATAATCGTATCACATAAAACATGCATAAAGGAAACATAACATTTCCACCTTTCAATAACACGATATCAATAAAAAACATTGATATAAAAACATTATGAGAACCATTTTCAATACCAAATTAAAAGAAAAGTAAAACATGGTATTTATTATTCTTTTAAAAAAAGTTATGGCGTGTAGAGGAAGCTGAAACTAAAATAATGGTCACGGCGGCGGAGAAGTCGTTGTCACCGCATACGTATGAAAAAAACATTCCCTTTTGTCATTTAGTAAAAAGCTGCATATAAAAATATTCCTTTTGGATAAACGTAAAAGTCAAAGGGGTTTATACACCGTATAAAATAAGGTTGTGTATAAAACAAAATATGCCTCAATGAAAAGAGACTGAGACGAAGTCCCATACCTCGGGTCCGACTTGACTCAGTCTTTCTTTAATCTCCTGAATAATAAACTTGAGTTAATTTATACATGCTTAAGAACCTTTTTCATGTTCATTATTCCTTTTATATCACTTATTGCCATGTCAAGAACACTATGCAATTATTTATGTTAATAACGGTCATTTTAACGATCATTGGTACTGGAGTCAAAAATAAACCCTTTATAATTACATGTTGTTCATGTATCCATTATATCCAGAATGGTATTCATGATGTAGATATCATATATATCCAGTAAATTCATGCATTTATAATATTATATAACATTTAGAGGTAAGAAATGAAATGCACCGTTCCTGGAGACGGTAAGCCGTACGTACGCATGAACGATGCTTCCATTTCTATTTCGTATTTTATGAAAAGGAATCATAATGATATAAAGGTATATTATAATTCCAGTGTAATATCATATATAATATCATAACTCTATACTTCATATGTCACACATATGGTATTAATGAATCAAATCACTTTGGGGGGTGGTAGTCCGCACTTCCTTAAATGGAGATATCGCGTTTACCGATAATGGAAACCATAAAGGTATTCCCAAAATGAAAAATACATAATCTTAAGGAAAACATAAACATAATATATATCATATATAAATATAGTGTCATCTTAACGGCCACCTTTGATGGTGTTAAAAGAATGTCTAACCATCATTGTTTCGGGAGGCAGAAATTCACCATCCATGGAAAGAGTATGTTCTTAAACCATTAGATATAGGTGTGTGTAAGTGTAGCTCAAATCCTTCTTATAACAACATACTAGTATATTGAAGATACTTTAGTTGTTACAGAAGAAATGAATAAAAAGTGTTTAGTGGGTTGGTGAATCAAAATAAAACAAAAGGACTTAACTGAAGACATTACCTTAAAATCGGGTAACTCCCATTGGTTTGACCTCAAAGTCTTCCTTGGGAAGACTTCTGCCCCAAGTGAGGCTTCAAGGAGTAAGCGATGGATGTGGAGAGAAAAATGGGTAGGGGTTGGCCTAGCCAAAGGCTATGGAAGTGTGGGTAAGGAGGTAGAGGTGGGGGCCTTTTATAAGAGGAGAGGAGGGGCACTCTTGGAAAGTAAAGAAATGTTACTTTATTTTAAAATGAGTTTCGGATTCAGAAGCTCCCACATTGATATAATTCAAGTGTAAGGTGATAAGGGTTCTAAATATACCCATCCAATAGGTTTTGGACATTTGTAGGTCATAGATTTTACATTATCATTTCATTTTATTTAAATCCTTTAATTAATGATGTAATCGCGACATCATCATTATGTCATAAATAATTTAATTTATTTAAATTCTAAATTTATTAAAAAAATACTATGATGCAGGAAATCAATTTATATTTTTATGTACTGTTTATAATAAAAAATCTGACTTGTATAACCCCTTGTAAAAATTGTTTTAGTAAAATAACTCATGTTTGGGTCATTTTTACTTTAACATTAAATTAAAATATATTATTGTCATTTTCCTACCAAAGTGGCTCCATGGGGTCCCCAAGTTGACCCATGTATTGTCTCGGTAGGCCATGACACATCCAATAAGGGTAGGACATGTGTCAAGCTCATCTCATATTATTAAAACATTATTTTTACCTTGAACTACAGTAATTACCCCTAATCGCGCTTAAGAACATAAAAGTTACTATTCACCAAAAAATTATTTTAATCCCATTGAACCACATTTTACTTCTTAATGACAACCATGTATGTTGGATTTTTGAAAATCAAATCACAGAAGTGGAAGAGATTCATTTAAACGAAAAATCAGTTTCTTTAACTACCACTTAGTGGATTCACTATTCATCGAAAATTGAAGTTTTTCAGAAAAATACCAAAACATCACCCTAAGCTATATTTGATATTCTGAATTCAAAAATGATGTCTATTTTACAAAATTCAAATCATATAAGTGACAGTAATTAATTTAATAATTAATTCCCGCTGTCATGACAAATAGTGTGTTTTTATGAAACAATATGTATCAAAAGATTGACACTAGTTTAAGTCCAATTTAAAAGTAAAATTAATTCCAATGACCACTATTGGATTAAATGGTAAAAATATATTATAATTTCACATTAAAACCAATTCAAAAGATAATCTAATCATATAAATATATTAGATTAAAAAGCAGTTTTGATGTAAAATTCAGTATTTTTCACTATTCATTAAAAAATGAACATTGTCAGAAAAATACCAAAAATTCACACAAAGTAAATTTTGATATACCAATCATAAATAATATGTTTATTTTGACAAACATAGCTTATAAATTTGTCAAAAGATAGATTTAAAAATGGTTTTCCATCAAAAGGCAGTAAAACAATCTTTTAAAAAATATTAGTGTATTCCATGCTTAAGATTGGATTTATTTTCATTTTAAGAATCTAAAACACTATATAATTCATTAATAGACATAGATAAAAATATCTATTATTCATTATTTACTTGGTATGTTACATTATCTATTCTTTATACATCATTATATATCCAATTATCCAATTCATTGGTAGTGTAATAATGTCTCCTAATTCTCTTATGGACTAAGATGTCCCTCTCAATATTAACAGAAATATTCTAAGAAGTCATATTACATGATCATTTCCTTGAATTGTATTTCATATTGTTGCAATATGCTAACTATTCATTGAACTAGAAAGACATGTCATATATATATTTGACATCATTCATCTTCAATGTATCATATTTAATTGGATATGGGATTAAATGGATTTCTATACAATTTTATCTTCTTTACTAATATATTTCAATGGTATATCATATTTGGAAAGTACTTTAATATTATTATATTCTATTAAATTCATATTGTCCAAAATAACTTTTGAAATAATCCATACCATTACTATTACAAAATTATGATGATTTAGTGGAATCACTCCATGATTCTATAGTAGATTGATTATTTTCTTAATTATCTTAATTTATAGTTAGGATATCAGATCCCATAATTTCTAAGGGAATTTTATTTAATCATAAATTTAACATAGTTATTTCAATTTTAATAATTAGTTTTATTAGTTTAAATTCTTTCATGACAATTAATATTCATAATTAATTAAATATATGTAAAATAGATATTTAAGATCATTAAATTAAAGTAGATCCCAGTTAAAAAGTATAGTTTGAAAGCCTCTAATACCATATATTTTTTAGATTGGAAAACAAAATATGATGGGTGAAATGAATTTAAAATGACAATTTATTACAAAATCATTTTAAACACACAATCCCCCAATTTGAGAAAACATCTAGTTAAACAAAACTATTGAAATATATATTTTGTTTTTAGGAATAGATTATCAATTGGGGATCAAGGATAAGAATAAGATAAATTTGATGGAAATTTAAACTTTGAATCTAATTTTTGTATCCAAACACAGTATGTAAAACAGAAAATAATAATAACTATAATATTACTTTTTTTAATAGTAAAGAAAATAAAATGATATTTTATTTATATTAATATAAAATAGATAATGAAAAATTCATTTTTTTAATAAGGATTTCATCTAACACCGATATAATTTGTCATTTATTTCAAATAAATAAAATATTTTAAATAATTTTTAACAAAAAATAATTATTTTATCATTCATTATATTTAAGAATGTGTTTTTATTGTGTAACATGCAACACCAAGTTTAAATAAATCCAAAAAGAATTCAAATATATAAATTTATCACATATCCAATAGAAGGGATGATATGAATTAGATTAGAAAAAATATGAAAAAAATTAACTATACATGTATATAAAATTATATCTTTAGTGTCTAATTATTAATAAGTAAAATTAAATGCTATATGAAAATAAAGGAGTACTTTTTTAGAAAAAACTATATTTAAGCACAAAAATGTGAATCATCACAATAAATTAATCAAATAAATTGTAATGAATTTTTTAATGATATTTTTATCGTAAATATCATATTTAACATTTATTTAATTTTTTTCAAGATAAGTGATAAGAATAAATTCAAGGTTACAATTACAAATTGTGTTTTTATAAAAAACATTTTTGTTTCCATTTGAACTTTTAGATTTAAAATTACTTTTAACATATAAAGAGGTTTTTTTAAAAAAGTAAATTATTTTTTTAAATAATTATAAAAATATAATTATAGGGTCAAATTTATAATTATTTTCTGTGAGGTTGATTTTTTTATTAATAATAAAAAATATATTTTTTTATGAATTTATATATCATTTGACAAATTTAAAGAAATATATATTTTTTGGGTATAATTTTAGAATTAATATTAGTTGAATAATATTTCTATTAATCCAATTTATGTTATTTTAATTAATTTGATATTTATTTTTTATATTAAAATATTTTAGAATTTTGAACATTTTTAGTTTGGAAAAACTCGTCGTCATAGCATTCAAATGATTAATATTAAATTCAATTGTTCCAATTTAGTAAATGAAAATTTAAAAAAAAAATTACATTTTTGGATAATAACTATCTATATTATTTAATATGGTCAACATAACCATTTTCCAAAATAAACCATAAAAGGACTAATAATTAATTGTGCTGGATAAGGTGAAAATGGGTTTACCAAGGGGTTAAACTAACTGGTAAGTGAATTAATTGACCTAAAAATAGTACACCATCAACTATATTTCCATATTTACACATTAGTCTATATGGAATACTAATGGATCATTTTTTATCCTTTTGGGATGTGAAAAACATGTGTAAAAATTTTTCTATACAAGAATTACTATGGTTCCACTTACGTAACTTATAAAACTCAACCCCTCTTCTTAAAAAATCACATATCCAAAATCATTTTATTGGAAAATACTATACCATATCACTTCCCTAATTAAATACTATCATATTATAAGGATTGTTTCTAGAAAGAGTACATGTGTATCCTTTTTTTGGAAACCTAAATAAGTTGTTCAAAGAAGTAACAACATCACCAATCGAGGAGTCTTGTCATTTCTTCCTATGACTCCTACAATTATATTTATCACTCGACGATATAAAAACATATATATAAATATAGTCTATATAATGAGTTAATATTATATTAATTTAATATCTTAAATCCTTATCATCTTCAATAAATAGTTTATGAAATCATTATTCATGTGTGTGGAGGACTACCTCCCCACAAACATATGTTATTAAATTTCATTAAACACCCCTCACATATGGATATAATTATATATTTATATATATATTTATATTATATATTATTTTTATATTCATATATTATCATGATATCACATTTGACTTAGTGATTTCCATTCTTTTGGAATAATATATGTTGTTCGTGCAGACAACGGACTACCACCTCACGAAGAGATTTGAAAGATTTTGAACACATGATTTAAATGGATGGTAATAAAGAAATGATTAAATAAAAAATGATATATACGAAATAAAATAAATTTTTCATAGGTAATATTTTTTTCCTTTCATTCATTTTAGCCACTTATAAAATGGAAAGAACGTTCATACGTATAAACGTCCAACCATCTCTATGAACATTGTATTCCATTTTATATATAAAAAATTTATAGATTACTATAAATACATAAATAAGATATTAATATAAAGGCTTATTTTATATATAATCTATAACCATTATCAAATTAATAGTAATGAAAATAAAAAATAGAAAGATATAAGAAAACAACGAAATTATTACATGAATCGCTACATTAACATGAAATTGATAAAAAATGGGAAATAAAAGTAATAATTTCGTAATATTTTATATGATATATATTTATATCTACCATCATTGTTTTTTAATATATTAATAATAAGAATATATATTATATTTGAGTGTTGAATATTTATTAAAGATTTTATCACTAATTGTAATGGATTTCCTTCTAAATTTTGTTTTCTGTGAGAAACATTACATAGTCACCATGATTATTATGTGGTTTACATACAATAAATGATTATATTTTAATATTATTACAATTAAAATTATGGATATTGAAAAATATATATTAGGATTTATCTTTTAACATTGTTATTATTCAATTTTATCTTGTTGGAAAGGTTATTATGATACAATCACATCCCTTATCATTTTTTTTAGGTTTATGATTATCATTATAAAATATTAGGATCCATCTCATAAGAAAATCATTTAGATTATTCAGCTCTAGTTACTTTATGATAATACTTGTTTTTACTTAATTTTAATATATTTATTAACTCAATAGGTTAAATGAATTTGTTTTAATAAAATATGATTTTCTTTCCTAATTTATACCAAATTGATTTTTATTCGAAAATCATGTTTTCCTAAAATTAATCAAAAATGTTCTTAACATATCTAAAAGAGATTATATTTAAAATTTTATCAACATTTTAATTTTTTTCAATTTTTTTAAAAGGTATCATTTTTTCATTTTACAAACAATTCCAATTTTAATTTAATGAAAATGTGAATGGAATCATTATTGCATAATGGATGAAATATATAGAATTTTTATATGCTATAAACACTCAATGTTTTAAATATTCATCATTAATTTGAAGGGGTTATTTTCATAGACAAAAAATTCAAAAGTATTTTATAATGTTGTAGTTTTAAAATACTATTCTAAAAGTAAGGTTATTTTCTTCAAGAAATGTTTTAAATGATATTTATATATTTCATTATTTTTTAAAACATTATTTTCAATGACAAATATTTTCAAAATATTTTATCTTTTAAAAGGTGTTTTTAAGGTGAAAAAGATATTTTAATTAATAAATTTTTGATGTGATCTTTCAAAATCATTTTCCATATATGATGAAATCATTTTTATTAATTATAATTTAATAGGGACAACATTGAATGATACAATCATTATTCATTCTCTTGATGCTTAATGTATAATTTTAATAAATTTTTTATGAAACTCATTTTTTATTCTTGGGTAATGATATGGTGAGTTTATGAAATGTTTATGAAACATTTTTTCATTAAATTGGTTTTTAAGTTATGATATAATGAATCTATTTTGACATTATTGAACACAAAATTGTGGATTTCATTATGAATTGGATGGGACATTTATCATCATCCAATTCGTTTTATAAATCTTTATATCTCATTATGTAATAATTGGAATCACGTTTATGGGATTGATCAACTGTAGGAACCCATTTTATCTAGATCCCCTATGAGAACCAAGTGAATCTAGATCCAATTGGGGAAATAAGTGTGCCCTGATGCACAATGGGAAATATGTTATGGGTCATGATCTACTATGTTTCTATTATTAGTAGTTAACATTGAATAATGAAATGTTTTTCAACATTTATATTTCCTATACACATTATGACTTGAAATTATCAATTAGGACTGATTTATTATGATTTATTACAAATATTTGTCCTAGTTTTTTAAATGATATTGTTTTTTTTCGTGAAATTTTTTTAAGATCTACATCAGTTTAGGTATAGATATCATATTTTATGTCCATGATAACATAGCCTTGAACTTATCTTATTCATTATTAAGATCATAGAACAATATCACTTTTTTATCCTTACCGAGAATCTATGGTCACAATTTCTTATATTTACATATCTAGGTTATGAAGATAGTTTTCACATGGGAAATTTCTATGATGTATTATAGATATAAAATCCATAGTGGAAGATGACCTATCTCAATTATAGAAAAGTTTTTTTGCGTGTCAATGCTTCCAAACAAACTATACCAATATTATTGTGTCATGGATCATTATGTTATGTATTTTATATTCATATATATATATTTAATATTTATGTATGATATTTTTTGGACAATCCAGTTCATATCACTGAATGTTTTAGTAATCCTTTGAAGAAACAAATGACAAAACATATGTGAGATATATAGAAATATTTATAATTATATGACTAAGGATACATCTATGGATAATTATAAGGATGAGTGAAGATATAAAAAACTTTTAGAATTTTTTTAATGGAGTGACCAAGCGGATTCCATGAAATTATATCCTTGTATGGATAAAATATTGGGTATGCTTCCAGTATAGATGTATGCCGGGGTAATATGTACAAAAATTGTCCATCTATCTTGAATCGAATGTTTCAGATTACATGCATGTGGGCCTTACTATCCACCATGTCTAAAACTATTGGGATATATTGTTTGGGAATTAAAAAGAACTTTTCAACCCCTCATGATTGATTAAAATAATGAACTAGGATAAACATAAGGTTTTCGAGGCTTAAAATAGTTTCATTATTTCGTAATTTTGTGTGTGATTTTTAATGATTATGTGGATTCTCACTATGAATATTGTTAATCAAAATATTTTTTTGGGTTATAGTAAATCGAGGGAACCATAATAAAATGTTATATCTTTAATAGTTAGTAGATAATGTGTTTATGTGAATCCAAATGGGATAATTACTAGAGTGAAGGATATTATGAGTATGCCTAATCTGTTATCATGATAAATGATTGACATGTTACCCATTAAATATCTCCCAAAATAAATAATAGAGTTAAAGAAAATTTTAATTGTGAGTTTGGTTGGTGGAAACTAGGTAGTATGGAATATTCATTTTCCTATAGTTTGAGGATGTGGGATGAATTACCCAAGTGAATTTATCATAGGAAAGGTAAGATAATTAGATTATAGAAAATATAGACACCACAGATGTAATTTTACAAGAGAAAATGAAATGTTTAGTCAATTAAATGAATGAATATAACATTCTTCCTAAGATATCATTGAATTATTATTTTTTAATAAGTCAATTCTATGGGAATTATACAAATAAATATCCATGGGGAATGTTTTTAAAGAGAATAAATATGGTGGAATGTGTAATGGTTGTACCAATAATGATGAGGTGACCGTAATAAAATATAAAAGGATATTTTTATAAAGGAATATTATCATGTATCCTTGTTAATGGTTTAATAATTAATTATAATTATATATGTGTTATTTTTTAGAATTCAAGAATTTCAAAATTTAAATGGATTGTTCAGTATATTTTATTCATTATCGTTTTTATGAATATATTTTATAGTACTAATATCATTGAAACATTAAATAATGGTATGGTTATATTCTTGTAAAACATATGATTAAGGGAAATATTACGCTTAGTATGATTCTAATGATGATATATTATTGTTGGGAGAACTAGATGACCGATAAAGATAATTTATATAGGATAGTATTGATTACCTTTGAACTACATGATGATTTGATGAAGAAGTTGTTTATTCTATCAATGATGGTGATTATAGAAGTTTTGTATTTATTTACTATATCCAATAATATGTGTCTCATTTAAGTATTAAGAAATAATGCAATATATCGTTATGTTTTCTTTTTAGTTTTGGTCATTAAATTGTTTCTAGGAAATATATGATAAATGTATTCACATATTTGGTAAGTAAAATAATAAATACAATATGTTTTTTTGGGATTAATGATAGGTTTCATTTGTAAATGTAGTGACTTTATTTACCAATATTGGGATTTATATTCTTGTCAGACATGGAGAATACATATGTTAAACAATACATAGATTTGATTAAGTTGAACATTCAAATTTATTATATAACATGTTATAACAATTTTTTTTGAAAATAACAATATATAGAATGAATTAATTATCATTCCTTCATGGATCTCATGATCCAATAATTCTATAAGAATATAAACAGTCATCATAATTTCATGTAGTAATAAACTATGTTTAAATTAAAAGAGGCATAACCAATAGATATAAATTGGAAAATGATAAAAAGAAAATATATGACTAATGTATATCAGTCTCCTTGAATTTATCTATCATAGTCAAATGGTATCATATATATTTTTGCTTCCACAAAATGAATTCCAATTCCATGATGTGTTCTATTTATCTTTGTTAAGGATGTACATACCCAATCATTCACATGTATAGAACTTAGAGTCCATACTAGTGGATCATGATATTTATAATAAGAGATTTTTTTGTTTCTAGATTACACATAGAATGTTTTATGATGCATGAAATCTCACCTAGTCAATTATTTGAGGTGAAAGAACCATCTTTTTGATGTTATGTGGGAACCAAAAGTTGTTATGTGGCATATGTACCATTAGTTGTTGGTACCAAAATGATGAATATGGAGGGAGAATGTAATTTTATTTGGGGTAGAATGTTACACACTATGATTTTAGGGAAAAATAAAATTAAAAATAATTATATCTATATTTTGTGTTACATGAAACACATAATTTATCTTTTGTTGCATGCTATATCAATCTTAGCTTGCGGTAATCATAGAAAAAAAATTTAATAAAAAATTTCCTTATATTATGATTTAATAGTTATCAATTATACGTTATAATTGAAGTTATTAATTATATTAAAAATAGTTTGAATTTTTTATTTTACCAATATATTTTATGCATTCCATGGTGAAAAATTAATAAGAAATAAAATTACAAAATATTTGTAAAACTATATATCATTTTTGAAAAAAAAACATTATGAACACAAACTCGTTTTACCTCAATAAATTAAATAAATAATATTTTCTGGATGAATTTAATGAAATTCATATATTCTCATCATTAATCTTATGTTATTTCTAGATAATAAATATGATTAAAACTAATTTGACACTTCAAAACTGTATTTTTCAAAACAAAAGTCATATATAATTTTTTATCAATTATTTTTAAAATATAATTTTCCCAATTATAGAAAATTCAAAAGAAAAAATTAATTTAACTTTTAAGAATAGTTATATAAAAATTTTATTAGGTTTTAATTTTCAAAATTTAATGCGGAGATGAATTTTTTCTATGAATTATAAAAAATTCATGTTTTTTATGATGAATTATAATTCACCTTAAAATAATTTCAAAAATACAAGTTTTTTAATATGGTATTCAATGTAAAATAAGTTAATATATATATATATATCATTATATATATATTAATATAATTTTGATCCTAGTAATCAATTATATATTGATTTTTTAGATTAAAACGTAAAAAAATTTGTACCTTTTTACTTTGGATAATACGAGAATAAATTAAACTTAAACATATCCACTTCAATAAATGTAATATAGAAAAATTAAATATTTATTTATATCTTAATATTTTATATTATCAAATATGTGAATCCTAATTATTTACCATAATTAATAGTATACATGATACAAATTAATTACCACCGTTATGTTTAAAATACATTACCACCGGATCATCTAAACGGATAAGGTGTAAAATGACCTAATACCTTTTCAAAACCAATTAATTTAAATATTTACACCTTATCACTTATATGGTTTTATAGTGGCACAATGTATATAATTTTAAAATTAAAATCATTAGTACACATTATTCTACTCCAATATTAAATATGTGCCACTCACCTAACTTATAAAAGGCCACCACACTATAAACTCATCTATAGACATCAACAACCAATTTTTCAGACAAGAACAACCCAGAGCCCCTACTTAGTTCCATAATATAATCATATTGACCTTATTATTTTCATAAATATACACTATCAACCCTTTTGGTTCAAACAGATAAAAGATCATAGAAGAAGAGGTAACATCCCTAATCAAGAAATTTATGATATTTCTCCCTAAAACATACATTATTATTAGAATATAATGATATAAATACATATGTATATTATATAATATTATATGTTATGATTTTAATTTTATAACATAAATCATTGTAATATTCTATCAAATGAGTTATGAAATCATCATAAATCTTTATGACAAACTACCACTTCATGAACCGATGTTATTTTTTTCCATACCCACCTATCTTGGATGGGTATAATAATAAATTTAATTTTTATATTACATATTTAAGAAATTATTAGTATTACAGAATCATTATCATACATATTACATCATAGTTTCATTTTTAGGGAATACAGTAATTTCATTGGTGTTTAGTGCAGACTACTACATAGAAAAGTGATGTTATTAATTTTTTACTTATGCTTTACATGGATGGAAATACATATTTTTTATATAAAATAAAGTGATACATATGATATAAAAATAATTATTTATTTTTAATATATTATTTACCTTAATTTAATATTATCATGTAATAAAATGGAAATAACATTCATGTGTACGTATCGTCTACCATCTACATGAATTGTGTATTTATTTTTCCATCTCTAACAATTGATGATTAATATAAATAAATACATTGAAAATATATATTTTATTTATATAATGGAAAAAATTAGTTATAATATCAAACCATGATCAATGATAGAGTATCGAAAATACCAAATCAGAGAACACATGAAAAATATGTGTTATTACTTGAAACATGTATTTTAAATGAAATTAGAAATAAATGGGTACTAAAACATTATAAGTAGATAATATATCTTATAATAAATTTATAATTATGATTCCATAATATACTTATAATACACTTATAAAAATTTAATATAATGGTTGGAAATGTACAAAATATATTGTGGCCTATGGTGAGTGATTTCAGTCTTAATTGTTTTCTCTGAGGAACATGCCATATTCACTATGTTATTCTTCAATGTGGTGTATATTATTTCAAACAAATTATTTTATTATAAATGTCCTAAAATTATGGTTTTGTAAATTTACATTCTATTATACCCCTTTCATTTGGATAATGATTCAATGATTCCAAAGTGAAAAGGGTTTCATGATACAATATCATCTTTCATATAGATTGTATATGATTATTCTTTTGATGATAAAATATTATTAAAAATCTCTAAATAAACACAATAATTTTATTCTCCTATGGTAAATTCATTATAATAAATATTTTAATTTCATTTTACTCTCATCATGTACTCAGGTTATCAAAATAATGTTTTAAATAAAATTCGATTTTCCTTCAATATTAGGTCGAAAATGTTTTTTTCTTCATAATACATTATTTCAAAAAATAGTTAGAGAAGGTTTTTTAAAAAAATATAATATAATATTATTGATATATTTACAAATTATTAAATTTTATTAATTTTAATGCAATATTCATATAATTTTTGAAACAATGAAAATTTGGATTTTATGAAAAAATGTGAAGGGTATCTTTATTTTAATTTGTATGGAATGTAAAAAATTTTGTGACTACATAAATACTAATTTTTATAAATCAAAAATTTCAAGATTCAAGGTTTATTTTCCAAAATTATTATTTCCAAAATATTTTACATAGTTTTAGTTTTAATAATTTACATTCAATTAAAGGATATATTTCCTCAAAGGAAAGATTTAAATTATCTTTATAGCCTCTTTTTTATTTTTCTATAGTTATTTTCAATGAAAATGATTTTCAAAATGATGCATGTTTCAAATGGTTTTTAATGTTAAATGTATATTTCCTCTAAAAATGATCTATGTTACCTCTCAAAGTCATTATCATATATGATGACATCCTTTGTTGTGACATATGATTTTTTAGTTATAAGATTGGATAATACCATCCATATTTCATCAATAAGTGGTTAATTTATATTTGAATGAATTATTTATGAATAACAATAATTTTCCATGGTTTATGATATGGTGAATTGATGAAATGTTTATGAAACCCAATATCATTATACCAGTAATTATGTGATGATTTTATGATGATTTTATTATATTATGGATAAAATAAATATAATTTTCAATATGAGAGAGGTGGGAACTATATCTAAATGCAATGAATTGGAAAAAACATGTATCCAATTAGATAAAAATGGTTAATGAATCATTTGGTGTGATCCACTATAGGAAATAGTACCATCATGACCCCCTATGGGAATCATTTGTGTACTCATCCATAATGGGAGATAGGATAAGAGTCTTAACCAACAGGGTTTTATGTCTTATAAGAAACCATTATAAAAAGAAATAGCTTTTAAAATTTATGATGGTTCCAAAATTGTATTCCCTGAGAATTTCATTTAGGATTGATTTATGATGATTCTGAACTCTTATCGAGAATTAATATATAATAAAAAATTATTATTCCATGAATCATGTGTACATTATTTGATGGAATAGATATGAACATTTTAATTTATGTTGAGGAACACATACTATTATGTTGATATTATTATTTATTATGTTGATGGATTTATATTCGTTTTTTTTCCCCTTATTGAGAATCAACGATAAACCATTATAATATTTTTTTACCTAGTTATGATGAATAGTATTATGAATTATATTTCTATGAAATGTTATAGTCATGAAGAATATAATGTTAGATGATGTTGCTAAGTTATAAACTAGTTGTTCAAGTGTCCATGATTCTAATGTATCTCGACATAATCTATTCTACCATGACTGTATATGTTGTGTAATTAATATTTCCATATTTTGATGTAGTAATTATTTATGATATTTTTCAGACATTATAGTTTTCAATCAAGCTGAGATACAATCCGATGGACTTGAAAACAACTTACAATAAATCTGTTTATTATAAACTAAACTAATCCACAACATAGATTGGGTTTTAGATACAACCTACACAAGACATTCCAAATAAAAATCATCTTCCACAATTATTTTTGTGATGGAAATGATACCAGATAAGTTAAAAAGTCTTCCATATTTATTAATAGGGAAAAAATAAATGAATTGAGAGATAGAATCATGTAATCTATAGTTTAGATTACTAAACAATGTTTTGAAATTATAAAAATAAAAAAAACATATCTCAAAAGTAAAATAAATTCTAAACGTACATTATAAATTATAAAGGAAATACGATTGTAGAAGATGCATATATTTTCTTGCCCCATTTCCTTGAATTTTTCTTTAGATTGTGATAGTAAATGATTGAAATCATTTTTAGGGAAACAATGTGTTATATAGTCCCCTCATTAGAATAGTTTCACATGTATTTGATCCACTATAATTCTTGATATGAGCACATAAGTTAATTTCTTGACACTTTATTTCTTTACATGATCATACTTATTTCATTAGGTGATCATCATCCAAATTTTTTTGTTGGAGAATAAATAATGAAATTTTAAATGAACCGAATCTTTATTTAATGACTTGAGAACTAGGTGACATATATTTAAAATTCCCCATGACAATAATGAAGCTAATTATTTATTTAGCTAAGAATGAATTCTTATGGGAAATTTGTATGTATTCATTTTTCAGAGGTAATTCACATATCTAATTTATCTTCATAGATGATTTCTATATAAGCAATCATATCAATGTAATATATTCCATGATGTAGTTGAATGATCGCCTACTACATCTTCATATAGCCAAGTTACAGAGTGAATAGTACATTAACATAAAACCAATGGTTCAACACTTTATTTCTGGTAGGTTAATGACTACATGATGTAATATGATTCTTCATACTATCACTAAAATAATAGGAACTACTATTATATTACATAATGAGAAATTATACATATATTGGCATGGTAACATTATATACTCCTATGGTATGCATTTTATTTCATAATAATTAAGCTAATTCATATGTTAAAGTAGACAATAGATAAAAACACTTTCGATGGTAGGATGATTGTACACATGATAAGGAGATTCTCAACATATTTTATGCTCAATCATCATTACATGGGTCATTCATGAAAAAAGAAAATGTTACTCATCAGACTCATGGTTACCATTTTTTTCATATAGTAAGGTATAGTATAAATTTATATATGGTGACACAGTTACATGACCATAAAATGGTATGGTTGTATGGGAAGCTCCAAATATAGAAATATTATCAATTGTTTTTAAAAAAACATTTTACTATAAAAAACATGAGATTCATTAAAAACAATATTATCGTGATTTGGGTCATTAAAACAAACAGGTTTTAGTCAAAACCAACAAGTATCAATGGGATTTTTCCTCGACCAAGAACATTATTATTTTTAACAACTAATTCTCAAGTGAAACCATTGAAGAAAAAATACTAACTCATTGAGATCACTAACAAAACCATGTTTTCTGAACAACAGTAATAAAATATCACCCTTACACACCATAATGTTCAAGAATACAATGTTTAGAAATTGGTTGTGTATCTTTTCCAAAAAAATTAAGATGGTTTATATTTCAAAATTTTGATAAAATATCCATTATATCTATCCTTTAATATGAATTTTCTTAAAATAATATGATAATGAATTTTACAAATAATAGTTATGATATGTTTAAATAAAAATTGTTTTTTTGGGAAAGATATTTTATCAATTAGAAAAAACTTGTGGATGAATTGATGATTTTTTAATAAAATTTTACTCAAACTAAATACTAATACTAAAAATTAATATTTATTAAATTTGAATTGTAAAATAATTTTATGACACCAAAATTATTTTTTTATGATTGTGAGAAAAAGTATTATTCTTAAAACGCAATATTTTTTTATTAAATTGAGATTTTTTATTTAAAATTTTTAGTTCCACAATTTAAATTATTTTTTATTTAAAATAAATATTATTTTAAAAAGAATAATTTTTAAAATACCTAGTGATATAATTTTTATACTTTTTTGAGAGAATAGGTTTTTTTAGAAAAATTAAATATGGATTAATTATATTTTATCTATTATGATATCATAAATTATATTTTTTTAGTAAATACTATAAAGTTTATCCACCACAAAAATTATATTTCCCCTTTAAAATAATATGTTTCTATGTTGTTTGAGTGATTTTTAAACACTTAATGAATCATATAAGAACTATATTTAATTTTAATGATTTAAATTCAATTCAATATCAACATAACTAACATCCACATCTCCAATGGTATTATTTAGATAATTTATATTATTTTCCTGAACAAATAACCAAATACAAACCTATTTGGAAGATGACTTATGAAAAAACCATGGGTTGTTTTCTTGGGTTTGATTGATTTATTATATAAAGTCCAAAACCTAAGTTTATCCTTTTATTGAGAACCCCCCCTTCCTCGTTTTTAAATAAACCACCCAAATACAAATTCCTATTGACTAAAAAACATTGATAATCAATTTAACTACTTTTCTCACTCTATAATAATCCCAAGGATACCTCCAACTCTTTATAACCTCCTACCATGATTTTACAAGAACCTTCTCTTGGTAATGGATCCACCTCCACCTCTTTATTCAAGCACCTTCTTTGTGTTATGCCCCTTAAAATTTAATTTTCATTATGTGATCTGTTTTCACATATACCATATACATTGATTATTATTTCCATGTTATTATAGACACCTTTCAATATCATCTAACACTTTCAGGAATATTTTTTATGTTTTTTATGTTTTCAAAATTATCCGGTGATTTTCAATTCCACACATTTACATCAGGAATATCAATTAAAACATCAACACAAATATTTCACTATAACAACTATTCTTTTAATTACACATTATTACATCATTTTTTATATTAAATTAGACTCTATAGAACCCAAAAGATTGACCAAACTATTGTATTTTTGAATTTTATATATAACATAACATCTTGAACATGGGATACTATAACATTGTTAAAAACTTAACATTATTTATTGAAAACTTCTATAAAATGCTCAAAATACACATTCAAATGTGAAATTGCATGGCATATCTGGGGACATGCATAATAAGGGGATGAGATATAAATCTATGTAAGGTAATAAACATGGAATAAAAGATTTATGATAAACAATAGTGATATTAATTGAAAATAAAGGGATCATGAATTATAGGGCATGATATAACAAGATAAACCTAACATGGGAAATGTGTAAACAATATAAAACAAGGAATCATAAATATAGATAAATGATAAAATATCATGAATTTATTGTTGAAAAACTCCCACTAAGGTATCAGGTACAACCATGTCAGAAAATGACGTAACATGATACTTAATGTTACCCAATGCATTGGAATTCTATCTGGGTGAACACATCATAATCATTTCATTATCATAGTTATGTGTGCTACATTGATCGTACTACCTAGATTCAACCAACATAATAATTTTTTAATAGATCATGTAATGTTTAATAAATTCATGTTAATCTCCAATCAATATGTATATGTGAAAAAAGTTGAATACCCTTTATAGAAAAATTTCCATGGTATTTAATACATTTTTTTGGCATGGGAAATTGTGGTGAAATTTCAGCAGCATAATGAAATTATATAAAAATTAATAAAAATGATTGATCAGAGTGATAAGAGACTCTAATTATTTTTAAAACAAATTCTATGTGATATGGACATTTAAAATAATATACCAATTTTATAAATTAAAAAATAGAAGGCATATGGAAATGAAGAATCATTAACAGGGAAAAAATCCTTACCAAATTTAGTATGGTAATGACTGTACAAAAAGGATTGTGGGAGGATTAACGATATTTAATGGAAGATAGGATAATTAATACATGAAATGGAATGTATTTGGAATGTGTAATATCATATCACATCATAATAAAATGAAATGTTAAAAAATAATATAAAATGAGTGTTATATAAATGAGGATAGTGGACGATCGATTTTAGAATATCAGCATAGTAATGTCATAGATAAGTGTCCAAATGAGAGAGGATAAAAAAAGAAATTCAACTTTAAATTAATTGAATGATTATAAATTATTGGGAACATTACCAATTGAAATTAACTGAAATGATTTCAAATAAGGTTCTCGGATAGGAAAATATGTTAGGAAGGTGTGTATCCCTCACATGATTGTGTGACTCTAATTGCTTGAGAGGGGCCTCTAAAAACCTTGTGGCCACCTTTGGAGGACTCTAGGGATTTTAGGTATGAGTAAGGACGTTATTCAATGATTTTGTGTGATGAAAAAGTTGATGATTGGTGGTTTATATAGGAAAATAGTTATATTTCATTATTGTTTGGGTTTTGGAATCAACATAAATAATATATCAAAACCAAAAACCATGAGGTCATTGTTTAACGACTATATTTTCAATGTTAGGGATACATAATAGTCATTTAATTATAGTGGTTATCAAATTAGAAAATAAGAGCATGTGTTTTCAATAACAATATAATATAATAATACATTTAATAAAAATGAATGGGGAATTTTATTTATAATAGTTCGGGTCATTAAAATCATCACCCATAAAAACAAATTTACCTGTGACATTTTATTTTCACCCAATAAAATATATGTGGGTATCTATTCTTCATTGATTCATTAGGTTCCTACATTACATATTCAATGTTCTGTTTTCTCTATAATAATTTGAATTTGCGAATTGTATTATTTAATAAGAGTTCATATCTACGATCAATGTTCATTATAGTATAATGCCCAATGAGTATGATTGAGATGATCCCGTAAGGGGAAAAGTGCACACGGGATCCTCTCTACGGTTTATGGTTTTCTATTCACCACCTTTCCTTCCAATGTCTCTTGCCTTCAGCATATCAGTTTTTGGTTTGGTGACGGCAGGTGCTCGGATAGCCAGTGATGGTTGCATTGGTGGTGTAACGGCCTCGGCGTTGGTGGTGTAACGGAACACCTCCTTAATGCCAAATCTGGTTCGGACGACCCGATCTGGTCGGAATCGGTCCTGTCGTGAGTTGGATGATGGCGAGTTTCCTGGTGGCCTTGATGGCAATGGCAGCTGTGTGGAATGGTCCGACAGAAGTGTTGCACCTCCCGAGCTGTGGCCAATTGTGCTTGCTCCTAGTGGGGATGGTGTTAGCTGGTTGGTTTGAGGTGTGACATCAAAAGGGAGATTTTCCTTTTGCATACAGTGACATCAACAATGTGGTTCGCTTCAGCTATTGGTTCAATGGTGACTGTGATGGAATTAATGGCTCCCGATGGTCCTTAGTGTGTTCGCAGCTACTAGGGTTTCAATGTGGTGTTTGTTTATTGTTGGGCCATGGCCATATGGATTTTCTTTGTTGAACTGTTTGTTTTTGGACTTTTCTCTTTTGAATCATTATGGGTGTTTGGCTCTAGTCCTTGGGCATGTTATGGGTTCCCCTTTCCCAATTAAAAAGGGCACCTTTTTTTATTTTATTAAATAAGGCTTTTCCCTCTGCTTTCGTACTACTATTATAGTATACTCCCCAAAGGAAATTCCATTCTCCCATGGTAACACCATTGGATTGAGTACGTGTGAGGGGTTTGTAATAAAATTTCTCAAGAGGTACACATGGAATTCAGTATGTACTCTAGAGAGGTTTGGTGGGAGTGTTAGTCGATAGGCTAATAGTAACATCCCACGTATATATAGAATAATACATTTTCATAATTATTAATATTTTTGAATTATATATAAAATTTACTTTAAAGGGGATGCTATTTTCGATGGTTTACCTGACACACAACATCATGTTTATTGGAAATATTATGTTGCACACAATGCTTATTCATACTGAAAAACAATAATATAATATCATTTTAAATGGTAGTTAACACCTAGACATTGTATTGCTGGGAATGAATATCAGAAAATATAATGTGATTATACAAGTTTGTTAAATGTTTTTACATTTATCCATTAAAATATAGATACATAAAATGTGAATTAATCTTATTTTGATCATAAATAATCTAATATTATTTAAAAGGTAAAATTTTCAACTTTTAATGGGGAACCGTCCTTAAATATAGATTTTTACACTTTTATATGTTATATTAGATAAAATAAAATTTTTAAGCAAAAACGAGACATGAAAATATACTTTATTTAAATTTTTATTATTTTTCTGATAAAATTTATTTTTTAATAAATTGTGAAAAGTAATGTATTTTTATTCAAAATTTTCTTTTAATAACATTTATTTATATTTCTTATATTATCTGTTTAATTGTTTTTATATTGTGATTATATAACACTTTTACCATTTAATTTAATGATGGTCATTACAAGTAATTTTATTTTAAAATTAGAGTAAACAAGTGTAAATCTTTTGATAGTTAATATTTTTTAAAAACAAGCTTAATATTTTTAGAACAATAATTAATTTTAAATTAATTAATCCAAATTAAATGTTATTAATTTGGTAAAATATAAATCATTTTTAAAATCAAAATAACAAATATAGATTATTCTGAATTTTGGGTATTTTTCTAAAAAAACATCAATTTTTTATGAATAGTGAAAACACTGAGTAGTAGTTGAAAACCCGACTTCTTCATTTAAATGAAATTTTACCACCTTTTTCAATTGAATTTTAAAAATAAGACATACATAGTTGTTATTATTATGTAAATTATGGTCCAATAAGATGAGAATAATTTTCTTTCAATTGTAAATTTTCACTTTTATTTACAGTGTTTAAAGGTAAATAAGGTAATTCAAGGTAAGATAAATATTATTATAATATTAAATTATCCTAAAATGTGTTAGAATCCTACTGTTTGAGGAATTTCCAACCATGGACTTCTTTGGGTCAATTTTGGGATCCCATGGAGACACATAAAAGTAATAATGACACTTTATACTAATTAATTTAATGTAATGACAAAAATAACATAAACATATATCTTTTTGTAAATCTATTCTTACACGGGGTTATTTAAGTTATATCTTCAACTATAAATATTAATTTGAACACTAAACTGATTTCCTATATCGTGGTAATTTATTTATAATTTATGGTCATCAAATAATTAAAATTATATATGACACAAAAATGATACAGCGTTTACCTCATTAATGACAAATTTAAATAAATAAGATTATAATGATTAAAAAAGTATCCAAAACCTATAAAATATTCATTGGATGATTTTATTTAAAACTAGAATCATCTTAAATTTTACTGTAATATGATTGGGACCATTAGAAACCAAGAATAATTATATAATAAAATAATATTTTCATGCTTTTTTAAAGAGACCATCCTCACTTATAAAAATACATCACATCTAACCCATTACCCAAACCTCTAAAGCCCTATGGCTCATCCATCCTCTGCCAAAATAATCTCTCAAGATCCCTCTATTCCACTTACATGCCTTTCCTTATCGAGAAAGCACTTCAAGAATTATTTTTTCTTCAAATCAAAGGGTGTTACCCGATTTAAAGGTAATGTCTTCTCTTAAGTTATTTTCTTTTATTTTACTTCTCCAACCCCCAAAACAATTTTTATTCATTTATTTTATGACAAATCTAGTATCTTAAATATACTAATTTCTTTTTATGTTAAGGACTCCAACTACACATACACACACCTCTAACTAATCGGTAAAAAAACATAATGTTTCTCTTGATGGTGAACTACTGCCTCACAAAACGATGGTTGCTCAATATTCTTTTTCCGCATCTTATGGTGTCCATTATTATGGAACTTTATTTACATGTGATATATATTATATTTATATTGTATCTATACTTATTTATTTACCATTTATATTATACCATTATGGTTTCAAAAATGGGTAAACGCGATAATTTCATTTGAGGAAGTTCAGACAACCGCCCCCACAAAGTGATATGAATTGTTCTTGAAATACATTGAACGTATAAAGGATAGAGTTAATGATATTATATATGATATTATACTAGTATTATAATTTAACTATTTATCATTATGTTTTCATTCCAATAAAACATTAAAAAGAAATGAAGGTAGAGTTCATGCGTTTCTACGACTTACTGTCTCCATGAACAGTGCATTTCATTTCATACCTCCAAATGTTATGTAATATTATAAATACATATATATACATTATATATATAATATATATGTTATCTAAATCATGAATATAATTCTCTAGATAATGGAATATTTACCACATGAACAAATTTTAGTTCTAATAATTTCATTTTTTACTGAAGTACAAAATATCTACAAAACAACTCTTATTAACTCAAACTATTACATTATATTTATAACTTTGAAATATGTTATATAAATAAGAATGATAATGTTGAAAAAGGATCATAAACAAGTACAAATTAAATTTAGTTTATTATTATGGAGATTAAAGAACAAATGGGTCAAGTCAGACATGAGGTAATGGACTTCATCTTAATTTCCCTTGATTTGGGAATATTCGGGTTTCTACATGACTTTCATTTACACAGTGTATAAACCCCTTTGAATTTAAATAAATTCAAATGTAATATTTTAATAAGTATAATTTCACTAAATGAAAACATGGATTTTTTTTCATTTTAACATACATGGTGATAACGACCTTTCCGCTATCATGAGCATTATTTGATATTTGGCTTCCTCTACTGGTAGTATATTTATTAAAGAAAAATAAATATCATATATTCTTTTTACGTATATTGGTATTGAAAATGTTTCTGAGAATGGATTGATTATTTCACTATCATTAAATGATATATTTTGATTGAAATGTTGTAATATTATCTTTACATTATGTTTGTTTTATAAATATGTTATGGTTCATGGGAATTGTTTACATATATGGGTAGTTTTGTGATAAACCTATGGCGGGTGAGCATGAAACAGCTCTCCAATGCATTGGGTATTATGATGGATGTACAAATTAATGTTTCTCATTATAGATTTAGCGAATATATTGTGATGGGCATTCCAAACGAAACTCCCCACGTAGTGGTGAAAGCTAAAACATAAGTATGTTATGGTTGCCACAAGTTACCTTTATGATTTATGTTTTATATGTTTTATTCATAAATATTATGATTTCATAAGGTATGTTACAAATCTTACATTTTTATTGAATAATGTTTACATTCTTTATTTTATAACCCCTACCAATCTTTTCATGCACATCCATTGTTTTTGAAATGATTTTCACAAGACTTAATGATGAATAGGGTCAAGGATGGGATCCTGGAAAAGTCATGCTGTCTAAAACATAGAACTAGAATGGATATTTTTTCAAGAGTTTTTATTTTATGAAAAAATTGACACATTGTATAAGTGTATACATAGTAATATTTGAGATTTAATGTAATAGTTACGGACTAATTATTGAAAACTCTAAACATAAAAAGATGCTAAATGTGAATTATTAACTTAATTCAAGATTAGGTAATGTTTTAAGACCAGGTCCTTATAGATGGTATCAAGGGTAAGTTTAGACAACTTTAGGAGTTAAAATATTGTGAAATTAATGTCCATAAATTAATTTATGGTAATATTGAAATGATATAGCATTTAAAAATTAACATGTGGATTTTCCTAAGATATATTTGTTTTTAGAATTGTTTTTTGTAGAGAAAACATGTAAGCTATGATGGGAAGACATCAAGAAGAAAACAACAATAAAAATTAGCAACCTGAGATAGTCAAAATCAGAACAAAACCGTTTTTTTGGAGGGATGGCATTGTTGACTCATGATATAAATGGTGTTGGTATCCATGCATGAGATCATCCATATCTACCACAGAGGAAAATGTCAGATGTGAAGAATTTCATGATGCAACATCCCCCATCAATCAGAGGATCAGCAGACTCTGTGCTAGCATAAGGTTGTATTAAAACACTAGAAAAGATTTTTTTTTACCATGGGGTGTTTATAACATAAAATTTTTAGTGTTCTTGTTTACAATTTTGAAGGCGAAGTGGAATAGTGGGGGTCGATGGTGAAAAATATCATAGATATTAGTGATATTGATGATGTTGACTGGGATGAATTCAAAGGTACGTTTCCTAATTTTTTTCCCTAATGTGGTTTGTCTTAGGATGGAAAAACAATTCCTGGAATTGTGATAGGAATATGACATAGTTGCGGCTTAGGAAGAAAAAATCTATTGACTTACAAGGTATACTCATAATTTTATATGAGATGTAGATATTAAAATAAACTGTTTTAACTCTAAATTAAAGCCAAATTATCGAAGGGAATTATTTTCTCATGAGTTCCAAAGTTATGAAATATATGTCCAATGTGTGGAGAAGGTGTACATGGATTGTTTCTATGATCAGGTTTTCTTTCAAAAAGTACAGAATATGAGGTCGAGGGTAAAAAAAAGGGAATAACTCTTCAAAAAAAGTGTTATGGTATAAAACTTATGTTTACTCTTTGTGAAAATTGTTGTAAAAATCATGTCGAGGAATGTCTTTTGGATTTTGGTAAGTGTTACTGATGAGGTAAAATGGGACATAAGGCATGTAATTTTACTGAAAAATATTAGGTTAATGAAAAGAAAAAATCTTATTTATAGTCAGCAAATGTTTTCAAGTGCAACTAAATGGGTAATTATGCCAATTAGTGTTGAACAAAGAACTCAATTGAGGGAAAACGGCCAGACTACAAGTAGAATTTGGTGGTGCAATTCATTGAATCTACTTCAGTAGATGTTGTCCCATCAAATTAATTACTAGCAGGTACACTATTTGTTCAAATTATACCTTTTTTTTTATTCAGTGTCTACAAATTCATCAAATTTATATAAGTTTTATAGTAAATGGGGATTTGAATCTCTAGATAGGAATCCTGATCATATTATAAAAACACCAGGTGGAAATGTTGAGACAAAAAGAAATTATATTAATCTTCTTGTCCTATTTTGTGTAATTAATATACATACAAAACATATTATCTTTCCTCTTATAGAGTATGATTTTATTTTGGGTCTGTATTGTCTTTCTATGTATCTTTCCAAAAATTGAATGAATAGATAAAGTGGTTTTTTTAGAAAGATTATCAATTTCTGTCAAAGAATAAACCCTTAATTTTGATAATATATTAGGAAGTTGAGAAACTAGCAAACGATTGAAATGATTATTACCTTTCAAATATTGTTGAAAACAAAGGAAGTGTTCATATTAATAATATGCCAGTAGTAAATGAGTATCTTGATGTTTTTTACAGATGAGTTTCCTTGTATAATACCTAATACAGAAGTTGAATTTACTTTAGACCAAGTTATAGATTCTAAGGCAATATGAAATCCACCTTATCAAATGGAAAAAATTATACTTTTAGAGTTAAAGATGAAATTACACTAGTTATTATATAGTGGTTTCATTTGACCTAACACATCACTGTGGGGTTCTCTTGACTTGTTTGTGAAAAAAAAATATGGTTCAATGATACTTGTCATTGATTATTGAGCATTGAATAACATCAATGTTAAGAAAAAATATCTTTTGCCTCATATCGATGATTTTTAGATCAACTCCATGGGGCTCAGTATTTTTTGAAGATTGATTTGTGGTCGGGGTACCATCAGTTGAATGTAATGGAAAAAGACATTCTGAAGATTGTATTTCGTACAACATATGGCCATTATGAATTTGTGGTTATGCCTTTTGTATTAACCAATTCACCAACTATATTCATTAATATTATGAATAGAATTTTAGGTGAGTTCTTGGATATATTTGTGGTAATGTTCATTGATGTCATTTTTGTTTATTACAAAAGTAAATAAGAATAATAATGTCCTCTAATGGTTGTCTATGAAACCTTAAAATAAAATAAACTATTTGGTAAATTAATATGTTGTGGGTTTTGGTTAAAAAAATTCATTCCTTTGTCAAATTGTTTCAAAACATGGCATAACTGTTGATACGGCTAAAACAAAAGTTGTTGAACAATGGCCCAGACCCAAATAAATAATCAAGATCCATATGTTTCTTGGATTTGTAGGTTATTACCAGAGGTTTGTTGAATATTTTTCACTTTTATTTATCACACTAAATAACTTAACTCGAAAAGGTGCATGCTCATTTGGACTAAATAAGATGATGATTGTTTTTAGTAATTTAAATGAAGATTTTTGAATGCTCATTTTTGGTAATTACCTTCCAGAAATGGTGTGTTTTCTTATCAAAAGTGATGCTTCGTTGAAAGGGTCTGGTTGTGTCCTTATAAATAATGATCAAGTAATTTCTTATGCTTAACATCAGTTGAAACCACGTGTGTTAAATTACACTACATATGATTTGGAATTAGATATTTCTTTTTTGAATTAAAAATTTGGAGTCATCATCTGTATGGAGTAAAATGTCAAATATATAATGATAAAAAATCATTAAAGTTTATATTCACTCAAAAAGAATTGAACATGAGATAGATTAGATGGTTATAATTAATCAAGGATTATGATTTCACGATTCATTACCATCTAGGAATGTAAAATAAAGTTGCTGATAATTTGTGACAAAAAATTATTTCTACATAAACCGTGTGACATTTGTAATAAGATCCATTAATTATTGATTTGAAGAAATTTGGAATAAAATATGTTGTTGCAGGAAATTCCTTGGTTTTGTTTCAGGTTTCAGTGAAATCCTCTCAATCAGATAGAATTACGCAAGCACAGAAGGAATACAGTGAGTTATTGAAAAAGGTAGTGATGGTTCTGGAGGGTAATTTTCCTGAGTTTAACATTGATAATGACTGTATTTTGAGATTTGGGAAGATATTATGTGTGCCTATTGATTCATATTTTAATAAATAATGGTTATGTAAAGATTATAGTTCTCCATTTTCATTTCATCCTTGTAATGTAATGATGAATGGAGATCGTCAGTAGTATTACTGGTGGGATAGAATTAAAAGAGATTTTGATGACTTTTCTAAGATGTGATTGACTTGTCAGCAGGTTAAAGTAGATCAGCAGTTATAGAAAGGAATGATTCATTCTTTACTAGTTCTAGATTATAAATGGAAAAATATATCCATGGACTACGTTGTAACATTATCAAAGACATCTCAAGGTAATAATGAAATACGGGTTGTTATTGATCGATCGACTAAATCTACTCATTTCATTCCTATTCGATATATTATCTCCGTAGATCATCTTTTTTGGTTGTATGTTAAAGAGGGGGTAAGGTTTAATGGATTAACCCTCTCAATTTTATCTGATTGTGATCTTAAGACTACTTTTATCTTTTGGAAAGGCCATCAAAATTTGTTGTGTACACATTTAATTTTTAATACAAATTTTCATCCTCAATCAAATTGGTTGTCAGAATGAACAATTTAAACTTTGGAAGATATGGTATTTGTTTTATCAATGGATTACTAGGGAATTTTTTGACCAACATCTTTCTTTGGATAATTTTTTATACAATAAGAGTATTTATTCCAGTATACAGATGGCTCAATTTAAGGAATTATATAGAAAGTGCTATTGAACTCCAGCTTTTTGGAATGATGATGTTGAAAGGATGTTGATGGGACCATAATTGGTAGAAGAGATGGCAGAAAAGGTTCAGTTGATTCATAAGTACATGATAGCAGCTTAAAGTAGGAAGAAAATTTATGTTGATAACCAGAGTAAGGATCTTTCAATTGAGGATGGTTATCTTTCCTTTCACAATTCATATCCATGGAAATGTGTGGCATGTTTTGTTAAGAAGGGAATTTGGAGTCCGATGTTCATTGGACCTTATTAAATCCTAGAAAAAATTGGATTAGATTCATATAGAGTGTATTTTCCTCCATTTTTATCCATGTACACAATTGTTTTCATTTTAAATGTTGTGAAAGTATATGCCCGATCCATCTCATGTTTTTACTCTAGAGGTAGTTCAGTTCGAAGAGAATCTATCTAATGATGATAAAAAAGTCCAAATTTTTGACCGAAAAGAGCATGTGTTGTAGAATAAGGAAATTCATCAAGTTAAGGATTTTTAAAAAAACCATATGGTTGAAGAGGAAATGTGGGAATCTTAAAATGCTACGAGGAGTAAATAACACTATTTATTTGATAAGTGAATAATAATTATAAGGTTGCAATTTCCCAAAGTAGGGAAGGATGTAACATCACATGTAAAAAAATAATAATGAATTTTAATATTTATTAATTTTTTGAATTAAATTTTAATTTTACATTAATTGGGATTCTATGTCTGATGGCGTACCTGATGCACCATAACAGGTTCATTTGAAATCTTCTGTTGCACATAATGCTTAATCATTTTGAAATATAACAACATAATATTATTTTAAGAGGTAGTTAACGCATAGAAACTGTATTTGTGGGAATAAATATAACTAACTACCATAATATTATAGATGTTTTTTAAAAGTATTTAAATTTATCTAATAATAGTTAAAGTATGAAAATGTGAATTAATCAAATTATAAGCATAAATACTCTAATATTCGTTAAAAGTTCGATTTTCCACCTTTTAAAGGAGAAATTTTATTAGAAATTGTTTTTATCACTTTTTATGTTCAATTTGACAATACAAAACTGTTAATTTGAATAGGGATATAAAAATTTATTTAGGGTATGTTTTTTTATTTTTCTCATAAAAATCATTTTTTAATGAATAGTTGAGAATACTACGTTTGTAATTCAAAACTGCCTTTTAATATAATCTATTTACATGGTTATATTGTATTTTTAAACATTTTAAATGTTTAATTAGATAATATTTTTACCATTTAATCCAATGATGTCTATTGGATGTAATTTCACTTTGAAATTGGACAAAAACAAGTGTCAATCTTATAATATTTATTATTTCCTAAAAACACAAATTTTGGTTTTGACAATGGGAATTAATTTTAAATTAATTTTTCCAACATCAATGATTTTTAATTTTGTAAAATATACATCATTTTTGAATTCTAAATATCAAATATAGCGTTGTCTGAATTTTCGATATTTTTCTTGAAAACATTTATTCTTGATGAATAGTAAAAACACTAAGTAGAAGTATACAACGCAACTTCTTCATTTAACTGAAAATTTACAACATCTGTGAATTGAATTTCAAAAATCTGATATGCATGGTTTTTATTAGTAAGAAAAATATGGTTTAATAAGATGAAAATAATTTTTATTTAATAGTATCTATTGAATTTTATTTAAGTTGGTTAAAGGTCAATTAGGTAATTCAAGGTAGAAATAATATTATAATAAATTAAATTTCCCAAAAATGTGTCCCAATATTATTTGTTGAAACATTTCTGACCATGGGCATCCTTGGGTCTATTTTGGGACCCCCATGGAGAAACTTAAGAGTGATAATGGCACTTTATATTAATTAATAAGTAATGAAAAAATGAAATAAACATATATCAATTAGAAAATCAATTCATACATGGAGTTATATAAGATATCTCTCAACTTTAAATTTTAATTTGAAATATAAAAAAAAATTCTACATCATGGTTATTTTTTTATAATTTTTAGGCATCAAATAGTGAAAATTATTTATGACACAATAATGATGTTGTGTTTATTTCATTAATGAAATATTTAAATAATTAAGAATATATAGATAAAAATATCTAAAAACCTTCCAATTCTTACTGTATAATTTTATTTCCGAAAAGAGTCATATTATATTTGACTTTAATATTTTTTGGACCAATGGAAACAAAATATAAATATATTATAAAATAATATTTTCAAACATTATTAAAGAGCCCCTCCTCCACCTTATAAATATCCATAACCTCTAACCCATTACTCTTATCTCTCAGGCCCCTTGGATCATCCATCCTCTATGAAAATATTCTCTCAATATCCCTCTCTTCCACCTAGAAGCCTTATCATAGGAAGAAGGTTCTACAATAAATCCCTTAGGTCCAAACAAATGGGAGTTACCCTATTTAAAGGTAATGTCCTATCCTAAGTTCTTTTGTTTTATTTTATTTATCCAATACCCTAAACTCATTATATTCCATTATTTTATAACAAAACAAGTATAATTAATATACTATGTTGTTTGAAGATATGTATTATATGTAAATTTACATAAACCTTCATCTAATGGGTAATGTATATACAGTTTCTGTGGACGCCGAACAACTGCCTCACAAAATGATAATTGTTCAATCTTCTCATACCACCTTTTATGGGTTTCATTATGATGTAACTATTTTTATATAAGCTATATATTATAATTATATTGTATCTACAATTCTTTATATTTCATTAATAGCATACCTTTATGGTTTCTAAAATTGTTAAAATCGATAATTTCATTTGAGGAAGTGCAGACTACCGCCCCCTCATAGAGATATGACTCATTTATGCTACAGATGGAATGTATTAAGGATGGATATAATAAAATTTTATATGATAATAAAATGGAATTATAATATACCATTTTATCATTACTTTTTCATTCCAATAAAAATAAAAAATTGAAATGTGAGTTGTGTTAATGCGTATGTACACCTTATCGTCTATATGAATAGTGGATTTCATTTCATAACTCCAAATGTTATGTACTAATATAAATACATATATATATTAGATATATATATATATGATATAAAAATTAAAAATATAATTCTATAGACAATAGACGTTTGACCACATGTACAAAATGTAATTATAAGTTGTTCATTTCTGACTCAAGTACCAAATATCCACAAAACAACAGTTTTTAACTTAAATTATTACATAATGTTTATAACATGAAAATATGTGATATATAATGAATAATAAATTTTAAAAAGTTTCTTAAGCAAGTAAAAATTAACATTAGTTTATTATTTGTGATATTAAAGAATGAACGAGTCAAGTCAGATATGAGGTAAGGGTCTATGTCTCAATATCCTTCCATTGAGGCATATTTTGATTTCTAAATGACATTATTTTATAGGGTGAATAAGCCACTTTTAACATTCATTTCATTCAAATGGAATCTATTTATACGTAGCATTTTATTAAATTAAAAAATATAATGTATCTTTTTAACGTACGCAGTGAAAACAACCTTTCCACCATCGTGAGCGTTATTTGATATTTGGCTTCCTCTACAAGCTGTAGATTTTGTAAAGGAAAAATATATATCAATTACTCTCTTTTACATATTTTGGAATAGCTAATGTTTTAGAGAATGGATTGGTTATTTCAATATATTGAAAGCATATATAGTGATTTAAATGTGGAAATTTTATATTTCCATTATTTTAGTATTATAAATATGTAATAATTCTTGGGCATAGTTTATGTATATGGGTGGTTCCATGATAAACCTTCGGCAGGTGAGCCTAAGATAGATCAATAATTCATTGGGTAACATAATAGAGGTAAATGTTAATGTTTCTCCTAAGAGAATTAGGAAATATAATTTGATGGGTATTCCAAACGTAACTCCATGCGTAGCTATGGAAGATACAATGTTTGTATGTTATGGATTCCACATGTTACCTTTATGATTTATGTTTTCTATGTGTTATTCACAAATCTTTGGATTTTATGAGAAATTATAAAAAAAAAGTGTAGGTTCTTATAGACTAATGTTTTCTTTCTTTATTTTATAACCCTTACTGATATTTTTATGTTAATCCCATGTTTTTATAAGTTTTTCATTGGACGTAAAGATGAATAGGGTTAATTATGGGATCAAGAAAAAGTGATGTTGTCTAAAACAAGGAACTAGACATGGCTCTTCTTTTGAGATTTTTCATTTTAAGAAAAAATGGATACTTTGTAAAAGTTCATAATATTTATTATTTTTGATGTAATGTAATAGGTATGGCCTAATTCTCTAAAAGTCCAATCTAGAAAAGATCATTAACGTTAATTATTAACATAATTACAGATTATGTAATCTTTAAGGCCAGGTCCATATACCATTGCTATGATGTGATCACGGATCTCAAAAGGGCAGATGTACCTTTGACTAATCTTTTCCTATTCCCTAATATTATCACTTTAATCCAAGGAGATAAGCGGTTGAATACCATGTCACAAACATAAAACTCTAGGTCTTATCTATAATTGTTAATATGGATCCTCTTCCAACATTGAAAAAAGTTGATGTGTTGTCGAATGGGATTATCCTTTTCCACCATTTCCTCAACTATTTTAGGACATTATAGTCTGTGATCCCCAACTTCACCCTAGAATGTAGGTGTTCCACACATATTTCCATAAATCACTTCACAGTGTGTGGTATGGATTCATAAGTGGAAACTATTGTTTTAAGAGAACTCGACCTCCGGAAGATGTTGGTCGCATCCTCATATGAAGTCAATTGAGCATGCTCTCAAAATTAACTCAATTTTTTCGATAGTCCTCTTAGATTTGAAATCATTCTGAGATAGATAATATGTACACAACTTATTTTATGTGTTTAGTTCATGGTGGAGGCATTTCCAGACATATAGTAGTGAATCTTGGATCAAAATCTGACATAATTAATACTTATACTTCATTCAACCTCAAAAATTCTCAAATTCATATTTGTGTATGTTAATCTAGTGATAAATCCCCCTGAATCACAATTTAGTGTGTAATATTTGTTATACATTTCACAACAACATAAATATAATTCTTCCATTTTATTTTCATTGGATGTATGTTGAAAATTTAAAAGTTGTTGTTTTTTCATTATCAGTTGTTATGGGTAATAGTTTCATCATCTCCATAGAAATCTTTATTTCATTATTCATTTTCTGACATACATGGAACATCAATGTATATTCAACGATATTTTTCTTTATGTTGTCCCTCTAATAGTTCTATGTAATGTATTGATATATCATTCTAAATCATTGGTGTATGGATAAATTTGAACTATTTACATCATCCAATGGTTCCTTCTTTATTGTATGATTGTCTGGAACACATAGTTTGGACCCAATTCCCCCAATTCCTTGATCATTAATCTTGAACATAAATTATTTCCCAATTCTTATAGATTTGAATTTCTTTTGAATTACCACATAATCATTTTGAGTATCCTTTAACACATCAAGAAGATATTGTAGAGAAATGAATTTTGAAAGGATTGATTATGTTCATTCTTTTATGATTCTCATGTCCATAGTCTTCAATTATTTGAATATTTGATCCTTCCCAATTCTCATCATTCATGAAAATGTTGGATCCTTTCTACGTAGAGAATATTCCACTTAATAAAATTTACCAATATAGTATTGAATTGTGTAGTTATAGTCTATGGTCATCTATATCCATCTTCATTGGCATATATTCTGCTATCATAATGTAAATATATATTTGAGATTTTGGGATCTATATAAATTTGAAGCATATCCACAAATAGAAAATTGCATAATATTGTCAAAGAGAAGAACACTATAGCCAACTCCATATCATTAATTGTTTAGTGCTACGAATAAATGTTTAATATCATTGATGCATAAGTTATGAATTTTTCAAATTTCATCAAATTGTAGATCAATCGCTTCTTCAAATCATTGATCAATGCTACAAAAATCTCCCCACATGTAGGTAGTGGCCATATAGGGGAATTGATAATCCTAATTTTCAACTCATTCAGGATTTATTCACATTAATTATCGCAGGAAAATTTCAATCCATTATGACTTAGCTTTATAAGGGTATTTTCAATCATGAGAAATTTATACTAATTCTGTGATATTATCCCCCAAATCCAATGAAAATATAG
This sequence comes from Viscum album, assembly GCA_963277665.1. Taxonomy (NCBI): domain Eukaryota; kingdom Viridiplantae; phylum Streptophyta; class Magnoliopsida; order Santalales; family Viscaceae; genus Viscum; species Viscum album. The sequence goes on along the minus strand of OY728129.1, from coordinate 1,158,463,457 downwards.
ATATATATATATCAATGATATTATCCTCATCCATACTTTGATTATTGTTTTCATTAAAGGATCCACATATATCCAAATATTTTGATTATTTTTCCAAAGAATAGTACTTCCTTGAACAATAATTTACACTTCTTGTGCATATTATAATTCTTATCATTTCATTAGATCATTATCATAATTTTCAAATTATCCACATGGTCATATTTTATTTTAGAAAATATTAGGATATCATCTATAAAGGGTAATAAAAATTAATTGTGTTAATATTTGAAGACTCTATTCTTAAAATATATTTAGATTATTGGATGATTATTGGGTCCGAATAGAATCACTATGAACTAATAATGCATATACCTTGTTAGAAAAGTGGACTTTGGGATATCTTCTTAATTCACCCATACATGATAATAACATAAATGAGGATCCGCCATAGAAAAGTATTGTGCTCCATGTAGATGATCAAACATGTAACCAATCCATTGTAAAAGATACCTGTTCATTATTATGATCTTTTAAATCTCGTGATAATCAATGAAAAGGAGCATTGACCTATCCTTATTCTTGAAAAGGAGGTCTGGCGAACCCCATGGTGATTCAAAAGGGTTTAGAAACCTTTAATCAATATTTTAAATTATGTTATTTTTTATCTCTTCAATATCCACAACATCAATCTTATATAGAGTATTGATCAACCATTCCCAGAGGAAGACTAGAAAATTTTATAGGAAACACAACAACATATTCCATCACAATAGGACTATCTTCAAGGATTGATCTGTTCCATATACTTAAATATTTTATATACCTATGCTTGCTCATAGGGATGTATTATCCATGCTTGACATAGAGGCATTAAAGAAGATTCATCATCCTCTTGGCACTTTTACATAATCGGGTGTTGATTTTCCATAAGGAAGGTGATATATTATTCACAATAATTAATGCTAGATATATATAGGGAACGTCAATCCAATCTCATAATTGCATCAAAATCAACTAATGGAAGTATTCATAGGTTCTTTTAGAAGTTAAACCCAAAAATTTTGAGAGTGGTGGAGTAAGATACATGGGATCCTATAATTTCCCCAATTTCTATTTTCACCAACATCTATACATAAACTCTTCGTGTTGGTGTTTGAATAATTCTTCAAAAAGTTTTTTATAAAATGGAATGTGTAATACAAGAATAAAACACTAAATTATTTAATAACTAAAATGCATGTCACCACTTAGTCGTCAGGATTCACTTTAGAGGTAGTGATGGAATAAATCTCACCTTTGCTACCTTGGAGGTTGTTGGTTGCCTCAAAAAACCCTTGGCATTGGGATTTTCATTGAAAAGTTCCCTTAATCGTTATATTTTTAGAAATGAAAATTGTTTTAATTGTTAACTCGAGTATTCCATTCATCCATTGAATTAGTGAGTATCTATTATTTAAAATTATTAGTTATGCGGCCTTCCATCCTGCACCTAAATAAAATGTTCTCTCCCATTAATCAATTTTTTGGGTTCTTCATTCCACCCTTTTGAAAAGTGGGATGCTAAAATTTAATTGCACTATTATATTTATCTATGAGACTATCATAATTAAACACTAATTTCTACTTCTTATCTCCATGATACTCTTAATATTTTCAAATATCTATCTCGTATTTGAGGGAATATTGTATTATTTCGTTATAGAAATCATTTTCATGGATCACTAAGGATTTTTTTATACTCATAATTATCCAACTAAAAAGTGTTAGACTATGAATTCAAGTGTAATGAAAAATCAGTATGTATATCATGCATGTACTTTGGGTATTTCATTGTATTCTCCAATAGATTCATTGTCTATTTTCTTGAGGGTGATGAAATTAATTTCCTTTTTATATAGGAGGGTCAAAGGAAAATACATATAAAAAACTCTTTCTAGAATTCCTTCCACTCCATCACTTTGATCTCTTCCCCGGGCTACGTATTCTTATCAGTGTACACCAATGATTAGATCTTCCTTCCATATGATAAATATCTAATAAGACCTTCCCATTTATTAAACATTTAAGGATGGATAATATCATCTCAAGGGAGTTGATCCACTATTCCATGATTAAGGGATCAACTAATCCATTGATAGTAGGAGTCAATTATTGAGTGATTCTACTGATTACATGTTGTTATCTCGTACGCAGTTTGGGAGTTCCACTTGATCAAGGTTTATACGTAGAATAGGATTTATATAAGAGTGTATTGTGGAAATTTTTTCCTTTCATGCTTCCATTGGATTCGGAATCTCTTTGGTGCAGTCATCACATTTCCCTTCGCATTAGTTGTTAACCCAATTTCTCATATTTTCATCCATTGGATAGAATAAAACGAAAATTAGGGACAAATTTATAAAAATTGTAAACACATAATGGGAAATAAAATAAAAATAAATGGATAACATATAAATTAAATTTATCATCATAAGTTATGAGTTTGATTTCATTAATCCATGTTATCCATGATCTATTCCCTAAAATGTATTCTTATGGTTATTTTTTGATCCCTTGATAACGGGTCATAATGTGCTATTTAATTTACCAATTCATATCCCCTGAGAGTGTAAAAAAGTGTGCAGTCAGTTCCGTTATCATGTATGAGGTTACACATAGTCTGGCTCGGAACACCATTCCTATTGTTACTCTTAGGTACAAATATTCCAGAACCACACCCACTTGTAATATTACGATGGAGATTTTTTTCTTGAAAACCAATTACATTATAGTAACCAAAATTTAGGTGTGTTTTATTATACTTAATATTTTCCCAATGGTTTTAAATATATATTTATAATACTAATAACAAAAATATGAAAACAATTTCATATGATACAAACTATATCAACCTTGCACATTATTACACATTAATTCTTGATTTAGTACACAAATTTAAACTAAATAATTTCCAAAATATTTAAAAGTATAGCATCATTGTAGTTATGTATATAACGTAACATCATGAATAAAGGATAAAAAAAATTATTAAAATATTCCCCAATATATATTATTAAAAAATTCATTAATATAGTCAAAATACTCATTTGAACATAAAAATACATGGGATAAACTAGGGACATGAATATGAAAGAGATTATCTAAAAATCCCAGTAAGTGAATAATCATGGAATTAGTGATAAATGATAGAAAATTGAAATATTAGTGATGAATAAAATGAACTTGAATAATATGGCATGATATAACAAGATAATTATAACTTATCAAATGTGGTATCAACGTAAAACACAAAAAAATAAAAAAAATTCAAGGAAAAACCAACAAGACATAATGGTGGAAAATGTTACATTAATTAATCTACTACACCCCTATCCCAACATGACATATCATGATAATATACATTATCCAACACATTGGATCACTATCTAGGAACCCCCATCATTATCAATTCATTACCATGTTTATGTGTTTCAAATATATCAAATGATCTAGGATTTTTAGAATAAATAAATTTATTTCCCCAATAAATATGTAAATGTGGAATAAATTGAATCCCCTTGATAGAAAAATATGTATGTTATTCACTATAGAATTTATTTTTCCGGAAATATCGCAATGAAATTTGAGCAGCAAAATAGCGTTACGTAAATATTCATAACAATGGTTGGTGAGAGATAAGGGGTATCAGATTTTTTTAGATAAAATGGGAAGTAATATATAAATACAAAATAATCTCCCAACTTTATATATTTGGAAATATAAGTCTTAAGGTAATTAATAAAAATATATACTGAAAATAATCCTTACAAAATTTCTTCATGGAAATGGGTGTACTTAGAGGATCATGGGAGGATTAATGATAGTGTATAGAAGATATAATCATTTATAAATAAAATGGAAATTAAGGGGAATATGTAATATAATATCCTATCATATGAAAATGAAATGTAAAAGATATAATATAAAATTAGTGGTTGAAAAAATAGTAGAGTAAAAGATATATTACCAAACTAATTCATAGTAAGGTCCTAGGAATGAGTTTAAATTAGGGATTATAAAAAATAAAAGAAATTAGACATTAATGGAATTATTATAAATGAATGAAAGTATAACTAATTGATATATAAAGGACTGTTTTCAAATATTGTTCTCTAATTTGAAATGATGTGAGGAATATGGTGATCTCCTACTTGAATGTGTGACTCCAAAGGCTAGACAAGGGTTCGTGAAAGCTTGTGGGAGACTTGGGAGTACATCAGGTAGTCGAGGGAAGAGAAATGACATTCTTAAAGAATTTGTTTTGTGATATAAATGGGAAAATGAATGTATTTATATAGGAAAATATAGAGATTTATTTATTGATTAAGATTTAGACTATACATAATAAAATTTCCAAAACCAGAAAAAAAAATTATTTTTGACCATTTTTTACAAGAGGGAGTGGATTACATTTTTTTAAGGAAAATTGTAGTTATTATTAAAATATTGCCCTTGTTCATGTGGAGCGGTGTAAGAATCGTAAAAAATTTATTGTAAATTAAAAAGATATATTATATGTCTTTAAGGATACTTAATGGCTTTTCAAAATAGATAAAATAAAGTTAAAATTATATTATTTTTGTGGGAAAACACATATTTAGTCACAAATTCTATTTATTTTACTTATTACATAACTTATGGGTTATTTTTATGTCATAAAATAGAACGAATATTTACATGGTATTTATTTTTACCCAAAATTTTGACTCTCTTAGAAATTTTTTAAATAATCAACAATCGATTATTTCAATATCCTGAATAAAAAAATAATATTCATATAATATATAAAATTTTATATATAAGTCAATGATCACTTTTAAAATAATTATGTATATTTATTGACGTTTATGTTCTTTTTTGAAAATTATAGTTTTCAAACCCTTATAAAAAATACATTTTTATTTATAAAAATCATATGATAAAATAAATTTTGTAAAAATTATATTTTTCATTAGAAAACAAGAGTTCAGTCATGATCTCTATGAGCTTCAAATTCTTCCATAAATTGGTTCCCTCAGGAATAAGCTATTGAATAGCATATTTCGATTAGTAATAGGAAAATCGGAAGTTATAGCTCCCATGGAAAGATTCTAAAAATGGGTTTTATAGGGTATGATTCTACTGGTTGAGAACATCACATTATTTTGTAATGATAATTGGATTTGATAAAACCCTATATTTCAAATAATCATTTTATCACTGTTAAATGACTATATTATCGACACTAGTGATACATAATGGTATTTTGAATCCAATTTGAATAATAAGAAAAATAAAGTTCATGTGTTTTCAATAACCATAAGATATAATAAGGCATTTATTAAAATGAATGGGGAAATTTTACTTATAATATTTCAGGTTGTTGCATTCCTTGTTGTACATATACATCATTTATTGGGTATTTCCATGTATTTTACCCACAAACATTAATCATGTGGTTATAAGTGATGAAATTTTTCTTTTTGTTGTAGGTTCATTGTGGTGCACTTATACATGTACATAATATGATTGTGAGGGTTGGTCCATGAATTATATAACTGAATAATGCAATTGGTGATGTTATTATCTCATTATATTCCATATATGGTGCATGTAAGCTTACCATAAGAACCCTATGTTATGATATCATGGCATTTATCCATGAAGTATGTTTTTTAGTTCATGATTTATATTTTTACATCCTCCCATACTAACATTATGGTATTATTTTATATCATTCTATGATGTTAGTCTTTATGATTTTAACCACATTTATGTATCATTTGTTTTATTATTGATACCTATGTATTGATTTAATATTTATTATTGTTTGATATTCACATAATGGGATTTATAGCTCAGTAATTTCTAAAGTATGTCCCTAGGATTTCTCTTGATGTTATAGAAGATCCATGGAATGAGAATATTTAAATGTATTTAAATAAGATTTTTGTACTCGTATTTTAATTTACTTTTTCATGAATATAATTTCCCAAATGTAGATGGCCTCAAAATATTTTGTGTTTGTTTTATGTGTACCATTGTGTAATAATAAATAAATTAAATTGCACTAAATATATGAGTTCTAATAAAAAAAGGCCACATAGATAAAAATAAAAAATCTGTAAAACAATTCATATCAACCAAACAATCATTATATTAAATAACACCACATATAGAACACTCCCATAAATTCACACATTGTATTGAGATAACATATAACATTACATAATATGACCCATTATTATTATTAGTGGTTAAATAAATTTATATAGGTATATTATCAAATGAATATGTTAAAATACATTATTCCTATTAATCATTATATTATGTTGAAATTGATAACATTCAAAAATCCTTATGATTTTCAAATGAAACCTTACTTGGTAGTCTTGAATCTCAACATTTCACATTCCATCACATTAAATTTCAATGCATGCTGATAAAATGTAAACCTGTATATTTGTGAAAAATATTTTTCATAAGTAATGATAAAATATATGAAATTCTAATATAAATTTATGACATGTTTTCAAAAAAATTAATTTTATATAAAACAATTTGTTTGTAATAATAAAATCAAGCTGGTCAATAAATATTCAATTTTTATATTTTGTAACAAAGAATTATATTTTTTCCACCCACTACTATAATATTAACCAATTGATAACCATGATAAATTTTAAACATTTCCTCGTAAAAATATTTTAATTCAACTTACACCACTCTAACTTGAACATTAACATATAAAATTAATACTAATACACATAAAATCAACTTTGGTATGAGTAATGCGTTACAAATAAAATAATGATTCTCTATCAATCTACTATATAATGATTTAAGTTTTTTTTGTTTTTTTAAAAAATATTTATTCTCCTTGGTAAACCCATGGAAAAGATATAGGTAATATGATGTCCTATTTACCACAGTTGAAAACCATTACACTTTACCATATCTAATCAAACACTGAATAAAATTCTATAATCATCACATACACTAAGACGCATAGATCTACCATAATTACAAAAAATTATAGGAACCCACTCACCGTACAATGATATTATCTTATTTGGGAGGAATTAACTCACCCACATATTTTTATGACATAGGGTATTATGATATTTCATGATAGTTTAACATTCACCTAACCTCACACTATTAATTCCATACGTAATGTAGATAGTATTATAGAAATCACTTCTAGGGATGTGAGTACACAAAAACACAACCATTAAATAATAATATTCATAATAACGGATGAAAACCAAGTTTTAGAAAAAAAATGGAATGTCCATGATAAACCCATTTTATATGTCCGGTTTCAATTATTGATAAAACTGTAGATAAAAACACTTCAAGAATCGAATACCAACATCATCAACATAACCATCACCCTATGACACCACCAGAGCCTCAAGAATCCACACCATTTTCCTCATTATTTGTGTCTCTTTATTCCACTACCACATCCTCCAGAATCCCCAACTATATCTCACCAACCAACAACCACCTCAAGGCTTACATCACATCACATTGAAAATATGTCATCTAGAGAAAACCTACAATGAAACAAATAAAAAACATAGTTATTATGGCAACTATTCTATAAAACAAGGCATTCAAAAAACCTATGAAAAAATGATGGCCTAGCCCCAAACATTATCCATTATAAAAAGATTTAATTCCATCGTGGAATAACAAATTCATTAGAATTGGTCACCACCCCCTTTAACATAATACATAAATTATGTATAGTCGTTTATTATTTAACATGATCTCATGAATAATTTACATTATCTAGAAACATTAATGATGGACATTGCCATTATCATGCCTATTTTTCATTTTCATGGAGAACAACTTCCATCCATATATTATTTAGCTAAAAAATTACCATCTTTAAGTAATGAAGTAGTTTTTTTTAATCTGGTTGAATGAATCAACAAAACCACATCACAACTATCAATCACTAAATAGTAAGATACATCATTTTCAATGATCACACAATTTTCCCAAATTATGAAATATATGGGTTTCATGGATTATGCTTCATTAGAGTAAATAAACTTCTTAAAATTACATAAAATCATTATATTATAAGAATGTAACATCTTTTTAGAATTTAATTTATATAAATCAATGAAATAACAAATAATGAAACCAAAAACAATGAAAAACATTTCCATGTCATTTATAGGTGAACAATATGCTTTAAATTTAAACAATTTCTACATGTGAAAAAGATAATAAAGTAAAATAGTACATGTAGTATCCCACACATCCTGAATAAATTGATTAAAAAATCAATTATAAGATCTTATTATCAAGGAAAAACAAAAATATATTTATATGAAAATGATAGGTTATTTTTATCAATTGAAATCCATTATTAAATGAAAAACATTATTTCATAATTCATAAAAAAATATTCTCTTAGATCAAAATATTTCAAATATCGCATTTTTTAATACCATGTGTCATTCTTATCATGTTAGTTTTAGAAATTATTTAAAAATTTCATTACCTAATAAAAAATTATTATAAAAAAGAATAGGATTAACATGATTTTTTACATCTATATTCTAAAATATAATGATATATAGAAAAAATTACTTCACATCAAAAATATAACATTTTAATCATGCTAAATTCTCTATATTAATGTAATATAAATATCATAAAAAGCCACAAAAATATTTCTATCAAAATATATTCTCATCACAAAAAAATTAATTATGTATTTACATGTGAGGAATTATTATTTATATACTAATTTTTTTATCATTATTTAAAATAAAATGTTCGATCATTTAAAAATTTTAATATATCCAATGGATACCACATACCATGTTTATCATTTTACAAAATTGTGAAATAATGCCATAGGAATTTTCATCTAATCACGTTCTTACAACATATGACTAAACGAATACTGAAAAATAGTAATTATTACAAAACATATGAGAAATGTATTTTTTTAAAATGATTCCAAATTAATAATAATTCTGATTAACATTTTCATAAATTTTAAAATAATAATATCCAAAATAATGTGTTACAATATTTCTAGAACAAATTATTATAATAAATTACTAATGTAAATATGTGTTATATAATTTAACTCACATAGAAAATAGAATAATCCTTTAAATGGTACAAAAATAACTATTTTGTTAGTATGCCAGTATGAAATCGACTACTAGTAACAAGCATCCAATGGTTTTCCAAAATTTAGTAGTTTTTTTTAAAAAATAAACTAATTAAGATTCAAGAATAATTTTAAATATTAGGAAATCAGGTTTCCATGTGATGAATATTAATATTAGGAAAAAATTTAATTCTCAAATAACCATGATATAAAATGAATAAGAAACAACGAAATCTATTCTAAAAATGGTTCTAAATAAACAGCTCAAGATAGTTAATCACCATTTTAATCATACCTCTATGATTATAATCTTAATTAAAAAAAATATTAATATTTTATTATCAACTATAACATGGTAGATATTAGATAAATACTTGTAATATTTTAAGATTTATTCAAATTAATTTTATAATCATATAAAAACCCCAAATTTATTCAAAAGAATAATTAATTATGATACATGTACCTAAATTGGAATATAGCCTAAAATAAATTAAACCTCACATTTTTTGTTCTATAGGACCAATGTCCTAGAATAAAATCATTAGTACCGTAAAAACCTCATGTCTAATGTGGTATCCTTAGAATATGTCATGCACCTGGGTCAACATGAATTATTTCCCTACTATCCCATGTAATCCCTTCATTGGATAAATCTAAACATCATCCAATATAAAAAACCTAAATACATTGATACAATATTATCATGACTGGTCCCGCCAAAAGTACTCATCCTTGGTTGGTAGTGAAGGAGGGGTGATAATGACCCCCATGTCCTACCTCCAATAAGTCTCAAGTAAGAGATTGACACTAGGGGTAAAAAACAAACATATAGGAGTAGACCCACCCTATATATAATATAGGATAATGATATAATAAAAATAAACCTCAATAAAACTCCATCACATAACATAATGATAATTCGAACCCATCTTACAATTCATTAATAATTTCAACAAATTCAAACAAAATATTCCAAGTAAAACATCAAAGAATATTTTGTGGTAAGTTCTTAAAAATTATCATGAATATCCTATTAATTTCTAGAATACTCTCAAATTTCCACATAAAAACATGAAAACCATTTATATTAATATATGGGAATCAAATTTTTCTACATTGTATGATCATACCCAAAGTAACAAGTGTACAAGATAAAATAGAATACTAATTCACAAGTGTCAAAACATATGAATTATGGAATCCAAATCCGATCAACTAAACAATACATTCCCTAACATGGATTGATAATAAATTAATGCAAATATAGTAACATATTATTAAGTATACTGATTAAAGTGCACACTACACTGGTTTCCCACTAGTCTACTATTCTTACAGCCCAACATCATACATCCTATTGCCCCAACCTCTTCTATATTGTAATAATTCATGAATTTACCTCATCCATTACATCATATATTCCCTGGAAACACATAAGAAATAAAATCCCATCCCACTTGAATACATTTGTGTAATCATCTAAAATATCATCAGAGGTTACTTGTGTCATCACATAACTTCCTATCCACTTCAAAAAAAATGTTCTGTATCATGAAAATGATGGACATGAACATCATTCCATCCTACCATTCATGATCCACACAATGAAAAATATTACCCTCTCATCAAATATATTCCAATGTTCATTAAAATATCAAATAAATGAAAACCCATGTGTAAAAAAATCATCATTAAGAGAGTATTTTGAAGTTGTGGTAGCTATCCATCCATCCCCACTATCTAGATATTAGAAAAAATACCATTAGAAAATATGTGTCAACACATGGTGGGAAACATGGGTGGGGTGTGTATAGAAATCATAAAGAAAAAAATACATATAAGTAACAAACATGCCTTGACTCTAGGTTTACACAACCAAAACCACCAAAATAACACATCCTTTATATCACCATTATCACGTGTCAAACATTGATGACCCAACTAAATTCATTATGCCATAAGAGTAAGTCACAATCCATAATAAAAAATAAAAAAACCAAATTCCATCCTTATTTCCACATTCATACAATTCCTAAATCATCCTATTATTAATCACCATAATCTACCAATACCATTTATTTAATATTAAACAACAATCATGTTAACCTAACATCAAATTTTGATTTGATAATTATTTACCCATTTTAGCACATGGAATACAATTTCATATTTACATTACCCATGGATTTTGCATTAAATTATTTTATTCCCAAAACAACAAATCAATTCAATAGTTCTCATTTAACCACATTAAATTCCATCCACTTTAACATTCATTTATCATATTTTCCATATTCAAATTAAACATACTAATCGCATTTTATATTCATGATTTCCTGACCAAAAAATCATCACAAACATAACATAAGCCAATACATTACATCACATGAACCAACTCACTACAAAAACAACACATCAAAACCACCACACAACATCCCATAAAAACACCCAAAACACGCCTCAACATCCCCATCCACTATTTCCATTTTAAGTGAATAAATAAAATTAAATCATATGTATCATTGGATATTACTAAAAATTTAATATTTAAATAGGAAATTCAGTTTAATAATGATATATTTGTTATTAAACATTTAATGTATATTTTGATTATTCAAATAACTAATTGAAGGGTATCATAATCCAAAGAAATTACTATACAAAAAGGTCATGAAAATTATTTTTTTTGTTCTGAATAATAATATTTATAACCCTTTATGAAAGATCACAAAACAAGTAAAAACATACGAGAACTCATACTTCATGTATAACAACAATAAGTTTTTTATGTGAAAAATAAATTTATCTTTAAAAGATATTATTTCAATTATATAATTTATACAATAAGATATAAAGAGAATAATAAATATTTACTATTTAGATAATAATTTTTAAGTACAAAATAATCTACAATATAATGAAATATGGTAAAATACAGGTGAAACTCTCCACCCCCTTTAATTTTAGTTAGGCAAATAATTATCATCATTATGTCAGTGAATAACGTATTTACAAATTGTAAACAAAACATTGATCCCTCCAACATGTATAACTAGATATAAGATAATGGACCACTTACATGGTATTTTTTTCCATAGTAAATTTCTACACCCTAAAGTATTGTGGAGTGATGAAGAGGTTAGTAGTGTGGGAAATATAGGAGAGGCCTCAAATTAATTACAATTTGGATTTATGATATCAAAAGTTTTGTGTTGGACCACAGAAAATTAGTTTAATTAATATAAACTCAAATTATTAGATGAAAATAATTTTTTTATTAACATATTTCCCTCCATGGGTACATCATAATATTCATCAAAGTATTATATTTTATTCCTCATTAAATTGTCCTAAAAGATTATAGATCAAGATAAACTATAGGAAAAACTCAAATAATACTAAACAGAATTATAATATATTACTTTTTTAGAAATAAATTAATTCATTGGTATTATGATTATAAAATCCTTTAAATTGAATTACAGAATGTTCTAGGATGTAAAACATAATATTCTAATCAATTTTCATTTCCAAAAAATGGGAAATACACCACATAGTGGAAAAACAATTATAACCTTACAATATATGATTCCCTTATTCATGTGGAATAAATATCATCCAACCCTTAAAAATATTAATAGGATACCATTATGTGAGTTAGTACCCTTACACAAGCTGCAAGAATTCCATATGCAAGATTTACAATTTCAAAGTTTCCTTTCACAAGACTTATCTTATTATTACTTAGGTATTAGGATAAGGGGATAAACTATAAATAAGAAGGTAACTACCCTCATATAGTATCTAACTACGAATACATAAATTGAAAAGGTTGTTAGGTACCATTTCAAAACATGGAAATCATGTGATGACCCCAATGTGACTCAACCCTCAAGAGAATACCAATATGTGGCCATAAATGTTTTACTCATTCCCTTAATAAACTCTCGGGTTCTATAATTTAGTGCATGGAATTTTATATCACCAATATCCCAGGTCAGAATAAAAATTTCAACCCCAACAAAACAATTATAAAACACTACATACCTTTTTAGAAGCCATTAAACACCATCATTACACTTACAAATCTTCAATTTCATGCATTAGGGTAAATATTTTTAATGAAAAAAATTTAATTTTCAATTATATTATATAAAAATTATTAATTAAATGGTTCACAATAAATTTAAAAATAGAAACTATAATTCTAAAATTGATGAAATCAATACCAAAACACTTAATACACGTTTAAAATATATGAATATATATAAAAACAACTTATTTATATCTCAAATTAGCTTTTATTACACTAAAATTACACTAATTACATTGAATATATTTTTTAGAATAATTTTTTGAAATTAATAATTCATTTTTTAAAAACATGTAGAGTTTATAAAATAGGTCCTTAACCATGTGACACCATGGAATAACATTGTATGGCTAAAAATATTATACCTTTACCCATATAAAAAAATTTAATTAATAACTAACATTTGAAATAAAACTTGTAATAGAATAATAACCATAAATTGAAATAAAAATATTATTTATACGATTTTCTAGTAATTTTCATTCAAATTCTATGATTATACGTCACATTTTATATTTATTGTAATATCTTATTTGTTAAAACATTTTTTATAAAATATCATACACAAAAATATAATGTGACGATAATAAATTAAAAAATTAAATAAATTAAAATAATTGTTGAATTATCAAATAATAATGTTTTAAATAAAACAACATCAAATACTTAATCAATTTTATTAAAAAAGTTGGTATTTCATATTAAATAATGGACTATATTGATGTTTCAAACATTATAAAAATCATTGCTAAGACTATCATAAAAATAATAATCAATCTAATTATATATAATTATAATAAATATAAATTACAAATTATTAGATAATTAAATTATTATATATATAGATCATAATGACTATTCATTTTATTAAAATATGCTTAACAATGAAATATAATTAAAATTTAAATCATAAATATAACACACAGTTTTAAATTTATAAGTGGTATATTATATGATAATATTATATAATTTTTGTATCATATATATATATATTATAAAATAAATAATAAATTTATAGCATCCATATTATTAAAATCTAAACTTAGAAATTTTTTAAACATTGTTTGCTTGTCCTACTAATGATGAATCCTTGTACAATGATGGTGAGCTACAAGAAATAGAGTTGACCCAAATATTTTCATGGATTCACCTATGGTAAAAATTTGGGCATGAATAGACATGTTTCGTTGTTTAATATGATGGTTTTTTCTATATGATTTGGTTATTTAGGATACAAAATTATAGAATTTTACACTGAAATAGTGGGATCTGTCAATATTAATGACTCATGGAACATGTAATTGAGATATTGGTGCTATATGGGTAGTCTAATAGATCATTCTGGCAAGGGATAGTGAGAAAATTTTATTCATTTTCTGAATTATTTATTTTCATTTATTAGGGATGTGGAAATTTTTTAGTTTTTCACATTTTTTTGAAATTAACTTTTTAGCTATTATTAAATTATATATAGCATATTTGATAAGTAATTATTTTATTACACTTTAAAATTTTACATTGATACATGGGACCTATTTAATGGTGTATTTTTTACATTAATTATTTGAGTATTATTTCATAAGATACATACATGTTTATAATATGGAAATGATGTGAGAGGACTCATGTGTTAGGTAAAAATCTATTGAGTTTGTTTTGTGGATTATAGTGTGACCCATATATGATATCATACTTTGGGATGATATAGAAACTACAAAATACCTCATTAAGTCTTGAGGGTATTCATATATTTGGTTTTATGAAGGTAGTTCTTATCAAATTTTTATTATAATTAGTGTTCGTAGAAGGGACGCCTTTTCCATCTATCTATACGAGAACATGAGTGATTATTTTTTCTCATGATATGTTCCCAAATAGATGAGTTTTTAAGATTATGGGATGTAGTGGTAGTACACAATAGGTTCCCAATATTGTGTTTTTATTTGTTTTTTTGGGTAAATCCGTAGTAATGGATGATCAAAGCCCCCGAAACCATATTTTTAATCAATTACATTTAATTTAAAAATAATATATAAAATTAATTACATAGAACATGATAATAATTTTATTTTAATTTGCATTTATTTTCATGTGAAGTTTTAATTATGGTGGATAATCTAAGAAACTATTCTTTTAGTTTTATCTAAACATGTTCTAAAAATATATAAATGATATTATTGGTTATATAAATGTTAACATAGTGAACCTAGTGATTCACACCATTTAACATGGAACCTAATAAGGAGTTCATTTTCCACTCAACATTCATTAGTGTGTGGTCGGGAGGATTAATATATGTATACTTCATGGAACACTTATGTTCATTTCATGTTCAAAAGTATTAAAAACATTCCCAACTAATAGAATATATATATTAATATATATGTTTAAAAAATTAAAATTTCACAAAATCCCCTATCAATACATTTAATATAACTTTTATCTCTGGAGAAATTAAAATATTATTATTATTAGGTATCATGATATGAATTTACTTAAATATCACAACTCAATAAATTTTCTAGATTATATTTAAATGATTTCAAATAATATATATCATTTCTATCAAACCATTTACTCAATCCACTATCCCCCTTGAGATTCAACAAACCATAAATAATAATATATTTTTGTAAATAAAAATAATTATTTCAAAAAAAATATATTAAATTCTATAATAATCTGAATAAATAATTATTCTAACATACATGTAAATGTTTTTATTAATTTATTTACTCTATTCATGCCTTAATAAATATTTTTTAATTAACATGTGTACAATAATAAAGATATAAAATCAAATTCATAATTTCAAAACATGAATATGTCATGATTAAATATTTATGATCTAATTTACACGAATAATGATTATTACACATTCCAAAAATAATTTTTATACATAACATTACAGTCTTTATAGTTATGGATACACTTATTATCTGACTATATTTTTCTCTATCTATGTGGCATATAGTTAGCATACCTGATGTCCATGACTATAATCTAATAACCCATCAAAATTTTTATAGAGGATATAGATTATTTATCAATGAACACAAAATTATTATCAATTGTACTATGTAACATAATCCTTTTTATATGGATATCTCATTAGTAAGACATATAGATCTGTCATAACCTTCAATTCATGGTTTATTCTTCATTGAAATTCTAAAATTAATATTTATATGAATTATTGTAGTTTTGGATTTAATTATATAGTTATTTATAAATTAAATGTATAAATATATATTACTCTATTTTTATGGAACTGATAATTCATGTCTTTATTTGTTCAATTAATTTCATTTCAGATATGTTCCACCAGAAATATGCTAACTCTACATGACAATATAACCTCACAATTTTTTTCACATATCAATGAACATGATTAATGTAATACATTAAAATTTATCATATTTCTATGGATGAAGAAACAAGTTTATAAACGAGAATATCCAATGACACAAAATTATGAAAGATTATTATAGGCGAGTACATACTCTAACCTCAATATTGGAGATCACCATGTGTGATTATCAGAAGAATAAGTCCCAATATCTTATGATTCTCCTACACTTGATAGTTAAAAAAATCAATGTTTTACAGATAAAGTTATCAATATTATAGTCCATGTGATTAGGAATATTATATCTGAATCTCACATTTTTTATCATAGCGGGGAACTATTATAACCATCAGATTTGAATATTTATTTTATGAAAATTGTCATATTAATAATAATCAAATGGATAGTAATCAAAGAGTAATATATTTATTAATAATTTTAAAATAAAAACTAATGTATATTTTTTTTTCTTGGAAACCCGCTATAATAGACTTACCCTTTTAAAAGTTCCAATGGATTGCATTTCTCAATTCACTAGAACACTCTTGATAAAAACTATTCCATTGACGTATTTTTATACTAATGAGGAATTACAAGTTATTTTATGGTCATTATAATTATTACAACATAAATTTTTTATTAAAAATTCATAAGTTGTGATATCCATGAGTCTTTGTATTATTATGTTTTTCATTAACTTGACTAATTATCTAATATATTTGATACAATATTATCACAATATATATTTTGATGGTCTTGTGCATTCAAAATTCAATAAAAAAATACGAAAAAATCAATTATTATAGTACTTCGGAATCTACATCAGAATTTATAACATAAATAGTATTTATGGATATAGATATCACTATTTATAATAAGAATATATTTTTCATTTTTTTACTTTCTATGATTCTATATCAAAAATAATTTGTTATAAAATACTGTACTACCCGCTTAAAATATATAATTCTGCCATACCCAATTAACAGTAACTCATCCTCAGTATTTTCATATATATTAAATGATTTTTCCAAATTCTACCTTGTTTACATCTCAATATTTTCAATGATATACTACATTTAAATTTTACTCATATGTAATTTCAATACTATAAACATTAAATTTCCAATGTGATAGATTAACACACATAATTTAATGTAATTTTATTCATTATAATAGTCCTCTATTATTCCTTAATAAGTCATCTTTTGGAGATTTTATACCATGATTCATATGAAATAAAATTCTCTTGATTTGTACCATCAAATATTTTTTTAATACATTGCATATAAATATACATTAACATAAAATGAGAGAAAAAACATTTTATCATAGTTTATATTTTTCCAAATAATGTGAGTCTCTATGTTATGTACTTTCATAAATATTTTCAATCATATCCATAATTAGCTATCTAAAATAACATCTATTTTACACATTTTATCAACATATTTTACACGAAAAATATGTTCCTCTCATTAACCACTTTTATAAATCCATGTCTATAAGGACTCGGCCTTCAACATTACTTATTATTGAATTAAATGAATAATTAACATTGAGGATCTTTTCAGGTTTAGAGTTTTAGAGAATTAGGACATTACTATTACATCTCAAAGATTACAAATTAGACGCATCTACTCAACTTCCACTTTTTTCACACAAAAAACTCCTGAACATAAGAGTCATGTCTAGTTCCTTGTTTTAGATAGCCTGACATTCCCTTGATCCCATCCTGGACCCTATTCAACTTTACGTCCTGTGAAATCATTTCAAAAACATGGGATAAGCATAAAAAAGCTCAGTAAGGGTTATAACAGTACGAAAATAAAACATAAATCCATGTATACATATGAATCAATGAAATCATAATTTACTCATAAAACATAATAAATTTAGCATACCTCATGAAATCATAATATTTATGCATATTTTAATAGAAATCCTAAGGCATAAAGTTAACTAGAGGCATTCATAACATTCTTACATATAGAGTAACCCTCATGGTTATGCTTGGAATACCCATCACAGTATATTCTATAAATCTCTTCGGAGAAACCTTATAGTTTAACTCCTTCTCGTTACCCAATGAATTGGAGAGCTATATCAGGCTCACCTGCCCTTAGTTTATCACGGAACCACCCCTCTTCATAAACAATGCCCAAGAACCATAACATAATCGTATGACATAAAACATGCATAAAGGAAACATAACATTCCCACATTTCAATAACAATATAACATTTTAAGATATTTAAACAATAAATCAATTCTAAAAACCATTTTAAAAACCATTTAAAACATTTAATAAAGAGATTTTTGAATAAAACTTTCTCATATCACTTTGATGATTTTTACATTTTAATCCATTAATATCCATATAAATATATCATTAAAATAATTTGGAAAACATGTATATTAATGAGAAATATTTATAAGAATAAATCATTAAAACATTTAAAATGGTATTTTAGTTAAATGGTTTTTAACAAAATGAGAGCCACTTGAATACAATAATTTAGGAATAACATTTAATGAGAACATTGTAATATCATGAGAATAAATGTATTCATGATATAATATTCCAAAGGATAGTATATACACCATATAAGAGTGAATTGGTTCATAACAACAATGAAATCTCAATGTAAAATGATATGAAATCCCTTATAAAGAAGGTATCCTTAAATTAAGGATAATTCAATCTCAAAGTTATGTGTGAAAAATATAAATACATCCAATATAAGTGGATATTAAGTGTAAAAAAATCCAAGGTAATTCAAAGATATTAAAAGTATGACATATTCAATAACTACATGTTGAACCCAAAGAAATCAAAATTGGGTTAAAAAGTTCCCATGGTAAAATTCGACAGCCGAACGACGTCAAATTAAAATTCATAAAAATTGTTGATGAGAGTGAAAATGTTATATCATCACTTGGACAAAAAATTTACATCAATAAAGATATATAAGAACATATCCCAACATAAAAATATGTAAATTAAAAGACATAAAAATAATTATTTTTAAAAGAGGAGTGTGAAAGGTTCCCTTACCGATTTGGGAAACTTTCGAAACGTACACCCCATGAAAGAAGGCTCGTACAATTAAGATGTAGCTACCCATAAATGAGAGTATACTATACAAATATTAAAATAATGGGAAGTAAATACACCACCAAAAATGGTATAATGGCCAATGTAGCATGAATCTCATCGGAATAAAACGTGAGATGAAAATACCCTTATGAAAATTCGGCAGCCTAACAGTGCCACATAAAACTTCCAAAAATGGATTGATGAGATCAAATAGGGTCTATTATCACATTAAAATAAAATTTAAAGAAATATAAATATAAAATAACATCCCCCAACAGAAGAAATAGGATCTTAATGTAAGTTACATAAAAAAGATTACTTAATAAGAAAGAGAGAGGTAGGATCCCTTACCTCAAGTCCAACTTGTCTTGTTCATTTCTGTATATTCCTGAATAATAAACTTTTTTCAATTTATAATTTCTTAAGTTCCTCCTTTAAATATTATTATTCAGTTCATATCACATATTATAATGCTATAATAGTTTGTTAATAATGTGAGTTCATATTAGACGTTTTTGTTGATGTTGGGTACATGAGTCAAAAATGAACTTGTTTGAAAATGATTGTCCATGTAGTTATAATTAAATCATCTCCAGAATAGTATTAATGATTTAAATATCATATATATCCAGTACATATTATTTTTATACTATTCCATAACATTTGGAGATAAAAAGAAATGAAATTCACCGTTCATGGAGACTGTAGGTCGTATATACGCATGAACGCTACATTCATTTCTTTGACATATTAATAGAATTAAAAATAATATTGATATATATATATTATAATTTCATTATAATATATATGTTTTATAGGTCACATAAGTTTATTAATTTCATTCTTTATACATTCCATGTATTGCATGAATGAGTGACATCACTTAAGGGGGCGGTAGTATGCACTTCCTCGTATGAAATTATCGCATTTTCACAACATGCAAAGCATAAATGTATGTTTTAAATATAAAATACAAAAGCATATGGAAAAAATAAATACCATATATATCATATATAAAATACAATGACATTATAATGGCCACCATGAAAGGTGTTAAGAGAACATTGAACAATCATCGTTTCGTGAGGCAGTAATTCACCATCCACAGAAACAGTATATTCTTTAACCATTAGACGGAGGTCTGTGTAAGTGTAGCTCTAATACTTTACATAACAACATCCTAGTATATTTAAGATAATTTTTTTGTTACAAAAGAAAGTAAAAAAATATTTTAGGGGTTTGGAGAAGCAAAATAAAACAAAAGAACACAACTGAAGACATTACCTTTAAATCGGGTAACTCCTCTTGGTTTGAACCAAAAGGGTCTCTTGAAGAGAATTATGCCAAAGGTGAGGCTTCAATAATGAAGACAGGTATTTTCAAAGATAAAATGGGTAGGGGTTTTCCAAGACAAAGGCCTGAGAGGTGTGGGTAAGGTGGTAGAGGTGGGGAACTTTTATAAAATAAGAGGAGGGGCACTCTTGGAGAGTTATAAAATATTACTTTATTATAAAATGCTTTTCCGATTTTAAAGGTCCCAAAAGGATATATTTAGCGTATAAGGTGATAAGGTTTCCAAATCCACCAATTTAATTGGTTTTTGAGATGATTAAGACTTATATTTCACCCTATCTTCTCATTTTATTTAAATCATTCAATTATGAGGTAATCACTGCATCATCACAGTGTCATAAATAAAATAATTTATATAATGACTAAAAATTATAAAAAAAATATCATGATGTACAAAATTTCTTTATATTTAAAATGAATATTTATAGTCTAACATATCGTTTGTGTAGACAAAATTAAAATTATTTTACTTAGGTGTTACATACGTTGGTTACATTTTCCTTTCTTAAATAAAATATGATAAAAGGTCACTATCACACTAAAGTGATTTCATGGGGTCCCAAGGTTAACACAAGGCATCCCATGGTCGTCCATGACACCACCAATAGCATTAGGACACATGTTGGGGTCATTTTATATTTTTATGATATTATTTTCTAACCCTTAATTAACCAATTACTAATTAAACATGATAATTAAAGATAATTACCATCATTACTATTCATAATGTCCAAAAAAGAGTCTTAAATACATAATTTGGACCTTATGAATCCTAATATATAATACGTTTCATCAAATTAAAAACACATAAATTGTAGTAATTAATTTTAATGTTAATTTCGTTGTCAAAACAAAAGATGGGTTTTTAAGAAGTAAAATTTATCAAAAGATTGACTTGTTATTACATCCAATTTAAAAGTGAAATTACATCCAATGAACAAAATTGTATAAAGTTATAAAAACATAATTTAATTATACTTTAAAAACAACAAAAATTACAATTTATATATATAAATAAATTGGATGAAAAGGTATTTTTGAATTAAAAACTGTATTTTTCACTATTTATTAAAAAAATTCATTATCAGAAAAATACCAAAAATTAACCCTAAGTAATATTTGATATTTCAAATTTAGAAATTATGTCCATTTTACCAAATTAATAACATATAAGTTTCATTAGTAAATCATATAGTTAATTCCCTCTATCAAAACAAATAGTGGGTTTTTTGGAAGCAATATCTATGAGAAGTTTTGCACTTTTTTATGTCCATTTTCAAGGTGAAATTAATTATAATGACCACCATTGAATTAAATTATAATAATATATTCTAATTAAACTTTTAAACAAATTAAAAATATAATCTAACCATACATTTATATTAGATGAAAAAGTAGTTCTGATATAAAATACAATATTTTTCACTATTCAATAAAAAGATTGGACATTGTCAGAAACATACCAAAAACTTAACCAATTTAAATTTCAATATCCCAATCATAATGAATATGTTTATTTTGGAAAATAGAGCTTATAAAATTGTCAAAATTTAGATTTAAAAAAAGGTTCTCCATTAAAAGGTGGTAAAATAATCTTTTAAAAATATTAGAGTATTTATTCTTAAAATTGGATTCCTTTGGATTTTAAGCCTCTAACTTTTATTGGATAAATGTAAATAATTTTGACAAACATATGTAATAATTTTTTAGTTATTTCTATTCATTCCCTCTATTACAATGGCTAACCGTTAACTATTATAGTATTATTATATTATTAGTGTGCAACGTAAGATTTCAAAGAAACTCGTTGTTGCGTATTAGGTACGTCATCGAGCATAGCATTCCCTTTAAAGTAGTGTTAACATTTTATTCACAAATATTGATAAACATTAGAATTTAATATTATTTATTTACCTGGGATGTTACATCCTTCCCCCCTTTTGGGAATTGCGTCCTTGAAATTTCAAAATTTGGCTTGGAAACTTCATTGAAAGTCCCACATCGGATCAAGAGTCTGTAAAACTATCACTTTAAAAGAAAGGGAGAGAAGTAAAAAAGGTCACCCGAGTTAACCCATACTATGATTCCAACTATGAAAATATGGATATAAAGGATAAAACAAAAGGTCACGTTCTGATGGAGAGTGAGAGCAAACATGTCTAGGAGAAAGTTAACCAAAAGATAATCAAAAAATTTGTGATGGGTTAAACGGTATTCGATTCCCCAGTTGGAAAAGATAACAGACAAATTTTTTGTTTTAAGTTACTCTAAATTGAGGAATTTATTTCTAAGCTTAACTAAATCATAATGAAACATACTTACTTGTCACGTAGACTTTCAACTTTTACTATATTCTTTAATCAAACTCATATTTTCTCCAAAAGACGAGTATTTAGGAAGTCTTGATCGCATTAACAGTACTATAATCAACTTTCTGAGAATCACCTAATCCACAAAATAGAACTATATATTTCCCATGTATTTATATCTCATCCAAAACGAAACCAAAAAGTTTAGTACGAGATCATATAATACCCAAAAAGGATATTTTTTTTACAAAATTAAAAACTTCTCATAATCTCCAAAATTTGTCAAACAAAACCCAATGTTTAACAAAGACTATTCAATAAACATCTATCCAAAATGTTCTTCAAAGTAAACCAAACAAAAATTGAAACCATAATATTTGAAGGATTTAACCACATAGTCTCCCTAGGTACAAATTAACATTTATCTCCAAATAACATCAGTTTCTCTTAAAGTCTCATACTGAAAAGTAATTAACCAAATAACATATCCTCCATGATAGGTTAATAATTTCCACAGATAACCCAAAATCAACTTATTCTAAATTCATAAAATTGTCCAAATAAAAAAATTAGTCAAACTAACTAGGGACTTCACGTAGTCCGGTGGTAGGTGATAAATACTTTTCGCACATTGGTTGTGGGTTCGATCCCGCAGCTTTGTCCGACACGACGGGTTGTCACACGGTCTGTGTGTTGTCCTTTTTTCAAAACTACATAATTCTTAAAGCATCCCCCAAAACGAGATAAAATCTTCGAAAATGACCACAACATAATTTAACCTCAAGTTTATCTCATTCCATATATATTTAATCATAACGTACAGTAACCCATAATTACCTCAAAAGTAAGGATCATATAAAGCCTAATGGTTACCTTTATAATTATTACCTGAACATCCATGTCGAGTTGGTTCTCTCGTACATGATGCATTATAGAACTCACCAAGGTTCAAGTGGTTGATCATGACACCTGATAGTTGGTTTAGAATAACCACGATATTTCTCATTGAATCCCCCATTTCATCTAGTCTCTTAATCAGAGAACCACCAAATTTTCCTTCAAACCCATTGTCACTTTGGTTCCTACTAGATCCATCCATTTACTAAAACCAGAAATGTCAGTGTGAGTATATCAACAAAATCTTTATGTACTAAAGAGGTAGATAAACACTAAGATATAGTTATCCATATTATCTCAAACTCATTCCAACCATCAAAAATAACAATGACTCTGTCTAATATAATAACCATTGTGGTTATACACGACTTGTCACTTAACACTCTAACCTCTAATGTTATCTAAACCATCCTTTGATACCAACTATAAGCACCCGACCTTTAACATTACTTATTATTTAATTAAATGAATAATTCCCATTGAGGATATTTTCAGGTTTAGAGTTTTAGAAAATTAGGACATAACTATTACATCACAATGATTACAAAGTAGAAGAATCTACTCAGCTTCCACTTTTTTCAAAAAAAATAAAAACTCTTGACCAAAAGAGTCATGTCTAGTTCCTTGTTTTAGACAGCCTAACATTTCCTTGATCCCTTCCTTGACCCTATTCAACTTTATGTCCTGTGATAACATTTAAAAAACATGGTATGATCATAAAATGCTCAGTAAGGGTTATAAGAGTATGGAAAGAAAAAATCAGTCCATGTATACATAAGAATCAATGAAATCATACTTTACTCATAAAACATAATCAATTTAAAATACACATGAAATCAACAGATTTATGCATAACTCAATAGAAATCATAAGGAATAAAGGTAACCTGAGGCATTCATATAATTCCTACATAGGGTGTAACCCTCATGGTAATATTTGGAATACCCATCACAGTATATTCCCTAAATCTCTTTGGAAAAATCCTTAGATTTTAACTCTTTCACGTCACCCAATGCATTGCAGAGCTATATCGGGCTCACTCGCCCTTAGTTTATCACAAAACCACCCCTCTTCATAAAAAATGCCCATTAACCAGAACATAATCATATGACATAAAACATGCATAAAGGAAACATAACATTCCCACCTTGTAATAACAATATAACCTTTTAAGATATTCAAACAATGAATCCATTCTAAAAAGCATTTTCAAAACCATTTAAAACATTTAATAAAGATATTTTTGAATTACAGTGTCTCATACCACTTTTATGCTTTTAACATTTTAAACCATTAATATAAATATAAATAAATCCTTAAAACCATTTTTAAAACATGTATATTAATGAAAAATATTTATAATAATAAATCATTAAAACATTTAAAATGATATTTTAGTTAAAGGGTTTTTCACAAAATGAGAGACACTTGAATACAATAATTGTGGAATAAAATTTAATTAGAACTTTATAATATCACGAGAATAAATGGATTCATGATATAATATTCCAAAGGATAGTATATAAACTATATAAGAGTGAATTGGTGCATAACAACAATGAAGCCTCAATGTAAAATGAGATGAAATCCATTATAAGAAGGCATCCTTAAATTAAGGATAAATCATTCTCAAAATTATGTGTGACAAATATAAATACACCAAATATAATTAGATATTAAGTGTAAAACAATCAATGGTTATTCACACATATTCAAAGGATGACATATTCAATAACTGCATATTGAACCCAAAGAAATCAAAATTGGGTTAAAAAGATTCCTTGGTAAAATTCGACAGCCTAACGTCGTCACTTTAAAATTCTTAAAATTAGTTGATGAGAGGGAAATGGTATCTCATCACTTGGACATAAAATTTAAATCAATAAGGATATAGAATAAAATATCCCAACATAAAAATATGTAAATTAACTATCATAACAAAATAAGTCTTTTTAAAAGAGGAGTGTGAAAGGTTCCCTTACTGATTTGGGAAACTTTTGAAAAGTACAACCCATGAAAGAATGGTCATACAATGAAGATGTAACTACCCATAAATGAGAGTATATTATACAAATATTAAAATAACGGGATGTACATACACCACACAAAAGGAAATAGTGTCCAATGTAGCATGAATCTCACGGGAATAAAAAGTGTGATGAAAATCCCCTTATGAAAATTTGGCAGCCGAACGGTGCCACATAAAACTTCCAAATATCGATTGATTAGATAAAATAGGGTCTCTAATCATATTAACATAAAATTTCAAATATAGTAATATAAACGAACATCCCCCAATATAATAAATATGAGATTAAAGTAAGTTACATAAAAAGAGTACTTAAAAAGAAAGAGAGAGGTAGGATCCCTTACCACAAGTATGACTTGCCTAGTTTGTTTCTTTATATTACTGAATTATAAACATTGGTAAATTTATCATTCCATAAGGTCCTACTTTAAATATTATTATTTAGTTCATATCACATATTATAATTTTATAATAATTAGTTAATAACGTGAGTTCATATCAGACGTTTTTGTCGATGTTTGGTACATGAGTCAAAAAGGAACTTGTTTGAACATGATTGTCCATGTAGTTATAAGTAAATGATTTCCATAATAGTATTAATGATTTAAATATCATATATATCCAGTACATATTCATTTTATACTATTCCATAACATTTGGAGATAAAAAGAAATGAAATGCACCATTCATAGAGACGGTAGGCCGTACGTACGCATGAACGCTACTTTCATTTCATTGACATATTAATGGATTTAAAAATAATTGAGATATATATATATTATAATTACAGTATAATATATATGTTTTATAGGTCACATAATTTCATTAATTTCATTCTTTATACATTCCATGTATTGCATGAACGAGTCACATCACATGAGGGGTCGGTAGTCCACACTTCCTCGTATGAAATTATCGCATTTCACAACATGCAAAGCATAAAGGTATGTATTAAATATAAAATACAGAAACACATGGAAAACATAAATACCATATATATCATATATAAAATACAGTGACAACTAAATGGAAACCATGAAAGGTGTTAAGAGAAGATTGAACAATCATCGTTTCGTGAGGTTGTAATTCACCATCCACAGAAACAGTATGTTCTTTAAGAATTAGACGGAGGTGTGTGTAAGTGTATCTCGAATCCTTCACATAAAAACATCCTAGTATATTTAAGATACTATTTTTGTTTCAAAATAAAGGAAAAAAGAGTTTAGGGGTTTGGAGAAGAAAAATAATAAAAAGAACACAAGTGAAGACATTACCTTTAAATCGGGCCACTCTTCTTGGTTTGAACCAAAAGGGTTTCTTGAAGAGAATTATGCCAACGGTGAGGCTTAAATGATGAATATAGGGATTTGTAGAGATGAAATGGGCAGGGTTTGGCCGTGCCAAAGGCTTGAGAGGTGTGGGTAAGGTGGTAGAGGTGGGGGCCTTTTATAAGAGAAGAGGAGGGGCCCTCTTGGAAAGTAATAAAATATTAGTTTATTATAAAATGATTTTCGGATTTTAAAGGTCCAAAAAAGATTTATTTTAAGTCTAAGGTGATAAGGTTTAGAAATAAACCCATAAAATAGGTTTTTAACAAGTGTATGACTTATATTTCATCCTATCATCTCATTTTATTTAAATCGTTCATTTATGAGGTAATCACTACATCATCACAGTGTCATAAATAGAATAATTTATTTTATGTCTACAAATTATAAAACAAATATCATGATGTATAAAATCTTTTTATCTTTCCAATGAAAAATTATAGTATAAGATATCGTTTATGTTGACAAAATTAAAATTATTTTACTTAGGTGTTACATACTTTGGTTGCATTTTCCTTTCTTTAAAAAAATATATGATAAAAGGTCATTATCACAATAAAGTGATTCCATGGGGTCCCAAGGTTGGAAAAAGGCATCCCATAGTCTCCCATGACACCACCAATAGCATTAGGACACATTTTGGGGTCATTTTATATTTTTATGATATTATTTTCTTACTCTTAATTACATGAATACTAATTAAACATGATAAATAAAGATACTTACCGTCGTTACTATTCATAAGTCCAATAACAAAAGAGTATTAATTTCATAATTTGGAACTCTTGATTCCAAATATATAATCCATTTCATCAAATTCAAAACACATAAATTGTAGTAATTTATTTAAAAGTAAATCTCATTGTCAAAACAAATGATGGGATTTTAAGAAGTAATGTTTATCAAAAGATGGACTTGTTTTTACATCCAATTGAAAACTGAAATTACATCCAATGAATAAAATTGTATTAAGTGATAAAAACATAATTCAATTATACTTAAAAACAATTAAAATGGAAATCTAAATATATAAATAAATTGGATGAAAAGGCATTTTTGAATTAAAAACTGTATTTTTCACTATTCATTAAAAAATCATTATCAGAAAAATACCAAAAATTAACCCTAATATATATGTGATATTTCAAATTCATAAATGATGTCTATTTTACCAAATTGAAAACCTAGAAGTTTCATTAATAAATCATATAGTTAAATCCCGCTGTCAAAACAAATAGCGGGGTTTTTTGGAAGCAATATCTATGAAAACATTGGCACTTCTTTCGGTCCATTTTCAAATTGAAATTAATTATAATGACCAAAATTGAATTAAATTGTAAAAATATATTCTAATTAAACATTATAAACAATTAAAAAGATAATCTTACCATATATTTAAATTAGATGAAAAATTGGTTTTGATGTAAAACACAATATTTTTCACTATTCATTAAAAAGAATGAACATTGTCAGAAACATACCAAAAATTTAACCAAAGTAATTTCAATATCCCAATCATAAAGAATATGTTTTTTACAAATAGAGCTTATAAAATTGTCAAAAGTTATATTTAATAAAAGGTTTTCCATCCAAAGGTGGTAAAAAAATATTTTAAAAATATTAGAGTATTTATTCTTAAAACTGGATTCATTTGGATTTTAAGCCTCAAAAAATTATCGGATAAATGTAAAAATATTTGACTAACATATGTAACCATTTCATAGTTATTTCTGTTCATTCCCTCCATTACAACAGCTAGGCGTTAACTATTATAATATTATTATATTATTAGTGTGCAACGTATGATTTCAAAGAAACTTGTTGTTGTGTAATGGGTACGCCATCGAGCATAGCATTACCTTTAAAGTAGTATTAACATGTTATTCACAAATATTGATAAAAATTAGAATATAATATTATTTATTTACCTGGGATGTTACAATATCACAATAATTATTATCAAATGAAAACCATTTTATAGAATTATTAAAATGAATATTACCTTAACTTGAAGCATTCATCAATAAATAAATAAATATCTTTAACAATCATAACTTATTAAAAATATACTGTTTCATCAAC
This sequence comes from Viscum album, assembly GCA_963277665.1. Taxonomy (NCBI): domain Eukaryota; kingdom Viridiplantae; phylum Streptophyta; class Magnoliopsida; order Santalales; family Viscaceae; genus Viscum; species Viscum album. The sequence continues at coordinate 1,158,433,763 of OY728129.1, read as the reverse complement.
CCTTCTAGATGCATTATAGAGATATCTTCCACGAAGTTTACATTACGTATGATTTTATGAAGTGAGTTTTACAAATTTAATGATCATTGAAGTTTTAAATAATAAATATATATTAAATTTATTATTAATTTCCAATTTTTCTTTATAGGTACCAATATTAACATCCATGTATATTTTCTTAATGAGTACTCAAAAATGACCATACATAAATTATAGGAAAAAATATATCATGATTTTTCTAAAAGGATTCCATTTACATGATTATGTATACTTTATAATTTAAACATCTCAAATTTTATTAGTTTTTTATATTATATCTTAACCATATAAAATTATATATCAACTAATGTAATAAATATAAAAAATTTCATTGGTATTATCTTTCTTACACTGCATGATCCTTTGGAATAACTCCTCCCACAATGTCATGTCTATCTAATCATTACTATAGAAACTAATATGAAATTTTTTCATTATCCTCATTGATGTCCATATATCTCAAAATATTTTAAAATAAAAGTGATTTCATATATTTTAAATATATTAAATCTCTCAACTAATACCATTATATAATATGGATAGTTTTATCAATATTATTATAGGATAATTGATTGTGATAAACCTTATGTTTTCTTTAGAAATGTTGATTTTTAAACATATGTGTTACAAAATATTCTTATAAAATTTATGAAACTAATAAATGGTATATTTAATTTATATTATTACTTAGATTATATCTATGAGTAAGTACTCATAGAACATATTTATATTAAAATGAAACTATAGGTGAAACAAGTCAGGATTGTAATTTTAGTATAAATTTAAATGTTGTGAATGTCACAATATATCCTCCATTTACTACCGTGGTCATTATAATGTATATAAGGAATTTTGAATTTGGTAATATCTCCACACTATATTATAATAATATATGAAATCATGGTTAATATTTTATTTAAGTCACCCTCTATTACCATCTTATATGTGTTACCAATTATTTTCACAACCAAATTTTACATTCCTAAAATAACAAAGTGGTATATCCTAATGTATATGATCTAACCTACAGATTGGACTTAATATAAATCACTTGTATCATAGTAAATTTATTCTTGAATATTTTAGGTAATAAAACATTAAATATGTAAGGTTTTTCGAATAACATAAAGATTAAGTAATCCAAATAACAATTATTTTTAACTTTTGTGTATTTAAAAACAATTTTGGGTACATAAATGACTTTTTCATTTACTGTTACTTGATAAATAAGTATATTTCCATAACTTCGTATTATTATATAATAATATACTATATTGAATATTAATTAATAATATTGGATATATGTGATTCACGTATGATAACACAATTATTCACTTATAATATTCTATATAAATATTTATTTAATCAATTATATTATGCCTCGTTTGGTCTAGAAATGGATTTTGGGAGAAATAATTTTGTATGAATCATTAATAAAATAATAGTTTCACAAGAAAAAATCAACTTTGTAATATTGAATATTCACCTTATTTATTTCAATTTTTTAATTGTTCATGGTTCCTATATTTAGATAAATATTTGTAAATCACATATATTATTTAATAAAATGTAACGTTATTTTAAAATTTCACATTTAAGGAAGAATATATTTTTGGTAAAAACATGAAATTATTTTTTCTTTATTCAACTAAAAATGCTTTTCCTGCTTTCTATCTTACCATATGTGAAGTAGATAGCCACTTCTTCATTACACTGTAATAAAATGATATGATTATTTATTGGAATTTGGAAGAGAAACATAAAATATAATATTTTCTTACCTCTTTTTATATTTCCCCTCACTCCATTCACTATAAAGGGTGAGTAACCATCATTCTAATAATTCCTACTAACATGTTCAAGATTATTCAGACGATTCATGAGTGGCTTTTCAAAACTATTTTTTTTAAAATGAATCTTGAAAATATTTGGTGTATGGGTGATAATATGATATTAATGTATAAATTATTATATATATATAATTTTAAAAATAAAAACGAAAGAATATATTTAAATATAATAACTAATTTATAACAAGATAGTTCATCATATTCATGGTTTCAATTTTACACAACAATGAAAATATGATTTATCTCTATTCACTCATTCACTTTTCATGTTCCTAGAGATATGTTATCATGGTGTATGTTTATATTCCATATTTTATATATTTAGATATTATATAATATATGAAAAATAAATGAAATTAACTTTTGATTCATCCACTACATTCGTCATATAAGAGTCCCTCTCATATTATCTTAATATGAATGACATAATATTTAGAATATAGAAATCCATAAAATATGACATGTTTTCTAATAGTAGTAAATTACATAATTGAATGGATATTTTGAAAAAAAAATTCTGAGGACATTTTCATTTAAAAGAAGGTAGAATTCATTTAGTATATCTTCTAGCTATTATCTATAAAAAATGTCATATTTAGTATATTGTTTTCATTTCTGATAATAATTTTATAGATTATTTATTACAAATATTCTTCAATATCCAAATATAATTCATTGCTTATTTCATAATATATAATCTCTTGGGAATGATATCATAATATATAAATATTTCTAGTCTATTATACCATGTATATGTGATATTAAATTATTTTATGGTACTTACGTAGAAATCTCCTACCATATACATTAACTCAAATATATGTGATCTATTGACCTCACAATTTAATTACGAAATCCTGATTAAATTTTTGAATAACTCAAAACCTATATAACCCCATGTCATGATAATATATTGAAACCTTGATTATAACTAGGTTATGTCGACACAAGGCTTTCATATAAATCCATAGTAATTGAATATATTTCTATATGGTCTAATCCAATACATTAAACTATTTCTCATTTTTAAATCAAATTATTTGAGGAATTATATTGATTAATATTTTTATGGGGTATTTTTTAGGAATTTTACTGAAAAACATTAATTCTGTACCACCATGATTTGTATATATTATATAGATATTAAATAATTAATTTACCATGTTAGATAAAATATTTTCAACATTATAAAAATTTTCATCTGTAAAATGTTTCGTTAATTAAATTACATTACATGATCACATTTAATCATAAAAAATTCATCACATAAATTATTAATAACTGTGTAATGATAAAATAAAATAAATTTCTAATATGGTTATGAGATTTTATATGGTAGTTTTCCAAGCTACGATAACCCAATCACAACACTAGAAGAAAATACTCTTTAAACCCATGATTGGATCAAGTAGATTAATTTATAAATTTTACAGTTTATCAACATCATTAAGTTTATCTAAAATTATTCCTCAAACTACATACGCTCACATTTATCTTCATCCATTACAAATTTTTAATTATATATAGTTGAGGTGTTCCATGATTTTATGTTTACAATAAATAAGGAATGTAAATGTATTCCAATATATAATAATGTTTGATAGGAAGATACGAATATCATAATATTAAATTAAAATATTATAATACGTAACATGAAATAAAATTACACATTAATTTCAAATAGAATCACAGGTCAATCAAGAACATGATCATTCACAACATGAAATGATACATTCATTTAAATTTTATAAAATATTTTTTAACACATTATTGAAATGATAAATTTAATGTATTCTATGATTTAATGAACTAATTAAAAATAATTATATTTACCATAATTTGATATCATAACTATCTTTTTGATATAATGATATTACCATCCTTTATTAACTTCACAAAAATAAGGAAATTTTATTTTTTATTTATTAAATTATATACATAATTATTACTTTGAAGTCAACACAGTGCGTTCTGTTTACATTAGATTCAATCCATTTTCATTTAATATTTATTCATATTGTAAATTCATTTGAATTTACATGTATCATACATAGTATATTGATTGTGTCATGTATTGTCTGCTTACACAACAAGTATTCAGACATCACATGGTATGATATTTAGGGAATATAGTTAAATGAGACAATCCATATAGTAATCCTGATATGTATGACCACATGAAATGAAATTAATATATATGATTTGTACCACTATAAATCTTCATAATGTAAATAATGTGTAATAAATCTATTAAAATTAATTTATTTGGAAATTTTACATGTTATTAAATATTTAGTCAGAATCCCCAAAATAAATGAGAAACCCACTCAATGTGTACCCAATGTAGAATGAAACATGTCACTTGGTGTATAAAACCATTTATATGTTGTGTAGTTTTTATACTCTCCAATTATACAATTTTTTGAACCACTATTAAAATCATATAGATGATAAAAACTATGAGTTTTGAATCATCATATAAGATATTATTTCATAAATTAGGTTATTGTTCTCCCTACATGAAGTAAAATTTAATTTATCTCTATTTTCCCTCTAGGACTGCCGAACTCATTGAATGCCACATGGTATTTTTTTAGTTCACCGACACCAGGATGCATCCATGTGGCATGAATAAAAATTCAAATGTGTAATGAAAAAAATAAAATCTCACAACATTAATGTTATAATTTGGTATTGTTATGCCAACCCATTTTGGATCACTACCTTTAAGAATTTGAGAACTCGCTACTCTCCTCCAACAAGAAACTCGCTACTCTATATGTTAAATCATCATTCATCACATTATGATTATATGAACAAAAACCTGCATTAGGGTTTATCATCACTATCAAAATATTGATTTCTTGTGACTATAAGACTCAGGGAAATACCTTCTTCAACATTCACATTTCTAGATGAGATCTTGAAGAAACCACTAGATATATTCTCCCAAAATAATTCCTAGATATCATTGTATAATAATCATTTTATTATTTATGTTTCACATTAGATATATTCCACTATATTTTAATCCGTGGATTAATATTATCTCCCATTTATATGGGATTTTTCTCTTTTCCCCTCCATAGTATTGTAGGCATCAAGTACTATTAATATGGAATAAGATATTGGGAGGTATGATCAATTACTTCTTTCATTTATTAAAGAAACTAGAAGAAAAAATCATCTTCTGGTATGGATATTAACAGCTACAACATGATGAAAACCTTTTGGTATCTGGTTCATTATTACTACAGTGTAATCTTAGTTATTTTAGATACTATATATGGGTAACTAGAACTATTAATAAATAAAAAATGTCCCCAATATCCCTATATCATAGTCTCATAAACCACTATACAGGCACATCCATTTGACTATATCTATTTTCCCTGGCATAACTCCTTCGATAACACATTTTATTAAATCGGTAATGCTCTCCTTGAACTAAATCTCACACTGAACATGCTGTTATGTGGGTAAAACTACTACAATATAGCCTCATCGACAATATAATACCCCATAAATCCCCACTTATGACATATTTTGACACTCCATTTCTTGTGGAAAGGCTATAATGGGAAATCATTCCCATCCATTAATAATAGAATAATAGATAATAATATTACGGTTTATACACATGTAATCATAATAATTCTGAAACCTTTCTATATAACAATTGCATACTCTCTACGTCGCAATACCTTGCTACAATATGGACATATTCATATGTTGGGTTACAATGGTGTTTCTGAATATACAATTGGTGTGGGAACCCTAAAAACTCCACATTAACCAAAACTCGTTGTAGTTCCTCTAGTCATGGTGTTCCTAGTTGTGGCATGGCCTGAAATCTACAGGTCGCATAACAAATATTCCTCTTGAATTTATGTTACATATAAAATTATTTACCTCCTTGAATCATCACATCTGACTAACAAGTTCCACTCTTGTCCTCCTCCAGACATCTCACATATGATATGGACAATTATAACCAGGCTTCTAACCCTAGATCACAGTCAACTACTCCATGTGAATATTGACCAGTATGTGATCTCAATTTACTATATTGTGTCATTGTGGATAGTGGGTTTGGATGTTCCTAATCTATGGTTATGATTTCTCCCCCATATGTGGTGTTGATCTAGGTCGGAATCCAAGACAATGATTCATTATTTTTTCAATAAAAATAGTAGGTAAATAGAGTGTTCATATGGATATACTGTGGTATCAATTTGGGAGATACAATTCCCCTACGATGCATCATTATTAATTATTTAAAAAAAACACAATATATGCATATTGTCATCATGATTTTATATAAAATACCCCTCTTTGGGATTGTTTTCTAGTTTTCAAAAACACTAAATACTTATAAAAAGTGTCTTTGATTGAAAATGTTCATCAATTCTATTCCCATGTGAGCAAACCTCGGTTTGAGAAACAAGAAATCACTGTATAGATTGTGTTAAACCTCATTAAATCATTTTTACCATTTTAGACATCCCTTTAACTAAAATTGGATTACTCTCCACTTTGAGTTTTCGTTTTATCTCTTTTATTTTGACATTAAATTTCTCAATCATTATCAATGAACCGAAACACTGATCTACATTGAAATGTTCTGAATAAGGGATTTAAAATATAATTGATTGAGGTGAAAAAATAGATATTGATCAAGAAATTTAATATATTGAGTGGGGTTTCCATATAAATACAATTATGAAAATTGATATCATTAGACACCAAGATCCAACTGATTCATTATACACACCAATTTTGTTGGTTTCTGTTCATGATATCTATATCTTCTATTGTATTGACATATATTCTAAAAGCCAAACTCCATAGTCCACATTATATTTTATGAAATATTGTTAGATCTGAGTTTTGTTTCTCTATGACTATGGTATATTAGTTTTACTTATATTTATCTCACATGAGTTACCACACATAATTGCAATGGAATAAATCTATTCAACATCAACATCATAATGTACTTGTTTCATCAGTATCATATTTAGTGAATACATGAGTCTTAATAATATACTAAACCTCTATAAAGATTAATTATTTTAAATAATGCTACATTATTTAACAATAAATATTTGAGATACAACGATAAAAACCACTAATATATGTTAATTTTTAGCCTTCTACTAAAAAATCCCTATCCGCATTAATTAATAACACCAAAATATTGTGTGAATCATTATGACAAAATAACCTATAGTCCATCGTATGATTAATGTATCAAATAATTATTTTTCAAAGGATTAATTTGTCTCTCCATGGGATCAATCGAATAATCATTATAAATACAAGTGGAAAATTATAAATTCAGTCTAGTGGATTTCCAAATAAGTTAGCATATTATGATTTTCTAATACATGGACACATAATCCTTATTACCCAACTCAGATATTGATCACTTATATAATTTATCATTCAAATTTTCCATGGTCCTTGATTACTCTTTCTATAATATTATTACAATATCCTTTAAAATTTTAGATAGTGTGATAATTTTTCCATACACACATTTAACATCCAGAAATTATAGGAAAATGATATTTATACAATTAGATAGTTATAAAATTTCCACCTCAAGATTTATTAAAAATCCTTGTATTGAATTACATTTGATCTTCTAATAATTATGTTTTCAACAAATCTAATAACCCTAAACCATTTTTCATTTTCCATAATGATATGGAGACTATCATTAAATCATCATATATGAAATCTAATATTATTCATACATTGGACTAATCTTGATTATTATGATATTTAATCATTAATATGGTGATGCACAGACTTCATTAGTAAACATACATTGACATTAACTTCATCAATGGTAAACCCTTCATATTTATCAGTATATACATTCTATTAAATAAAAGTATTCATGAAGTTATATCTGATATCAATTTTATATATTTATAACCCCTTACCGACTTCTATATTTACAAATAACCCAATAGTTTTTTACAATAACTGACTACATATTATCTATATGACATCCTTTAATTTAAAATATAATTTTCATACAATGGGTTCATTTTTTGAAATATACATTACATAATTATTTTATTTGGAAACACTTACTAGGTTATGATAAAATTAATATCAATTAGACGTGGAACATTTCCAATGATTTTTTAAATATTGGGTCAATATCATTATTTATAGGCATGTCCCTACTCTCTTAATTTTCTGAAACATTAATATATTTTGGTTCATCTATAGATATTAAAAATATAAACCAATAAAACAGCATCTATATTTTTTGGATTGGGGTTTTTTGGTTTCAAAAAATGTTTCTCTAGTTGATTTCAAACATTCTAATTTTCCATTGTTAACCTCTATAAATTGTGATCCTATATTCAAAACATGAAAGTTCATAATATTTATCTTCATTCCTTGAAACTCCTCTAGAACCATTTTCTTTATCATCACAATTAGATTCAGAAATTGGGGGGTGGTCATGAATCATTTTCCCACATGCTACAGTAATTTCTCAAACATCATCCACCAAAACATAATTTATTTTTGTAATATTTTTATGTAATTTATTTTATCACCTATAATATTTATTCACTGATGAGTACCTAATAAATATACATCCATCTAACAACTCTTTAATTTTTTCTTCTTTACTATTTGTGAAAAAAATACATATATACTCTGATAATTATTTTAGTCATGGACTCATTCCATAACAAATTTCATATAGGGGTATCTCTTCATTCGAATATATAAATGTTCTATTAATGATGTATACATATTCAAGAACATATTCATTCCAATCATTAATTATATAATTCCTCCATGAAACAATCCCCACATTTTTCTTCATTCTGATAGCTGATTCATGATATATAATTCAATGATTTACAATATACTGTTCAACATAATAATTTTTAAATTTTGTCTAATTGTTAGTTTAAAATTAATTTATCAATATAGAATGAATCATTTAGGATGTTATCTAACATCGAGTGATACATATATATACCACTTTCTTGTCTGAGACATACATAATCCATTAAATGTTTTGTAGTCATTAATTAAAAACACAAAATACATACTTATGTCTATTTTTTAGTTGAATTTGGTTCTAAAACATTGATTTTCAAAAGATCAAGAATCCTTCAATCCTTTTACTTATATTTATTGTATGAATTCAAGGATATTTACCACTTTTGTCATGAATCACATATGTGAGTTTGATAATATTTCAGATAGAGAATATTATGAGTACCATTTTTATTTACCAACCACTTCATATTTTTTGGATAAAATTTATATTCAGTCTATTCCATAACCTAATATCATTTTTTTGAAAAAAAATATAAAATCATTCCTCACAAAAGGTTATTGATTTCCCTTAGTTATTCTTCCCATGATAATAAATAAACTATATCAATCTTTTATGGTGTAACACATATGGTACAATTCCACTTCAAGTCAATGGTCACACGATTTACTAACAATGAGAAAATTATGAATTATAACATCAACTAAAAGAATTTAATGTTTTCCCAAAACATTTACCCTAATCATGGAATTTCCAGAAATAATTATCTGAAGATCCTCAACATTCTTGAAATTAACAACACCATATTTATTATGCATGAAATTCATAATAATATCCTTAAATATTTTCATTTTTTATTTATATATTCTGTCCATAATAAATGATCTTTTCATATATATTTTCCTTAAGGTAATATTAGCAACATTATCCTTCTTCTATCCTCCTTTTATAACAAAAGTTAGTGATGATTTTGATGCCTTGATAGATGGTTCCACAAACCCTTCTTCTCATTAGATAAATTAAATTATATTCTAAGCCCCAACAATTCTAGATAAATATTTAAAACTATAATTTAAATCATTTCAAGTAATTATAAGGTATCTTTTTTACTTTATCCTATCAATTGATTTCATTATTCCTAAATCATTCAAAATAAAAAAGTATCTATTAAAAATAAAATAATAATTAGAAACCAAGCATTCATATTTGGGATGATGTTATTCATGGAAGGTCCTTATTTTAAAAATTACTATAGAGAATGTGTGTCCCATAATTCAATGGGAAAAAAGATAATTCTTTATGCATTAGATTATTCCTTGTCCACAATTTTATTACTTTATAGTGTTTTAATGGTCTTCATTATTCTATGGTGTATATTCCTATTGTTTTTGGACAAATAAAAATGTTCTTTTTTCATTGTACCACTAATATTGAGGAATAGGTATGATTTTCCCCATACCAATTCCATTGGTATTACATGTTGATGATATAAGTGAATTTAATTTCTTTATTCTAGGTGTTAAAATACATTCTTGATCTTCACTCATCTAACACCAATCCATATGTTCTTCTTCCAACCCCTTAATTCTATTTACTCTATCATTAATATTTCTTTTAAAACCATCAATGTTTCATAATTTTTCATCAATATTGAGTTTTAGATAAACTTTCTTACCAGAATTTTATGAACACTCATATACGAGTTTCACAATTTCAGACTCCATGACAAGATTTTATTCTTATTGTGGTTTCATATAAATATATGAATAATTCACTAATGAATTGTTTTTCTTATGAATTGATCTCCATTTATCATTTTCATTAAGGGATACCTCAATATTTTACTTCAAATAATCCCTTATAAAAACTCTTTTATTCTGATCATTATCATCTTCCTTTCATGGATTATTTTCAATATCAATCAAAACTCCTCAATATATATATTTTTTCAGTCATTCTACCTTTCTTTATCTGTAACTATCATCTTTAGTAAACATATACATTTTCCCTTTCATAGTCCTCTATGGAAAACTCTCTATGGTTTTGTGGTTTCTTCTTTGAATTTTTTCTTCATGGTTATCTTGTTGATAGTTTTTGTGACATTTATCTAGGAAATATCCCACTTTTCCATGCATGAAGCATGTAAACAGAATATTTTCCTTAAAAAAACAAATTAATATTTTATTCATAGAGGAATGGAATGACATAACCTCATAAAGTTCATCATCATCAAGATTTTCAAGAGTTGTGATCTTCTTTATTGAATTAAGATCCACCTCATGAGTACTTTCCCTTATTCGAAACCCATTGAAATTTTTTATTAATTCATATTATATAGAATTTCCAAAAAATATTTCAATATAAATATCATTCAGACCCTTGCCTTATAGAATAAATACATTTTCATCGAAGTGAGGAGGATGTATCCTATTGAGCATCTTCAGGATATTTCTATCTTGGAGACCCTCACTAATACATCACATTTCTCCAGGAAAATTATTTAGGGCTTCAATAATCTCAATTGAATTTAGTCTCAAATGTTCATAATTGTTCTATATAAATTGTATCTTGAACATATAATGATTAGAATCTCTTTTAATAATAATCATAATATTTTACCACATAATATATTTTGGTTTTCAAAACATTATAGTTTTTAATATGTGATTATTAATTTAACTTGCCTTGTAAGTATTGTATTTTTAATCCACATCCAATTTTTTATGTTATATTTCAAATAAGTCTCTATAGTCAATATATAAAGTTATTCCATAGACAAATTTTATTTTAACATTCATGCCTAAGGATCAGAAAAATGTTGCATATGGATTTTTTTGAATAGTAAATTGATGCCTTCAAGGATGGGAATCCCATATGGGTTGACAAGAATTTCCATACATCTATGAGAAAGAAGGATAACAATCCCCTTGATACAAAATTTTAGAATCGAATAGATGATTACCAAAAATGGGTGGGGGGGGTTAATCAGGGTATATGAAATTCATTCAAGAAAGTTGATATTATTCTATTAGCTTATGCAATTCATCGATTTCTCTCTGTTTTCCCTCAATAGGAAAAAAAAGTAGTAAATTAAACTTCTGATTTTACTTGGTTCTCCCACAGTAGACTACATCTAGGGTGAATTTCTATAAATTCCACAAGTGGTTTTATATGGTTCACCCACATAAGAATGGAAATATATTTATACACATGTTTATTAATATGTCTCTTCCAATTTACTTTAATATTTTAATTCGGACTATATCCCTTTATATGGTATTGTTCATTTTTTCCCTCCTTATATTAATAAGCATCATGAACCATTATAATGGGAAAACAATTCAGGTGGTATAAGTTATTCATTCCTTCTATTTGTTCAAAAGTTGAATGAAATATCCATCTTCCAGTGTGGATACAACCTTTTATAGAATATTGACATCCTAGAATTAGTGAGATCATTATAATTGTGGTATATAATGAATTTATTTCAAATATTATTTCATAGTCACATACATTATGTATTATTAAAAAAATGAACTTGGTCTCCCATTTGTATGGTCACCAAAATAGTGGCATAGTATGACTAGTTTTTCAAATACTTTGTCGTCGTAACATATAATACAGTGAAACCAATAGTGATTCTGATCTCCATCTTAAATGTTCACGAAATATATGGAGATATCAATCAAACCATGTGATATTTTCTAATGGATTAATCATTTAATAATACTGACACACAATTTCATGAAAAATAAATATAAAACTCATCTCACAAAAAACTGTTCATGGCCTCGAAATAACATCTAAGGAATAGTCTCATGTACAACATGAGATACCTTAAATATTGTCTTACAAAAAATTCGTACACTATATGTTGTATGGAATGGATACAACATATACTCCTTCCAATCTATTAGGGACTGCATCATAGACAATAACATTATGTTGTGAACTCCTATAAGAATTTGAAATATTAAATCATTTCCATTGAAAATTTTAGACTCTTCACATCAAAATGCCTATTTGTGGCATGGACTTATTCACCTCTATGGGGGAATTTGAGTAGAGTAATATTCAATGGCATTGGAAACCTGAAAAATCCATTAGCATGAAAACTACACTATTTAATCTCTATGTCTTCCGGTATATGGCCATGACTTTGGTAAAAATATCCATTTATTATAGTTTGATTTCATTTCCAATTCATGAGGAATATAAACATATCACTTCATTATCATGGTAGATACATGTACAGTTTCCAATAATAGCCACCCCCTTACTTTTCGATTGTGGCATGAACAATAGTACATGTGCTCGAACCTGTGTTCCCTAGTGTACTTCTAAATTAGAACACTAACCCACATGTATTTTCTCTTTCCTATAGGGTTTATACATGGATACATGTAATGGTTGGTTCCATTTTATAGTTTTGATTTTTCCCACATATGGTGTTCTGATCTAACATAGATACTTAGCCATTTTTGGCCAATTTTTTGACAAAACATAAAATGAAGTTATTTTTTTATTTTTCTATAGCATGATCTCTGTCTGAGAGAAACAATTCTTTTTCAAAACATCAATTTCCACTATACCACCAAAAACACATAAAAATGGAATTTATGCAACATCCACATTACATTCCTAATATATCAATACCTAACATTTTTGTGTGAACGCATTTCACACGATATATATAAAACATTTTCACATCCATTAGTCCATTTATATTCTCATATCACTAACAGTAATCAATATGTGACATGAAATGACGGTCCATATTAACCAGATGGATTTTTTTATAACATATATCGGTCAAAACCATGTTAGATTACATAACATATATACCCAATGAAAATAGAATAATCCCTATTAAATTGTTCGTAATCCATATGGGTAATAATCATTTTTCAACATCACTACATTCCATGTATCATGATGTGTCGAGATTTAAATTTATGACACCCTGTGTGATTGGACCATGGGTACACATTGTATATGTCACCATTATATATTATGTATTAATTTCATACTCACATCGACCTTGGAAACTCTAGATTTGATATTTAGGAATTATTAATGAATTTATCAAAGATCATATCCATATAAATATGAATAAAAGCTTCATATCCACTATTTAGATAGAATATAAATTATAGAAATAAATATTAAATGTCGATAAATAAAATTAATCGATGAAATTACAGATAATCATAAATTAGAATATGACTTCTCTAATATCGCTTCAAGCTTCTAGAGAATATAGAATACAGTGGATGGGGGATCGTATTTTATATTTCGTTAGTTTTGTGGGATACATCTGAATAAAATGGAGAAAAAACCAAGAATTAACTTGAGGGGATGATTATGTTTAACTTTTAATTAATTTAGAATGGAAATTCCTTAAAATATGGGAACATTTTTAACCCAGTTTTCATTAATAGTATTATTTTAATGACTATATGTTGGAGAATAAAATCAAGGATTTTTCTAGGTGCATCACAACATGATCTATGAATCCCTAGAAAATTAATTTGGAATTCATAGTAACAAAACCAAGAAACCTACTAGTCCAGACTACTCACTTTTTTTCATAACTAGGACATATCTTATTATCTTATTATTCTTGGGAGGGATGTAAGGGGTTTTATTACATCAAATATTAATATAATTATTTGTGTATTTTTTTACACACCTATCAACTACACTGTAAAATTGTATAATTTTGATATTTATAATTTGGGTAAAAATAAATTATAATTTATAACAATATATTATCATTGTATTTATTCTATGTAATACACCTAATCAAATAATAATAAAGATATTATTTTTATATCACATGACATGATGTAACTTAATTATATTTTCTTGAAATATAAATTAATATTCATTTAATTGATATTAAATAAAATATATAATTTATATTAGGACATTAACCAGACCAACTAGTCATCTCATAGTATATACCAAACCCTTAATAATAAATACATTATTTAAATAAATTTTTTATTTTTGAATTAATAATTATTATATTTATTATTCTTATAAATAATTTTTAATTTTAATATTTTCATAAATAATTACATTTTTTATTTATATATTAATTATATTATTGATTATGTAAATATTCATTTATAACCATCTAAATAATAAAAATGTGATAAAATTAAACTGACGGATCTGAAATTGAATATTCCATTATTGAATAATTATGACCAAACTGTCCTGAATAATTATTATTATACAATATTATATTGAAATTTTTCATTACATTAAATTAATTATAACACAATTACATTCTCTGTACACATATTTTCTCACCCCTTAAGACAATTTATCAATGGAATTTGGTGAATATAGTAAAATTTCTTGATAAGCATCTAGAAACATACAATTAAACCCATAGAGGAAGATGTTAATATATTAAAAACCATAAAATTAGTAGAAATTATACTATTCAATGTAATTCCACTATTTTTTTATATCTCATCAACCATGGTGAATACTATTTCATTAATCTATAAAATTGAATTAACATTCTTTGAATACAAAAAATCAACTCATTGTTGAACATATATGGATATTGATTAGATCTAATAGTCCTACTTCAATCAGATATCCAAATAAATATTTTTTCATTAACATTGATGAGAAAAATATGATGATTACTTATTCAATGAATGTTATAACACTAATGAATCAACCATAATATTTTACCTATGCCTAAGATTATTTCCCCATGGATTCCTTCCACACATGAAAGAATTGGATTCTTGAAATAAATTAACAATAATTTCAACTAAAATAACTAATATGCATGTTTAGGGATTAAAATTATCAATTAGACATTAACATATAGATTTTAAAAAATTGGGTCTTTCCACTTCGCTTCTCTTATTGGAGATCACTATATCTAGATTTCTTGATAAAAAATCTCAAATACTTTTAATCCTCCAAGACCTAATAGTAAAAGATCATCTATGACTATTTTAAATTTAATTTACTAATACAATAGTATATATTATAATAAATATTATCCCAGAATATTTATATTCTCATTATAGTGGGGAACTGATAGAATATTTTGACAAAACAATTATATAGACACTATAAAATTATTGATATATAGAGTAATAATCAATATATTGTTAAATATTTTTTAGTATTATATTAATTGAATAATAAAATAATGTTTGTTCTATTGAACTAACTCTAAAAACTATCATCGAGCATCAAATTTCACTATCACCCAATATTTTCATGCACATGCACTTTATCACATTAGAACACAACATGATAATTTATGTTGGGGAATCATTTTATTTCATTAGACTAACTCCCTAATTACATACATAAGAGTGGATTTAATTCACATAGATAAGTTTCTTTATTTCATTCTTGACATAGGAATCATCTTGGAGATGGATTCGTGTCTCAGTATGAGCTTGATATTATAGATATTTAATATATCTTGAGTAAATCTTCGAATTTGAATTGGTGGGGTTTTTTATATTTTTTTAGTTAGGTCAAATATTGATTGGCCAAAGAGACTCCCTGTTATTTTTATTAAACAACACCTAATATATATATTCTACTACTGATCATATATATTCTGATTTATTTTGTATAATTTTATAGAGTATATATTTATTACTATGAGGACACTCTTGATTCCATGTTTTTAATAAGAGTTTTTAGATTTATCTATCACATTTATGTGTAATTTTTAATTTTATTATATAGTCTAAAATAGGTTATTGAATTTTATATTGACATCAGAGTTTCCAAAAACCGTGTCCACAATCATTATTCATTAAAATTTTGAATTAAGTGAGCAACACTAGTGGTCACATAGTTCCCCTTATTTGGGGTTCAATTTGGATATCTAGGTAAATTCATCAAAAAACCAATAATATATTTTTTTGGTTGGTAAAATGTCACATATAAGTGAAGATATGGAATGATTACTATAGTGACAGTCTAATAGAATTATGATTACTATGACATGGTCACATCCCATAATTCTTGAAGATTTTTGGAATATTCTTAGGAATACTAGGTCAAGGGAGGTGTTTGACCATGTATCCCGAAGTTGATTGGTTTGGGGGAGGAGACTATCAATATTCTTCATAGATTATATTTTATATGATGATTTGTATCCAGAATCATTATAGTTAGATGATTAGTGGATGATACTGGAACCTACATGTTGTGTGGTTTCACATATTACTCCATAGACATCTTATCTTAATATGAGAATCATATAATAGAAAATATTAATTCCTAGATTCATGATAAGTACTGAATTTTTTAATTGTTATATGAGTGACTTATTTTATTAGCTATTTTCTTTTGGTGTTCCTCCATCATTGGGAAATTTTGATTGGTTTTTGAGATTATATTTGAATGTAAATTGAATGAAAATATGAGTCTGGTAACAATAGATGTGTAAATTATTTTCGATTATCATGTTTTCAGAACATCAATTATTATTTCAATATATTTGAAATTTAATATTGAAAAAAAATAATTTCTATGGGGATAATAGTATTTGGAAGATTAAATGTTTTTTAAAATATATTGGAGACCACATAATTTTAATGTATAATGTGAAAAAATCATGCTAGTTTTGGTATTTATTAATATGAATAGAAATAATTTTTAATAAATTAAACATACATGTATAAACTAGGTTTGACTTATTTATATAGGTTGTCCAAGAGTGAACTAATTGTTTCTTTTCATGTTATTGAATAGTATATCATGGTAATTATGGAGGTCCATATACATTATTCTTTTCATAAAGGTCCTCAATATATAGCTCATGCACTAGATGGGAAATAAATAGTTTCATGTATTATTACCAATTTTATATGATTAATATATTTAAAAACAATGTTCGGTGGTATAATTTTTCCAAATTCATCATTGGTTTTTAGTTCATATAGAAGAGAGTACTACAAACACATAGTGTGATTGGGTGATGAAGTTTTGGGATTTTGGGATAAGTTAACACATTTGGTAAACTATATTGACATATTAGTTATTAGTATGAGTAGGTTATTTTGAGGACAGGTTTGAGAAAATTATATAATTTAATATAAATTTATAGATAAATCAAACTATTGAGGTGACAATGATCATGGATGGTAATGAATGGTGTTATGTCATTGGGAAAAGTATGATATGTTAAAAAGTGTATTTGGTTAACCAAGTTAGGTTTCATGATAAGGATTGAAATTTTTATGTATAACATGGTGAATTATCCATGATTAAAAATCTAGTGTGGATAGAGTTTTATTTCCATATAACCATCATGATATTTTAAAGATGAAAAGAGTTATTATTATGAGTTTGAAATTATAGGTAGATCTTAATATTAAATTACTAAGAGGTTCAATATACATATGTGCAACTATATTTGGTGTAAAAAGGATTATTTATTATTTAATATATCTTCTTTGGTATAGGGGTCGGACCACAAATCAATATTATGGGTTAAATATTTTTTTGGGGTTTTACATGATGTTAAAATTTTTGATTGAGTGGAGGAATCAACTACAACATGATAAATTACACAATGATCCCTCAAAAAATAATATTTTATGCTGATTGAGCTGGGTTCACTCCATGACCTGGTATGATATCATATAAAACCATAATAACTATTTAATGAAATTATATGAAAGATTTTTGGAATATTATAATTTTTCTTTATAATATGATGTTAATGTAACATCCTGAAATGGAATTATATTTATTGAATTGTATTTTGACATTAAGGATCATGTCACAATATTAACATATAAAATTATTAGAAAGTGAAGAATCATTATTTTATGGTAGAACACATTTTTTATTATTATTTGACGTAGTTGGTAGGGGTGGCCATTTCATTCCGCTTTCCCTTGATTCCCCTCCAATATACCACCATAAGATGAGAGTTAGGTCAAATAATAGAAAATCAATAAGAGAAGATGGATGGTGAATTGTCTCAATTATAAAATAGTGTAATAAATAATATAATACATGATTTAGTGGAATAATATAGAAACCCTATCATGAAAAACTATATATCATAGTTGATGTGTTAAGTGTAGAATAATTATAATGTTAATGAGATAATATAAGATATTTTATAGTATTTATGATTCAAATGATCATACATATACAATTCTTACTATAAATAAAAGATAACTCATAAGAAATATATTTAAATAACTTTTTTAGATCATGTGAAACGAGTAAAATCATTCCATTTTCAAACCTAGTGGCCAAAAATCGATGTTTTGTAAATATCATGTATTGAACCAAATATATTTTCCAATGGAAAAAACTTTATTTATTAGATGGTCAAGTTCATAATGTGAACTTCTAAATAAAATTTAGATCATTAAAAAAGTGTGTTCTATTTAGGTGGTGTTTACATCCTAAGAGGTGACTCAGATGTTCAGTGGTGTTTTTGAGAGCACTATGCCATGAAACCTTTTTTGGAAAGGATAAAGGGGGTGAACTATATGCATATGGGTAGTGAAAACCAAGAACCCATCATACGTGTCATTTTAGGGATGTAAGACATATTTTTCAATAACCTACCCAAGTCCACACAACTAGGAAAGTTGATAAAGAATATTTATAGGGGAGAACCACAAAGGCTATTCGTAGTGAGAAAAATCATGATCTCATCCATGTAGGGGAGTTAAACTATAGGATAAGTTAGAGAATAGTTGTCACATGTATTTTCTAACCATATAGATAAACTATATTCCTTATCAAATGCTATTAAATTACCATTTGGACCCTGTGTGTTTTAATATACAACCCTACATCCTCCTCCCTAGTTGCACAACATCTCTCCCTACTTTGATGCTCCTCCTCCCTCCTATGCTAGGAATCGATGGTTTTCCCCCACCCAAGCACATAATTGAGTGTCTTTAGCAACATTTGATCAACAATTTGTTATATATGATTACACCTTCCTACTTTATTGGTTTATATTTTTTTTTTAATTCTATTTCAATGCAAGAAAATACAACCTATTTTAAGAGTGTTTTTCCACTTTCCACTTTCATCTAGATCTAGATATAATGAATGTCAGATAATTGATATTTGAATAATTATAATAATTTTGTATGATACCTTTGGATTTTCTCTTAATGTATCAATCTTTTATAAAATATTCCATTGCATCTCATGCCAGATTTTCCATGCATCATTCCTTAAATGTGAAATTATATATATAACCTAATTCATTAAAATAAGTATATTTTTGATATTTATTTTCCCTATTGGAGGTTCATCACCTCAAATCAAAAAACCCTTTTGGTGTGTTTCTTATATGTTCATGAATTATGAATCACCTAGGCAATTAAATCGACCTCATTATGTATTCATTATTATGCATAGATTATATTATATTCTTACTATATAATCATATTTTGAGGTGTGATGAATCATCCTTATTATAAGGCTAAAATATTACCAAATAAATAAATTTGGTATGATAACCATTATCCAATTATACAATATAATATCATTTGAGTTGTCTTATAAAATTTTATAAAAATGTTTTATCAAATGGGAATATTTAATCATTTTATTTCATGTATACATTCATATACCACAATAATTATTATTATTGAATTATAAAATTTTGAAATAGTGATGAATCATATCCATATATGATCGTATAACTTACTCATCATTTGATATTTCTTTTCAGGTGTATGCTTATAACTACTTATAGATCATTTACGTCACCCATTATTACACCATTCAAAATTCAAGGGATTTCTTTATATGAGGAATGAATGTTAATTTAGTTTGAATTTATAGTGTAATTTGTTCTTATCATTTCTTATTTTTCATATTAAATAAAATATTTAAAATGAATTATTATTCATTGACTGATAATAGGATTCTCTTTATGTAGTTTCTTTGTTAGGGTATCATTGGTAAGGTTTTATAAAATACAACTAGCGTGATACTAGGTTCCTGTTTGTGGAATTTCATAGTTAAGGGATAAGAGTGGAAGTGGGTTTACCACACACATTATTATATCTATTTGGCCTCAAATCGGGTTTTTGGACATGGTGTTTCTTTTAAATATTGTCTAGAATGTTGGGAATGACGATCCACATCATTTGGGGTTCATCTAAATGATCCTTGACAACCATGATTAGCATATTGGACATGAAATTTCACAAATTTTTTGAGATTTTTTAAAATTATTTCCCTTTTCCCCAATTCATATGCTTGGCATTATACAAATATTTCAAACAATGTGGCTCTTTTGATTTTGATTGAATGCCTTGTTTACACCACAGATCATGGCTCGTACTATAGATATATATATTAATATATGTTTAAATACATATATGTATATATATATATATATGAATATAATTATATTATTAAATTTATATATGTATATACATGGAGACACAATCTTAGAGATATATTGAAATAGGCCAAAGATGGTATAGTCTGAATGGTGTCCTTTATGAACCTGAGTCTTCTGGGTCGGAGCTTACATTACTTATTTATTTATTATACATTTACTGTATGGTATTTTATATTCATTAACTTCATTTTATTAATAAAAATTGGTGGTTACCTTCTCAGTATATCATATACCATGTTTCGGTTGTCCTTCAGTACCCAGATAGACCACTTGTTTTCATGATTTTGATTTTGGAACTAATTTCGTATTGTATACTTTTAAATGGGATATTTGGAGTACAACATGAAGCTAGATCTCAATATTCCCAATGGTACTTCTTGGGGATTTAGTGAATTTCATTATGAATTTATTTTATATCTTCTGTAAGGAATTATTATTTCATTTTTACACTTACATTACATAATTCAATATACGATACTATTTATGGATTTAGTTGTTTGTTATTATTTCAATGAAATTTTTATACTTCCTTTAATTTATAATACATTCATTGATTATTTATTCATTATGTACCATTGTAATACTATGATCATGAGGGTATAGTCTCCCCATTATACCATAAGTATATACTAGTTTATGGTCGATAATCTATTGCATATGAGGTGGCACACTTGGGGGAATTTGACAGACCAGGTCAGGGAACCATCATAATATAATACAGGTCATAATTTTACAATGCGGTATTCATGATTTATTTTCCTATTTCATTTTATTTATTCTGGAATAAACATGACTAGGAAGGATTTTTTACATGATAAATAGATAATGTATGGGAGTGATGAACCGTCATATGAGGGAATGTTAATGTGATAAGGGATGAAACTATTGTTTGACTTGTCTATTATTATTAGTGACTATTATCTCACCTTGGTTTATTGATTTTATATCTACTATGTTCTTATTTATGATATTATGTTATTTTTTTCAAGGATTGGTTTTGAAATGCTGTATTATTACATGCATCATTATATGCACATAGAGATTCACTATCCATACATATTTCATTCCATGTATATTTCACTTCTTGACGACCAAATATATGTTGTAGGTGCCTTGATTGATTTAGGAGGATGTCAACTATAAACCATTTAGGTAATTATTTTTCATTAATACTGGTATAAACATTATCAGTGATTATTTCTCTTTTTATCTTCAGTCCTTTCTACGGGAGTAATATTTCACTCGTATTGAAATGCATTTCCCTATCATAGAATTCCATGTTAGGATTATGATATAAAACTATTTATTATAGTGTTTGGATAATAATAAAATGTTGTTTCCAATAAATAATTATGAGGACATCATAATTGAACAATATATACATGTTTTATCCATGTAAAATTTTTTCTATTAGATGAAACCTTTGTGGTTGTGATTAAATGTCTTCCTATAAAAAATGTTATTGTGTATAATCCTTTTTAAATTGGGAAGGGTGATCCATATAATCAAACCATAAAATACAAAATTTTGATATCATTTGTATAAAGTAAAAAATATGGTATCATTTATAAAAATTATGATATTAACTTATAAAGGCTAATACATTTAAAACATGGAAAAGTAGATTCATGTAAACAGAACTCTATAAAATTTTAAGTGTTATTAACAATATGACACCAAAAGAGATTTTTTTACTTAGGGATCACATGAAAAAATGAAAATATTTAATTTAGTCAAGTTATTTATGATTATCCGATAAAGACACCAAGTATTTTAAAAAAATAATAACGGTTTAATTATTATCGGGGGAATTTTTATCAATCTATTATAGTATGATGGTCCCCTCATAGGTTTACATCATATTTTATGTACTCAATTCTTAATAACAAGGTAGTATACTCATGATATATAAGGATCATTATTTAATGTTTCAAATTCCCTTTTTATAGGAAACATATAATAGTATGGTGGAATATATTTCAAATAGCCCCTATAAATACACTAATGAATTTTTTTATACATTTTAGATTTGTTTATATGAGGCTTGATTTAATTAAAATTCTAGTTACAACCTAAAGGTTGTTTTCATATATAACATTTGATAGAAATTTTCTTTCATATTCAAATTTTGATCGATTATGGATAGATATAATCAATAAAATTAATTTATTAAATAAAGTTCCAAAATTCAGATTGGATTTAAGATTTGTAAATAATGATTGAAATAGGGATTCCAAATAACATACCAGTTTTTCATTTCAGATCAATATAAATAATTTATAATGTAGTTTTTTCATTCATAACTATTTCTTAGAATTTTATATATTCATGTTCCTAAATTTTTTTAATGATAATGTTAAATTATCAAATATTAAAATAAAAAATTAATGTGGTCTTCTTAGTTTCATTCTTTGAGAGTAATGTTTAGAATTATAATGAGATTAAATGTATTGTGGGTAAGACTAGTTAAATTTTTTCATAACCTAGTGAGATATTTTCAACATTATGTTTTATTGTGGGGATAACCTGGTGGATGTAGAATCCTCGAAATTTTAATATTTGCAAAATTCCTATTACAATATTCATATGTGAGGTGTTATTCTAGTGTAGTTCATAACATATAGGAATATTATATATATGAATAACCCCCCTAGATAAATTTGTGGATGTTTTTTCAATTGACACTTATTAGGGATATAAGAATATGGTAATTCAAGGATTTTATAAGAAAGATATGCATAGGGTATGATCATCTTCATCATAGGTGTAATGACCTCAACTTTTATAAATAACATTTTTCTTATGAGTTCATTGAATTCATTACTATTTATTATGGATATATAATCCACATTAACTTATTGGGTTTCATTAATTATTATTGTATTTAAACTACTATCATGAATCATTACCATTTATTATACAACAATTGAATAGTGATCAGATTATTAGTATAAATAAAGGGTTTTAACAAGTCCAATGGTCAAAAATAAGGTAACTGATGGCCCAAACTAATAGGATCCTACACTATAAAGATCATTTATCATATATTTCTAGGTACATGACATCGCTATGATTTTCCCATGAACAATCCCACGATGATATCCAACAACTAATGTGGGAGAGAAACCAACCACAGAGGAATTACTAGACCATCTATATCATATAAACCCATGTATGTCGAATCACCCCATGAAAGTCTTACTTCCACAAAACATACTCTTAGATAATTTTTCTTAGTTTTAAAAGGAAATTTATCTCGAAATTAATAATTTGAATATGTATATTTTTTATAATAATGAATATACATTAATTTTATTATTGTTTCATTATAAATGATTGTATATTTTGAAACAATAAAACCAAATTTTTTTTCCAATATTCAAATTCAATTAAATAATTTATTCTGATGAATTAATGGAATTTTGAAATAACTAATATTTTTATTGCATTTTTTTTAATAATTTTTTTTAAATATAAATTATCTTATACTTTTTAGGGAGTAAAATGTAATTTATATAAGGGTTTGAAAACTGTTATTATAAAAGAAACCAACATTTGACACTAAATGATTTATATTATTTTAAAATTAAAAATTGTAATATTTAGAAAAATTTTATTTAAAAATTTTATTTTTTAGAATCATAATATCAAAATTATCACCCACTAAATATTTCATAATATTCCAAGATTGTCAAATTTTCAGGTCAAAATATTATACAATAAAATATACAGTGTGTATTATGACATCATAATGACACAATTGGTTATATAAATACAAAAAAGTGTATACATGATAAAATAAATTTTTTTAATTTAAAATAATGATATTTATAGGTTATTTTATTAATTTTATTATTACATTATGAATCTGTAACATCTCGACCCAACTTACCAAGGAACCTGTACCCAAACTGGTTGCCACATGGCCTCATGTTCGTATCTCCATATACCAGAGGCTACCAACCAGTAACGAGTTTCATAGTTAGTGACAGTGGAGAGAATATAACCTAATATGAGAATTTTCAAACCAATTTAACTATATATAAATATATAATATTAGTGGAATCATAAAACAAATAATAGAGTAGTAGAAGAATAGTGTAACATTTTGTTACCTTGAACATGTCATTTTTTTCTTTTTCGAAGCCCATGTTCATTCAAAAATCCATAAAAATAGTTTTCTGGGTTTTACAATAGGATACATGATAATAACACGCCATGTACTAGATGTAAACGTTGTGTACATGAAGTAAACACTATTTTCTTTTGGATAGATTCAATTTGGGAAGAGGGGAAAAGTCGTGAGCTAGTACACATTGTGTAACTGTGGTTCATGTAGTGTAGGGTGTAAATTTTATTTTTTAAAATAAGGTGATTGGTTTTTTGGTGTAATTATCCAGCATGGCCCATAAGTCGTGACCCCAAGGTATACATCCTGACTCAGCATGTGCCTAGATTAATGTCATGATTTTTGATGTTTATTATTGTCCTTTTCATTCCATAATTTTAGGCTCTTGGACTAGAGATGTTCTACTGGTTTTATGAGGGGCCTCACTCCTTCCGGATCAGACCAAACAGCATTAGATCTTTATTTTTCTTGAAGTGTGATTCACGGGTAATTTTTCCTCCTTGTTATTCAAGTTTTTCTCTTCCTCTCCTCTTGGATTTTCAATGGATCATATTGGGATTGATTGATACATGTCTTTTGGTGTTGAATTATGGAACTATGGAGAGTTTCAATGTCTTCTATACCTTCATTCTTGTTGATGAGTTCCATTATGAGTGTTTTTTTAAAAAATAGGTCTATGGTTCATTCACGATTCACCAAATTTATTAAAATTGAATTTATTGATTTATTTAAATTTCTAATTTAAATTAAATTGCTTAATTTTTATTTCAATTGTATTGAGAAAAACCCAATTACATTGAATTAGATGATTGAAATAATTTTGTCAATTTTTTTGGAAAATTCCCAATTCCATAGAATTTTGGGGGGTTTATGAAAATATGATGATTTAAATTGTTATATTTATATTATGGATTTGATAGAAATGTTTTCAATTAAATTGTCAAAATTTATTGTGGAAATTAATTTTGAAAAGTATAGAATTAGTTTTGAATTGATTTCACACTCATGAAAATGGCTTAAAATGATGTGATAGAAACCCAACGGTTTTATCCTCTGAAAAAAATGTTTTTGAATAAAACCATTTTCCGTTTTAATGAGAATAAATTGGTACATTATATATTGAATAATGAGTTTGATTATATTTTAACCAGTCTTAAAACATTCCTCCTGTAATATAAGATCTCATGCAAGTTGTAGGTAGTTAGTGAGTTATTTGGATACACTCTACACTACCAAAACTTTATAATACATACTTGTGGAGGGTCACATCCCCTATGGGTTGGTGATGATTCTCCTCTGTCCATTGTCAATGGAATGCATGTATACACATTTTTCTAAGTTCAATTTGAGGGAACAAAATCTTATTGATGGTTAATACTATCGTTCATTTTGCTAGATGACCACTTTTCTTGCTTGTTTAGTGTGAAAATTGGAATCTATTATTTGGATATTCTGTACTTATATTTTTTTATAGAATCTATAGTGGTATCTTAATAGGCTTAGGATCACACACTTCTTTTTCCATCATGTGTTTGTAGAATTTATTCTTCCATGATCGAACAGAGGGAAGGGATATCATAGAGGTTGATCCTACTATCGAGCTTTGGATGCGTTGAGTGGTGTCCCTGGGAACCCATGGGGTTGTTCCCCCCTTTAGTACATTAGGTTATAGTACTTTGGCTTTTATGCCTTTTGTGTTCTGCTACTTTTACTCCCATTAGAGTTTATCAATTGATATGAATACTATATTTTACCTTTTTCTTCAAAATTATTGGGGGGAAAATCATTCATATATTTATGAAGTATGATGCTAGGTGCTAGTCACCAACTAGTGGGGATCGAGAATTCCCTTCAGGTCATGTTAGGGTTCTCTTGGTTATTGGGTTACTAGGGTACCCAGGCTAGTTCATGAAAAATAGTATCTTCAATATAATAAAATTTTCCAACACCAATTTATACAATATATGAATGCATAAAATGATAGTGATTCATAATTTAATGTAGTAAAAAATTCATCAGGCTTCACAGTATAGTAAAAAAAGAGGAAAAAGGAAATAATGTCCCATGAAAAATCTCTTTGAGACTCTCATGCTCCAGCTCGGTCGTTTTCTCCTAGCGGTAGGTACATGAAACTCATCAATCAACCTATGTCCTGCAAATATAATGGATAATCGGTTACCAATGTTAACCGAGCAGTGTGTGATATAAAATCAGAGTATTTTGGCACCCACCACTTTCTAGCCAATGGTAGGTGGGGGTTAATAATTAAACAGTGTGCGTGAATATAGAAGTAATAATAGAATTTATTATGTAAAAATTAACATGCCTATGTTCATATGAGACACCTAATGGTGATACCAACATTGGGTCACTGCCGGTATAATAGTTGTATTATTTCAATTATGTATATATAGTACCAATGTATGGAGTTTTATAAAGAATAAATCACATGTATTAATGTAAATTGTTTAGCATTTATTCAATTATCCTTTAATTAACTGCATATACCCCAGGGTTCCCATGGACACCCATATCTCAATGTCAGCCTAGGACTGTGTTGGAGACTAAACCATATCTCATATTCAAGGCACAATTATTATACCACATAAGCTTTCATTATCCTTTTTTAATTCAATTTATATACGACTAATGGTACCCATTTTCCATTGTAAATTAATAGATGTAGAAAATCATGTCTATCACCCCATGAGTATTTGAAGCATCAGTCCCTATCACAAAACCCTTTTATCAATCATACAAACATGCACAGGCACACATATATATCATGGGTGTATAACGTCATGTCTCGCACCCCATTTCTATTTGGAGAATTAATTCTTGTCTCACAACCTATTTATCAATCATATATATATATAATGGGTGTAGAACATCATATTTATCACCCCATGTGTATTTGGTGAATCAGTCTCTATCTCACAACCCATTTATCAGTCACACAGATATATATATATATATATATATATATGAGGAGTGTAGAACATTATGTCTAGCACCCCATGAGTATTTGGAGCATCATTCCATGTCTCATACCTCATTTATCAGTACTATATATATATCATAAATATCACAATTTTAACATAAGTCAACATCATTATGGATTCCAAATCCACATTTCTTCAGAATAGTCACATATTCAATTCCAAACATGAGGCAAGGCCCCCCATGCTTATCACATCCCATAACCAATTTCCTTTATAAAATTAAATTGACATAAGGTGATTTTGGATCATAAAGCAGAGGTGTGGGATAAACCATCATTGATGTATCAAGCTCACTAAATTCATTTATACTATCATAAGATGTTCTTATAACATTAACTCAAGGCATTGTCATACCTTCTTAATCTATTCCCATGCATGTTTAACTATTTCATTTAAACCATTTAACAAAATAATCATATGAATATACCACCTTATATAAACTATTACATTTCATATGATTATACCCTATCATGTTGAAATTTAATATTTAAATACATCCCTCGTGTTTATCCACTCGTTTACCCATTTTTCATTCAAGGTATATAATGTTCATAACCAATAATTATCCATAACATGAATCAATTCATTCAACTCATATAATTAATTTTAATATTAATTAATCCTTATTCCCAACCAATGATACCAACGATTATAACCACTCATTGTTATAGTTCACATTCATTCCTATCAAATGGGTATACTGATGCATTTGTATACACTCACAGTTAATCATTTCAAAGGCATTTACAAACACATTATTCTAATAGTAGTTCACTATGACCATTTAATCTATGTAAATAAACATTCATATGAGCTAGTATGTCTCCTAAAAAACAATTTTCCTTTAATTAATCAAACTTTATATAACTAGGAAATCCAATGAAAACCACACACCATCGAGATATGTAAACATAATCATTCTACTCACTATTTTTTAGCTTGATAGAAGTGCATGTATGATGGAGGGATTTTATTAAAAAAACATGTTTTTTACTCTAAAACTATCATTTAGCACAAAATGTAGATAATTATAGAATTTCAGTCCAATTTATGAAAGTTAATAAATACAAAAAAACTACAGTTTTATATTAAATTCATTATTGAGAACTATTACCCAAGAAGTCTAATCCAACTCTTAGCATTCAATGATTTGTAACTCATGTAGCAGCATGCTCGCATGCACACACTATAAGGACCCGACCTTAAACATTACATAATATTTAATTAAATGAATAATTCACATTGAGGATCTTTTCAGGTTTAGAGTTTTAGGAAATTAGGACATAACTATTACATCTAAAAATATTACAAAGTAAGCACTTCTACCCCGAATCCAATTTTTTCATAAAATAAAAACTCTTGAAAAAAAAGTCATGTCTAATTCCATATTAATGAGAGCATGGATTTTCCATGATCTCATCCTTGACCCTATTCATCTTTATGTCCTGTGAAAAAAATTTCAAAACATGGGATGAGCATAAAAGGCTCAGTAAGGGTTACAAAATAGTGAATGAAAACATTTGTTCATAAATACATAAAAAACATGAACTATTTTACTTACCTCATGAAATCATAATATTTATGAAAAACACATAGAAATCATAAATCATAGAGGTAACTTGAGGCATCTATACCATACTTACATTGTAGCTATCACATCTACATAGGGAGTTACATTGGAATACCCATCATAGTATATTCCCAAAATCTCTTAGGAGAAACTTTCATGTTTACCTCCGTCATGTTACCCAATGCATTGGAGAGCTATCTCAGGCTCACCTGCCCTAGGTTTATCAGAGAACCACTCGTATACGTAAATAATTCCCAAGAACAATAACATGATCTTAACACATAACATAAGCATAAAGGAAAGATAACATTAACACATTTCAATAAAAAAATATCATTTGAAGATATTGAAATAATAAATCCATTCTCAAAATCATTTTCAATACCAAAATTCGTAAAAAGAGTATTTGGTATTTATTTTTTCCTTTAAAAAAAATTTCGTCTTGTTACGGAAGCCAAAGATCAAATAATATTCGTGGCGGTGGAAAGGTCGTTGTCACCGCTTAAATTAAAGAAACATTCCTTTTTTTCATTCAGTAAAACACTTCGTAGAAAAAATATTACTTTTGAATATATGTAAAAGTCAAAAGGGTTTTATACATCGTATAAAAGAAAGTCATGTATAAAACTAAAAATGCCTCAATGAAAGGAGATTGAGACGAAGTCCCTTACCTTGTGTCCGACTTGACCCGTTCGTTCATTAATCTCTTGAATAATAAACTAAAGTTTATTTATACTTGCTTTAGATCCTTTTTAAATTTTATTACTCCTTTTATAGCACTTATTACAATGTTATAATCATTATGTAATTATTTAAGTTAATAACGTTCATTTTGTCGATATTTGGTACTTGAGTCCAAAATGGACTTCTTATAATTAGATGTTGTTCACGTGGTAGAAGGTTCATTATATCCAGAATGATATTCATGATTTGGGTATCATATATATCATATATATCTAGTATGTACATGTATTTATAATAGTACATAACATTTGGAGGTACGAAATGAAATACACCGTTCATGGAGACAGTAAGCCATACGTACGCCTGAAAGCTACTTTCATTTCTATTTCTTATTTTAATTGAATTAAAACATAATGATACATATGTATATTATAATTCCAGTATAATATCATATATAATATCATTAACTCTATACTTTATACATCCCACATAGGGCATTAACGAGTCACATCACTTTGAAGGGGCGGTAGTTCACACTTCCTCAAATGAGATTATCGTAATTACCCACCATGGAGAAAATAATGGTTTGTTATAAATGGAAATTAAAGAAGCATAAAGAAATCATAAACATAATATATATCGTATATAAATACAGTTCCATCATAATGGTCACCATGATAGGCGGTAAGATGTAATTGAACAATCATCGTTTCGTGAGGTGTCAGTTTGCCATCCACAGAAACATTATGTTCTTCATCCATTTGATGAAGTTGTGTGTAAGAGTAGTTCAAAAAATTATCCTAACAACGACCTAGAATATTTAGGATATTGTTTTTGTTAAAAAAATAATGGAAATAAAAAGTGTTTTGGGTTGGAGAAGCAAATGAAAAGAAAACAATTTAAGAGAAACTGTTACCTTTAATTTGGGTAACTCACTTTGGTTTGAAGCAAATGACTTCTTGAAGTGCCTTACTCCTAAGTTAAGGCTTCTATGAGGAGTATAGTTATGTAGGGAGCTTAATTGGGTAGATTTTGGACGAGCCAAAGGGCTTGAGAGGTGGGAGGATTTGTATAGAAGTGGTCTCTTTTTATAAGGGAGATGAGGGGCTCTTTCGGAAAGGGTGAAAATATTATATTATAATATAATTATATTCGGTTTCTAATGGCCCAAAAATCAATATGGTCTAAGATAAGATGACTCATAATTGAAATAAAATCATCCAATAAGAATTGGACATGTTTTGGATAATATTTTAATCATTTTAATATTATTTAACTAAATCATTTATTAATGAGGTAAATACTGTATCATGATTGTGTCATAAAAAATTTAATTTATTTGATATATAAAAATTATAAAAAATACCATGATGTAAGAAATCGTTTTATCTTCCCATTTAATATTTATAGTTGAAAATATAGATTGTATAACCTCATGTAAAAATTCATTTACTAAAATATATTTGTTTATTTCATTTTTGCCTTTACTTTTCGTTAATTAAAATAAATTGTCATAATCACTTTTAAGTGGCTCCATGGGGTTCCCAAATCGACCCAAGGATGACCATGGTCGGATATGACTCAACCAATAGGATTAGGACACATGTTACAGTAAATAAATATTATTATTTTATCCTTATTTACCTGATTTACCCTTTAACCATGGTAAATAAAATATTTACTGAAATAAATATTTTAAATTCTAAAAAATAAATGTTACCTATTTACACAATTTGAACCTCCTGATTCCAAATATTTAATCCATTTCTCGAAATTCAAAACACAGAAGTGGATGAAATTAATATAAAATTAATTCCCGCTATCAAAACAAAAGGCGTGTTTTTATGAAATATTAACTATCACACGTTTGACAGTTGATTATACAATTTAAATGTGAAATTTCTTCTAATGACCAAAATTAGATTAAATGTTAAAAATATAATCTATTTACACATTAAAAATAATTAAAAGGATAATCTAACCATATAAATAAATTATATTAAAACATATTTTTGAAATAACATACAATATTTTCACTATTCCGTAAAAATGATCTTTATCTGAAAAATACCAAAAAATTACCCAAAGTAAATTATGGTGTCCTCATTATAAAAAAGGATTTTATTTAGTCATATAGAATGTATTAACGTGACCAAAACTAGATTTAAAAAGGGTTCTCCATAAAAAGGCGATAAATCGGCCTTTTAATGAAACTTATGCTTAGATTAGATTTATTCACTTTTTAAGCCTCTAACATTTATTTGATAAATGTATATATATTTAACAAACATGTATAATCATATTTTACTTAGTTTTGTTCATTCACGCCAATACAATAACTTTGAGTTAACTACTGTCTAAAATAATAATATTATATTATTAGTGTGCAACGTAAGATTCCAAAGAAACCCATTGTTGCGTATCAGGTACGCTATCGAACATAGCATCCCCTTTAAAGCTAACAATAATATTTAATTCACAAATATGAATAAAAATGAAAATCTCTTATTCTTCTTTTACCTGGGATGTTACATCCTTCCCCCCTTTTGGAAATTGCATCCTCTCAATTTTTATCCACATATCAAAATAAGTGGGGGTATTTATCCCTTATAGCATTTTCAGATTCTCACACTGCCTCTTCAATAATATGGGGTATTCCACACAACCTTTACCGGGTGAATTACCTTATTCCGCAACACATGCTTTCTACGGTCCAGAATCTGGACTGTTTGTTCTTCATAGGAGAGATTCTCTTCCAACTGAACTACCTCTAGGCTCAAAACATGAGATGGATCTGGCAAAACATTCTCAACATCGAAACATGAAAAACATTGTGTACATGGGATAAACTTGGAGGTAAAGCTACTCTGTACGCAACTGATCCAACATTATCCAGAATTGCATAAGGACCAATGAACCTCTGACTCCACTTTCCCTTCCTACCAAAACGCATAACACTTTTCCAAGGAGAAACTTTGAGAAAGACGTGATCACCTACCTCAAAATAAATATCCTTCTCCGGTTATCCGCATAACTTTTTTATCTACTCTGAGCTATTCACATGTGATTTTGAATCAACTGAAATTTATCTTCCATCTATTCTTCCAATTCTGTTCCCATCAGCATTCTTTCACCTACTTCATCCCAAAAAGATGGAGTTCGACAACGCTTTCCATACAATACCTCAAATGGATCCATCTGTATTCTGGAATTAAAACTGTTATTATAATAAAATTCAAGCAAAGAATGATGTTGGCCCCAACTTCCCTATTTGTCTATCATGAAAGCACATAAAATATCCTATAAGGTCTGAATTGTTCATTCTGACTGCCCATCTGATTGATGATGAAAAGTTGTACTAATGTTTAATTCAGTACCCAATGACTTTTGAAGGCCTTTCTAAAAGTTAGAATTGAACCTGGGATCACAATCAGATACAATGGAGAGGGGAACTCCATAAAACCTGACTATTTCTTTAACATACAACTGAGCAAGTTGATCTAGAGACAAAGTATCTCTAATAGGAAGGAAATGAGCAGATTTAATCATTCGGTCAACTATAACCCAGATTGCATTATTACCTTGAGAAGTATTTGGTAATCCCACAACAAAGTCCATAGATATATTTTCCCATTTCCACTCTAGCACTGGTAGAGGCTGAAGCATTCCATTCGGTAATTGGCACTCTGCTTTAACCTGCTGACAAGTCAAACAAATCACAGTAAAATCAGTAATATCTCTTTTCGTTCCATCCCACCATTAATACTCCAGAAGATCTCTGTACATCATAGTACTCCCAAGATGAACTGAAAACGAGGAACTATGAGCTTCACATAACAACTCATTCATCAACTGTGAACCACAAGGCACACATAATCTCTTTCAAAACCTCAAAAATGAATCATTATCAATGTTAAATTCAGGAACCATACCCTTCTGAACCAACTCTACCTTTTTCTGAAACTCACTGTCTTCCTTCTGTGCTTTCATTATTCTGTCTAATAGAGATGATCTCATTGACAACTAAAACAAAATAGAAGAATTTCCTACACCATCAACATATATTCCAAATTTCATCAAATCAAAAACCAAAGGATCTTATTCCAAACGTAGCATGGCTATTGAGACATTACTTTTCTGACACAAATCATAGGCCACTTTATTTTCTTTTCCCGTATGGTAATGGATCATGCAATCATAATACTTAATTAATTCCAACCATCTCCTCTGTATCATGTTCAATTATTTCTGAGTGAATATATACTTCAATCTTTTGTGATCAGTATATATTTCACACTTCACTCCTTACAAATGATTTCTCCAAAATTTTAAAGCAAAAACAACAGTAGCTAATTCCAAATCATGTGTCGGGTAATTTAACTCATGTGGTTTCAACTAAAGTGAAGAATAATCAATTACCTGATCATTTTTCATTAGGACTCAACCCAGTCCTTTCAATGAAGCATCAGTATAGATAACAAACTCACCATTTCTAGAAGGCAGTGCCAAAACTGGAGCATTCACCAATCTCCATTTCAATTCATGAAAATAATCATCACATTCTTTTGTCCAGATGAACTTAACACCTTTTCGAGTTAACTTAGTCATTGGACTAGATAATCATCCAAAGTTTTCAACAAACCTCAGGTAATAACCTTCTAATCCAAGAAAACTATGAATATCAGTTATATATGTTGGTCTTGGCCATTCTTCAACAACTTTTGATTTTGCAGGATCAACAGTTATGCAAGTTTTTGAAACAATGTGACCAAGGAAAGAAATTTTTTGTAACCAAAACTCACACTTGCTGAATTTTGCATAAATTTTCATTTCTTTTAAGGATTTCAAGACAACCCGTAAATGACTTTCATGTTCCTCTTTACATTTTGAATAAACCAAAATATCATCAATGAACACAACAAACATTTTTCACTAGAGTCAACTGAGCCATCACTGCAACAAATTGTTTAGTTCTGATTCTGACCATCTCAGGATACTGATTTGAAAGGTCATTTCTCTTTGTATGCCTTCCCAGAAAAGTTGTTCTGTTTCCTCTATGAAAAATCATTCTTAACAGAGAAATATCTGATGTGAAGCAACATGGTAATCTTTAAATACTCTATCATTTGAATTTGAACATAAAAAAATATTTTTGGATAATCATTTCATAGAATTCTAACTCCTAATGTTATCTAAACTGACCTCTGATACCAACTATAAGGACCTGGCCTTAAACATTACATAATATTGAATTAAATGAATAATTCACTTTGAGGATCTTTTCAGGTTTAGAGTTTTAGGAAATTAGGACATAACCATTACATCCCAAAATATTACAAAGTAGGCACTTCTACCCGGAATCCACATTTTTTTCCATAAAATAAAAACTCTTGAAAAAAAAGTCATGTCTAATTCCATGTTAAAGAGATCATGGTTTTTCCCTGATCCCATCCTTGACCCTATTCATCTTTAAGTCCTATGAAAAACATTTCAAAAAATGGGATGAGCATAAAAGGCTTAGTAACGGTTATAAAACTATGAATGAAAAAATTTGTTCATAAATACATACAAAACATGATCTCTTTTACTTACCTCATGAAATCATAATTTTATGAAAAACACATAGAAATCATAAATCATAAAGGTATCTTGCAGCATCCATTCCATACTTACAGTGTAGCTATCACAGCTACATAGGGAGTTACATTGGCATACCCATCACAGTATATTCCCTAAATCTCTCAGGAGAAACATTCACGTTT
Organism: Viscum album; assembly: GCA_963277665.1. Classification (NCBI taxonomy): domain Eukaryota; kingdom Viridiplantae; phylum Streptophyta; class Magnoliopsida; order Santalales; family Viscaceae; genus Viscum; species Viscum album. Next base: position 1,158,397,504 of record OY728129.1, on the reverse strand, counting down.
ACCTCCATCATGTTACCCAATGAATTGGAGATCTATCTAGGGCTCACCCTCCCTTGGTTTATCACGGAACCACCCTTATACGTATACAATGCCCAAGAACCATAACATGATCTAAACACATAACATAAGCATAAAAGAATGATAACATTTCCACATTGAAATAATAAAATATAATTTCAAGATATTTAAATAATAAATCCATTCTCAAAATCATTTTCAATACCAAAATACGTAAAAAAAGTATTTGGTATTTATTTTACCTTTAAAAAAACATTCCGGCTTGTTAAGTAAGCCAAAGATCAAATAATACTCGCGGCGGAGGAAAGGTCGTTGTCACCGCTTACGTTAAAGCAACATTCATTTTTGTCATTTAGTAAAACGCTTTGTAGAGAAAAGATTCACTTTGAGTAGAAGTAAAAGTCAAATGGGTTTTATATATCGTATAAAAGAAAGTCATGTATAAAACTAAAAATGCCTTAATGAAAGGAGATTGAGACCAAGTCCCTTACCTCGTGTCAGACTTAACCCTTTTGTTCATTAATCTCCTGAATAATAAACTAAAGTTAATTTCAACTTGTTTCAGAACCTTTTTAAAGTTTATTATTCCGTTTATATCACTTATTACCATGTTATAATCGTTATGTAATCATTTATGTTAATAATGTTCATTTTGTCGATATTTGGTACTTGAGTCAAAAATGGACTTCTTATAATTACATGTTGTTCACATGGTAAAAGGTTCATTATATCTAGAATGATATTCAGGATTTGGGTATCATATATATCATATATATCCAGAAAGTACATGTATTTATAATAGTACATAACATTTGGAGGTATGAAATGAAATGCACCGATCTTAGAGACGGTAAGCCGTACGTACACATGAATGATACTTTCATTTATATTTCTTATTTTAATGGAATTAAAACATAATGATACATATATATATTATAATTAAATTATAATATCATATATAATATCATTAACTCTATCCTTTATACATCCCATATAGGGCATTAACGAGTCACATCACTTTGAGGGGGCGGTAGTCCGCACTTCCTCAAATGAGATTATCATATTTACCCACCATGGAAACCATAATGGTTTAATATAATTGGGAATTATAGAAGCATAAAGAAATCATAAACATAATATATATCTATTATAAATATAGTTTCATCATAATGGCCACCATGAGAGGTGATAAGATGTAATTGAACAATCATCATTTCGTGAGGTGTTAGTTTGTCCATCCACCGAAACATTATGTTCTTCATCAATTATATGGAGGTGTGTGTAAGTGTAGTTCGAATCCTTATCATAACAACATCCTATTATATTGTGTATAAATGTGTTGTTACAAAAGAAAGGAAATAAAAAAGATTTTAGGGGTTAGAGAAGCAAAATAAAAGAATACAATTTAAGAGAAACTATTACCTTTAATTTGGGTAACTCACTTTGGTTTGAACCAAAGGACTTCTTGAAGTGCCTTCTTCCTAAGGTAAGTATTATAGGGGGAGGATAGGGATGTATGGAGCTTAATTGGGCAGATTTGGACGAGAAATATGGCTTGAGTGATGTGAGTAATTGCATATAAGTGGTCTCTTTTTATAAGGGAGAGGAGGGGCTCTTTAGGAAAGAGTGAAAATATTATTTTATAATATAAGGATATTCAGTTTCTAATTGTACAGAAATCATTATGGTCGAATATAAATTGACTCATAATCCAAATAAAATCATCGAATCAGAATTCGACATGTTTTGGATAATATTGTAATCATTATAATCTTATTTAATTAAATTATTTATTAATGAGGTAAATAGTGTATCATGATTGTGTCATAAATAATTTAATTTACTTGATGTATAAAAATTACAAGAAAAATACCATGATGTAAGAAATAGTTTTAGCTTTCAAATGAATATTTATAGTCAAAACTATAACTTGTATAACCTCATGTAAAAATTAATTTACTAAAAGATATTTGTTTATATCATTTTGGAAATTACTTTAAGTTAATTAAAATAAAGTGTCATAATAACTTTTATGTGGCTCAATGGGGTCCCCAAATCTACCCAAGGATGCCCATGGTCGGATATGACTCAAAACATAGGATTATGACACTTTTTAGGGTAAATAAATATTATTTGTTTACCCTTATTTACCTGATTTACCCTTTAGTAAATAAAATATTTACTCAGGTAAATATTTAAAATTCCTAAAAATAATAGATACCAATTTACAAAATTTGATCTTTATGATTCCAAATATTGAATCCATTTATCCAAATTCAAAACACAGAAGTGGAAGAAATTAATTTAAAATTAATTCCCGCTATCAAAACAAAAGGCATGTTTCTATGAAATATTAACTATCAAAAGATTAACAGTTGATTATATACAATTTAAATGAGAAATTGCTTATAATGACCAACATTATATTAAATGGTAAAAATATAATCTATTTCCACTTTAAAACGAATTAAAAGGATAATCTAACCATATAAATAATTTAGATTAAAACATAGTTTTGAATTAAAAGACAATATTTTCACTATTCCGTTATAAAATGAACTTTATCAGAAAAATACCAAAAATTTACCCAAAGTAAATTATGATGTCTTCATTCCAAAGGGGAATTTTATTTGGTCATATATAATGTATTAAGGTTACCAAAACTATATTTAAAAAGGGTTCTCCATTAAAAGGCGATAAATCAGCCTTTTAATGAAAATTATACTTAAAATTAGATTCATTCACTTTTTAAGCCTCTAACTTTTATTTGAAAAATGTTAATATATTTAACAAACATGTATAATCATATTTTAGTTAGTTTTTTTCATTACTTCCAATACAACGACTAGGAGTTAACTACCGTTTAAAGTAATAATATTATATTATTAGTGTGCAACGTAATATTTCAATGAAACCCGTTGTTGCGTATCGGGTACGCTATCGAACATAGCAACCCCTTTAAAGATAAAATTAATATTAAATTAAAAAATATTAATAAATATGAAAATATCATATTCTTCATTTATCTGGGATGTTACACACACATACAGACACATAGATATATGTATACATGTATGTATGTATTTATGTATGTATGTATTTATCCTTAAACCGGTGAATGTGTTCCATACAACATGATGAAACCCGCACACAGAATATATTTATATAGATATATATATATATATATATATATATATATTCAGACATGGGAATATGAATGTCCACCCTTGGAGTCGATAACAATACCTTATAAAAATTCTCCAAGGTCCCATTATTACTAATATTTAATAAATAAATGGCGTGAAACAATTCAGGGGTATAAAACCTTACCTTAAATCAATAACAACTAACTGAAACAAGACAAAACACCATTACTTCATTAAATATTGTCGAAATAAGGATCAATGGGTCCATAAACACCCCTCGCAATGCCATATATCATCAAAAACCCATAAACCGTGGTATCTCAAACCATATTGAATTTGTATTACTCTAGATTGTGATTAAAATCCTATAAATCGAACAAAATGGGGAGAGAAACTCATACCTTGATGATCTAGAGGAGTTCCCATAAGAAACAGGCTGGAAAAATGAAGATCGAAGGGAGTTGGGGTTGAGCATCATGCACAACCTAGAGTGAGAGGGCACTGCACATCGTGCGACCCAGTAAGGGGGAGGAGAGGGCCTCCCTTAGGTTTTCAAAGCACTAAATATAATAGTAATCATCATAATCATCATCATCATCATTATTATTATTATCATTTAAAATTTATATATTATCTATTATCTTCCTTTATATCACATTTTTCTAATTTCCTTTTTAACATTTAATTTAATTAATTAATATTTCATTAAAATGTCACAGTGTTGTGTTTCAGCTCTTGTAATAAAGGTCATAATCTTGGTTTTAGTAAATAATCACCCATTAATATTCAAAAAATTCAATAACCTGCATAAAAAACACCTGGTCTAAAACAATGGATTCTAAAATCTATCCACCTTAAAAAATTATATTTGAGAAGCCTTTGGAGAAAAAAGAAAACATCACCCAACTTACTAATGTCATGATGTCTCATTTGAATTATTTCATCATGATTCCAAACTCCAACAACACCATTGACTATTTCACAAGACCATGGTCATAATCCTTTAAATCCCAATCCAAAGCACAAAATCCAACCCAATTATTGTAGATAAATTTAACTGATCCCACAAAACTACAGGCATGATACCATCACCATCTCTTTAGAAATCTACCTATTGGTTTTTTCCACCACAGGGATTAGGTTTAAATGGCCAATTACAAACCATAGTTATTCAACTATTGGAATTTCCAAAGGGGGCATGTTATAGGAGTCCTAGTGACACTTCTCACACAGCTTCTTTAAAAGGATAACCCAAATAAATTTGAGGCCATAATAGGGACAACATCAAAAGAAATGTTGAATATCAACTAGCCAACAACAACTGCTCACAAATTCTTTCCTCAAAAGACATCACAAATCCAGAAAACTCACTGACCCTTAAACCATTATCATTCCTTTAAAATGACTCCATCACCAAATCTATACCAAAAGAAAAAATAGAAAAAACTATGCCAATTCAGGCAAACTATCAACGAAGTTTTTCCCATACTAGATGTCCAACGTGTCCTCAACATAATTGCAAAGCCTTCCTTTCTATGGAATTAATTAGATTAAACAAGTACATACACTAAATTACTTAAGTAAATATTGGTTAAATCCTGAAACAATCCACTAGTAGGATATTTTAAAACCATTTTGCCTCATCACTAATATAAGGAATAACCTGGAGAACAAAGCATCCAATGTACATCCCAATTAACATCCAATTACCAAATAAAATGAATTTTAAATATTTATATCATTGTAGGGTCATCGATATCTTAGTGCCTCTAGGATGAGGTCAAGATATGGGATATCCTCATAATATGAAAAAGATAACACTAAGAAAAATCCCAGTTAACCTAGAATATTAGTCAAACCACTTCTAGTAGACTCCTTAAAAAATCTTGGCATCACATTCCAGCATGTCATCAACAAAAACCCAATTGCCATACCACCTAAGGAATCCTTGTACATTCAAAATCTACCACTAAAACTCTTCCAAAAAAAATAGATCTTATAAAGGGTTTCACATACCCCCAAAATTGTCAACATCATACTACCAAACATGTGCTGACAAATACACCAAAACTGATGTGACACTACCCAAATTAGGAGATTCCATGTCATCGCATGAATGGACTAGCTTCTCCCAAGAGGTCTAGTTCAAAAACACCATAAACAGACATGTGATGTTCCACCATCCACGATCATCACATCAAATGTTCTAGAATTAAATCTGAAAAGTAAACTGATCGGCATGTCAAAACACCTGAATCCCAAAAATTCCTCCTAATATGTGGGATGAACTTACCTTAATTCCACAGTCACACTAATCCATTGATAATACAAGAATGTCCTCAACCTCAATAGGATCGATGATCAACCCAAAGTTATCTAGTAAATTAAATCACTGAAAACTCAATGTTTACCATTTCTGTTAACACATACATCCTCGAGATCACAAAAGGCAATGACACACCATCACATACATCCATTAACTGAGATAACAATATATTAATTCGTCCAAAGTGAAATAAAAGAGAGTTTCACATGACCACCTAACCTTCTGACCATCCTTGATGCATGTCTAACCTATTAAACCAATCATTCCATGATGCTTGTTCTCATATCATGGGTCATGATACTATGACCACCCTTCCGAACAAGGGTGTATTTTTAAATCCTAAAAGTATTACTAGGGACAATGACTCCCAAATGACATTAATGTCAAAAGACTCACATCACAGTCAAGGAGTATCAAGTACTATGGGTAATACATACAATGGTAAATCCCCTTACGAAGTATACATTTTAAAACTATTCCTTGGTCCTGAAAAATATATTCACTAGTCTCAAGATCCCCTTTTCATTTATTTCATTTCTAAAAAATAAACAACCTAAAAATGATTCCTTGAAGCACCATTCCAAGGCATACCACATGAATCATTTAAAAATAACATTTCACAATGGCTCAAAAAATTTACACCACATTGGGTTCCAATTTAAATCGATTTCATTTATTCAATTCAACCTTTAAGAATTAGAAATAATTTTAACAACCCACCAGTACTATTTCACAATACGGCCCTTGGTTTTTAATAATTTCCATGTGGTAAAAACATGGAAGCTAAATCAAAATTCCCCTTTAGAAATTCAGTATTCAGGGAAATCTTATTATAATGAGAAATTTTAGTATCTAAATTCCATTTAAATAAATGGCGACCTCCGAGGGTCCCATTTCTTCCAACCTTGTTCTTAAAAAAGAAACCCCATTCCAGTTCATTTCAAATAATTATGCCCCAACTTACCTACATGGGTCCGGTTTAGCGTTTTACATTTTAACTAACTATTCAAATTCACAACATAGAAACATTCACATTTATAACCATTAACAAACATACCATGGTTAAAAAAAGGCTCAGTGACATGGTTGTCCATCTATCAATCCAAAAGGTGTCCATACACCTTACAGTTGAAATTTAACTCCCACAAATAAAAAACAATCAATTTTATATTTAAATTTAACAACCCATTTTAATTTCAAAATTTCATATTAAAATTTATATAAATGTACGGAGATGTTCCATGTATATGGGTTACCCTATTCTAAATCCTATGGCACACATACACCTTAAAATTGAAAATTTTCTCCCACTTAAACCGTAACAAACATTTTTAGTACATGTAACCATTTTACATATCAAATCAAACATAATATAACATAAAAAAGAATGGAATATTTTATGTAGTAATGTTAAACCACATAGAGGACATGTTAAATTAACAGACATACTCATGGAGTATCTCAATAGGTATAAAACAAGTATGGTATTCATGGAACTCAATAATATCAATAGGAAACTGATGATTATAGTTACATGGAACAGAATATGCATTACATGTGAATCACTATGCCCCTATTATTATGCATGCTATGTTTCAAACATTCAATAATAATTCATGGGTAAAATAAAAAAACTACATAAATACATAAACAATTAAATTTACACCAATCACTTGAGGATAAATAATATCAATTGTAATATCAAAAATAATGAACATTAATATGCATCCATGTCCACAAGGTCATTTCCCATACGTTGGGTGATTAGACCCAGTTGTGACAATTAATCAAGAACCAACTCATTCCATGTCTATTGCCTACCCAACCAAAATAGTCTGACAAAGGAAATTTGTTTGTTTGATAAAACTTCGTAATGTATTGATCCTCTTTACCATTAAACAAATAGTCAGACTGATCACCACATGGCCTCAAGTGCTGCTCCCCATACACCAGATGATTCCAACTATTATCAAGGGTATCAGGAGGTTATATTATGGAGACTAAACCCTTATATCAGATTTTTCATTGTAGTAGAACCGTATATAAACATATTCCAATAGTGGAAATTGTAAACAGCTAATTGAGTAGTGGAAGAACAATATGTTTAATTTAAAAAATTGGGCAACACAAGTTTATACTATAGTGGAATGCATGAAATGAGGACAATTTATAATTTAATGTATTAAACAATTTAAAATGATTCACAATATTTTACAAAAAAAGGAAAAAGTCACAATATCCCAACATGCGACCTTATCGAGTATCCAGAGCTCTAGATCTGTCCTTTACACATAACAATATGATCTACAAATAAATCAATCAACCAAGGTCCTAAAAATCTAAAATCAACTCTGGTACCAAGGGTGCTTGGGTAGGGCGTGAGAAAAAATCTTAGTAGGCGGACACCCACAAGTGTCTAGCCTAAACAAGGTAGTTAATAATTATTAAACAGTGTGCAGGTGTAGAGAATTAATAAATAAATGAACAAATAGACAACAACTCATCCAAGATCCTAAAGGACAACTAACAGTGATACCGGTATCTGCTCATTTCAAGAATAAGAGTATAATTATTTCAATTATGTATATATATATATATATATATTAACTATGTTGGTGGTTGTATAATGAATAAAACAAAGGTAATAAAGTTAAACGTTTTAAATTTATTCAATTATTAATTCATTTACTTAATATACCCCTGGATGCCAATGAGCCTGTACCCTAGGGGTACAGGCCCCTAATTGACATCCAAATGACCCAGGATCAAATCTGGGTAGGGACCAATTTCCAAGTACTGTAGCAGGGGACTATAGTAGTACTATAGCAACAACGGAACTGTAGAGGCAGTGACACATTAGCGGTGGAGGCACTGTAGCAGGGACTATAGCGGAGGTGGGACTGTAGCATGTAGTGTAGCAGCTCGGGTACTATAGCAGAACTATTCATTGAGGGGATAATTGGGCCAAAAAAATGTGCATTAATGACTTGTATTCAGGCCACCTGGCCTTGGGCCTTCGGGCTAGGTAATGGGGCGCCCTCTACCCAGTCTGAAGAGGACTTTTCATTAAATAATAAAATGATGCTTCCACCCCAACATTTAAAAAACATAATATACCCTTAGGTTCCAATGGATACCCATGTCTCAATAACTTCATTGGCCCATGCTAGAGTTTGAACCATTTCTCATATTCAATTCCCAATATTTATATCACACCGACATTCATTATAAAATTTTAATTAAATTCATATCCAGACAATTGGACCCATAGTCCAATGTCAATTAATTGGTGTAAAATGTAATGGCTAGCACCCCATGAGTATTAGGGTCATTAATCCCTATCTCACATGTAACTAATCAATCATACATATATAAAATTGGTGTAGAACATCATGTCTTGCTCCATGTCATTATTTGGATCATTAGTCCCTCGCTCACAACACATTTTTCTATCAAACACACAAACACACACAAACACACACACACAAACACACAGACACACACAGAGAGAGATATATATATATATCATGGGTGTCTAACGTCATGTGTTGAACCCCATGAGTATTTTTAGAACCAGTCCATGTATAAAAACAAATTTAAAAATCATGAAACACACACACACACAATGATATATATATATATTTATATATATATCATTCATGTTGACCGTCATGTCTAGCACCTCATGAGTATTTGGGGAATCAATCCCTATATCACAACCCATTTACCAATCACCCACACACACAGTCACACAGATATATATATATATTATAAAATATAAAAATTTTAATATAATAAAACATATTAAATATTCCCAATTCACATTACATCAACAAGTTCACATATTCGATTCAAATACTGAGGTGAGGCCTCTCATGAAAATAAATTGTCATTTCTAATTTCTATTAAAAATTTCAAATAACATATGGTGATTTATGATCATAAACAACAGGTATGTACTAAACCATCCTTGGTGTATCAGGTTCAATAAATATATTTCCACTATTATAATTCAGGCTAATTTCATTAACTCAAGGATTAGTAATACAATACTAATCCATTCCCTTTAAAGCTTAACCATTTTATATAAACCATTTAACAAAACAGATGAAATCAATATAACCACTCATATAAAACATTCTATTCCATATGACTTTAATTTCTTATATTGATAATTCATATTTATAAACATCCCACTAGTTTTCCCATTTTTCATTCAAGGAATATAATTAGTATACCCACTCAATACCAATCAATTAATTCAAAATGCATTCAAATCGTATAATAAATTTGACAACTAATTAATCCCCATTAAAAACTCATGCATCCAAAGAGTTTTCCCACTCATTATTATAGTTCGCATTCATTCATATCTCATGGGCATACCCTCCCATTTCCTTCCACTCACTCTTATTCATTTGACATGGTGTTACCACCTATGAATCAAATTCTAGATCAATAAATCCATTTATTAAAGTATGTCAATATGAAATGGATTTGATATGTATCATACCTAATAAAACCATATTTATTCAACTAATCTAGATTCCTATAAAAAGGATATCCTAGGAAAACAACACATCATCATTCAAAGTAAATAGAAATTTTATATGCAATAAATATTCAGCTAGAAGGTATCTCACCTCCGATGGAGATGTTTTATTAAAAAAGATGTTTTTTACTTTAATAAATCACCTTAGACAAAAAGGATGTTCAGTCCAAAATTACAGTCCAATTAATCAGATGTAATAAATAATAAAATACATGATTTTTAAATTAATGGCAAGGTTGAGGACCCTAACTCATGAATACCAAGCAAACACTTGGAATTAAATTCATTCTAACTGATGCAGAAGCCCGCTCACACAGAAAAAAATTAATATATATATCCATAAACTGATGAATGTGTTCACCACCCCATGAGGGAATGCACACATATAATATATATATATATATATATATATTCATACCAAGGAATATGCATGTCATCCCTTGGAATTGATCACAACATCCAAGAAAATTCACATGGGACTTATGAACACCCCTAGACCCAAAATAATGGGTGAATAACAATTTAGAGGTATAAAAACTTACCTCCAGTCAATGTTGTTAGACAGAACCAACCTGAACTTTATCACCTTTAGTGGAGGTTGTCAGAAAATAGACCAATGGGTCCAAAGACACCATCAACATAATCCTAAATCAAGAGAAAACTGAAAATGGGATTATCCATATCCCTAGAAAATTATGATAAACTCCACCATGTGAAGAAAGTCCATAAAATCAGTCGAAAATAGGGGGAGAAGCTCATACCCGGATGATCTGGAGGAGATCCCAGAAGTAATCGGTTGGAAAACAATGATCAGAGGGAGTTGGGGTGGAGAATCATGTGTGGCGTAGGGGCAGGGTGCATTTTTTGTCGAGAAACCAAACATGGGGGAGGAATGGGCCACCCTTAGGTTTTTTAAAAAACACAAATAATAAAAAAATTATCATTATTATCATTATTATTATAATCATTAATCATTTACATATTATTTTTTATCATCCCCTTAATATCCTTTATCAAATTTTCTTTTTAGCATTTAATTTATTTAATTTCATTTTTTAAAGTACACATAACAGTGATCCAAATAATTCAATAATGATTGAAAACATTTTTTCAATAATGTTCCTCCCATTAATTTCCAACCAAATTCGAAAAAACCCTTAGAAAAAACACCCTATCCAAAACACAGGTTTCTATAGAATCCTACAAACCTACAATATATTTTTGAATTTTAATATAATTTCATTATTTATATGAATAACATATACATCATTAAGGGTAGTATTTTAATATGTGAGGACCTTGACCAAATAAAACAATTATGACTAACCCTTTTTTGACGAAAACAAGTGAAAACCATTAAAAGGTTTGAGGATTTTGTTATATTATTATACAGATTCCAAAACATATTTTTTGAGAATTGATAATGAATTCCCCACTCAATACATATTAAAACCACACATGATTCCATTTATCTTCACAGAAACCCCTTGGATAAAATACTAACTCTTACATACTTTATATATAGTCCTCCAAATGTTCCCGTAGTGTCTCAAGAATCTCCTCCCAATGAAGGTAATGGTTCATTTTGTTCACCACATTATTCATGTATCTTCTTTATCATATGTCTTCTATATTCATTTTCAAATTTAAGGATATGTTCCTTCATCTCCCCTTTATTGTCTATTTAATGACTAAATGATAATATACCCATTCAACAGTTGTTAATTACTCAAATTAATATTTATACGCACACATTATGTTGTTGAAATTTAAACACATTTTTTATACCAAAAACTTGTGTAGTGAATACTAGTACCCATATTTTATCATGGGTGTTCAATATTATTTAGTTAACATTATTTATAGGGGTTAAAAATATATTTATTACACACTAATTAATCATAGAATTAAATTTGATGATAAATGATTCCATGTTTGATGATTTATGTTGCACACTTAAGCATGAGAATTAAATGAAAATGATTGGTGTGCCCAAAATTGTTTAGTGCTCTAACACAATGGGTAAGGTTTTAGTCTTATGATATATCATGGAAAATATTGGAGAGTAAACCTAATCCTTCATCAGAATTTTTTAATCAGTTGGCCTTGGAATTTTCCATTAAAATATGTTTATGATGAATATTTTTATATTGTTTCATCATTTTCCATGTTACCTTTATGACTATCATGATATATCTCTCCTCACTGTTCATGTTTATGATTCTCACCATTCTTATGGCTCATTGATATGCCTATTTTTTAAATACATTAATTTCATTATATTATGTCATTTTTATACACTTATTAGCCTTTATAAGTCGTCTATTTCTTTTTTATGTCCCGAGTTTATCCCAGCTTATTTTTAGTATGAAGGAATATATGACCAGGTTAACGAACTTTTTAATAAAGAATAATTATTTCTTATATTATGTTGTTATGTAATAGACCAAATTCTCAATGAACCTATACACATCATTCATCTAGTTTGTTTTTTTCTAATTTAATAAATCATTAATTAATATGTAATAAAGATAAGGTTTTTCAAATTTGGTATCAAAGTAAAAGTTTTTTTACATTTTAGATTATGGTTTGTAAACTCTATAGATAGCCTTTGGGGTAAAACAATGTATAATAAAACATCCATAAATTTTAATAAACTATATAGTATGTTGTTTCCTAGAATATGTGTTACTACCTTGATACTATAACTGGATGTGGCTCTATCATATTTGTACATAGGGGTAAAACCAAAAAACTTTGTGTTGAGCTTGACTCAACCAAGAACTGGTTCATGACAAAAGGCCTGGGTGTAAACCTATTTTGAAACTCCCAGGTGATATACTTTGGTAAATTCCCATGATCATTATGATCTATTATTAAGGGAACAAAAATACACTTAATAATATATGTCATGCAATATATCATTAATAACATAGATTGTTTCCTAGAAATTGATAAGATAATAATTAAATTTCATTTATATGTTATTCCTTTAATTTCATTGGATTCCTATTTATAGGTTTTAATTTTTTAAACTCATCTTCGCTAATATTCCATTTATTGTATCTAATGGAAAAAAATAAGTGGAATCATGTAAAACCCAATGTGAAGAGGAATGTGATGTCAACCCAAACAAGATCCCCAACATGATGGGTGATGGAATGATGAAATTTAGGATGTCTCTCCCTACGATGAATCATATTATGAATAAAAACCTAGATCAGTAGGATGAACCAAATCCAAATAAGAAAAAATAGGCTAAAATTGATACATTTAGGGGAATAATACCTCTAAATTTTAGTGGATCATCTGATACATTAATCATGGAACAATAAATGAACTCCTTTAAGAAAATATTATCAATTCACCAATTTTCTGATCAAGTGAAGGTTTTTGTTAATTGTTTATAGTATGGAGGGATAATATGACTAGTAGGGGAAAATGATAAAGAATAAAAAGCCTAATGATGTATTTGATGTGATGGGGTAGAAGTAGTTATATAATTTTTTTTTTGATAAATATTTTCCTCACACTATACAACACAAAATATAAAGGAATTTCCCTTCCATCAAGAAAAAATAATGATTAATATACTGGGGAATATGATGAAAATTTCACAAGACGCGCATGATATAACAATAGGTTTCTCTTCACCCATGAATTCATTATAGAACACTTTTTTAGTTGTCTAAAACATAGTCTATGAAAATACCCAGCAATCTAAGATTTTGATGGAAAATAATAAATTGACTAATGTGTCTTAACACATGAAAAGGAGATTGGAGAATCTCATGGGTCTGATGGGGATAAGAAGTGGAATGTGTGGTTTAAATCTATTTATTTGATGGATTAATATAATATTTATATGAAATTTCAGCATCTAACTTGTCAAAAATATGGAATGAACACCAAATATTTCTTATGGGGGTAGAGGAAATGATTTAGTTGTGAGAATAATAGACACCTAGCTAGTGATTGCAGATGGGACAATCAAACTAATGTAATGGGGAAACTGAATGAACCATTCAATCCTCAGTGTATTGTTCACCATTTCAAATAAATGGATCTTGGGAACATTGAAAAATGAATCACTATGCCAATGGTTTTCAGATACCACAAAAAACCTCCATGCTGGCATGTTAGAGCTTATGTCAGCACAAACACTATAGGGGATCTTGACGACAATGTTGTAAAATGTAAACTAGTTTTTCTTCAAGAATATAAAACATACTTTTTTATTATCGTTCATTGAATTCCATCATATGAAACAAGTTTATCCGAGCTATTCAAACACCACCACAACTAGTAGAACTAGAGCAATTAATGAAATCAACAAATGATGTAATTATATCATTTGGGGTATATAACTCACATACTTAAAAATTTATAGGATTAATTTTATAGTGAAACATATGATACTACCTTTATATGAATTTGATTAAATTATGGTAATAAATATTATTTTCTAATATATATATATATATAGCATACAATTTCATAGGAAGAAAATCGCTCTCTAAATCAAGAATAGACCCATTATTTTGTACAACTGAAAGGAGGATAATGAATTATATATATAAAAAATATCTTAGGAATGAATATTATTTTCCATTGATAAATCATATCATTATTAAATATTTAGTCTAAGAAATTTTTCATTTTGGTTTACATGACTTTTGTGAGGGAATGAAAGTATTTTTTTCATGGGGAATTTTCTAGTTTCCCTCTTAGCAGAGAGGTTTATTTTCATGTCAAGATTATACCTGATTCATTACCATAATGCATGAATCCATATATGATTTTTTTTCTTGAAAATTGGGAGATTAAGAATAAACTATAGGATAATATGGATAAAGGTATAATATTCCAAAGTGATTCATGTTGTGGTGCACCAATAATATTCATCAAAAATATGGATGGGTCAATGTATCTTTATATTGACTATCATATGCTAAATAAGATCAAGCTAAAGAACAAGTATCCGATTAAATGGATTGATTAGTTATTCAATTAGAGACATGTAGATGAATACTTCTCCCTATTGGACCTTCAGTAGATATATTATCATATAAGTGTGAAGAATGAGGATATCCCTATATCATCTTTTCGTACAATGTATTAGAACTATATTGTAATAGTAATTCCATTTTGACTCACTAATTCTCCATAAATCATATTGTACTGGATGAATATTATCTTCAAATATTAACTTGAAAAAACCTTGCTATTTTTTATTATATTATAATATAGTAAAAAAGAATTTCGTAGAATATGGAGCATCTGATCACTAAGTTAAAGACCTTACAAAATGAAAACTATTATGAAAAGTACAAAAACAATAAGTGTTCTGGTTGAAGGAATTATAATTCTTGGGTAATATTATCACAAGTATGGGGAAATATTTAAACCCATCAATTATTGAATAAATTAATGGATGGATGATTTTCTATATTGAATGGATCCATTAATTTTATCATTGATGAGAATTGTGAAGGATCCAATATTTTTAGGATTGAGAAAGATAGAAAATGAAATCATAATGGAAGGAACATCATCAATCATTTCACAAATGATTTATCCACCATCACATCAAGATGATATGGTATTCCAAAATAGATGATGTGGGGATAATGAAGAAATCGTAATTGATAAGAAAATGCAAATCTACAGAGTTCAATGATATTGGAGAAGGAGTTGTGAGATTTGTGATATGACTATGTGTAATATACAATCTATATTTAAATAAGAATCAATTAGATGATGTGTTGTTGGGAACAAATACATAATTGTTTCCTCCCATTATTTTTTTTTGTTGTGGTTATGTTTGTTGACAAATCCATATGACCTTAATTGAGTATGGTTTGTATTTTCCGAAGATAGGTTTTTAAGGTGGTGTATTTTACTTGGGTTTTCCAATTTTTTGGGCCTCAATACTCCTTAATATGTTTTTGAAAATGATATGTTTTATGCATAGAATAGGGTAGTGTGATGAATTCTGAATGAAATTGGAAAATGAAATAAATAAGGAGGATGGGACATGGATCATGTACCATGTCTGAGAAGAGTATGTGCCTAGATACCAGACATTGAGAATGGTACACAGGAGCGGTTCGTGAGGCCAAAAATGGTTCATGTCAAAACGTGGTGTGGTACATGAATATATTTTAATTGGTGGTAGGGATTTGTCTCTTAGGAGAAAATGCATTATGTAGACCACATATGTAAAAATGGTTCCCTAGAAGGATTGTGGTTCGTGGTGGTAGGAGGATCGGTATGTAGTGGAGGTTGTACTAAATCAAATATTTTTTAATTATTTTATTAGTGGATATTATAGATATCTTTGACTATATAAGAATATCTAATCACACTAATTAGAATAATGAAAAAATATCATTAGAGAACTTCTTTTTTTTTGAGATTTTGGAAATTTAAGAAGGAAGTTCATGAAGGATAATTCCACAAAAGCTGAAGTGGTCCGTGTTGATGCGATTTTGTTGATGGTTTTTGTTGAGAACTATAACCCTCATAGGACATTGTATGTAGAGGATGAATGTGGGGCATGCTGGTGGTCAGTGAATTTGGTCCATGAATAAAGAAAAATTCATGAAAAAGGGTGATTCACAAAAGAGGTTCGTGAAGTTGTTATGCAGAGGATGTACGCAATAGTGAAGGAAAAGGTAGACCATGGATGAAGTGAGGTTCGCATATGGAAATTTTGTATGTGAAGGAGGTGTTCCACTTACCGAACCCGGTACATAGTATGCAAGAGAAGAAGGTTTTTTGTTTTTTTTAAATAAGGATACTTTTGAAAGCCTCAAATCAATTAGTGAAAATATTTTATAGTATCTAGCAGTACCCAGGATGGTGGACTTCATCCTTGTGTGGAAAAAGAATTTCAACATATCATCTACCTATTGTTGATGATGCAAGACTTCTTGCAAATGAATGGAAATAAATGTCCATAAACTGCAATTGACATAAAAATCTATAAACTCAGTGATAATTCCTTTCTAAGAGAAGGAACATCAGGAAGAGAACCATGATGACCTTTTCCACCAGTAGTGAGCCTGATAAATAAGCATAGAGAGGGACCCTTGACAATTAAGTGAGAAGACCCTAAAAACTGTAAGGAAAGTGATCCTATTCTATAAAGATATAGCCTGAACATTTTGAACATTATTGGTAGCGAGATTTAGTGAATTTGGTACATCATCACACCACCCTTGTATGCTCATTGGTTGTAGCCCAGTGAGGGTTAACTGAGTAAAAATTGTTGTATCTTGTTCAAGATTTCAAATATATTCAAATATTCCAACCCAAGGAAGATTGAATTTTGATTTTTTTAGAATGAAACAATATCCAATAGGTGTAATATTTTAATCTATCATACCCTAATTCACCTCCCCCCCTCACAGGGTATTCGACCTAGTGGACTTAACAATTAGTATTCATGAAAAAGGTCAAAATAAAGTGGTTCTCTCTCTTTATGAAGAAATGTAGGTGGTAAATCATAATGTAATTATGATCATTGATGGATATAATTTTCAAAAATGGAAGAATCAGATGCGACACATCTTCTGATTAGTAAGGATGAATGTCTTCACTGTAGCTATGCATAGAATATTAGCTGACCATAATAGTGGTTCTCTATCAGAAGATAAATAAAGGTAATTGGATGATGACACTAATGGGATCCATGCTTTAGGGTATCCCTGTTAAATTAAATTTATAATAATGTTATGTGCGTCAAAACAACCCTTTCAATGTCAGAGAAAATTTTGAACATTTATGAGGGTGACACAAAAGTCCTATAAGAAAAGTTGTTGGTTTTATTGAATAAGTATGAGGATCTCAAATGGAATCTCAATGATACTATTGATACACTCCTCAACATGATAAATATTATTTTAGAAGACATGTTCAGTCTTAGAGATGTCATTAATGATATAAATATTGTGAAACATATCTTGTGGAAACATCAACCGCAGTTCAATCCAAATGTTTCAGTGTTGGAAGAAAAAGAACCATAAGAGATAACACTAGATAACCTACTTAGTACCCTTGAAGCATATGAAATGAGAAATGATTATATCAAAGTAGTGTAAAGGGGGATGTATATGGAAGTGGAATTCAAGTGCATATAGAATCTCTCTATTCAAGATGGTTGTGACAAGGAAAATATGGATGTTGTCATGTCATTTCACTCCTCCAATATGCAAACGATAAAATGTATGTTCAAAGGTAATCATCCATGTTCATGCTTTTGATGTGGAAATACTGGGAATTTTGCTGCTAGTTGTCTTAAGAATATTGATGATGAAAATGCAGAAAGTGATGAAATTCAACAATAGAATTATTAACAAAATGAGAAAGGGTTGAGAGGTTCTGAGAGAATTATCGTCAAATATAAAATAATCTGATTAAAAAAAAGATGAATATTCAAATCAATTTGAGTCAGAAGAGTTAGAGGACTACAAGGATCATAAAATAGATGTATTGTTGGGAGTTTTCATAAATTTAATAAAAAAGAAGATTGTGATAGTGATGACTGAGAAATTGAAGGAATAATTGATCTTCATGATGAATTAGATGTTTCTCTTGAAGACGTAGATATTTTTATTAACCAAAACAATGAAATATGACAATATTGTTTGTGAAAAAATAAATTATATGCAGAAATATAAAGATAAAAATTATTTAATGAATTTTGAAATTGAAATGTTGGGGAATTTAAAGCTTAAAAGCACAAAAAGGTGGTTGAGAACAAACTCAAAATTTAAGAAGATAATATGAAAAATGGTATTTGGACTAAAACTAGGAATGATCAACTCAAATTTACCAATAAACTAGAATTGGAAGTTGTCAATTTATGATGAGAAGTTAATAATCAGGAGAAATTATTAACTCTCTGTTCAAAATCAGGGATGAAGAGTATACATGCAAAAGAGAATATGAAATTTTATTAGAGTGGTCCGATAGAACTGAATAAATTATCACCCATAAATGATAAGGCTGTTATGGGACTTGATCTAAAACAAAAAGAAGTCATGGTTTATGTCAAACCACAAGAACCCACTCCATGATAGATTATTGGTTTTGGTATAAAGAATAATTAGATGATTTAGAGAACCCATGGCATGACTAGTGGTGCATCATTTCCACACTAGAATGTACCACACATAAGATGTTAAAGTTGTGTTTGGATGAGACACTCTCAAAATCTATTCCCCCTAGAAAACAGGTACTAAATGGAACAATAAAAATAGAGGGGTTCATATAATGTTTACAATTATAGGTCATAATTTTATACTCATAGTCTTAGATCCAAAGTAATCATACATAATTAGCCCAAATGTATCTTTATGAGAGATGAAAATTCAAAATCAAATTTCAGCTCGGTAGGTTGAATCTGGATAGTCATATCCTGATAAATGTCAGTATATCATTCCATGTTAGATATGAAGTCAAATACTTGGGTAAAAAAAGGCTGAGAAGGAATTGGTTGCAGAAATTGCATTAAAGGAATCAAATCGAGTGATTAAAAATTATAGGTTTTGGAAAATCTATGTTTGGAGGAAAAACATGAAATGAGTATATATCTTTTTTGTTGAGGGGAATTGTCATCACTTTCTTAGTGTATAGAAATTGTTTGACTCAATGCATGCCATGTGTTTTTCCAAAAAATCATGTATCATCAAGGAAATGGATGGTACTATTTTGTTACAATGAAATCATAAGGAAGTTAATCGCTCCCTCATGAGTGGAGAAGATCATATGTTCTTTATGTCCAATAAAGAAGAAAAAATGTTACGCAATAATAATCTTGGCCACATAAGCCAAGAATCCAGGGAATATATGGTGAAATATGATGTGGCGTGAAATCTCCCTAGATTACCATGTGATCATACTCATTCATTCTATCCATTTCAATAAGAGAAGATCATTCGAAAGACAATTAACTCAAAGGAGAAAAGGTCAAAAAAATTTCATGAGTTGGGGAATATTGATGTGTGTGGGCCAACTTTGCCAATGGCTATTAATGGAAGGATATATTATATTCTCTTCACTTGATGACTATTGCAGAATGTAAAGGTAATAAATAATCTCTCACAAATATGAAGTGTTTAGTTTCATTACAATATATCGATGGGAATATGAAAATATTCTTGGTCAGAAAATCCAGATGATTCGAACTGATAATGGATGATAGTTTGCAAATATCCAAGTAGAGGATTATTTTGAGAGACATGGTAAAAGGAATTATGTTGTAGTAAAAATAACTCCATATAAGAATAGATTACTCAAGAGAAGAAATCTAATTGTGAACAACATGGCTAGAACAATGATCATTAATAATGATCAAAGAGAGTTGTTTTGGAAGAGGTGGTGATAGAAGTAGTTTACACAAGAAATAGAGCCTAATTGAGACCAAAATAAGAGAAGAATCTATATGTGATATGATATATAAAGAATCCTTCATTGAAATACATCCAAGGTTTTTTAATTAGGTGTTTCATTCTCAATATGTAGAATCATAGGATGTTTGAATCTTATGGAGATGATGGGATATTCTATGTCTACTCAAAGAAGAAGAAAAATATAAATTATTCCATTTGAGGAATGTAAAGATAGTTGAAACTAATGATGTGTCTATACTGTAGAATGAATATAATCTTAATCAAATACATGATCAATCATAGGAGATTTTTTGAAATAAATAAGTAGGTTAGGATATGTTTAATCTCAAAAGTTTCATTTAGAATAAGAATCAATTGATGAGAATAAATCAATGTCTTCTCGGAGACCAGCAAGATGATATGAAATTGATAGGCATAACATAATTGTTGATCCGACAGCACCAGTGCAGACATGGAGGATAAAGTCACTATAGTATGCATCGTACTTATCAGAAGTGGGTCCAAAATTATTTGATAAAGCATATATAAATGAGAATTGGTTTTAGGAAATGAATTAAGAGCTTGGCCAAATTGAGAATAATCATATATGGGAAATTGTTTTGAGACATAAGGAAAAGAAAGTTATATGTACAAAAAGGGTCTTTCACAACATAATTAATGAAGTTTGTGTTGTGATTTGAAATAATGCATGCTTGGATTGAAATGGGTACTCTTAGAGAGAAGTTATTGATATGGATGAAACAGTTTCACTTATTGCAATGCAGGAGACATATCAGATTTTACATTTCCATAACAGTGAAAATAATGATTATATTTTTCCATATGGAAGTTAAGTAAGAATTTATAAATGGATTTCCAGAAGAATAAGTATTTATTAATAATCAAGATGGTTTTCTCATTTTTGAAGATGAGAGTAGTGTATGTTGGCTGAAGAAGGATTTATGTGGTTTGAATCGAGCACCAAGAGCATGGTATTCAAGGCTTGATAAATTACTAAATATTCCTAGTATTTAGTGTGGTAGAGTTGATTAAAATATGTATTTTAAAAATGTAATTACAAAACGTATGATGGTCCTTCTTTTTGATGATGAAATAATAATTGGTGGATCATATGAATCACAATGTATTATGTTTTCTGAATTCATGAAAAAGGTGTTTGAAATTTTAATGATTAGTGAGATGGAAATTTTCATTGGATGACAGGTGATGCATGGATGAAATGGAACATTAATTTCTCAATCTAAATATGATATGTATTTTTTTGAGATGTTTTGGAATGAATAATTCCAAATATATCAAGACTTTGGTTCTTAACTGATTGAAATTGTCTCAAGATGATTATTGAAATCAAGTTAATATCATAGAATAAAGGAAAATCATTAGAATTTTGTTGTATCATACATTTGAGAAGCCTGATATTGTATTTCCCACATGTCACGTAGTGAGGTATCATAGAAATCTCATTGATAGCCACATGATTGCAGTAAAATTAAGTCATAGTTATATCAAGGGATTGTTGATTTTGGACAAATGGATAATGAAAAATCTCAGCCAGAGTTATTGGGATATACAGATGTGGATTAGGTCGGTTCAACAGATGGTAGTAAATCTACATCAAGAGGTTCCTTTTATCTTGGCGGATTGTGTATTTCATGGTTAAGATTTAAAAAATATTTCATTTCATTGGGAATCACAGAATATGAATAAAGTAAGGCTCCTTAAACCTTCACGTAGCTATTGTGGATGAAAAATAAACATGATGATTTGGTAATTGAAGTGAAATATCCAATCAGATTCAATTATGATAATTGAAGAACTATAAATCATAGAAAAAAACTAGTACCTTACTCAAAGATAAAGAACATTTAAAGCAAATATCATTTTATCAAGGAAAAGGTGGAGAATGTTTATGTGACGTTTGGGTATGTTCCTATATAACAATAGTTTGTAGACATTCAAACTAGGGCCTTACCCAATGAATAATTTTAATGGAATCGACTGGCTATGAGAATCTAGTTGACTTCCCACATTTGAAAAATTTTGGATTTGGGTCCCCCTCTCCCTAAGGTAAGATCTATATATCCTTTTTTGTACTTATATGAGTTCTATATCCTATTTCAGACAATCTGGAAGTTCACTTTCATGTTTTCTTGACAAAGGTGGATAAATTGTGACTATTCAGGGGTAGAAAATTCACTGGGAGAAGCTCTTAAGTGGAGAAATGAGATAGGGGGAGTTTAACCTGAGCTGATGCTATTTGGAAGAGAAATAATATTTGTGGAAAATTAGATCTGATGATGGTACAAGTGTTTAATCATATTTTACATATCCTGACAGTTGATGTTTGTGACGAAATATGTTTATTTGAATCAGTAAGGTATCAAAATTTGGTGATAATCAATGAAGAAATTCATTGATGAAATTTTCATTATTCTCTTGTTTCACATGCCAAATATAGTGCATGTGGGATTAGAGTATGTCATGATTAAACCCTTCATCACTATATTAATCATGAGAATCAAATAGTGGATGAAGATGGAAAGAGTTTCAATGAGGTATCAAAATGTGAAAAATTGTTATCAGATGAGTTTTCAATAAAACCAAAGAGAAATATTATTAGTTAAAATCTGTCAAGGTTGTGGGACCCTGGGACACCTGATAGGGGAGGGGTGAATCAGGGTGTCATATTTTTCTTATAAACTGATGGATCGTATTCCCATGTTGGTCAGAACTATTGTAATCTGTATTATGGATATGAGAAGAAATCAAACATTCACATGCAAAGAGAAAACACGTCACTTTTTATTGGGTTCACCACTAAGGGCTACGTCCAAGGAGCATACACTGACAGGTTGTGGTTTGTACCAAATTAGATTAATAACCACTAGTTTTGGATTACAATGTATCGAAAATAGTCACTCTGTCCTAGGCTCACTGCCTTTCCAACTGTTCAAGGATAGCCCACTGCATCCCTCGGGTCACTCCTGTTGACTCCTCCCGGCCCACTAACTTTTTTGAAGTCCCAATCAGTTTATAGATGTGAAGGAATCTTCAATAGATTCGTATTGAATTCATTGCCTTTTCTCTGCATGAATCTCTGCTTGGATCGATGTCTTCAAATGATTCACTTGTACGCACTAAATCACTGAACCAGATAACCAGAACGTGCAAAAACGTTTCCCTGTAAAATGCATGCAACACCAACCCTTTTTGTGAAAGACCTTTATATTTTGCACAATATTTCCTTTTCACACAGAAAAATATTTCGTGCAACAACACC
This sequence comes from Viscum album, assembly GCA_963277665.1. Classification (NCBI taxonomy): domain Eukaryota; kingdom Viridiplantae; phylum Streptophyta; class Magnoliopsida; order Santalales; family Viscaceae; genus Viscum; species Viscum album. The sequence continues at coordinate 1,158,373,764 of OY728129.1, read as the reverse complement.
ATTTTTCGTGAAGCCCGTAACTTTTCATGCATCTCAGAATATTTCGCACTAACCCCTTTACACGAACCTTTTACGTGCATCAGACCGTATATCTTCTATATGTCTCCAACCATACGGAATGAGGGGGTCACCTCTTATTTATAGGAATGTCAGAACCCCATGCACCAAACCCCCAGTGGTGAGAAAAAACTCTTATTGGCACGTAATATTTCATTTAGGTACCATTTTTCCCGCACATCTCTAGATTTTTCGCACAACCCATGCCATTTCCATTTTTCAACGTTCTGATTTTGAAACACTATTTGCACAAAAAAACTTGATCCACTATTTTGCACAACATGCTGTTTTTTTTTGCCCAACTCAAATACTTTGCTCCCTATCCTCCTTTTTCAATCACCACTTCCTCCTTTCACGCACCTCCTTTTACCAACAATCCATGTCTTCATTTTCCGGTTTTTAGGACAATAAATTTCGCTAACACTGGAAAATGGCACCACCATCAATACTATTGTCTTCTTGAACTTTATGATCACTTTACTGGCACACATTTTGAACATCCACTGAGGATTGACAACAAACACAAACCATTCTCCAATTCATGCATAGAATAGCCATGTTTCCAACAAATATGACCTCTTGGTACGTTTTGGGGGTGGTTTTGTTTCTTTAATAAACAAGGTGACTTTAATTGAATATTGTTGGTATTTTCCGAAGATATGTTTTTATGTGGAACAATTTCCCAGTGTTTTCCGAATTTTTTGGTCTCAAAAATCGATATTTATTTTTTGTAAATGTATGGATTTATTCGAAGGCTTGGGCAGTGTGATTTTTTTAAACTAAATTGGAAAAAGATGAGAAATGTAGATCCTGGGACACAGATAGAGTACCATGCCCAGGAAGAGTACGTGGCTGTGTACCAGGTAGTAATAATGGTATGTTCAAAACTTTTGCAAGACCAAAAATGGTTCATAGAGGAATTTTATGCATTATGAGGATGGATTCTCATCGTCGGTGGATATTGATCACATAGGATAAAAGGTAGTATGCATACCGCGTTTGTAAAATATTTCGATCGAAGGCTTGTGGTTCAATGTGGCAGGAGGACCGGTATGTGGTGGAGGTTATACCAAAACAAAGATATGTTAAATCATGGATGAGTAGATATTAGAGAAATATTTACATATATAAGAATCACTACTCCCACAAATAATAAAAGATACCAAATATTATTAGAGATCATCTTATGCTCTAAGATTTCGGCAAATTCTGAAGGAAGATCAGGAGGTAGAATTATATGAAAGCTAAAGTGGGTCACATAGAAGAAATTTAGTTGAATGTTTTTGTGGATAACTGTAACACGCATAAGATGTGGTACACAAATGAATAAATCATGGGGAGCCAGTGGTAAGTGTTGTCCATCCACGAATAGAGAACTCTTCATTGAAAAAGGGTGATTCAAAGTAGGGGTTAGTGAAGTTGGTATGTAGAGGAGGTATGCTATAGTGAAGGAACCGATGGTTTGCATATGAAGAGTGGATCATAAAAAAAAGTGGTACATGAAGGAGGTGTTCCATGTACTGACCCTGGTACTTAGTATGTGGGAGAAGAAATTGGTTCATAATTTACACAAGTATGCTTGTGAGAGCCTCATATCAGTTTTAAAATATATTTTCTTGTATCTAGCATTACTCAGGAAGGTGGGAATCATCTGTTGGTTAAAAAAAAATCAACAATGAATCTACCTATAGTTGAGAATGCTGAAATTCATGGAAATGAAGGGACCTACATATCAATAAATTTTGACTGACGTAAAATTCTATAAACTGTGATTAGATTTTATTAGAATAGAAGATAGTGCTGTATGAGGATGAAAATGACCCCTTTTACTAGTAGTGACCCAGAGAATGAGGGATATGGAGTGAACCATGGGAATGTAGTGAGAATACCATAAACCTTGTAAGGGTAGTGCACATGGGAATAAAAGATCTATCCCAAACATTGTACTCATTATTGGAAGTGATCCTTAGATGTAGCGTAGTGAGGGTGAACCAAGTAAAAATATTTATGTCATGATCATGATTTTATATTAGTTCATATATTTCTATGGGAGGAATACAAAATTGATTTTCTATTAACAATTAAACAAGGTATAATATGGATAATCTTTTATTCTGTCATATAATGATTCGCCCCTATTAGTTTATTCCACCTTGTGGACCTAACATGGGTGTAGTTCAACATTATCCATCCATCATGGAATAAGAAAGATGAATCAAGATCTCTAAGGAAAATATGAGTTGGAATATATGAATAATGAAATCATATATGTAAATCACGATGTCCTATATTTCGTTATGTGAAGGAATAAATGATAGCATAAAATGTGATTATGAAATTATTACCAATAACATCATTGAAATAGAAAAACATCATGATGGAATGTTTCCCTAGTCTTACGATGAAATAAAGAGGTAATAACTATACATGGGTTGTGGTGGATTTTCTTTCAATAACTACACACTTCATTACAATTAAATATGAATTTTCACTCGATAAACATTTAAATATATACATTGAAGATGTGGTGAGGCTTCATGAAACACCACTATATATTGATTTTGATCAAGACCCAACATTTACCTCTATGTTTTGTAAGTGTATTCAACATGCTCCAAATATAGAGTTTAACTTTATCCTGACTTATTAACTCCATAATGATGACCAAACTGATTGGATCATCTAGACACTTTTGGACATGTTGAGATATGCTCAATTGACATCAACGGAGGATGAGATAAACATCTTCATCTATTAAAGTTCTCATAGATTAACATTTCCCACTCAGTCATCCAAATGGCTAACTATAAATCCCATTGTGGATAGAAGTGTAAAACAACTACATTTTGGGATGAATTTGGGAAAAACAAGCTACTAGGTCCTCAAATGGTTGAGTACATGGTTAAAAAGAACAAGACAGTACAACAACAAATCAAGGATTCTTAGATTTGACAAACTAGATTTGATAAAAATGGTTGAAGGGTCTTAGATTTTGAGGGTTGATACATGGTATTACTACAAATATATCTAGGGAATAATTTAATCATATTTGGGAAAATTTATATGTTTATTCCAAGACACCTCGGTCCCATTGTGATCCCTGATTGCATCATATCAGTGGACTATAAACTAGAACATCCACTAGACCTCACACTAGTATATGATCTATTGCATGTTTTTATAATAATTAAATACATACCAGACCACTCACATGTACCCAATACAAAGGTAGTACAATTGGAATATGATCTTTCCCATGAGGATAATACAGTGAATATCTTAGATCATAGAAACAATGTTCTACATAATGACCCAATTTACCTAGTCAAAGTGTGATGCTGAAACCAAAAGTTTTGAGAAAAAACATGGGAACTGAAGGAAGGGTTGAAATAGAATTACTCTAATTTATATTAGTCATTGAAATGAAAATTTAAAAGGAGATATTTCTAGAGGGGGTAATATTTTTTTAAAACTATCAATAATAAATAAAAAAACCCATATTATTTTATTAAATGAATTATTATATATAATGGATTTAAAGAACAAGTGCACTTATTTATTTTAATTATATCCTTTTTTATTTAAAATACTATTAGTTATAATCACCAAGTTATAATATAGTCATTGAACAATGATCAAATTATTACTATAAATATAGGGATCTTATAAATTCAACTAACGTAGACAAATGACGTTATCACCCCAACTAGGATGATTATACAATATGAATCCCATTTATTAGAAATTTGGACATACTTGTTATCTGTGATAATTTCCCTAGAAAAACCCCATTCTAATATCTAGTAACATATTCATTAGAAAAATATTTTACTGGAGAATTACAATCTCATCGAGATCATAGCCCAAACCATGTTTCCCGAACTACCAAATTAATGTCCTATAGCAATATAACTTACACTTAGATAATTTTATGTGTTAAAGGATATGAATCAAGTCAATAATAATAATAATAATAATATTTAATATATTAATGAATATATTTTTATCTTATTATTTGTATATTATAAATTATTTTAATTTTGATATGATAAAAAAGGAATTTTATATTTTATTAATATTCAAATTAAATTTAGGAATTTATTTTCATGTATTAATTGTTTTTGGAATAAAAAAATATTTTATCCAAATATTATAAGTAAATAATTTTTATTAAATATAAATGATCATATAATTTTTATGATGTCACATGTAATTTTTATAATGAGTAAAAAACTGTTATTGTCAAAAAACCACCATTCCTCAATAAATGTCGATTTTTATTTTAAAAGATAAAATTCACATATTTATAATAATATTTAAATAAATTGAATATTTTTTTGGAATGATAATGTAGAAATTATCCAAAGGAAAATTTTACCTAATATTCTAAGATATTTGAATTTTCAATAAAAATTAAATACTTTATAAATATACAATGTCTATTATGACATTATAATGAAAACAATTATGTAATAAATACTACAAATGGTATCCACTACCAATTATATGTTTTCCACCTTAAATAATATTATTTTGAGTTTATTTTATTGATTTTATTAATCAATTATGAATTCTGCAAAATTTATGAAATATGGTAAGGTTATTGAAATTATTTCTTTAAGGACATGACTCACTTCAACAACTTCAATGGTAATGTTTTCATAATTTCATCCATTTTCCAAATAAAATATTTAAATATATCCCAATTTGGAAGAAACAATGTGAAATATACATGGTATGGTATGTATTATTGGTTATATAATTATATGGAGTCCAAAACCAATGTTTGGGAAATGATAAGGAATTCCCCAATAATTCAAAACATATAAAACATCCAATATATGATTTACATTTACTAAAAACCCATGGATCATTTACTTAATCTTACCTCCCCTCTCTAGAGTCTTCTAAAGGTATCCTTAATCTCTCAAGAATCGACTCCTAATCATTTACAATCACCCATTCACGATAAGGGATCCTCCTCTTCTCCTCTTTATTCATCTATGTAATTTTTATTATGTATTTTGTATTCATTTCATAATGTTCGGAAATGAAATTTAGTGTGTCCATTACTATATATTTTCATGTACAAAGGATTATATACACCATTAATTCTCATAAATCCCTCCAATGATCATACATATGCTCTTGTTATGGTGCATTAATTTCATTGTGATTTTATATGAGAAATAAATGTGTAATGAATACTCATACCCATTTACCATCTCGAGTGTTCACCTTTATTCACATATAAATATATATTAGGGACATACATGTATGTATTCCTCACTCCTAGATCATGGAATAAAATTTCAATTTAAATTATTCTATGTTTAATGATCTATGTGGCACACTTATGAATTAGAATGAAATGGATGTGACATGTGCACGAAAAATTATATAGTGCTCCCATGAATTAGAAAGTTTTTTAGCCTCATGATACATCAAGAAAGGTATTAGAGATAAAAATTAATCCATCATGGGACTTTTTCAATCAATATTTCATATGGGTTATCCTTAACCTGTTTTTATGATTTATTTTTGAAACAAAATTCAAATACCCAATGTTTAATTAATGATTATTAGGGTATATAATGACTCAAAGTTCATGTTTATAATTCTCACCCATTTTAAGTATCATTTATATTCATATTGTCTAATATGTATTACTTTCTTCATTTTATGTCATGAGAATTCCATTAATTGGCTTTATATGTAACTAATTTTTTATATATGTCCTTAGTTTATCCCATTCAATATATATTCAAAGGAATAATATGAGAATGTTAAGAATGTTTTCAATGACGTAGTTTAATTTTGTATTTTATTTTTAATAAATATATTTTATTACCAATTTTTTTGAGTTGTACTGCTACTTAGGGATGACACTTCAGAAGGGTTGGGTGTTGTAACACTAATGATCTATTTAGTTTATTATTATTTGTATGATATAAATTAAACATTTGAGCATGAATTTGGGGAGTGTAACATGTAACTATAGAGTAAATATGATATATCATGCTTTTAACTAGTGGGTTTCTGTCTCTTTTTATGTTGAACCTAGGGAATAGAATTTTGGAAACATCCAAAACCTCTGATCGGTGGTTCATAGGGCATATTGAATGGGATGAGATCAAATGTATAGTAAATAATGACTATAAAAATCATATGGTGTAGGTAATTTTGTAGACGTTTAATTAACATTTCCATTCATATAAGGGATGATCAACTGAAAATGACTCTTCGGCATTGTCAAAACGGAAATTGTAAACCCATGAGGTTTGTATGTTCAAGTTATCATTCATGAAATGGTACTCGAGATAGAACTCAATTATTGGTTGTGATCAATTATTGATTCTATATTTACACTCTGGTGTATAAGATACATTTTAAGTTACACTTATTATGTTGGTTAGCGCTTTCAAGGTAGTGTGATGATTAAATGGTTGTCTATGTATGAAACTGTTGAGGGAACCATTAATTGATGTGGTAATCTAGTTAGGGTTTTTTAAACAATCAATTAATTTATTGGTAGTGACATAATAATGAGGTATTAATGGAATTAAATCGACAATTCAACAGATCCCTTCAATGGATGACACCTATATGTGGTTCACTATTATTTCCTATTTGTGTTTTGATTTCATGAGTAGTTAAAAATGTTAGGAACTTTATCAAGGATATAACGGGAGTGTCTCAATAATTAATGGTAAACCATGTTATCCTCAAAGTGTATTGTATGTTTAGTAATGATCATACCCCTTATCATAACATCATCATGGGTCCACTTTCTGATCAACAATTATATAATAAGATTATGAGTGCAATTAATCACCTTATAGGATACATAATTAAAATATTTTATAATTGAAGTTTATAATCATGTGTTGTCATCGAGGTTTGTATAATCATTCATTATATAGGTATAACAATATATGGAGTCCCTAAACAAACTCATGGTCACAATATTATTATTGGATCGACTTTCTATAACATTACCACTTGTATGATCAATCAGTTTTTTATATGTCGATGTACTGTCCATGAACCAAAATCTCACTTCTAAACACATAATAATGGAATACCTTGAATGAGATACATGGATCCAATTAGTGGATTAAAATGTTACAAAATACTTATGGTGATGCTCAATTGGTCTGATTAATGTGTGAAGATAAATGGATGTTGGATCGAGAATATTCATGTTCTTGTGTTATATCAAAAATAGTGTTTTAAATAATGAATCGTTGAAAAGAATAAATCAACCAAAAATGGATATGAGAATCAGTGATCATGATTTATTGCATTGTAAAAGTCATATAGGGAAATTTAATGAAAATATGTGGAAAACCCAGGCTAAAACTATTATATTATAATTCAACCATTCGATCAAATTTTAAACTATGCTGAAGTGTATTGTTAGGACTGTTATAGAGTACTTATGTAGAAAGTTTCAGTAGTGGGAGAACCATGGATTATAATTGTATATGCTTACATATTTTATATAGTGGGGAGACCCATATGTTAGTTAATGTATAGTGGAGGAGGCATATCACAATTTCTGCATTGGATGACAATTATCAGCATTAAACTAGTTAAAATAGTTGTATTTAGATGTGATTTAATTCTTGAGAGGTGTATTCAGTATTTGTTGGTGATTACAGAGCTATGGGATTTTAAAACCAAATATTTTGAATGGTTAAATTGGGATTATGGTTTGAACATGGTCAGTCAAAACAGTGCACCCAAAACATGTGAACCTATAGTGGTGTCACATGGTTTTTCAAAATGATTCCCTAAGGTCTCAATGTCATTTATGATGTTTATGATATATTGTATAGGATAATATCACATGCCTCTATTGGGCAGACAAAATATCTACCTAGCAATTTTATGGGGTTCCCTCATAGGTATAATCAGTGTACGGTTGGGGTATGTTTTGGATAATTGTGTATACAACCCATCTTCCCCATTAAAAGGATTTGGTTTAAACATTCATTCTTTATTTTATTTTGAGTTTATCCCTCCTTCCCCTTCTAAATTTTTATATCAACTCTCCTAAGTGTGAATCTCATCCTCCCACCAAACCAAAGGATTAAGGGTTCTTCAAAATTTAAACTCAAAATTGAGCATCACTGATCATGTTTGATAACTCTCAATTAGTCTAAAATTAAACCATCAATCATTATTATTTCATCATTCCTTAATGAATTCTGTTGAAATTTAAGCTAATATACCATATTTTAAGGTTTTTTTCTATATATTTGTTTCCCCTAGATCTATCTCAAATTAAATCATTAAAATGTATGAGTAATGCATTTAATGAATTATATAGATGGTCCATATATTTTATCTTAATTTATTTCTGTTTTACAATATTTTATATTTTTAAAGATGTCATATTTTCCATTATTGACCACATAAATGTGAATTTATGTATCTATTTCCTAAAATTATAAACATTATATATATTCAATTAAATGTTTTTAGGGTATTCACCTCATATCAAAACACCCATTAAGGTAAATTGTTTACATTCCCTAATCCATATTCTCCATCTAGGAAATTATTTAAAACTATTTGGGAAATGTTTACAATGATTTGATTATAATTATTTTCTAATTATTGTTTCACCATTTTAGGTGTGATGATTCATATATCCTATCATGGATGATTAAAAATAATTAAATAGATTTGGTATGACAAACATAACCCCCATTTAATGACAACCCACCAATGAGGTGCGTTAAATTATCTAACAAAAATGGTTAATCAAAAGGTAATAATGATTTTTTTGATGTAATTCTTACATTCATGGACCTATATATTGCATATAAATTTACAGTAAAATTGAATGATCATGATGAATCATATCCATGAATCTATGGCTTACTATCTCATCATTTTAAATTGATTTTTACATGATTGGAGCTAAATGTTTATGGAATGTTTTCCTGGAACTTATTATCCCTTCCATAATTCTTTTTTTAAACTTATGACGGAATTATTTTTTATTTATATAAAATTAATAGTTTTCTGGGTTTCAATATATACAATATGGAATATTAAATTCAATGTCTGGAATTAAAAATTACACCTTTCTTGATATCTAATTCTTATTTAAAAAACACCTTGGTTAAGGGATTACATGTATACACTACTCCTAAAATAGTAGGATCCTATTTTTAGAGCACCTTGGTTATGTCAACATTGTGAATTTGGTATTAGCAAAAATTTCTTTATTATTAAGAGGCCTTGTATTGGGTTTTTGGACATGATATTTCACCAACCCTAGTCTAGGATGTTTTTCATGAAACATAAAATCATTCTATGTTTTTAGAATTGATGCATCAATTTCACGACTAAGATATTGAACTATTCATTCGACATCATTTGTTAGGATTTTTTCACTTGGTTATCTCTAATCCATATTAAAATTCTAAACCTTATACACATATTATAATAATTTAGTCTCTTATGATTTTTCATGGATAACTTGCTAACACCTTATGCACTTATTATTACAACATATCCAATATATATCAATGTCTTTTCAAAGAAACTTAAACATATTCATTAATATATTTTTATATTTATATATGTATATACATGTTGACATGTTATCATAGATATCATGGCTGAGGCTGATGTTAGTAAATTTAGGTAGGTGTCCTCTTGGATCTTAAGTCGACATTTTCAAAACATACATTACATATTTATTTATTACACATGCAACAAAAATTATTCATGTAATGGATTTCATTATAATCTATTTGAGTTTTTCAATGTACTTTAATTCCCAAATAGTTCATGCTACTGTTTAGTCCCCAAACATTCCTCATTCATGTAGGATTAGGATGTTGGATTTTGATATTTTATTTAAAATATATATCTGATCTAAGGATCATTGGACTAAGACAGTGCTCAAGATTCTCATTGATATATTCTTTAGGTTTTTTTTATTTTTCTTATTCATGTATTTTATGTCTTCTTCAATGTGTTCCTATTTGATTTTTTATTTACATGACATTATTCAATATACGACACTTTTTATTGATTGTAATATTTAGTATTGTTTAGATGATTTATGTACACTAAATTTCATTTATATTTATTCCTTTATTTATTTATTTGATATGTACTTTTTTACTAGTATGTTCATGAGTGTACAGTCTCCCCATTGTACCATTATTGGTCCCTTCCTACTAGTCACTATAATGTGGTGTATGTGGATAACAGATTAAGGTCAAGTGACGGAATTTTTTGGGACACTATCTTACAGGTTTCTTGTTTAGGATATTTCCATATTCCTTTTATGAAACCTAGGCACCACCCACAACATTCATTTTAACATGATTGAATAAATTTTCATACATTTTATTAGAATGGGATGAACCCTATGTCTTGTTTATTGGTTAGTATGTGATAAATTGTGTTATGCGTTTTAATGGATGTATAATAAGTGTGTGGGTGGTGTTAAAAAAAATTACCACTTTAAAATATAAATATCATATAGTATAATCAAGTATCCAATACGATAAATCTAGTTAATATTGTGTATATATCATATGGGTGAAGAAAAAATCAATTTTTTCCTAGTAATGTAAATGTAGAGTGATATATACATATGTGACCTTCATATTTTATGAAAATTATAATATATGTGTACAAAAACTTGGATATAGAAATTATCATCACATCAAAATATTTTTCAATTTTTTATATTACATATATCATTATTTGATATACTTTTAATAAATTAAATCAAAAAACCTATAAATTATATATTTTATAAGAATTTATATATATTAAAAATATTGTAACCAATTGTTCATTAAGGGGATATAGAATTTAATTTCATCAGTTTGTAAACTCATATAATTAATTACATCTTCATATCATGTAATGAACTACCCCAATGGTTCCCCTCCTAGGACAAAAATGAGCACATGAGTTATCATTGAATCCCACCTCCAATAGGCTGAGTGTTATTGATAAGAACAGAGCGTTTAGAGTAAAAATATTATGGATAAAATTACCCTCAAAGTCACTAAATAATAATAAGGACCAAAAATCAAATATATATCAACAAATATGTAAATAATATCCAAATATATGTTGAGTAATACAATGAAATGGCCAAAATAAAAAAAATAACCCAACATCTCCTATGAATGAATCCATGAGTACCTATAAACCATGATCAACCACCATACATATCCAGTTTCAATCTCATCCACAAAATCCCCCATGCAGGCCAGATATATATATATATATATTGAGACAAGAGATATATAGATATATATTATATCATACATGTATAAGAAATATTGTTCTTGAATACTTTTTTAAAAAATGTGGAAGAAGTATACTAAATACTTAGTGAATAATTAAATAAATATATTCATCACCGAATTTGGGAAAATAAATTCCCAACATCAAAAATTATCACTCGTCAAATAACACAATGATATATGTAACAAAAGTAAGAGGTATATATATAACAAGGGAACACCATAACCACATTACAAAAAAACCTGTAACCATAAACCCAAATGTCTTACAATTTGGTGCTTTTAACCCTATCATAAGTCTTAATGATCATTAATGAAATATATATCTATAAATACATGACCATAACCACATTCCATTATATAGTGAGACTGTAACCTATGACATCCTCATGTATTTATATATATATATATATATTTCACCTTAATCCAATACAGAATGAATTGCTAGTTAACCTGAGTCAAAAAATAATCCACATCCAGAAAATGTCCATGTATAATATCTACACCTAGAATAAAGAGTGTTGTAGGGGGGGGGGTAGTTATATATACCTAACATCAACATCCTAGATATATGTATTTTTTCCAAAACCCATGACAAAATATAGTCATTTTTCACCATATCCTATTTTTAAGGTTTTGAAAAATTAATATAATAATATAACATTATATAGAGCACAACAATATTCCATGAGAAACTAGCAAAAAAAATATAATTTTATTTCAAATGTCCTATAAGAAAAACCAACATCCATTTCAATAGATATGGTGGATTAATTTTATTAAAACGCGTTTTAATGTTTGATAATAATTAATCATTTGTCAACAACAAATTATTGGTTCTTTAATATTACTATATGATCAATTTGGAGACTAAATAAATTAATCATTTAAAAATAATTATATTAAATTAATTATTAATAACAAGTATTATTTAATACATTAACAAAAACCACAACTTTGTTTCCTATATAATCATAATCCTAATATATTCTTTATTTATCGTCATTCAGTCATATTTCCCACTATTACAATTTATAAATATAGGAACTAATACACTATTTATATATCTATGATGAAAGGACATAAGTGATGAATACTAATATAGGAAGCATAAAAAAATTGTGTATTAAAAAATTAAAATATTCGAATGGAAACAAGATGATAAAGTAATTAGTAACACATTTCTATTTCATCCTCATCATCTAGTATAAACTTTTTTTAATGGTTGGGGCCTAAGCCTCATTTTTATTATTAAAACAAAGCCAATACCTCTTTAACTATGGAGAGGGAGACCCATTACATAGCCCGAAGGCCCAGTGGGCATTTATCCCATTTCATAGCCCGTAGGCCCAAATGTTTTTCCCAAGGCCCATTCTATGAATAGTACTGCTACAGTACCCGCCCTGCTACAGTACCGTACAGTACCCGCCGCTGCAACAATACCCCTTCCACCACTACAGTACCACTACCACTGCTACAGTGCTATCGTTGCAATAGTATCTCAGCTACTACAGTAGCACTATAGTGCTTCTACAGTTACATGCACCCAATGGGTTTTGAACCCCAATTTTCCATGTAGAATTATGGGGTGCTTACCACTAAGCCAAACCCCAAATATACATCATCCAGTATAAACTAAAACATACTCTAAACACAAAATAATATATACATAATTACACCCTAACTGGATCAATCAACTATATCAGGCTTTCATTAAAAAAGATAATAGTTGTTCTAATATATTTATATACACCTTGAAATAATAAATAGTTATTTTGAAATAATAAATAAAATTATTTTATAATATTTCCTCAATAAATTATTACACGAATTAAAAACTAGATTATAACACATTTTTATCATTAATATTAACTCTAATAAATATAATATTTTTATTTACCATATGGATTCATTGGTTGAATTAGTATAATATTGCATCGATAAAAATTTTATCATGCAAATTTATATTAGGTAATAAATATCTAATTTTTTGTAAGTAAAATAAAGAATAAATATTATATAGTTTATGATGAATAATTGAAAAAATAAATTCATTATAATTATTATCATGAAATATGTTAATCTAGTTTTAAACATATCAATATTCAGTAATGCATTTAGAAAATGTTCTATATGAAAATAACATATTCTAGAAAACAAAAATATGAAAAAGGATGATAAAATGATTAGGTAAAACAGATATCATCATCTCTCACAAATAATTATATTTTAAATTATTAAGATTTTATAATTATTCAACACTATTTATCTAATTTATAATATTGAAATATTATACCAAATCCACTCATAAAATTATATATATTCTATAAACACCCTACCTTGATGATAATTATTAGTAGTTCACTGCATAGGAAGAAGGAAGAATATAGAGGGTTGAGGCCAACAATATATGAGATGGATGGGAGTGAATATGATAGTAATGGAAAATAATACATGAGGGAAACACTTATCCTCTTTAAAACATAACAACTATTAAATTTAATAACCATTCAAGATTACTTTCAGTATCTTGGGCATGGAAAACTGGTCAATCTAGTTAATAGAGATATATAATGGAAAAATTCAATAAAAGGGATATAACCATATATTTTAAAATCAAAACTCATGTACCGACATCATGTTCCCATTATATGTGTCATTAGTTTTAAATTACAGATGTATACAATTTTAAGTTTAATTAAAAACCCATTCATTATAATTTATTAGTACATATGAAGCATTGAGTCCCTTTAATAGTGGTCACATACCGTAAATGATTAAAGAAATCTGTATTCATGGTGGAAAACATTTATTTCATAATATTTTTATATTTTGGGTCTCATTTTCATTATAATTTCATGATAAAAGTTGTATGGAATGAATCTATAAATTTTACAATGCCACTCCCTATAATATGTATAGTAAATACATAATACACTATATATTATCACATGTCATATCATATCCATAAACAATATTTCAATTTTAATATTATATCATTTAAAAAATGATTTTATATAAAATATTTATCAATAAATTAGATACAAACATAATAACTAAAATATTTTAATATTTTTCCTAAATCGACTTCACTAATTTTTTACGTATGATTTTTTATGAAAATCCCAAACATAAATTTTTTATAAATAGAAAAAACATGTTTAATTCAAAATCAACATAAATTATAGATTTGAATATTGAATTTATAGAATTATTTAAAATGAATTTAATTTCAATAAAACCCTACCCAAAACATTAAAATTACAACATTATACCTTCAAACGCCATTTAAACTTGTAAAATTTTAATGAAATGGGATCAAGAATCCCTATTATATTTCATCATATGCCTCTAAACATATTTTAACTCAATATAATAAAAAAACATGAAATAAAAAGATGGAATAAGGTATTAAAATTAATATATTATGGCATACCATTGAAATAGTTATGCCTTAGAAAAAAATCACCACATCATAATAAAAATGACATTGAAATCACATGACATCAATAATACATATGATAAGAATGAAAAGTTCATAAATTTCTCATAAAAATAAAAAAACATAAAAAATAATGGGAAATTGAGAGTGAATTTTTGAATCTAGTTAAAAATTAATCCCATATAATCCATTAATTCACCATTGAAAAAAAACTAGGTAATACCATTCCCATGCATCACCTCCAACTAGTAGTGTGGAATTCCAATAGGTAATTTCAAAAAGGTCAAAACACCCTTAAATTATAAATCAACCCAGTTTATGATAATGGAATTGTTATGAAGAAACCAATAGTGCAACTACATGTTTAATAATTTTTGGATATATTTAATTATGTGGGGGTAGTGTTACTCTATACAAATCATCACCAACATGTTACCACACTGAAAATGTTCTATCATGTTAGAGAAAAATTATTCCTACAGTCAAACCTCAATTGTAATAATATATAAATACCATCAAGAATACATGATCTCTCAATATAAACACAATAATATCCATATATTTTCTCTATAATTATTTCATCTACTATATAATAATGTGAAACATTAATGTTGTTATCTACTCCAATGTTTTTCCAAGAATCAATGACTCTCTAACCATGGTATAAAAAAAATGAAATCAATGAGGATAAAAATATAGTTATAATACAAGTTTCATAAAAGTGGTAGAGTTTTGGATATTTTCTATTATAAATATTGAAAAGATATTTGATGTTCACCGGAAAACCTCCAAAATCATAAATGAATTCACATAACATGCCTTCCAAAACCTTGAGTTTATATAATAAAAAATTGTTCATAATCATATTGAAAGTAGTAATTTTTTATATAATGGAGATAATGTCACTATAGATAATGTATTAAACATGGGAGGTAAAACAAGGATACATAATAACAATGATTTCCTTTTGAACCCAATGAATATGATAAAATTATCTAAATTAATATTCACCTAGGCATCCACTAAGATCAACACAATTGTTTTCATGTAGTGACCTAAAATCATGATTTGGTATAAAATAACCATGATTGACTAAAATTCAATGAGATATAAATTTAAAATCTTGACTATTTTTGTTGACATGTCTCCTTACATTCCATGTGGAATATCCAATAGCTGAAGCAGCCCCCCAAGAACAAGATGCTCAACATTTACCTTCTGTAAGACCAAAAAATAAAATATGAAGTCTATAATTGATTTAAGAATCACATAACACCAATACTTACATCACAGTTCATGTTGTATCTTTAACCCACATGGATCAACTACTACAACTGAGGAATGGAATTCAATATTTATGTCCTCAAGCATCAATGTTGGAAAAAAGATCCCCCCTCGATACAAAACCTGATATTGTCCAACATAATTCAATAATTCAATGTAATCATTATAATGAACTATATATTTCAGAATAACAATATAAAATCTACCAAATAATTCTCATTCACCAATTTTGATAGGATGTACTATTATTTTAACTAGTGGAGACATCCTGTAACATAATTTTCTCCTATATCAAGGTGAAATGCTTCATGATCTTATATAACCCTATAATAATAACCACACTATGACTCCCCACTTACATTCTAATCTCAATTACTTGATATAATGGATTTTTTTATAAAACACTCTGATGATATTTTATTTTAAGATTTCTAATGAATTAAAATAAAAAAATCTTATCTTTCTCAAGTAATATAACTTTATTTCACTCTATTAGAAACTATTTAATCAATAATAAGTCTTCATCAATACCCCTTTATTATACATATAATATAATTGTCATGAAAATTCATAATTGTTTTATGTTTATAACATAGGTAAAGAGAACCATAATAAAGGGGTGATCTAAAATGATCAGTGTGTGTAAATATATGCAATAAGAATAAAATATCATAAGTGAACATAATATTATTTTTTCGGTATAATCAAGGTTATTATGAATGTTATACACAACAAATATTATATTTTAAATCATTTAATATGAAATTTAGTGACAAAATAATACAACCAAACTATTCCATATATCAATGAAACACGGAATATATAGAAAATTATAGTGGAGCCATTATTATATAAAAAATAACTATCACGAGTCACACATTTTGAACCATGATTTTAAGAAAATATAATTATATTCATGTATATGTCAACTTTTTTTAGTAACAATCATTCACCCATTCTTGAAGGAAATTAAATTCCCCTAAATATACATATATCATGAGATTTAAAAATGTTACTATTTATTTGGAAGAAAAAATTAGACATCTCCCATCATCATCCATATGTATGGGTTTCATAAGATATCAATCATTTCAAAATATCTTGGAAACATCTGTGATGTAAATGGGATTCATATAATTTTCAAATGAAATATCACAATGAAATCATTCGAAAATCCACAAATAATCATAACATGTTTTACCCATGAAAATAAATGGTATCCAATAATATTAAACAAATATATAGGATTATACCATTAATAAAATAAAAATAGAATATTGTATTTATGCATAAAAAAGTATGTAGTTAATTCAATAATTTCCCGAATCGATTGATGTATGGAATCTAGTATACCACATAATATTACATGAAATGGGAAATGTTGTATTTGCAATGTAACAACATTGGAAGAAAATTTATACCTATTAACAATGGGGATATTTTAAAAAAGTAGTGATGGATCATATAGTTTACAGAGAAAAACATTACATAACAAATCCCAATACATAAGTTGGATTTTATATTCCAAAAATATATTCAATCAATCCTAAGATGTGTCATGGGATAATGCATTTAATATAAAACACTTTTTAGGTGTTTTATAAAAATATCACCATGAAAATAATAAATATCTATAATATTTTCAAATAAATTGTAATATTTAATAAATATATCTTAAAAATAACAAATTTTTGAAAACTGGAAAACTTATATATAAAGATTCACATAAAATAAAAAAGGCTGCTAAATATATGTTCAAATTAAAATGACCAAAGTTATTCTTTTATAGAAGACAATCATTATAAAAATGTTAAATTGTTATCCATTACCAAAAATTGAAAATTAATTCAAGGTAGTTTAATATGAATTCTTTATTTTTTGAACTATATAGAGATATTTCTGAAAAATGGATTTGAAGATAGAATACGAGTGGAAATTAATTATATTTTTATTGTTTTAAATATACTATTTTTGAAAGCCCAAATAAAAAATACAAGGACTAAGAGAAATTTTTAAAATAGAAGAAGGTAGTATAAAGGTCACATAATATAACACATGATTATGTAACCAATTAAAAGTTATAACATTCACTAGAAATAAAAATATGGATAAGGTAGAAAATACCCCATTAATGTATATAGAAATCATTCTGAATAATGATATAATTTTTGATACTGAAAATTATCATTGTAAAATATTTTATTTAAATGGAAACTTTATAATATAGTTGATGGGAAATTAACAAGAAAATAATGTCATAGAGTCTGAGAAACCAATATTTTGTTGAATGAAGTTCAAGAAGAATAATTTTTACTCAATTAAGGGAGTTGAGTAATCAAAACCCATTATAACATTGGAAATATTTGAATCAATATCGTTTTTGAAGAAATAACATGATTAAACTCTAATAAATACAATAATTACATGAATATTGAAAAATTATTTAATTAGTAATTAATCACACAATATTAAATATATCTTGATGAATAAAAATAATTATAACTCAAAGAATTTAATTTCGACAATGAACCCCATAAATTATTTCAAATCATACTCTAACCCACCCTTACAAATGCTAAAAAATCAATAATACATGATTTTAGATCCTTATTCATTAATATTTTCATTAATATACTCCAATTATAACCATTTCTAGAAAATATATTTGTTAATTATGGCTTATTATTACCATTGCAATTTTTTGTAACTATAATTCTTTCACACATGGTTTATGATGTTTATTTAATTACCCCTCATTTGTTATAAATTTATTATTAGTCATTTATTCAATGTACTAGAATATTTTAATTATACTTATTTATTAATATCTTATGTTATTTTATATATGTTATCATTATATTTCATGAAATTTTAATCAATGTGAGCTTATTTTAATAATTTTATTTATTAAGGATGATATTTTAATAATATGTTTAAAACATAAAATAAAATTTATATAATAATTAAATAATAATTTGTTAATTGTTAACATATATTAATTTTAGTACTCATTTTACATTAGTCATCCATTATAGACTTTAATATATATTATCATGTAAGTTTTTAGACTAACACTAACATGAACATACCATAATTTGATGGATGGGTATTGTTAATACACTGTTTATTTTAACATAGTAACATTATAATAGAATAATAATATTATCTATATTTTCATATATTTTTGAATAATAATTTCATATCCTTGGTAAATGAATGAAAATATAGAAGAAAAATGAAAAATGTTTCATGATTCTTGATGTAGTAAACAAAATTTACAATTACTACTTTCATTTTATAAATAATGAGAGGTAATGAATATTTATTTTAATTTTTTTTAATAATAATAATAATATTATCTATTTTAAATTTATTCTTAAATTTAACAATGAAAACCAGTGATGACATAATTATTAAAAAATGGAAGATATTTCAGTTTTTTCGGCCTTTGTCCACACAAACTAATGATAGATGTTATTTTGGATTGATAAGTGGATGAAAAATAAAATTTTTTAAAGGTAGAGGGAATGCCCCTTTTTGTTTAATCATAAAAAAGTTAAATTAACATCCAGAAAATTGAAGCGAAAGTTTAAACAATAGTTCAAAACCTCTATCATGAGGTCCCAAAATTTTTTCTGATCTTTTCTGAGATCCATTTATCATTATCCTATAAATCCCCCCAATCCAATCTGTAGCCATGACAACATCCCTGACCTCTATAGTGGAGAGCATCCAAATATCGTGCTTGGTGTAGAAGATTTTCAATGTCCCTGTATGAGTCTTAGACATCTAAAGAAGCTCCATTACTTGCCGATGTATCAGACCATCCATTTACACTCCCGTGATTTCTAGCAGGTCTCCTACACTTCCCACCACTAGAATTCATCCAAGAGTTTTACAAATCATAATTTTCAGTAAAAAGGTGTTTAGGTTTCACCTGAGGAATCCAATGTTCTGACTATGACTCAGTAGGGTGCTGGATGGTGGAGGATTCTCTCTGTTACATAAGTGTATACAACATAGTGGTGACATTAATAGCCATTTTCCCTTGTGTATGAGTCACTAGACTCCTTTGTTCCTTAAAATCTCATAAAGTAAGTGTGCTTCTATTATATTCATCATCCACACGATGTGTGGGTCCAACAACAGGATTCACTGCATGAGAGAGGGCAGCCACCAAATATATATTACATTCATGTTAAAGAATATAAATCAAAGGATATTTTGAATCCACATGAGTTTCAACAGATAAACTGTCCATATCTTTGTAGGGAGCCAGAATTGGAGGATATGAGGATTTTGTTTCCATTGTAGAAGTACCCTCAATGTCACTTGACATTGAGGGTTTTAGTAAATTAGTCGGTGGGGGAAGATTAGACTGACCCCTCTTCACAATTTCAATCAATGATTTCTTGGAGTTTTGTGAAGGTTCAGAAAAGGATGTAACTACCGTGAATGTTTTATCTATGTTAATATTGTGTCTCTTCGTATAAGGGCTCACCTAAGTTATAGGAAAACATCCAAAGGAAACAGATTTCATAGTGTCATTCTTCTGTCCTGGAATAGCATATTTCTTATTAAATTTAGAAGGGCTGAGATTCGTGGCTTTGTGTTTTTAAAACATAAAATGTTCTCAAGGCCACGCAAAGAGAAAAATTCCCAAATTATGGAACATCTACTGATAGAGGTATCATGCCTAATTTCATTACATTCTGGGCAAAACCTGGGTAGGTTCTCAAATTCAATATTTTATTCCAATTCATCCTCTGCTGTTGACATAAAAACCTTTTCAATAAAAGCGCAACATAAATCTACTTCAACTATGAATCTTTCATAGTGGCCATATTTTTCAACATTGATTTCCTTATCCAGTTTAATCCAAATTTTTATTGATAAGGCAATGTCATACAAAATCCTAGGATGCCACAAAATACAATTTAATCTATAGTCTATGGCCATGGTTTGGATGATGTGTTATCTATTTCCTGCGGATTGATCCTACTATCCCATTCCCATATATGCAGTATGCCGGGTTCGAAAGAGATGGAACCATTCCCCCATGCCCACAATGATAGTTTTTCAGAGGGGAAGAGAATGTGGTAGAAACCCTTCCCTAAAGAGATGCATTTACAAGATGCAAAGCCGCATATCTCTGATAGACTTTGTTTGAGATAATCAATATTCTGTAGTGTCGAACCTCTGGAATGTATGAGTCAAGCAATGATTGAGTGTGCCCCAATTTGAATTTGTTTCTATACCACATGTATATCAGCTTTCGCATGCGCTACAGAATAAAAGGAATTTAGTATATAATAATTACGGTGAGACCATGGAGTCCCTCTTGGTGAACTCTTAATAAATGAAGTGTTTTTTATAACTTGTAGTGACCGTGGGAAACATAATTTTTTTTTGATATATAATAGAGGGAATTGTTTTTGTTTTAACGGATATTACTAGTGTAATTTTAAGCATTTAAATAGAGATGTGATTTCATTTTAAAGTGAAATTTTATTAATATGCATTATTTTTCAATGATATCCAGAGACTACTAATGAATCGATAACTAGAATGGTTAAAAATAAAGGATTTTTGGGTGATATCTGATTTATAAGACCTCAATAATGTATTTAAATACATGATTTTATCATGTTTTAATGTCCTATACTCTTATATGTATATAGATATTATTCTCCTTACCATCGTAGCTATTTTTATCTATGTAAATTTTGTTTTAATAAGAAAATATAACAACCTATAATACCAAATTTGAGTATGATGATCATAAATTTAATCTTCATTTACAATAATTAATATTCTAAATAAATGTAAATTACCATAGAAAATAAATCTTATATATATATATAAACATTTTTTGAAGAAAGATGATGTTCTTGTCATTATGTGTTATTAATATTATTATTAATTTATAAAAAATTAAGTGATTTTAAATATAATTAAAAATATTTTAAAAATAATATTAGAGTCATAGTATATAATATATTAATTTAATTGAATAAATAAAAATACACAATGTTTATAAAATAATTAATTGATTTTTTTTCATTATCTTAGTAATTTACAGTAATCATAGTATTACATCATTATTGACTAAAAATGGAATTAAAATTACAATACAATATTAAAATGACGATATAATGTATGAAACTCATTTTTTATTTAATTTTTTTAAATGATGAAAATTAATTATTAATATAGGCTAATAAAAATAATTTTTAGGGTAATAATTACTTAAATTCAAAAACATTCAATAAGTTTTTTATAAATTATATAAATTATTTTTAATATTTATTTAAATTTATATGTATTTATTTATATATATAAATTTGTTCCGAAAATATTTAACTCACAAAAATAAGGAATTTCAAAATTTGATATTTTATTCACTATTAGCCAAAACAGCATTATTACTGAAAAATAAAAAAAAATAACCCCTAAGCTAATTTTCATATGGTAAATTAAAATATTAATTAATTTTTGTAAATATAAAATTCTAAAATTTTTAAATTTATATTTTAAATGAAAATATATGTAAAAAATAAATCTATTTAAAAATACCTTTTTAAAACACTTTGTGTTTTCAATTTTATTTTGTAAGCATTTATAATTGATTTCATCCTTTATATCTACAGTATTATTTATTCTCAAAATAATTTTATATTCTAATAAGAAAAAAATCATTTTAATATTACATGAAGAGCAATCATTTTTGTAATATTTAGTTAAGGATATTGGGTGGGAAAATTTTAGATAGTCACACCCCCTTACATAAATTACTTCTCACAATTTTAATTATTCAAAAATAATAAAAATATAAATGGGTATCAAATTATAATAATGACTCATTATATAACATATAAGAGACACAATCCTTTATATCTTATGGAAGACTAGGCGTCATATCCTTTCCCTAATAATATATATGTTACTAATGATAGGTTTTTAAGTATCTATTTGTGATAATATCCCGAATATATTGAAATTAATTTTTCACTTTGTTTTTATAATTTATATTTAATTATAGTGGTCCATGTGATTATTTTAATATTTTATTTTTCTATCTAATAAATTATGATGGTATTTATGCCAAGAGAGATAAATAATTCATAATATCACTACAAATTTCACAAAATGATGAATAATATAATTATATTGAAGAACATACCTATTTAATCCATTAGATATGAGTTATATACATAAGATATTAATAATATATTTGTAAATCTATTTTCTTAATAATTCAATATCTAGTCCTTATGTTGAAATTTTTATAACTTTAGTAAAAATTCCTAGTATATAAGAGTTTTCTAAAGCATTTGAATTTAACTCTCACAAATCCCATGTTAGTTATTATAGTTCCTCAATTCATACCATTTCCAAAAAAAACATCCATAGTTTTCGATGTATACGATTTCCCTTGTATTAGAAATTTCTAGAGAATGTCATCCTTATTACCTAATGTATTAGGGAATTAGAACATTTATGAAAATTAAATATCATTGGTACATTATGATAAACATTTTTTATTACTCCATTTCCACCAAACTCTTCACTTTCCCTTAGAAATTATTCACTCTAAAGTATCCTTTTAAAAAAATAATCTTATAGTTACTTTGACGATTTCCCCAAGGCACCTCTGCCGAATCTTTTGACAAGATAGAAATCATAAATTTTTTCCTTTAATTTCATTATCACAAAAACTTCTACGATACTCCGTATTTATCCATATTTATTTGTTTTGTAACACATCTATGTTTATATGTGAATGAAGATTCTTGGTACCTAGTTTATAGTAATCACAAAAATTCCCTTTATCATTTATTTTTAACTATTATCATATGGAAAATCATTATATTGTCTATATAATACATTTTTTAGTTTATTATCTTTAGATATAACCATTACTAAGACCAAAAGTTGTTAACATGAGTGAATAACATTTTATGGGATTAGTAATAATATAATTACATGATCAACATAACCACAAAAGTTTTTACTCTTAGAAAATATGACATTACCTTTCAATTCAACATAAACCAATATTGGTATAATATATATTTTGTAAGGGTTGATTATCTCATATTTGATGAGAAAATTACATTAAATAATAGATCATTCATATTAATTAGTAAATATAATGTGATTAACAAAAACATACTCATGTAAATTCTATTACTAGTTACGTAGTATTTGGCCCACTCATTATGTATTACAGTGAAGGTTGATTTGATAGTCAACCAAAATTTATTAGTGTGATTACACATGATTGAATATGTTTTATATCAGGATAAACATTCTAGTATATTGATTGTCATATAATTTTAATGAGAACCACTCAATCTCAGTTTTTTCATAAGTTTTGGATGATATACTAAACATAAATACATCATATAGAACTATCCCTATGGTCTAAACTAAGTTTATACTATACTAATATCTAAAATATTTAATATTAATTTAACTAAACTAAAATATTTATCTATAAATTTTAAATTATGTTAAATAAAAAATTATTATCAATTAAATTATACACAACAAACATTGTAGCCACTAATGCTTTCTAAAACATGATATTATACAAACTATGCGACCCCACATAGATGCCCATATTAACTAAATTCCATACAAAAAATAATTTTGTATCTATAAAGTACAATAATCACTTTGGTTTAGAGTTTTATAGAAGTATGAAAAACAAAATTCATTCTTTTTCAAATAATTAATTTTTCTTCACTGTATTAGTAAAAAAGTTAATCTATAACAAATATTCAATATATCCCAATAATTACCTATATTAGATTATCTTTTTAAAATTTCATAATTTTATATATTCATAACCTATTGAAATAGAATCATAACAAAAATGTGATCTCCAATTCTGGGTAATGGTAAACATAATCTATAAAAATCCATGATTATAAGTGATCATAATGAGAGATTATGGGTATATTCAAGACACCTAAGAAAGTTAAAACCAACAAATAATTGATCTTTAATCATTTTATAAGGCATATACTAACATAATAATAAATCATAAAAATTTCCAATATCATATTAATAAGGAATACTGAGAGAATTGTACCAAATTGTTGCCATAGGGAATCATCACATATTTCAGTTACCCATTTTCACCCTCAAAAGTGGTACATCATAATCATACCCACTTTTAAACCTGCATGATGTGTTAAAAACTATCACCAACTCTTGAAAAAAATATTTCTAGCATTTATACATATCTCTTGATATTTAATCTTATAAAATATGCAATGGAGGGTAATATTAGACCACAACCATCATCAATCATTTATATATATACATATATCTGTGTGTTTGTGTGTGTGTGATAATTCCATAAGATATCAATCAATTTATCATATCATGGATAACCATGGATCGAAAATGTATTTCACATACATTTAAAATGAAATAACATAATGAAAAATTCTATAATATCATTAGTAATCATAAAATGATAAACCTAAGAAAACTAAATGGGTATCCAAATATATTTTATAACCATATATGTAAATACCCTTCAATAAATATAATTTAGAATACGTTATATGAATTTTATAGATAAATGATATATGGTAATGTTTATAATTTCACCAATCAATAGATCTATGATATCTAGGTGAACACCCATGAGTAAATCAAATAGAATCAGATGTATAAAAAATAAAAGGCCTTGGATGAAAATTTATTCTAATTCAAAGCGGTTTATTTAGAAATTAAAATTTAGAAATGTGTTATATCATTAGTAGAGAAAATCATTAAATAATCTATACAGAAAATAAAGGTAGAAAATATCATTTTTCGAATATAATTTTTCTTTTTAAATCATTTTAAAAGTAAAATTTTATAATTCTAAGAGAAATATAATTTCATTTACTAACAGTGAAATAATATATATAAAATTTTACATAATATTAAAATGTTTCTGGTGGTTATGTTAGAATGGAAATGTATAAAGATATTAGTTAATTAAAATCCACCCATTCAAAGAATGGTTAATTTACTTTCCTAAATAAATAACAATGAATGTAAATGTAGTTGATTATTTCAAATTTTTTTGAAATAAATCTTGGGTTATCTAATAAATGTGGAGTTTAAGATATAATATAAGTTAAATTTATTTTCTATTCTTGAATTCAAAATACCATTATGGAAAAACCATATAGAATAAGGGTAATAAAGTAACCTTTTGAAAATATAAAAATTTATATTTAAAGGTCATAAGATATAATAAATAATTAAATTCATAATTATAATGAAGAACATTTTTGGGAATGTAAAATAAGTATAAGTAGGGTAAACTGTCATTATAGATGATGTAAATTATTCTAAAAATTAAAATAATTTTTGGAAAAGAAAATAATTTTTGGTAAAAGATTTGAGGTTAGAGGAAATTTTACACCAAATAAAAACATAAAGTACAGCAAATATATATTCATATGGTGAAGGAAACAAATATTTTAGGAATTAACTTCATTAAAAATTATTTTAAATCAACAAAGGGAGTTTTGTAAAAAACACTTTCAAAATTAATATTAATTGAATTGAAATACATTTTTTTGAATGAAGATGTTATATCAATTCAAAAGTCATGTATTCCATGAAAATTTAATGTGGAATCCATGAGTTAATAATCACACCACATTAAAGATATAATTAATCACAATAAGAATTATATATAAATAAATTATTTTCAATCAATGAAACCCTATCCTTGTTTCACCACATGGTTGAATGTTCTCCAAAATCCCATAAAACAAGAATTAATATAACAATATTATATTTCATAACCATCTTAATATATATTTTCCTTTATTTAAATAACATATATAATTTATGGAAAATATTTTAGTAAAGTATGGTATATCATTACAATCATGTTCTTGTAACCTTAATGGTTCTGTGCAAACTTTACAATGCTAATTTCAGTACACATTCATTAATTGAAATTTAATTATTACTAGATAACCTAATGTTCTATAATAAATTAAATATATTAATTTATAATGATATTATCTCATTCTATAAATGTATTGTTTATATTATGTAAATGTGGAATTAGTGTACTCTTATTTTATTTATTTTAGTAATTTCATACTAAAGATTCATAATAATATAAATACATAATATAACTATTATAAGAGCATAAATAATATTGATTTTCTTTTTGAGTGATAATAATATAATAAATATATTCCTTTTTTCATTTATGATTTTTTTTCATTACTGTTTTGATTGGTTGTAAAAAATTCCAAAACAAAATCACTACATAATTCGACTGGTGAGTATTTCTATGAAATTTATAATGTTGAAATAATGTCAATATATCGAAATAATAATGATATTATTTAAAAAATTTAAGGTTTTGAATAAAATTTTTTGATACATGGTTACAAAATTATTATAATGATTAAAATTTAAAGAACATTACGTCATGGATGTGGTAGTACACAAAAGGCAAGGTTAAAATTTTCATTTTCAAATAAATTACATGGAAAAAAGGTGGAATTTATGTTTTGTATTTATAAAAATAATTATATGATATATTTCAAATTTATTATTTGTATCTATACTTATAACCATTTTAGAAAGGTGAAGATAAATAATATCATACTTAAATTCATGGGATAAGTAGTCTTTATAAATGTTTGATTGATGTTAATTTTTTTATAAGATGGTGGAAAGGAATAAAGAATTATTGTAGCAGTTATATAATTAAACCTAATTATACTAGTAATATTGTTTTAATTATATATCTATAATTGGGGTTAGTCTGTAAAATAAATATTAAAATTAAATGTTATGGAGTATGTAATACATACATTTGGACATTGGATTTCCTCTTGATGAACACCATAACATTACTGAACATACACTCACTTTTAATGACATGGGTATTTTGAAATAGTAATTTAATTATTGGTGATTAAAATTATTTGGATTTTAATCTATATTTATATTAGAAATTTGAGAATTGAAATGATGGAATTAATCACCTTTCATAAGTGAATAAAATAGAACTTCTGATAATATTATTTACACATTAATCATATGATAACACTATTCATGGGTCAATGACTTCAAATATTATAAATAAAGGATTTTTTTGTAATATTAGGACAATAATGACACATCTAAGTATTTAGACACAGGTTTTAAACCTATTGGATGTCCTTTACTCATGTATTTTATCATTATCTTTTATTTATTTATCAGTGCATCTATTTTTCCCCAAGTAACATATTTTTTACTAAACAAATAAAAAAATATACCAAAATTGGATTTGATGAACGAAAAATTATTTTCTATCTAATATAATACAAATTCCTAATAATATAATAGTAGTGTTTAAATTAAAACATTTATTTTTTAGAAATAATATATTTTTTCATAAAAATAATTTTGCAACCATTAGGTAATCTATATATTATTTATCACTAATTTCCATTTTCATTTTTTAATATATTTAAAAATTCATTTATTAAATATGTCAGAATTGATAATTAAAATATTATAATTTATTTTATTAGGAAAAAATTACACAATGTTAATAGAACAATCTTGTTAAAATAGCTATTATTTCGTTAATATAGAAATTAAAATTAATCATAGTAATATTAATTTTGTGACAAAAAATAAAATAAAATTAATAATAAATATAATTTTTTTATCTTAATCATTAAATTCATGTTTTTAAATTTCATTCATAAAATTTATCATAACAATTTCTTGATATATGAGATTACAAATAGTTTTAGATAAAAACATTATTATTTTTCCAAAACCATAATCCTGGGTTTTATAAATTCAATTTAGTATACTTATATGGTTAGATTTAATTTTTAAATTTATGTTTTTATTTTAAAAATTTAAATACATTTCTCCCTTTATAATTATCGTAATTGTAAAATATTAATATAATTAACTAATCACACTAAAATCAAATTTTATTGAAAAATATAAAAACATCATTATAAGATACACATTACACATAAAATTAAAATATGAAGAATATTTTAAAAATATAAGATTATAAATTTCAAAATGATTTATTTCAAATTAAATTATAATATATTAATGAAAACTAAATTTATAGAAAAATTCCCTTATAAAACATTATGTGTTCTTAATTATACTCTGAATGTATTTATAATTGGTTTTATATCAGTTTATAAAACATATGTTTTATTATAAATATAATTTATATAGTTAATATTTCATAGATAATATTAATATTTCATTTAAGACATGCTATTTGAAAAATAATTATTTACGGAAAATTTATAGTTAAATTCGGGTTGCCTGATAGAATCTTGACAAACATCTATATGGGGCATATTAATTAAAGAATCAAAAACATATTTCATTTTCCTAGGTGTATAAAAAATATATACATCGTAATATTGTAAGAATTAAACTCACCAACACTGTTTTAAAAAAATCATTCTTAGAGTTGATATATCTGATCCTATTCTAGTCAGGAAGACCACAAATCACTTACATATGAGAAGGTATCACTTAATTTTAAAATAAATCACTACAAGTAAATTCATAAGATCATAATAAGTGTAGTAATATTCAAGGAGGACTAGGTTTTGCGATAAATAGAAGATTACTACTCTATAATAAATAAGAACCAAACATATTTAATGAATAATGTATCATAATAAATCATAAACGTAACACTTTACAATGGTAGATGGTGAACATCAAAACTTAATAACATCTTATAAAAATAATAAAATGAATCAAAAAACCAATCAACATATATAAATTACTTTTCCTTTACCGTTAAGTCATACAAAAGAAATATAATAAAATGTAAACATAAAAGAAAACCTTATATAATAGCCTCAGAGGAAAATATTCTTTCAAACTTCATTATTTTCATAAGGGATTAAAAAAAGAGGAACAATAACATTCTAAGTAAAAAACCATATATACATTACAATATAATACATTTTCCATGAAATGAATCTAACTTATATATGATATACACATAAAAATATTTATGTATATAAAGATAATGCATCGCCTATAAAAATCATTAAATACTTATAATGATATTCTAAAAATGATAAATACATATTTATATTATTAAATAACACTACTATAAACTTGAATCATAAATCTTGAACGATAGATCTCCTTAGTACTATGAAGATGAAATATATATTGGTGATACAAAATGTAATCCCCCTTGTTCTAATAGTTTGCATAAAAACATGTAAAGGTGGTGATCAAAATATTTTCAACCTTCACACTAGTCATATAAAATCAAAATAGTAGGTCAATAATTGAGGACTAAGTAGCTCGGTTTGTAAGATAGATAGGATATTGAATAAATAGTTGGGGTAATGGTTCTTAACTGTCACATTTTTTACAAGATAATTTTCAACACACTATCGTAGTCTATTATACACTCTCTTCACAAAGAATACAAAATCTCCATATGGTTACACACATGGAAGAATAAAACAATAATTATATAGGATCATAAATTTGAATCTAATAATTTTTAAACTATGATGGTGTTATCATATATGTGAATATATATTTTTTATAGAAACTATGCTAAATTTATATACTAAAAGCAATATCTTGTGAATGGTGTAGCGTCACAACACCTTCAATGAAAACATAGGGGTACTCTTCTACAACCATAGAAATCACAAATTTTTGGACCTCTACTAAACTCATCATCAACTCAATAATAATATAGTATAACATATCATAATTTTAATTATCCTTCCTATGGTATCTATCCCCAATTTTCAAATAATTATCTTTGTTCTTGTTATTCAAAATATAATAAAACCAAATGTAATCAACAATATATTACAAAAAATCATTATGTTAGTACTTAATATGTAATAATTATACTTTTTCAATAGAAATCATAAATATTATGAAGAATGATGTTGTTTGAACAACATCTAAGAATCTCTATGTACATTATAAAATATAATTTTATCTCCAACATGTGTAGTCAACACCAATGTAACTAGGAGTTTCTCTGCCTCAATATTTAAATATCGGAGTGTTGATCATGAAATTACTGTGTGGGTTATTCATGTATCAAATAAGGAACAAACCTATTAGAATAATGGAAAATGGTACCTTATATTATGTCTAGATTTCCTAGCACAAGAAACTCATTGGAAAATATCTTATCATATTCAACATTGTTGTATTTATTTCCTTGATGCTTACAACTGCATTGGCAATTATTATATATCTATCTCTAAGGATATTGGGTGTCATGGTGTTGGACTTCATATAATTTATCTCATCAAAATTATTATTATTGTATATATATCAATGGATACTTTAGAAATGGATAAACTAGAAGTAGATTAGTTTCTCAATAGTGAGTGATTTGGAAGTTTGTGCACTCTTACTTGAAATTTCCATGACCTCCATAGGAAAATTAAATAATGTATGGTCTATATATATTGTTCCTCATACTGATTATTATATATATATGGGATGAGGAATGTTTTAATTATGCCTTTCTTGACTAAAACATTAAATATATATGAAATATTGAATTCTTTTCCAGATATCTCTATCATAGAGAATAAAAATGATTACAGCCCCATGATTGCATTGTATGTGGTAGAGATCACATAATAAACTTTACATTTGTTATCACATTGAGAAATAACCATGTTGTGAACATCGTAGACTAAAAATAGAAATTTTTATTAAATTTATCCTTTAAAAACCACAACAAAGTTAATTCATCATGTAAGAGATTAAATGTATAACATATGGATTTTTTTAAAGAGGATTCAAAATTTTCACACATTAGAACTTCCCCAGAATAGATAAATCATCTACCACTAGAGTGAAGCATTCATAGTAAAATACTAAAATGGATACCCATTCAAATTGTTCAAATTCTCCCCTGATATCATTTACACATAATTATTATCCAATAAAAATAAATCACTTATTGGACAATCCCCACACCATACTTAGGGTTAATGTGAATCATTGATTTTTATTTACATAGTAAATATCAAATTCATTCTCAATTTCATATAGAAAGGACACTGTATTAGTATTAGAATTAGATACCACAAAAATTAATGAGGATATAAAACTAAATCTCATGAAACCGATTTCACTAAAAATTATCTTGATCCAACAAAATTCTATTGGAATTTATAAGAGTTTCTATATGATCCACCATTGAAAAATATTTATATGGTTGATTCTCTTAATCTATAACTACCAAACATAAAATGTATTAGGACTCCATAAACCTAGAATATGGTTGGTTCAATTTTAATTATTTAATATTTGTCTAATTTCCAACTATATACCCAATTTACACATATGAATAAGAAATCATGCTACTTTATCTATTCCTAGGTTCTTCTCTTCATAAGAAGAATCCCATAACACAGTATGTTTAGTAAACATAAGGACCATACATCCTATCACAAGGTGGTTAAAATACACTTTCATCACTATTATACAAATTTTACTCCTTTTATAATGTCCATATTAAATAATTTATCGATAGTCCCATGAAATTATATATATTCCACATCCACAATATCATTCATATCTCTTAAACAAAAGATTTGATAGCACATTTTCAGGAACCATCCTAGTTATATCCCTTCTTAGTCTAGTTTTGAAAATAGAAGTGACACAAATAACCCACTTAGAAGAAAAAAGTTTATATCTAGTATTAATGGTGTAAATTACCCACATATGAGAGATTTAACCCAACATATTCCTAAGAAAATGATAAAAACAACAAATCCACACCATATTAGTATATAAATAAACCATATACCAACAAATGAGGAATTATAAAATAACAAGAACAAAACAAATCAAATAAAATTATTACTATAATGGTAGAAGCCTAAATGTCAACAAATCATTATCAACATCCTTGTAATGTTAACATCTAGTATATTCCCCAACTCCTTCACACAAACCTAAAATATATAATGATACTAAATATTAAGTGAATAAATTGAGAAATCAAATCATTAATTAATAATGTAATCTATTTTAAAACTTTTCAAGATCCCACAAACCATATAATTAACTATAGATTGTAACATAATATTTATGATTATATATAAGAATCAAACCCTTCAATAAATTTTTAAATTAAAAAACCAACTTAAATCCTAACATAATATGTCCTAATACCAATATCAAATCCATAAGTCTCACAAAACTTCTATGAAATATATATGTCCTTCCATATATCAATAGCCACATCCCATATCATTTTTAGACCTTGATTTACAATAATAACTTTCAAATATACTATATACATTAATCCATTACAAGGCACACGTGTGCTTATTATAAAATAGAAATCTTCCTCAACCCATACATTATCACATATTCTGTCTATATGAATATATGAACGCAAGGTAGACGTAGTAGAAAAATATATATAGATAAAAAAAGATATATATTTATATGACACATAAATCCACCGAAAAATATCAGTAGTGGGATCCCAAAAAAGCTCGGTATGTAGAGAATATGATATAATGTAATATATTTACATTTATATCAAACAAAAATTTTAAGGAAACTATATAACTCTGTACAAAATTTATATCTATTATAGAACATGAAAACCATATTATATTTCACATGTACCTGGATCAAACATTTCAGTAATAAAATCATTAAGGATAAATATTTATTTATCACTAATAATTTTGTTGTTACATGTAATTAAATAATTATTCCTAATAAATTTATACTTTTAATAATTTACTCATCTAATTTAAAATTCAATGGATTCATTATTAAAAAATAATATCGTTTAATCATTAAAAATTATAAGATATTTCATTTGATATATCATCATCTGCTTGATAATTTAAAGAACCATCTTTGTTCTTGTAAATTCCCTTAACACAGTAGCCTATATTTGGTTGTTACATTATTTCCCTACTATATTATACAAAGAATCACATCCCGAATGACTAAATAATTTATTTTATTTTGATTAATAGTCACATAAATATAACATAAATTACAATTGTTATTATAAAATATAATATAATAATTCCATTACAAACACCTTTATTCAATTACCTTATCCCTGTATGTCAATCATACAATACATCATAGAATCCTAGGAGAAATAATTCATAAAAAAGGGGTGAGATAATACTCTCAATAAGGGTATGAATATAGTTAAAGATAACATAAATAAAAATTATGTAATTTTTAGAAAATGAATCAATTTCAATTTAATCAACAATTTGTTCACATTTTGGATGGAAAAATATTATAAAATTATACCATATAAACTATTGAATTCCATATAAAACATATCCATGGATATTTTAATAACAAAATAAATACATATGAGGGAATAACATATATTATAATGATTTAATTCATAATGTTGGACGTCTGAAATATACCATCTAGGCCTTAGCCTAGCCATCTGAAAATAAATGGGTAAGACCATTGCCAAATATCAAACGGTTTTCTCTCATGAGACATACGAATACATTAAGGTCATATAGTGATCCCCAAAAAATTTACTAAGTCCAATTAAATTATCATAAGGATGTGGTAAAACATAAACTATATATACATATGAATTGTAAATGTCTTTCCCTAATAAGTAAACATAATCACAAACCATTCTATGTAATATAGTGAATTCTATCAAAATAGCATATCCATAGTCAAACTGATCAAAAAAATATTTAATAAAATATGGTAGATGATATTATAATACATAAACATAAATAAATAATAAATTTGATAATTTATGTTAAAGTATATTAAAATAATATAATAAAACCATTGAATTCGTTTGATAGAAATATCCATTTTTTTATTAAAATCGTTTATTAAAATGTTGAAAATTTGAATGAGATAAAATATACACAGCAACGAACAATTTAATCTTGTAAAATAATATTCAAACCATTAATACATCATAAAGGAAAAAAAATACACCAATTCCATATAATTTTTTAAAAAATATTCTTTTTATATATTTTTCAAAATGGTATAAAGTACATTTTTTTGTAAACTGAATTAAATATTCATTACAATTTGTTTTAAAAAAAAGTTAAACATGGGAAGAAATAATTTAAAAATATCTTGGATAATACTAAAATCTTTTTTTAATTTATTTAGAGAGCATGTACATGGAAAAAAATATTCAGTAGTATAGACATAAACTTAATCAATACGGAATAATAACAAAATTGTGAAATACCCCTTACTTAAGGTCTTATTTCCTTTATAAATATATAAAACTCATCTATAATTGTTTAAATAATGTTATTAATTTATAAAATAACCATATTAATATTTATTATATCATATATGATCCTATTATAACATTGTAACATTTTTTTATTACTAATATTTTATTCATTTCACTGTTTCGAGTGTTAATTTCCTTATTTTCCCATCCTCAGTTTGTCATGAATTTCTCGATTATCTGGAAAATGATATAGATCCATCATCTAAATGATTATATAAAGAAAATAAATATCATATTTATTATTTATAAATATTATTAAAATAATACATGAATTGTTTACTTGGAAAATTAAT
Organism: Viscum album; assembly: GCA_963277665.1. Lineage (NCBI taxonomy): Eukaryota > Viridiplantae > Streptophyta > Magnoliopsida > Santalales > Viscaceae > Viscum > Viscum album. The sequence goes on along the minus strand of OY728129.1, from coordinate 1,158,338,073 downwards.
CTCATTTCATCGTGGGGACAGTAGGTTATATGTACTCACGAGCGACAATATCAATTCCCTAATTGTGAAAGGTAAAAGTAGAATATTATATATTAGTTTTTTTAAGAATAAATTTAATTAAATATATAATATATATATATATATATATCCAATTTTCAATCATTAATCTCATCCATGTAAAGTGGTGATGTAATAAAATTACCCCATGACATGGTGACAGAAAGTCGAACGTATGCATATGTGGTGCTTGCAATTTTTATAGGCTGTATAAAAGGTGTAATATGGTTTTACCATAATAATAATTACATATAATCATATATATTATAATGTATTGAGTTTTTTAGTACAGAAGAAACACATGAAGTGGTAGTAAAAGAAAAAATGAACTTGAATAACTTGGTAAAATAATTACCTCTCCCTTGGTGGGTTAATTTATATACCTTATTAATGAATCTAGATTTGGAATTTTTGGATGACCAGGACCTATGGATATTGTATAGCTATTGGGGAAGTATAATTGGGAAGGACTTGGCCTATATGGAAATCTCAATGACGTGCAAGGAAGTAAGGGAGTAAGTTCCCTTTTATAATTGAGGTGAGGGTCACTTTGGGGATCTCCATCAATATGGAATTAGTATAAAATAATTTTCATTTAAAAATGGAATAAAAGTTAGTTATTTAAAATATAATAAGAATTTTAGTCTCAATCCTCTAAACCATTAACTCTTGTAAATGTTTAGGTCACGTGGTTACCATTATCTTGTTGTCATTAACACTTATTTAATCCATTTAACTCTTACCATGATAACATGTGTTTTAGTATTTCATTGTTTATATAGTTATAATAAAATGTTAAATAACCACAAATGAGTCATGGATGAAATTTAAAATATTATCCCACTCATAAGTACAAAATTAATATATTTTGTAATTATAAATCATTTAATAAAATATTATTCACTTTTAAATATGATTAATGTCAATTTTGACACTATTCATTACATGAGTTTTTAAAATATCATAAAGAATTATATCTTAGAAGTGGGAAATTTTAAAAATCCCAAAAATTTCAAATTTGACTATAAAATTAATTTATGATAAATAATATTTCATCATATAGATATTATTATTTGTAATATCATTTATTTTTTATTTCAATTAATTAAACAATCATTACCTCATCCTTATGAAATACTTTAAATTAATTATATATTTTTTATAAAAATTAAAATTAAAGATAACTGATGAATACAAAAATTTGAGTTTTAAAATTACAATATATAATCTAAGATAATTGTAAGATAACACCATATAATAAATATTATAGTTAATGGAATCATATATATGACAACATTGTCTTTTCATTATATAAAATATTATAAGGGTTATAATAACATAATTTGGAAACAAATGTGAATATATCCAAACCATTTATGCATCCAAATAACTCATATAGTACAAATATATAATGTTTAAGGGTAAATATATAGTATTTATAATAATATTTTTATCTATAGTTACTCGATTTATCCATTTTAAAAAATATAACCAATCTTACATTTCTTATTGAACAATTATAAAAGGGAAATATTTACTAAATCAGTACCATGGGTTTCCAAAAAAATAATCCATATGATAAAAAATCATTTTACTAATATTTTATAATTAAAAACATAATTCCATAGATGAGATGAAATAATAGATTTATAGCATAAAAATGGTCAAAAGTACATAATGTTTTAATATCCAATTTAAATATGAAATTGATTCCAATAATCCAAATATTAAATATTTATTTTAAATTGTTCACGTTATACTTTAAAACCGGCTAAATATATAATCTATGAATATAAATAATATAAAAGAAAAAATTGTTTTCAATTAAAATTGTACATTTTTACTATTCATCAAAACAAATAAAACAAATCATAAAAATACTAAAAATTATTCTGATATAAATTTTGATTTTATGATTTCAAAAATAAAGTTTATTATAACAAATAATAATTTCAAAAGTTTCAAAAAGTCAGTTTTAAAATAAGTGTACCATCAAATGGTGGTAAAACTACATTTAATAAAACACATCTTTTTAGGTGTAAAAGTGTATTTTTATATGATATCTATAAAATATATATGATGAATGTTAAAAATTAGATTGAAAATATAAATTTCATAGTATTTGTAATACTATAAATTCCCTCCAATTTAATGGATATGTTATAATATTCATATTTAATAATAATAAAATTAATAGTATATTCTGGATCGTTTAAGATCGGTGTTCAGTGAAACGTAAGCTATTGAAGAAGTTAAATTTCAAAATTTACATACCGTAAAATTATGAGGTGTTATATTCTCCCCTCATTTAAAATATTTCATCCCCACAATTAGAATTTACAATTCAAGAATGAAAGGATGAGACATGAAAATTCCATTGTGTGAAACCCATAATAGAAATAGTGTTAATAAAACATTGACATAATAAGAGGTAAAGGGAAATTCCAATGTCCCCAAAAATATCAAGCATTCACATAGGAATAAATTAATGGGAAGTGAAACCTGGTCATGGAAGAGAAATATATATATTAAGCTCTGATGGATAGTGTTAGAGGAAATTTCCATTTGAAATTTAACCATCACAAAACCGTAAGTTATTTATTGGTTAAAAGACGATTGATTTCTCAGAAGGAATAGTAAATATATAATGTTATTGTTCCAAAATATTTTCATTATAGTTGATGGTATCCTTTAAAATATTTATATATGCCTCATAAAATAGACATACATGACTACATTCCATTTTATAAGTATAATATCATCATTGGTTGTGCTTCTATCAATTTTCATAGCATACATTATACATGGAAATCATGGATAGAGATGAGTTTTTCACTCTTGAAGAAATTTTATAAATCATAACATCCATGAGTCATTCCTTTATCTTTAAAATTTTAACAAAAACCAAATTTTAAATATCATGTTATCACAAATGATAAATCATAATATAACCATTAACCATAATATCCAATGTTCAACATAATCCATTCCCTAATTAGTTACCATAAAGAATCATCCAAAATACATATTTCCAAATTGAATGACCAAAAAATTATTATAAAGGTTACTAAATGTATAAAATTAACATAGTATTAGATTATCTAAACCAAATAATGTGTCTCTTGTAATCACATACCACATATATGAGTACCTTGATAACTATTAAACCTTAATGAAAACATGCATGCTTAAAAATACCTAAAAAAGATGTATTATAGTATAATCATTATATATCTCAAGATTCATGATACCTCTAACATGAATATCAAAACAGAATTATTGAATCCCAAAAAAATACATTAATTATTCCTCATCGACAGTAGTAACAGTATATGCTTGACCTAGATCCATTTTATTCCACTAAGGTATACTTTATTGATGCTTGGGACATTCATTTTCATAGTGCTGAATCTAAATACTATTGAAACATTTCACATTTATTGCTTCTTTCTCGCCCTAATAGTCATGATCTTGTGGCATTTCACTTTACATTTCTAAAAAACTCACTTACCCTTTAGGAAAGTACTAAGGTGTCTTTTTCCATAAGTATCACATATGGGAAACCAGTAATTTCTTTCTTTCCATTATCCAATATATTTATATATCATTATCATATTATCTTCCATTCCCTTAATTTCATATAACATAGATAATTATTTATATGTATTTATTGATCATGAGACTATATCTTCATATAATGTTAAATTTTTTGAAACCAATTGTATTTGGATGAATGGATAAACCCATCAAATAAAAGACCAGTCTTACTTGTTTTGTTATGTATATAATTTGTAGCATGCATTGATAAACATGTAACTATGGATTCACATAAAAAACATTTGCAACCTCCTTTTATCTAAGATTAAAATGATTCATCTCCATATATGTGCTATATTAATTAGGAAAACACTTTACTATGAATATTTTATTAAAATAAATTAATTCCATGTTTATGGTTTATTCTTCCTCCATTGTGTTTTATATCAATGACATCCATTTATCTGAATCTCTCGAGAGATGATAAATTTCAATGAATAAAAAATATTTTAGTCATTAATTCCGAAGGTGATAAATTTCTTATTAATGGAAAATTTAAATTTTCAGCTATAAATGGATTTTTAGTCCCATTGAGTGAAGGAGGTTGTTGTTTCAAAACGTGGTATAACATTTTTCCTCTCCATTTTGTATTAGGATGATTTATATGTGTAAGTTTATTTTTCATAACCTCATTTAGTTGTCCATATATATTTATATGTTTTTTATCACTAGTTAATGCTCTAGCTCCAACATAATGATCTTTCATAGAAGAGGAATCCAAAAAATGGATTCCAATCATTTATAAAGTATCAATTACTTCCACTAGGTATCATTTCTAAAAAATGGAATACATAATATTTGATTATAAAACTATGAAGCATAATTTATATTCTAAAAACAAATGATTCACATAACCTTATATTTAAATATTTGTGACAAATATTCTCTAAATCGTAAGATCGGTTTATTTGTATAAATTCCAAAATTCTATCATATGGTTTAGTTATCTAATAAATGTTTTCATAATTCTCATTCATATGTCTTCTTTTAATAATTCTCTAGTAGAAGTTGTAAATCCCCCAATCCCAATATCCCAAAGTTGTTTTGCAGTCTATTACATAAGCATATTATACATAGAATTTCATCCTAGTGGGCCAAACCATTTAGTAGTTTTTAAAAACAAGATACATACACGAAACCAAAATTAAAATTTGTGTTATAAAAACTAAAAATTAATTAATTTAAATATAAATATATTGTCATCTATCATACATAATAATTTTGGAAAGGTATTTAACTGAAACACATTCCATTTAATAAATACTTTGGTTATAATATGGTCATAAAAAATATGATCAAATAATACTATATAAAAAGTCCCATGAGTTAGAAAATGTATATGTGGTAATTCTACTATCTAGATAATCACATTTAAATAAATAATTAATAACAAAATGATGGAACACATAATACTAGGCATCTGAAACATACATTCAAGGGCTCAACCAAGACATATGAAAATAAATGGTTAAGGGCTTGACTAATTCATAATCAGGATTGACTCATGAGACCAAATAATACATCAAGGGGATATAGAAGGGCCCTCCAATAACATACTATTTACATTGAATGTGTCAAATGAACGGGGTGAAAAATAAACAATTGATACTAAATAAATTAAAATATATTTCCCCAATATTTGAACAGAATAACAAACCAATATATTTAATATAGTGAATGGAAACAAAATAGCTCATCCATAATCAAACTAATTAAAACCATTAAATAAAATATGGTATATAATATTATAATAGATATTCCATAATACGACTTACAATATAACAATGGATGATTACATTGTTGAATGTACTATGATAAAATGAATGAAATTGTTTGAGATAAATACTTATTTTTTTACATGTAATTCAATTATTTAAAATTACATAAAATTTTAAAAGAAATAATTTTGGGTAAAAAAAATCATGACAACTGGTAAAGAAATCATAAATACATTATGGCTCCATGAATATTAAAAAATGTTCTCATTCATCATATTATAATGATATTGCTTCCATATTTTTGTTGAAAATGTCATAATTTACATGATTTGAAAAATGACAAAAATTTTCCTTACAAATCGTATTACAAAAACATGAACATGGGTAAAAAGACATTATAATTTTTTACAATAATAGTAAAAACCACTTTTTAATTTTTTTAACATTGAAATAGTGGAAAAATGTTCCTCACTAGATACTTTATCTTATATAATCCTAAATTTTAATGAAATTGTGAAATAACCCTTAGAATAGGTCCGATTTAATTTTTATATATGTTAACCTCATTTATTATTGTTTTAACAATGTTAATAGTTTATAACAGAACCATATTCATATTTATGATATCATAAATGTTCCAATTATAAATTTTTTACTTTTATTTTAAGAATTATTGTTTATTCACATCAATGTTTTGGGTGTTAATTTCCATGTTTTATCTTGCCTGTTTTGTATTGAATGTCCAAATTTCCATATATATGATACAGAAACATAATCTAAAGAATGATATAATGGTCATAAATGTCATATTTTTTCATCCTATAAATTCTTAGATTCATTCTTGACTTTTTATCATGAAAAATTAATCACATATCATCATGGAGATGGTATGTCATATGTTTGCATGAGTGATGATGTCATTCCCTTAATGTTGATTGGGTGAGGAAGAATATGGTTTATTAATTTTCCTTGAATAAAAATAAATTTATATTTAATATATATACATATATATTCCATTATTTCCATAATTATTTCCATCCATGTAGAGAGGTGATGAAAACAATACAACATGGCATGGATACGCTATGCCGTATGTATGCACACACTGTGCTTTTGTTTTTTGAAGGATGGTTAAATAGAGTAAAATGGTTTTCCATTAATCAAAATATTATTTTAGAATATATATAATACTCTAGATATTACATTATTATGGAAATTGAACATTAAGAGGATAGAGAAGAATAAATTAACTTCAGTGATTTGGTAAAACAGTGACCTCTTTTTTGGAGGATTTACATTAGATCCCTTCTTAAGGGATTTAGAGTTGTTCTTTTGGGATTACCATTCCCTCCATAATTTGAATATATTTGTTGGAAATTGAAATGGATAAGGGTTATTTTGGGTAGAATTTTCAATATGATAATTGTTCTAAATCCACTCAACCAATAAATTTTATACATGATAATTTGATATTTTCACCCTTATCTTTTGACATTAACCCTTATTTAATCCATTTAACTCTAACAATTACAACATGTGTTTTTACTCTTTTAAGTTTAATATAGTTATTATAATATTATATAATAGCCCATAAATGAGTTATTGATGACTTTTTATAAAATATCATAATCATTTTTAATGTTTAGATTCTTATTAATTTTATATGATTTAATATAATATTATTTATTTTAAAATATCATTAATTTAAATTTGGACAATCATTACTTAATTTTTCAAAAATATCATAAAAACCTGATATAATAGAAAAAACTCTATTAACACATCCTTAATATGTCAATATATCTATAAACTTAATGGGTGACTATAATTATTTCAAATAATATTTATTTAAATATTCGAAATATTATTTGGTTTTTATATGCATTTATTATACAATTGATGCATCATCATTATGCGAACCTTTATGTTAATTAATTATTTTACAAAAATTTATAAATATTCCATGATAAAGGTAAAAAAATTATATTTTAAATGATTATTTATTGTCTAATATACCTTTATGATAACATTATATAAATTTTATTATATATATTAAAATCATGTATGTGAAAATTTTTACATTTCAGAAAATACATTATTATAAGGATCATAATCATTTCCTATAAAAAATGTTTATATATTTGAACCATATATTTATTTGTTTAAATCCAAATCATAATATACAATTTTTGAATGTTTTAGGGTAAATTTATAATCTTTATAAAATTATTTTGAATCATAATTACCTGATTCATCCTTAACTATGGTAATAAAAATAAATAAATTTATTTATCATTTTTTCCAAATATAAAAGTGGAATATGAACTCAATTTGTTTTATTTTATTCAAAAAAACGGAATCAATTTTTAAATATTCAATTCTTTGAATATTCAAAAATAAAAAAATTATCACACAGACATAAAGGAACAATATCATTTTAAAGTGAAATTGTTCAAAACATCACAGTGTTTGTATATTCAATTTTGTGATGTAAATGATATCAATGATACATGATAGATTTATTTTTTAATAATTAAACTATATATATTTCAAAATTAGTCTCTAATATAACAGAAAAATATTAATAAATTTGATGAAATGATGTTTTCAATTAAAATATAAATTATATATATATATTAATAAAAAATAATAATTATCATAAAAATAAAAAAATTTTAAAAAAATAAAATTAAGATATTTCAATTTCCAAAATGTTTTTTTTCAAATAGAATTTAATAAATTGTAAAATTTTGTATAAAAAATACAAAATCAAAAGGTGTAAAAATTGAACTTTGGAAAATATAATTTTTATGCATGAAGGCATATTTATTTTGATATTATATCAGGAAAATACATAAAATTAATGGTAAATATTATATTGAATGTAAAAAAATTATAATATTGTTAATACTATTCATTCCATCAAATTTAATTGTTTTTTTATTTTTAATTTAAACAAAAATATTAATAGCATATCATGGTTCTTTAATGAGTGGTGTTTTGTAAAACATAAGATTTTAAAAGAGTTAACTATAAAAATAAAAATATTATAAAATTTTGATGTGTGGAAATTTAATTATAGTTTCCATAATTACTATCCAATGGTCTAGTAACTATGACTATGTTCCAATATTTATGAAAAAAACATAAATATGGAAGAATACTAATATAGAATGAATAAATCTATAATTATCAAAAAACAATATCATACAAAATTATCATAAATCACATTAATCATCCTCAAAACATTTGATCATAATCCTCATCAGATATCCCAAACTACAAATTCATACAACCCAAGATAAAATCAACATTATTGTAACCCCTCCATATCAGTAAACCATATGAGGTTTTAATAAAGATTGTCCTTCATGGTTATAAATAATATTTATTTCTTTGAATGAATTAAATAGTAATTCTTTAAAAATAAGTATCAATAAAAAATTTATTTCATCAATCATAAAATTCATTAAATAAAAAACAATTGTTAAATTAATTCGATCATTAATAATTATTCCATCACAAAAAAAATTATTTACCAAAATTTTTAATTTATTTTCGTATAATTATATTTTATAATGATAATTAATATCATGTAAAATGAAGATTTAATGATTAATATCTATTTTTTATGGAAAAATTACAACTGATATTTTTAAATGATTTAATGCGAATGAATAAAAAGAAATCATTATTTAGAATTCCATAAATAAAAAATTTATATTTCTTTTATAGTTTAAAATATATTATCCTAAAATAATTTATATGGAGATTAAAATATTATAAAATCTTACATTCTTAAAAATAAAAAAAACCAAAACCTTAATAAAACATTCACACGAAATCCATATATTCATCTCTCTATGTTATTTAAATTACAATTTTTTTATCATTTTATTATTAATATCAAAAAACTCCAATAGGCACTAAAGAATTATTAAAACATATTGACATATTAAATAAGAGTTATATTACAAATCCCATAACTATATGATAATTATACAAGGTTTCTTGCACCAGAATATGGAAGAAGAGGGTTGTTTTCAACCTATTGTGCATTCGAGAGAAAGGAGGAAATAATTTCATAACAAAAAATAATTTAATGGGGGAACCCATATAACATATATTGTTTTGTATTTTGAATAGAGGATATTATAGGTCACTCATAGTGTCTCGGGGAAGCGTTATTGGTTATTCGAGCTAGGAGAATAATTAAAGGGGAATTGAATAAAAGGGACAACATATTATGTTTTAAAATGAAGATGTAAAACCAAATATCATGATTCTCTTGTATACATATTTTCATTTAGGTACTAACATACAAATACATTAAATTTAAATAATAAACCACAAATGATGTTTTATCATTACACTAGAAGCATTATATTGAACTCATTATTAATGAATCTACAAAATGTCATTATTTTTTTTATTTGTTAAAATACATTTGTAATTGTAAAACAATGTTATAGATCATGAAAAATGAATTTAAAATTTTAAAAGTAACTTTGTAATATATTTAATATATATATAGAATACTGCATATATTTTTATATTTAATATAATTTTCCTAAACTAAATATCTTATATAAAATATTTTTCATTAACAAAAATTCATACATAATATTTTTTTATATATTATATAATTTAATAAAATTAAATTTCATTCATCATGTTCTTTCCATTAAAAAAATTAATATGTATTTATCACATCCATGACTTCTTTTAAATTTAATTTTCATTTAATTTCTTTTCATTCAATCTCTTGGGGGTTTCGCAGGTTAATTTTGAGGAAAGTGGGAGTTTTCATGATTTGGGCTAATCTGTGATCCCTTTTCTAGATTAAAAAAAAAATTTCTTTTATAAAATTCTCATTTTTTAATATTTTTCATCCATTCTATTTCTAAAATTTCCTCCCCTGACCTATTAACTCCACCATTTCAATATTGACCCTTTAAGAATCTATAATAAAGGTGGATTTTGGTTTTTATTTAAGTATTTGGGCTTTACTGAAATCCAATTTTCAGTTTAAAAACAATAATTACTTATTTATTAATTTATTCACTATTTTACTATTATTTGTTGGTTCCACCTCTATCCTAAGACAACTAAACCCAGGAGGGTCCCCATTCTCTTCTCCCCATATGTGGAGCTCATTTTCATCAAGGATTAAGTTGAAAAGTATTAAGCATCCACAATTCAAGCAGATATATAAAGGTAATTTGTTTCCTTAAAAACTCTTTTATTTCTCACTCTTTCCCCCATTAAAATTCCAACATGATATCCTCATCCTTTTTTTAACATCCCTTGAATGTATGGCTGTTTGAAAATTCAGATACAGGTTGATTCAGGTTGATTTTCCCAAGATTCGTTCATGTAAGTGTTCCTCCCTTCATTTTCTTCCATTTCCTTAGGGTTTCATCCCTCTTTCTTAGTGTTCCAAAGTGTCTAGAAGATAGGGTTAGAACCTAGGGTTTAACATGGTCTCTTTTGGTGTAATACTGAGATTTTAGTTTTCTCTTCACTACCATGTGGTGTGGCGGTGGTGTACTTGTTGTTTCGCACAATGATTTGAGGTATTCAAAACTTTCGGTAGGTGGTTCTATGTGTAAACTATTTATAATGAGATATCTTGCTGTATTTTCATTTTATTCATATTCCTCATTTTATTTTTGTTATGATAAAACTATGAATGATTGATTTGGTTATGATTTTAATTTTATTTTTTCATTTTAGTTTGAAATTTGGTGGTTTTCATGTGTAACACTTGGTGTATTATTTCAGTTTATTTTAGAAAATATGAAATTGGTTTAATAAAAAATGACTAGTCTTAAAATTATATATTAGTAGGGTATTGGTGTGCCATTGGGTTTTAACCAAGGTTTTTGAATGGGTTTAAGGTAAAACCATGTTATATATATATGATGTGATTTTGAAAACATGTGTTTTTCATGTGAATCTTTTGTGGTATTGTTTGAGATATTTGTATAAAACCTAGGGGTTTTTTAATAAATGTATTTGGGGCAGAAATTTAAATTTTGGATTTTTATTAGTGTGATTTTTTCCTTTAAATAGGGTTTTGAAATTGTTTTTTCTGAAATGCTTGGGTACACTCCATGAAATTGTTTTACGAATGTTTTGAATGGTTTGATTATTTTTGTAAGTGGTGAAACCATATTGAAAAATGATTTTGGATTGATTATATTTTTAAATGGTCCACAGTAAATTTGAATGGGGATTTCATTTGATGTGTATACTCTTGGGAATGTTTTATAAAAAATTTTAAGGGATTTACTAAAATGTGAAAGATGTGTGAAGGTGATGTGGGCTATTTGTGTGAGCATGATGTGAAAAATTGATTTTGTTTATGAAAAAGGGTTTTATAAAACATCTGAGTGGGCTATTATGTGATGTTTATAATATTTTTAAGGATTTTATAAAATTGTTAAAGGATATATTGTATTGTGAATGTTATGAAAAATGTGTTGTGGGCTATTTAGGTGTGAGTTAGATTTCAAAATTCATTTGAACAAAAAATTGAATTTGTAACTTCTGTGATATACAAGGGGTGTTTGGTTAATGTGTGATATTGAAGTGATATTTTCATGTGAAAACTATATTTCATGGCGTTTTAAACTTGTATGAGAACAAGAGAGAATCTTTGTTATCTAGGTGGAATTGCTTGTTCTGTTATTCTAGTGAATCTATGGGGTTTTCCAGAGTTTCACATAGAAATATTGACGCTTACAACACTAACGAAATTTTGATGATGATGATTAGGGACCACTCGGGTATGGGTATTCTCCCTTCTAGTGGCGCATATGCACATGAACATATATTGATATAGTTACTCTCAATGAGATACGAAGTACCTAGGACCCACAACGAACTAGTTCATAGGGGTTATTTCTTATTGCTTGTGATCATTAAAATATTTGTGCTTTACCATCTCTATATGGTATAGTTGGTAGGAAATTTCAATATTTTTATGATATATTTTAAAAGTGGCAATTATTTAAATTATCCCCCTTGATAATTGTTTATGTTTTTAAGTTTCACTTTTAGAAATTGTATCTAGAAATGCTTGTTTATGAAAATATCCATGATTTTAGTCTATAAATGTTTATCACATGAAATATCTTAGTGGTCATAGCCTACAAGGAATTCCCTCAAACTGAAAATCATAATTCCAATTCCCAAAAATCCAAACTTCACACTATCTAAACTTTACCCCAAATAACATGACCCAACTATTTAACTTGAACCTCCTCTCATACTATTTTTTCACAAACCTAATATGGTCGCCATCAAAACTGGCACTCGAACCAGCCCATAATAAAGCTCTAAGTGAATTCTCAATCCCCATGGCGGGAACAAGTTCTGTAGTATCATAAAATGGTGTTGGGGAACAATTTTCCCCAGTTTATAAACATTAAACAACAAACAAATTCAATAAATCAAAACTGTATTTTTAAAATAAAACAGTCTTTTATTAAATTTAAGAACTGAATTACATAAGTTAAAACTATGTTTGAACACCATTAGAAAGGTAAAAACCCAAATAATGATAGCTGAAGAACCTATATATAAAAAAAGTCACTACCCTCAAGATAGTCTCCCAATACTGCATCACGAACAACCTGTAAAAACCCGAACTATTGGCACTAATGTTGAACCCAAAGCAGTGAACAAAAAAATAACCATGTCTGCTTATGTTTCCATGGAACTTATTCCATCCCGTGGGGATTTATAATGCCCTTAAAACCTTGTTGTGGGCCGGGTCATGTGACGATTTTGATGGCGACCATATTTGGTTCGTGACAAAATGGTATCTGAGGTGGTTGAGGTTAACCCTTTCGATCATGTTATTTAGGAAAATGTTGAGATTGTATGGAGTTTGGATTGATGGGACTTGGAATTCCCATTATGGGTAGTGTTACTGATCACCACACCTCATAAAATAATTCAAGTCACTAGGGGAGTTAGTACTTATCTAAGTCGTTATGTTTTCTTAGTTTGATGATGATTAGGGAGAATAAAAAAAGTGTTGGGTTGTTGGTCTCTATGAGCTCGCAGGGACTAGCATGCCATGTGGAACCAGTGATATATCCCTATATCACACTCTTGGATGGTGAAGTTTTTGGAATATTTCCACCAACCATATGTCCATGTCACCCACCAGAACTATTTTCCTCTCGCATTGGCTTGTGGCCTATAGTTTTAAAATCTTGTTTGTTCGGTTTTAAAGAAAAAATGAGATGGTTTTCATAAGCATAATTTTCATGTGAAATTACATTCTAATAAAAAGGTAATGGATAGATTTTTGAAATTAGTGAACTAAAATTTTAGAATTGTATTGAATGGAAAATGGTTTGTTTTCACCTGTTTTGAAATCATGACATATGTCATGGTTGGTTTTGAAAAAGTGTTTCCAATTGAATTTTATACACTATTGAAAGGTTACTTAATTGGATAAGATGTTTTGAAATTTATTTAAATTGATTGAAAGTTAATTTATATTTTAATGATTGCTCATTTCTGAAACTTTTTTTAAACTATAATTTGTGTTTCAATTCGTGGTTAGTGGGTTTGAGAAAAAACATTGCATGAATGGTTTGGTTTTGAAAATTGGAATGAATTTTTTTTACCTTTTAGAATTTTTGTGAGAAAACACATGCATTAGGTTATATGGTTTGATGTATGGTTTATGGATTAGATGGATAGATTTTAGTATGGATATGTGGAGGGTCCTCATTGTGGCATAGAAACATGCATGTTTGAGGCCCGTAGGTTACCATAGATGGATACACTAATCGTTGAACAGTTTTCATTTCCATGAAATGTTTTTAAAGAAAAATAATTTTGTTTTTATAATTATATCTGGATGGTGTTTATTATGATATTTTTTAAATGTTAATTTTATGGGATGTTTTGATTCCAAGAACTATTCCGGTTTGAACCGTGTTTTGGGTCTGTGTTTGGTTGGTAAGCTGAGAAGAAGGACCGTTTAGTAGTCTCTACTGAGAAATAATTCAGGATGTCTTCAATGTGTTTTCCTTCGTGTTTTCAGATCTAATTTATGGAATGTTTTTTACCAATGGACCTGGTTGGTTGGGTCCTTGGATTCTCTCATCAGATAAGGTATGCCCCCACTATGGGTTACTGTACAACTGAAGTGAAACCTGAATTGTTTTGCCGTTGGAAAATTTTATAGTTTATCAATGTATGGAATCAATTCATGATCATTGTATAAAGATTATACACCATTTCATTTTTGTGTTTTTGGATAATCTTGTTGCAGGAGAGTGGTCGTGGAAGGTTGAAAGAGACCATATTTTCTTAATTTTCATGATACGTCAAAGGTGGAATGGTCTGGGGTTGTTCGTGTGGATGTGGGTCTTGATTGTGTCTAAGAGGGCCTATGGGCCTTTCATAGTCTCTTTGATGTAGGAGTTAACATTAAAATACTAGTGTGGGAAATATTCTCAGGACATTATATTGTGAAATCTTTATGGAATTGTGTGTAGTTTGGAGTTGTTGTATAAGGTCCCTCTCCATGCATTGTTTAAATCAGTCGCAATGGTCATGTTCGTTGATGACATGTGATTTTATATACTTGAATGATCGTAGAGGTGAATGTCATGAAATCATATGATAGTCTCTATTGTGTTGGTAGAATGTATCCCTTGAAAAAGCATCGAAATATTCCATTTTAGATGAAAGAGAGTATAGGTGTACATTACATCTATTTTTTCTCACCCGAAGAAATAAGTTTTTATGTGTGTGAATCATCTAAGACCTTATATCAGTGAAATTTTAGGTTAGGGTAACATGTGTCTGGAATGATTTATGTATTGGAAAACATATCAGGGATTGAGGTGTAGCTGTTGGTGACACTGAAAGAAGAATTCTCATTTTGGGGGTTTCAAAATCCTAACTGTGAGGCCGAATATGCTTCAATCATTTTAGCTCTAGCCATAGGTGTCTTTGACAACTTGACTCATATTTAGTGGAAATCCCATGATCATTTAAATCCTTGTACAAAATCCTATCCTCATTATGAAAGTTAGGAATAGTATAAACCTATGGTGTCATCATGTTTCTTATTTTTCCCATTCGGTGGAAATAGGTGGGGGAGAATTTTACCCATGTCATCACTCAATATTATTCCCTCTCCCTTTGGTTTCCATTGTGTCTTTGGATGATGGTTGGAAATTTTCCTAGATAGGCTGAGCACATGGTTTTTGCACGATTCGTGGTGACTTTGTTCTAGGAAGCCATGAAAAATGAATGATCTACACAGCTAATACATTGTTTCCCAAACTTTGTAGACAATGCGTGCATCCTTCCCAAATATTTAAGTTTTTGGGTCTTTTGATGATGTGCCATGTAGGTCGGTTTTGATGGTTGGTTCATATGGTGGGAAGACCCGAAATGATTCTCATGTATGCTCCATTGTAAATTTTTAATGGATGTGTACCATTTGTACAGGGGATTACATTCATTCCTGCCCTTGTTAGTGTCATAATTATGTCTCAGAAAAAAAAATTCTTATAGTGGGGAGCCTATTTATGCCCCCCCCCCATAAAAATAAAATTTATTTATCCATGGTTTGTCATGGTGCAAGGTAGTCTCATTCAGAGCTATCTATCTACTAACATCATCGTTGAGTAAACATTTGCATTAGAGAACTCCCAATGGTTTAGTTATATCTAGTTATGTTTAACCTTATTCGATGTTGTTGTTTGTTTGGGTGAATTTCTTGAGTCTTGTTTGGATAGTGTTAGAGGAGTTTTATTTTTGTATAATGTATGAATTTGATTGATAATTTTAGGAAAGTTGTTAGTTTTTTGGTTTTGATATAAATAATTCCTTAATTTATCATAGGAGGTGTTTTGACCTTTGGGGGCGAAGCTTGGAAATGAAGTACATCTTGGTTTATCAATTGGGTTTGGTTTTTGTATTTGGCCTTACTATGGAATTCATGGATAGAATGTTTTCAAGGTTGGGATAATATTCTCACACATGACATCATTTAAATTTTCATTTCATTTAGTATCCATTCTTGCTTTGTAAATGGGGTTTCCCATGCTTTGTTTTGAGGAAAGGTTGAATTTTCATGATTTGGGCCAAACCGTGACCCATTTCAGAATTTAAAAACCAATTTTGTTTCTTTTACAACATTTTATTTTTTTAATATATTTCACACATTACAATTCCTAAATGGAATCCCCAGACCTATTAACTCTACCATTTCAATTTGGACCCTTTAGGAATCCATAAAAATTGTGGATTTGGGATTTTATTTAAGGATTTGGGATAGCCCAAAATCCCATTACGAGTTTTAAAAAAATATATTATTTTAATATCTACTTCAATTTTAACTATTTTTTGGTGATTCCACCTCTAACCTGAGACCACTAAACCGAGGAGCACCTCTATTCTCTTCTCCCACTTTTTTGAGATCATTTGGTTCATGGATTGAGTTGAAAATTCTTAATCATCTTCAATTTGAGCATATTTATAAAGGTAATTTGTTTCCTTAATAACTCCTTTATTTCTCACTCTTTTTCCCCCATTCAAATTCTTACATGATCTCCTCATTCTTTTTCAATCCTCTAGTGAATTCTTGTACATTTTAAAATTCATATACAAGTGGATTTAGGTCAATTTCCCCAATATTTGTTCAAGTAATTCATCCTCCCTTCCTTTTCATCCATTTCATTAGGGTTTCATCCCTATTTATTGATGTTCCACAGTGTCTAGAAGATGGGGTAAGAACCTAGGGTTTAGCATGGTGTCTTTTTGGTGTGATATTGAGATTTTAGGGTTCTCTTCACTTTCGTGTGGTGTGGTGATGGTGTGCTTGATGTTTTGCACCATGATTTGAGGTATTCGACACTTTCTATAGTTGGTTCCTTGTGTAAACAATTATTGATGAGTTATCTTGATGTATTTTCTCATTATTCAAATTCCATATATGTTCTGTGTGTCAAAAAAATTATTCAGGATTTATTTTGTTAAGAGTTTAATTTTATAGTTTCATTTTAGCTTGATGTTGGGTATTTTTATTGTGTAACACATGGGGTATTATTTGGGTGTATTTTGGAACATATGAAATTGGATTAATAAATCTTTTTTAGGATACCAATTCTGAATATGTAGGGTATTGTAGTGCCCTTGGGTTTGAAAGTGGGTTTCTGAATGGGTTTATGGTTTAAAACCATGTTGTACTTTAAAATGTGACTTTGAAAACATGCGTTTTCATGTGGTTCTTTTGTGGTATTGTTTGATGTAATTTTTAAAACACTTGGGGGTTGTTTAAAAAATGTTTTTGTGGTTTCCAATTCTGTTTTGATTTGGTATTTGTGTGAATTTTACCTTGAAATATTGTTTTAAAATGGGATTTTGGGGAAAACATTTGGTACACTCCTTGGAATTGTTTTATGAATGTTTGGAATTTTTTAATGATTTTTGTAAGAGGTGAAATCATATTAGAAAACTATTTGGGATTGATTATATTTTTCAATGGTCTATATAAAATGATAATGGGGCAGTCATGTGAAGTTTATATTCTTGGAAATGTTTTATAAAAATGTTTAACGTAATTACTGAAATCTGAATGAAGTATGAACATTAGGTGGGCTATTTGTATGAGTATGTTGAAGAAAATGGATTTTTTTATGAAAAATGGATTTATGAAACATGTGATTGGGTGGTTATGTGATGTTTACCATATTTTTAATGATTTTATAAAATTGTTAAATGATGTGTTGGATTGTGAATGTTATGAAAAAGGTGTTGTGGGCTACTTTGGTGTGAGTTTTATTTCAAAATGCATTTGGATGAAAAGTGGATTCAATGAAATTTGTGATGTACATGAGCCTCTTTAGTTAATGATTGACATGGAAGTCAGATTTTCATGTGAAAAATATATTTCTTGGCATTTTAAACTTGTTTGAGAACAAGAGGGAAACCCAGGTATCTATGTGGGTGGAAGTGTACCAGTATGATAGTAAATACTTGTGGTTTGGCTTCAGTTTCACATAGAAAGATTGACACATACAACACTAACAAAACAATGATGATGATTATTGGGGGCCAATAATTTATGGGTATACTTCCTACTAGGGGCACATGTGAATGAGAACTTATATAGTGATGGTTACTCTAACTGAGATACGAGGTACCTGGGACCCACAATGAGCTAGTGCCTGGGGGTTATTTCTTATTACTTATTCTCAATGGATTATTTGTGCTTACCATATTCATATGGAATTTTTGGATGAAATCTTAAGAAATTTTGTCATTTATTTTATAATTGATGATTCATTAAATTAGCCCACGTGAAAACTGTTTTGATTTTAAGGTTGTGTATTTTTAAAAGTGTAACTAGCATTGTTTGTTTATGTAAACTTGGAAAAATTTCATCTATTAATGTTTATAACATTGAATATATTAGCGGTGGAATCCTACTAGGCATTATCTCACACCCTAAATAAACCCCTGGGTGTAAGATGACTTGGTTATTTTTTTCATCGCAGTTTTTGGTACAAATTTTGTGATAACAGTTCAGGTTTTTACTAGTCTTTTTTAATGTGGTGTTGTGGGGATGGCTTGAGGGAAGTTCATATTTCCATGTAGAGGTTCATGGTCTGTAATTATTTTGTATTTTACCATTGATATGGTCTTTAAAAATAATTTTTTCTTATGTAATTTTGTTCTGAAATTTTGTAAAAGAGAGTTCTAGTTGAAAAATACATATTTGTTTTACTGAGTTTTTTTGTTGTTTAATGTTTATAAACCCGAGTAAATAATTCCAAACCTCATTTTATGATACCCTGGAACTTGTTATATCCCATGGGGATTGGGAAATCCCTTCAGGCCTTACTGCGGGCCGGGTCGGGTGCCAATTTTGATGGTGAACAGATTCAGTTCGTGACTGTATTCATGTTTATACTTAGTGAAAAATCTATTTAAAGTAAGAATGATGAAAATACAGATTTAAAAAAACAATAATTTTATTTAAAACTAACAGATACCATTTTAAATATTCTATATTAATATATTTTAAATGGGATCTCCATAACTACATGATAAATTATAAACGGAAGTGTTTTAGAAAACATAACCCTTTATAAATATCTATAAAATTTATCTTTTATTCCGTCATTTATTTCTTCATAATAATTACCAAAAAACATGTAATGGTATCAACATTATTGTTTTATATTTCATTTTAAATTCATTTAATTTGTATTTTTAAATTATGAATTTTTCAAAAAAAAAAATTTGACCAAAATAGTGATTTATTATTCACCATTGTTCTGTTCACCTTATTTTTTATGTAACTTTCATTCTCCAAAAATACTTCCAACCAAAGATTGATCTTAAAATAAAAAACACTAAAAAATTAATATATTTCTACATAATATTCTATTTTTAATTCAATGTTATTTTTAATACTTATATTTATATAAATATTTATAAAAAAGAATAAAATAATAATTCAGAATAATATTACCAAACATTAACATCATATTTAAGGATAAATCATTAATATGTGATAGATTAATTTTGACAACACATGTTTTTGTATCAATTTATATGTGATCATAAAATAGTAAATATTTTATGTGTAAGAGTTAATTTCCCATAAAACAAAATTGTATTTTCTGAACAACACTTCATACATAATGGTAAATTCCATATAAAATAAAAAAAATATTCATTAAAATTAATACAAATTACATAATACAAACTTTTTCATTGAAACTTATTATCATAGTTAAATTTTTCTACAAAGAAATTAGAAAATAATAATAATTAATAATAAAAAATAATTAAATGGGAATATGTTTTTTAAAAATAAAAATGGAATGTATCAAAGAGAAAATCAGTATTCTCCACATTTTTTAAAAAATCAAACGAATTGCATTCCTAATCCCTTTTCATAGGAATAAAATTTAATGAAAATTTGAATCATATAATATAAAAATAGAAATAGGGTCTTTCAATATAACTAATAATAATCTCCTCATATTATAACCACTTAAGTGAATAATAAATAATAATAATTTAATACATAAAATAACATTCTCAAAAATAAGATACAACTATTCCTAGTGTCTCTCATAAAAAAACATATGAATTATTGAGATATAAATAAATTATTATATATTATCTTAAATCTGATCATCCATCTATTGAATATCTATGACAGTGAACATATATCATGTGAAATCCAGTTGTAAATAATAAAAAATTAAAATATTCGAACAAAAGTAAATAAAATTTTGGGAATTCATAAATGATATTAAAATAAAAAATAATGTTCACTAATTAGTTAATTTCATGGACTTAGGATAAGTAGAATAATAAAATAAAAAACAAACTAATAAACTATTTAAATTACATTTCATCACATCCTAATAAAATTGATAATGGGAATTCATAAGAGATATAACATCTTCATTATATAGAGATGTAAAACATATTATATCCAACAATATATGAATAATATCCTTTAATATCCCCTGGTAACAATTACTTAATATTTTTAAAATTGAAAAAAATAGAATTAAATACATGTTTGTAAAAAATTATGGAACAAATACAAATGAATTGTATCTATCATAATAAAAAATACCATTACACTTGAAATAGAAAAAACAAATTAAATACCATCACTTTTAAATTTTACAAATCTATTCTTGTTTAAATATTGTAATTTTTTATTATAATGAATACCTCCATTTTTATTATTGTTTTAGGTAACCTTCTCATTATTAAATAATCATTAAAACATTCTATTCCTGTTGTTAATTTAGATAACTCCTATTTTAATCATTTCCATTTAGGATTCATCTTATCATTCTCATTTTTAGGATCCTATAAATAATCTCATTCATAATAATTTAGTTATTGATTAAATATCTATCAGTGAAACATGTTCTCATTAAGACACTCCATAAATTATCTAAATATGGAGACATAGTATGAAAATTAATTTAATCATTTATAAAAACATTATGATCCATCTAAAATTTAATTTCATAAATACTAATTAATATTCCTTACCATATAATATTATTCTAATAAGATTATTATATCTAAAATTATATATATATTCATATTCAAATTAGTCAAAAAATCATCAATCTCATTCAAATTTTCTATGAGAAAATGAAGATTTATTTCTCTCTTGCATCCAAACTCATCACTTTTTAATGAATCCTATACACTAATCCACATATATATATTGATATATTCATATTACTCTTGATATTATTGTATTTTTGTTGTATCATGAGCCACAAACAATGATATTTTTCATAATATAACTTTTTAAACTCATAAAAAGTATGATTTTTATTTATAAAATTCATATTTGAACTATCCTTTTCATTATTGCTTTTATTATCCTAACATATTTTTATGTATTCATGAAATATAATTCTACATAATCTCATTATAAACACCTTTTATAACCTTTTTTATAATCCATTTTCTATATTTTTTTATACATGTATCATCCATGGACCAATAATAAGTAGTAATAGTATTTTAATAAACACCATTCTTCATATCGTTAGTTCCATGGATTATGTCATTCGACTGAAACTCAAGAATTAAGTATAAAACAATTTATTCTAACATATTATATTCCTTTCTATTATATATATGATTAATTCTAAAAATATTATCATTCCACTTCATGGGTAGGATTATAAGTACTCATTAAACCCAGTAGTATTAAATATAATTGTACAAATTCTAATGAATATATAGGAAACATGATTGAATATTTCCATTAGTCCAATTTTAATATCCTGGTGCTCATTTTATTATATTTACTTCTATGTAAATTTTAATTTCTCTATATACTAATGTATTATTTGAATAATTGTCCAAATTATTTTCCCTATCATACATACAAATAAATTTCTAATTTTTTTACTATTATATCATAATTATTATGAAAAATCATATAATTAAGAACAAGATTAGTTGAATTTTTTCTAATTATAAAATTCGGGATAGAATCGGGAAACATATCGTTTATTACCATACAATTATATTACATAATTTACTATTTCATAATAAAAGAATCTATCTAATAAGGAAAATAAGTATAGATATTTCAATTTAAATGGGATGATTTAATGGAATCCAGTATTCATTTAATCATTAATTACCCATGTATAAAGTTCAAAACATTTGAGTATTCCTTATATGATTTGGTTTTTACAAAAAATATTTCAAAACATTATAATTATGTGATAAAAATTATTATTTCAAACAATAAGGATGAAAATTTACGGGATGGGAATATTTATCTACCTTAAAAAATAGTAATTAACCAAAAAATGTATAATTAAGAAAAAATATATTTCTCTTTCAATGTAATAATTTATTGTCATTCCTATGGGAATATAAAAATAATGATAATTTAAATGAGATATAATGATAACAGTATTTGTATTTTGGATCCAATATACCATACATCCAGTCTTATAACTTGATAAATGAGTATTGATATCAACTATAGTTATGTAACTTTTGAAGGATAGTCAAAAATATAACAACAGTGACTTTTTCCCACTATGAAGAGTAATCCCAAAAAATGGATGTTTATAGATTAAGACACAACTCACAACCATCCTTTTAATTGTGATGTATATCCAACCATTAAATTTATAGGAATTGGTAGAACCATAGGTCTTGATTTTTTATGTTGTTATATAAAAACATAATTTATTTGACCTATCTACTATCATTGTGTGAGTTTTTTAAATTTGTATAATAAATATTAATTACAAATATGATATTGTATAATAAAATTTCTAAAATAATGAAACCAATGAATGTAATATATTATTGTTACTGGTGTAGATCAAATTTTTAGTATCCCTTTAATGCTAATGGATAATGATATATATATATTTCTAAAAAACTCATCAAATTAGATTATCAGGGTGTAAAAAAATTTATCATATTAACAAAATAGAATAAAGAATCATGTATATTAATTATATATCTCTACCTAATTTTCTTAAAAATATTGGTAAATATGGAATTATAATATCCAAAAATTTATTAAATTTTTTAGAAATTATATATATAATGAATATTTCTTACTCCAATTACATCAACAATAGAAGAATTTTATTTAATCAGTTAATATACAATCATAATTCTTCACATCTTATCATCTATATAAAATTTACTTAATTCATCATTTACATACTCTATAAAATGTACCATTAAATACATTAAATAATCTATTAATTCATTGGATAATAAGACTTCAAAATTATTTTTATTGAAATATATAGTTTAATCATGGAATCAAAAAATGATATTTCATAGAGTGTTATGGATAATTAAATATATATACGATCTCTTTATTGTTCAAGTATGAATAATTCTAGAATTAGAATATCTATTAATTGTTTATCATTAAATATCATTGGGTTTGATTTAGTGAATTTTATCTCTCTAATAATCATTTATGACATCACTATTATATTAAAAAATATGTCAAATGTGTTAACTTTACTTTTTAAAAAATATGTAATTGTATATATAGGTAGTGGTTAATAATTTTATAAATGTTTAATATGTAAGAGTTATCTTTACAATATATGTAAAGGTTGTTTCCAACATTCTATTCCTACATAATGTAAAATTCCATTAACAAAAAAATATTACAAAACTGACAAAGAATGTGTAATAAATACTTCATCAAAAATAATATCCTTTAAATTTTATATTTATTAAATCCATGAATATTTTATATAATAATAATTAATAATAAAAAATAATAATTGGTTAAGAGTATTTTAGAATGTTGTTTTTTGGACTGGGTGGTTTTTATGACAGTTTTTGGAATATTTTGGAAATTACTAGATGGGTTTTATTAAATCCAAGCATCAAAACATATTTTTTTTCAAGAGCTGGAACATTGTGAAGTAACTTTTTAATGAAATTAAATTAAATTAATTTAATTTTTAAAAAATAAAATTAGTTATATGAGATTAAGGGGATGATAATAAATAATAATAATATGTTTAATGATAATAATAATGTCATTATTATTGTTATTATTATTATTTATATATTTTATTTTATGTTTTTTGAAAACCTAAAGGATGTTTCCCACTTTCCTCCATACCAAGTGTGACACTCAGCTTCCCCTCTCCCTCTAACACATGACCCTCAAGAAGATCCCCCATCTCACACGACCTCCCAATAGTCTTCCACCATAGTCGAACCCCCTCATGATGTGGGAACCCCTCTTTGGTTGTGGCCCCCCTAACAGTGAGCCTCTTTGGACACGACCTCTCTATAGTGCACGTGACCCCTTAGCCAAATCCCTATAGCACGTTAGCTCCCATATTTCCTTTGATCCGTATGATTCTTCATGGGTTCTCACAATAAACTCTTAGTTAAGTGTTCATCTTTCTTCTCCTTCAATTTATTGGAGATTATCAGACTTATTATTGGCTAATCGTTTCTCCTGAATCCTTTTTTGAGGGTTTCATTTAGGTTTTCATGATTTAGTCAATTTTTAGGGTAGTTAAGGGGTCTCTCATGACCTAATTGTCTAATTTTTGACAACCTCCCTAGAAGACGTGGTGGTTTAGGTCAATTAACTCTACCTCGCTCTATTTGGAGTAAGCTTATAAACTCGTTAATTGTTCAATACCCCTAATTTGATAGTGTTAAGATTTTTATGGGTTTCATGATTTTTTTATTAGATGTTGTAATCTTTTTTGGTGGTTTAAAAACATGTTCCGAGTTATAAATAAATAAATATATTTATATTTATATCCCTCATGTTTGTGTTCACCTCATGGAGTGGGGAACATGTGTAGTGGTTTATGGGAATATATATATATATATTCAAGTTAATGCATGTGATCGACCTACTATTTGAGTTAGAATGATTTTTTGTGGCTATTCATTTATGTAGGGTCCTAAAACTTTCCATTAATTTAAAAAAATGCATCATTTGTTATTTAATACCTTTAGTAAATTGAAATCAAATTCTATTATAAACTTCCAATTTGTGATAAATGATTATTTAGAGTACCAAATAATGTCTTTTTAATAAATCGCCTCCATAGGTGGTGCAGTTCCTTCAATCTAAATATATAGTGGGTAGACTATTTATGTTTTTGAAGCTCGATAATGTGTATTTTTTCATTTCATTTGTAGATATAATAATATTGATTAATTAAATGAGTATATATTACTTGGCTAAGATATGTACTACTTACTTTTCATGTTGATTCACATGAATAAATGGTCCTCTTTAACTAGAAATGGATTCATGGGTGGGTAAACCCATCGGAAATGAATAATAGTGGGTGGAAATAAATGGGTGGGTATTTAATTGTGATTGTAATGAATTTGAACTATAAAAAATAATGGTTATACTCATTGGTTTTTGGGGTTGTAAATAGGGATTAATGAATGTGTAAATTCATCATAAGTGTTGGATGCATTTTTTTATAAGTGATGGATAATGTGTGGGAATACTCATTAGATTCCCTCAATGTAGAATGGGTAAATGAGTGGGTAAAATCATGGGGATGTTTTTAAATAAGAAATTTCAACATGAGATGGTATACTCATATTGAAAGTAGTGGTTTATATGAGTTTGAATATTCATATTATTTGATTTTTTAATTATTTAGATGAATTAGTTATACATTAATGGGAAATGATTTGTATGGTATGACTAAACCTTGGGTTAGTATATTAAGAAAAACATATGATAGTTGAAATAAATTAAGTGAACATGACACTTCTAGGATGATTTATATGATTCATATTCCTTATGATCCTAAACCACCTTGTGCCAATTGAAATGTTTAAAAGAAATTGTTAATGGAATCTCATATGCCTGAGTGGCCTTGCCTCAAGCTTTTAACGGAATATGTGACCATGTCGATGTAATATGAATTTGGAATCCAAGAGATGTTTCCATATATTAATATTGAGATATTTGTTATACATATATATATTTATGACAAATAAATATATTTTAAGAAGGAACTAAGGCTCTAAATACTCACGGGGTGTTAGACATGATGTTCTACACCCATGAAATATATTTTTATGATTGATAAAAGAGTTGTGAGACTTGTACTGACATTACAAACAATAATGGGGTCTTAGACATGATGTTCTTCACCCATGATATATATAGGTATTGTGGGAAATTTGGTTTTGAGATGGGAACTAACTATCTAAATACTCATGGGGTTCAATACATTACGTTCTAAATCCATTTATGGACATTCAAATATGGGACCAATTGGCCATATATGAATTTAATTGAAAGGATAATGAAATAATATGTGATAAAATGATTGTGAATTTTATATTTGTAATGGATCAGACATTGAAATGGGCTGAGGCTAGTACGTATATAGGGATTTCCATGGGAGGTCGGGGGGGGGGGGTTTGTGATTAATTAATTAAAATTTGATTAAATAGGAAAAAATTACATTTTTACCTATGTCTTATTATTTATAAATCTGATTACATAATTAATATATATATATAATTTAAATAATAATACTCATATTCGGTAAATGAGATGAAGTTGGTATCATCATCAGGTGTCCCTTAATAATCAGGATGGGTTATTGTTTATTTATTCAGTCAAATTATTACATCACTATAACTGCACACTATATAATTATTATTCACTTTCTTGTTTGGGGTAGACATCAGTGGGTTAATGCGTACTTTGATTTTATCTAACACCTAGCTTGGGTACCCTTGATGAAACAATACACCATATATTTGTATGACCAAGGCTGATTTTTATGTTTCATATACATGGAGTTAGATGAAAAAGATAAAGCTAGAGTTCGGGATACTCGAGGAGATTACTTGTGGGGTTTGATTTCTTTTTCATATTTTTTTACTGTATGGTGAATTAGGTTAAATGTTTTTCCACATTAAATTATTTAACATCACTAATTTATGCATTTATCTATTTTATAAAATAGCATTGACCATTTTTATTAAATATAACATACTCTTCTTCCACTGCCCTGTTATCTATTTACTACATTCACTATTAGAAACTATTTATAAGCTATTTTATTACTATGAAAACTACAATACTAGGGTATATTCTCCCCCAATAACCTCATGAGACACTCCACAATTAGTCAGAATCCTCTGGAATAAGGGGATATGTGCATGCGTCCATTTGGGGATCGGTCCAGCTACTAGTTTGATGGTAACTCAGGTCAAGAAAATACAAAGTAGTATTAGAGGAAACATTTTAATTGGTATTAATATATTGGGATGGTATATAGGATACTAAGAATTTTTTAGTTCTTGTTTAATAGTGGTGTTTGGTCCTGATCACCCCATTAATGTGAAATAACCACGTGGACAGGGCTGGGAATTGATGTTTGTTTTTTTCGATATAACAATTGATATGATTTCACCTAAACGGGTTTGTGTCATTCTATACTTTTATAGATTTATGGACTTTATAATATTTTACCATTGACCTATTAAGGAAAGGATTAAATATAGCAAGCATCATAATAGGCACATTGGGATTCAGAAGTCATGCATATACCATGACATGTAGCTACATTAATAAGTAGCTTGCTGATATGATTGGATGCCTTGAATTATGTGTCATGTTGTTATGTTTGATAGAATTCCAATTCAGATACCATGTTTCAGTGATATATTTTTCAGGATTGTCTATTATCATTCTTCATTCCTAGTATAATTCTTTCTTTTTATCATATTTCTATTTTTATTTTCATGTCTTTTTGATTAAAATTGCATTTCTCTAGGATTACAACACATTTCACTCTATTAGCTTCTTGTAGTGACAAGCATGCTGGTTTTTTATGAAATTAGTTTTTTTCGTAAAATTATTTGATTCAAATAAGTGAGAGCCAAATTAAACATGTAATGTGTATCGGTGATTTATGGATTATAAGATGGTATCTCATATGACTGGACTGTTGGACATGTGCATCCTATATTATGAAATTGTTTTAAATGTAATGGGAGAGGAAATGTAACTTATAGTGGTGTACTCTTTTTAAAACCATTTTTTAATGGAAGATAAATCTTCTTTCAGTTTCCTTTGGTCCAATACATTAGTGATTATTTATTGGTGTTTTCTTCTTAACAAGGACTAAATTAAAAAGGGTCTCTTAACTCTAGTGAATAAATATTTCATGACCTAGGTATGGAGTTGACATGTATGACTCGTATGGGGATAGAATACGGTAGGGAGAACCCTTTGATCTCTATATGAATTTCTTCTACTATGAGGTTTTTACATTGGTGATGTTGGGGTGTTGTTTTACATAGTAGGACTATTGGGTCTTAAAAGGACACCTTTGTTCTGATGGTTGGTCAATGTATCTTGATCTTTGATATGGGGACAAGAATAAATGAATGCTTGTTTCAATTGGTTAGGCATGCTTCAGGAATGGAAAAATATTTAAAAGGTTTTTGAATATCTATTTCTATTAGTGATGGAGGACATGGTATATTTTCATCCAATTTAAGGGTTGTATGAGATTATATGTTGTTTCCTTTTGTGAACTATGGGTAGTATGTGTTGAAATACACGATGTCATCAAGTGTTTAGTGATGTAATTAATATCATGTGTTTGGTGTGATATTTGAGCTTTTGAGGATGGTGACATTTTCAAGTTAACTCCAGAGTATAGTTTCTGGGGCGTTAATGTATTATCGCCTCACTACACGGGATTAATTTTTGGATTTCAGGAGTGTTGACATGATGGTTAGATTAATTATAGGCTTTCATTCCATATGTTATGACATGGTGATCATGGTTCATGGAACATCACACATGGATTTAATTTTTTTTGATCTATTGATCTTGTGAGGTGCTGGTGATTTCTTGCAATGACATGAACACTTCTATGGTGATAGTGTCACATCGATTCTAGTGTATATATCAGTTCAAGTTTGGAAGCATGACATTGACAAGGTTGGAAATATACACAACCCTTAAAAAACATTGTTAGTTTTAGAAGAGTTTCATTAGTACAATTTGAATGTATGCAGATGCCTTGGGTGGTATACGTATTATGTTTTGGTTGGTGATTCATTGACTAGTGAAGATGGGCGGTTGTAAAGAGTTGACCTGTAGTGGTTTGAATAATCATCTTGGTGAACTAGGCTTACTCATAGTGTGGTATTCTGAATGAGACAAGCATGTCCCCTACTATGTTGACCTTGTCCTGGATTCAGAAATATAGTGTTAGTATTACACCATACTAATGTTTTAAAACTCATTTGTTTTTATAAGGGTTGTTATCTCATAGTAATGTGAGATTCGGGGTCTGTTTGGTTACACCTTTATTTGTGTTGAGGCACAATGGTTTTAAATTATCTTAGTGGTGTAATTAATTGGGAATGTCACTATAATTTATTTAAGGGCTTTAGTGTATGTTCATGTGTTTTCTAATGATTGCCATAGTGGGGAATGTTTTGTGGTTAAATTTAGGATGTGTGATATTCATTGAGGGTTATCCTAACATGTATTGGTTTGATCACTTTTTATGGTATATAGTTGGTGATGAAATCATTTTAAAAGGAAAAACGTGGTTTAACGAAGAGTTTGATTTATTGGTCGGTGATGTATTTCTAGGAAAACATAAATGTCCTTCTATTATTTGCCTATTTAGACTCAAACTATCTTTCAATGAGGTCTCCGTTATGACCTTAGATATAAGTGGTTTTACCCAGTTGAATAAATCATGTGATAAGGGTCTCTATATTTCTTAGGATGTATCCTTTTCCATAATTACAGTAGTGGATGAGATTTTGTTTTGGATTGACCTTTAATTGCAATGCTCATAGGTAGAAAGAAAAAAATGACGAAATTGTTAAATATATGATTAATGTATCATTTATCTAGTTACACAGGCTTGGCTATGTGCCCTTTCGATGTTATGGTTGGATATTGTGCTCTGGTTAGGGTTTTAAAAGCTTAGGTTCCTTGGTCTTGTGAAATGGATAACTGTGTGGTTGGTATTTCGAAACGCAGCATGATTATTCAAATGAAAATTCACAACATTTGGAGATTAGTTGATGTTTTCATTGTTCCAGACGACATATTAGGGAGGAGAAGTTTTATGTAGGGTTGATTATAGAATATTGATTTTTCGGACCTGGTTGTTTTTGTGAGGGGTGTTTGGATTTTTGGTAAATTACAAGATGGGTCGATATTAAAATCGAGCATCAAAAAATATTTTTTTTCCTGAGAGCTGGAAAACATAGATTTATCTTTTTAATGAAATTGAATTTAATAGAATGAAATGTTAAAAATTAAATTAGTAAACGGATTTAAGGAGGATAAGTAATAATAATTAAATGACTAATGATAATAATAATAATTGTAAGGACCTTATTATTACTATTATTTTGGTTTATATAAATATTTTATGTTTTAATTTTAGGTTTTTAAAAAACATAATAGAGGGTTTTCCCATATCATCTATACTAGGCATGATACCCAACTTCCTGTCTTCATCTCCATTGCATGACCCCCCCCCCCCGATGAACCCCCCTCTCATGTGACCTCTCTGTACTAATCCTCCATGGTCGGACCCCCTCATATAGCGCAAACCCCTACATAGACAGAAACCTCTGATAGTTTGCCTACATTGTCATGACTCGATTGTTGCACACACAACCCCCTAGTCAACTCCTTATAGCACATGAGCTCCCCTCTGGATCTCCCCCTACTATCAATCCATTTGATTATTCATGGGTTCTTGCTCGAATCTCCTAGGTGAGGGTTCTTATTCTATCCTACTTCAATTTTCTAGTGATTTTCAGTCATGTCATTTCACTAACCTTTCTTCCAAAAACCTAGGTGATGTTCTGATATAGTTTGTCATGATTCTACCGATTTTAGGGTAGGAAAGGGGTATCTCGGTACCCTTTGGTCAGTGTTTCTACAACCGCCCCCAATGGTGAGGTGTTTTAAGTCAATTATCTTCAGCTTTGTTGATTTGGGGTTGGGTTCTAAACCCACTAATAAATTTCACACTTATTTTGAGAGTGTTAACTTGTCTAGGAGTTATGGGATTTATGTGTTGGATGTTGTAATTTGTTTTGTTGGTGTGAAAACATAATTCTAGGAATGAATATATATAAATATGTATATCTACCATGTGCATGTTTCCCTCATGTAATGGAAAACATGTGAAATGTTTTACAGGTAAATATTTATATATGGATGTACGTCGGTGTCAGCAGCTTGATGTTTGATTTGGAAATATTTCCCTTGGCACTGTTTTGAGGTTGGTTCCTCAACCATACCATCAATTCTAAAAAAGTCAGTCTTTGTTTATTTAATATCTATGATAAATTGAAAATAAATTCTATAATGAACTACCTATTTGTTCTAAATGATTTGTTATAGTGGAAAAGCATTATTTTTAATAAAACCCCACCATCAGAGGTGCACCACCTTAGATAAAAAAACATTGAGTAGAATATTTCTGTTTTCATAGCTTGAGGATATGTGGTTTTCCTATGTTTTCCCTATTAGAAGAAGATTAATTAACAAAATGATTATGTTATGGTCAACAGAAAGATGTACCACCTTTTATTCATGTTAACACACTTGAATTATATGGTTTTAATGAACTAGAATTGGATTCAAGGGTGAGTAAACCCTTGTTAAAGGAATAAGAGTCAGTGGAAATAAATGGGAGAGTATTCCCATGTGATAGGAATGAATGTGAATTAAATAAACAAGTGGGTATACTATTTGGATTCATGGGTTGTTAATGTAGATTATATAATGGGTAAATTCATTATTATAATTTAATTCATATTGATGTAATTGATGGATAAAGAGTGGTATACTAATTATATGAATTGAATGGAAAAAGGGTGATCGAGTGGGTAAACTCATGGGATATATTTAAATATGAAATGTCCATATGAGAGAGTAAACTCATATAGAATACAATGGTTAATTTGAGTGTGTATATTCATATGGGATTTTTTGATAAGATGTTTAAAAGAAATTGTTTAACATGAAAGGGAACAGATTAAGATTGTTTGGCAATGACTTGGGTTAATGTAATATTCATAGCATATTATAGTGAAAATAGATTTGGTGAATTTGACACCACTAGGATGCTTTAGTCCATAACTATGCTTTATGATCTTCAATCACGTTATGTCGATTGAAATCATTAAAGGAAATTGGAAATGGTATGTGATATACATCAGAGGCCTTGTGTCATGTTTTTAACCAAATATGTGACCATGTCGACGTAATGTGAATTGGGAATCCATGAGATGTTCCTTTATCTAAAATTAAGATATTTGTGATATATATGTATGATTTATAAATGGGTTGTGAGATGAGAAATGATGCTCCAAATACTCATGGGGTGATATACCTGAAGTTATACACCCATGATATATATATATATATATATATATATCAGTATGTATGTTTGAATGATAAATTGGTTTTGAGACCATGAATGATGTTCCAAACAATCATGGGGTGATAGACATATCATTATACCCCACTGATATATATTGATATTATTGATAAATGGGTGGTGAGATAGGTTTTAATGTTCCAAATACTCACAGGGTGCTACAAATGACATTCTACACCTATGTATTGACATTGGAATATGTGACCAATGGGTCATATATGAATTGAATTAAAAGGATAATGAAATACAATGTGATATAATTTTTGTGAATTGAATATGAAAAATGTTTTAGACTCATGATCAGGCTATGGAAGGTGTTGAGAAACATGGAACCATGGGCTCCCAAGGGTATGTGCAGCTAAATAATGAATAATTGAATAATTGTAAACCTGTTTACATTGTTACCGATATTTTATTGTCTATAAAAATGCATGCACAATTAATATATATATATATATATAATTGATATAATCAAAACCTTTTTCCCGGAAATGAACCAATGCTGGTAATCCAATCAGGTGCCCCATGGGAACCTAGAAGGGTTGTAGTTTAATTATTCAGTTATGTTATAGAATGGAAATAATTGTACACTTTTTAATTTTTATTCTCCTCCTAGTTTGTTCTAGAGACCTATGGTTTTGATCTAATAAAATTTTATCTCTCACCCTAACTGGGAACCCTTGGGACCCAAGTAGATCTTATATTTGTAGGACTTAGGTTGATTGATGTCTTACCTATTACTATTGCCATAAGAAATGGATGGAGATGGATCTTGGGATGCTCGAGTAGATCCCTCATGGACATTTCCTGTATATATTATATTATTTTACTGTAATATAAACAAATGATGGATTTTTCTTCTTTCAATTATGTGTCATCACTATGTATCACCCTAATCTTTTTTATAAACTAGAATTGATGATATTTTTTAAATTTACAATACTATTCATTCACCATTCTATTATGTTTTTACTATTTCCTATGCTGGAAAATACTTATATATTATCACATAATTTTACAAACACTGATATGAGGGTATAGCCTCTCCACAATCACCCCTAGAGACCATCAATTCTAGTTGGCAACCTCTGGTATATGGGGAGATGCACATGAGGCAATGTGGAAACTGATCTAACTGCTATTTCAATTGTTAGGTAGGTTGAGACATTATAAGTATTATAATAATATATTAAATAATCGTGTCTTGGAAAATCAGAATAATGAGGTGATATAAAGGGTTTTTATTCACAATTTTGATGTTTATAATCCTTATTTATATCCCATGTTATCCCATTGTTTATCTAATTAATCATGTTCCATAGTTTGGTTTTAGAAGTCCAAAGGATGGTGGAATAAAATCAGAATAATAAGGATTTTTCTTATTTGATTGTTATTGAAGATCTAGATGAATGGTCTATGCTTATAGAATAGTTTGTCTCTTGATGTATTATTATTAATCAATTTATTTACTATTTTTGAAATTCTTAATTATAGTAAACATTGAATAAATTTTATAAATATTATTTCACTAGGTTTAATCATTACATCATATTAGTTGTGGACCGAAACAATATTAACATTGTTAATTTATCATTGATAGACTTTGTTTTATTATCATTTACTATGTGTATTTGGGATTTTTTGAATTAATTTGGTTCATTAATTATATTATTTTATGATATATATATATATATATATTGGATTAGTTTTTATTGTTATGAGAATGAAAATAAATTATAGATCACTAGATAAAGAAACTGGAGTTTAAATTAATAAGGATTCTAATTGTTCAGTTTATTTTATGATTCAGGTATTCATTATTACTATTATTATAATATTGTATCAATTTTTGATCTCTCAGCCTATGCTGGAGTAATAAAGCATTTTAAAAATAGTACAAAGAATCATATAGATAAATAAATGATTTATTGGTTTCTCTATGGTAATGATATTATAAAAGGACTATGTATTTATTTCTTGGAGGATTGAGTGTCTTGAATCAGGTTTTTAGAGAAAATATTTCTGATCTACATATCAATTTTTACATATCCTTTTAATGAAAATGATTAATAGTTGTGTTTTAAAATAAGTGTCTCGAATTAAATGGTGTATTCAATGTGATAACTGAAATGGTTATCATGTAACTAATAAAACATCTGATATTAATCCCCCAAAAACTATTAAATAATAAAATATTGTTTGGTGGCATATGAGTCCCAAAAAATGGGCATAAACATCCAATGAAATATATTTCATTTAATTTAATATCTTCGATTGCTTATAGAACAAGGAACCCATGACCAAATGAACTATAATATAGTATACCATTATAAAATTTTCCCTTAATTGTATGGTTTAATATATATTTCCATGTTATGGATATTATGGTTTTATACTGCTTTTAAATAAAAAAATTAAATGAAAAATAATATTTTTTAGAATAAATTTTTTTTTTCTTCAAAAAGATGGTTTATTATCCCTTTTCACACGAAATTTAAAATTAATATGTAACAATTTTAGAAACTTTTTTTGAAAAAAAAATTCATTTTCTTTAAAATAATAAAATCAAAATTATTTTAAGTGGATTTTTTCCTAAAATGTTTTATTTTTCGAAGAATAGATAAAAATATTGAATTTTAATTGAGATCTATAATTTCATTTAAAATATTTATATATAAATTTATATTTTTATTTGGTTTTAATGTAATTATAGGTCATTTAAATATCTATAAATATAATTTTGGATATTACAATAACATTCATATATAATTTTTATATAACAATTTTATAAATATTTGTGCATTTTCTCATTGAAAACTAGTTTTTTTCATGTTTTCATTATTAATTTTTAATGAAAAATTTCAGTTATGTGAAATAAATTTTTAGAAATGAATTCCATATTTTTAGACATAATTTTTTTTATTATATGATACTGTCAAATTCATTTTTTAGGAAAATAAATAGTGAAAATAGTAAAAGAAAATGTTGTGGTAAATGTAAAATTGAATTTAATGGTGGGATAATAAAAAAAGATAAGGGTGAAAATGATAAAAAAAATATGTACAAGATATTCTTTCAGAACTTATTTTGATCCTATCAAGTCAATGTATATATAATACAAAATATTTAACCCTTTATTTATATGAGAATAATGGTCACACCTTTTTATTTTCTAAAATTACAATCCTTCCACTCACTCACTTATAAAAGGCCACCCACTCTATACACTTTTAAACACAATAATGCCCTTTTGAATGGACCAATACATTCCCAAATGACATCCTAAAGTACATGCCATCATCCTAGAATCCATATTATTCGGAATATATTCATCATATGAATTATATTGGTCTGAACTAAAGGAGGTTACCTGAAGAAGATGTAACATTCTTCAATGAGTGATTTTTTTAATTTATCCCCCACTACTGCAATTTTCTATTGAAGGATGATGACATAATAACATAAGTATATGAAATATAGTGAAATGTTTTTATGATAATTTCATGAATACTAACCATCTCCACTTCTATGAATTGGGTTAGAATTTCATTAATCATGTGTGCGGTGGATGCCCAACTTATGAACCAATGTAATTAGTGATTCCACTACAACCTCTCACAATTGGGTATAATGATGGATATAAATTTTTTATATGATATTTATAACAAAAATTTACATATTTAGTCATTATTTCACATATATAAAATTTCAATTTCCATTTTTTTAGTGGATACAATAACGTCACTCGAGTGTACGACATACTTTCGCCTCATAAAGCGATGTGATTCATTTTTCACTAACCCCTTACATGGAATTTAATGAGTTCAATTATATTGATTATTTGTTCTAAAAATGAAATAATTATTATTGTAATGTCATATTTATCATTATAAATAGATAATAATTAATTTTGTTTCTTATATTTTCACCCACATTATGACAGTATCATAGTTTGAGTAGGTGAGGTGTACCACATTCACAGACTGTTGTGACTATGTTCTCATAACCACACCACATGGATGATATATATATATATATATATATATGAATATATAACAAAATAATTTTTTATTTAAGATATTATTATTATTATGAAAAGAAAAAAATTACTTACCTCCTTTCTATAATGATTTTTGGAAAATATAAATGTTATCCATGCATATGTATGACCTACCTTCTCTATGAATGTAACACATTTAATTTTAGAATAAAAAACGACAAGATTAATTAAGAAAGTAATTTTCATTTATAAATACTAAATGTATTTTATGATTATTATATATGTGATGTAACTATATAATATGTTCTTGAATTGGATCCTTCATGGCAAAGCCCACATGAGGAGACCATTTAATTAATGCCCCAAATAATGAAAATAATAATAGATTATTAACGAACAGGTGATAAGATGTGACAAAATGTTCATATATTATATTTTATATATTAATATTGTTTAATTTTAAGTTAATAAAATTTATAAAACCACTTTACATGAGTTTAGATAACATTAAATAAAATGAAAATGTGGGGTAAGGGATTCTGTCTCAATTTCTCTACATTAAGTCATATTATATTATTGCAAACCTAATTTATTGTATATGGGGTATATACTACAACATTGAAATGAAATATCATTATTATTAAATAATTTGTAAAATTCTGAGTTTCAATTTGAATTACTGGATCCAATGGGAATTTACATAAGAGTTACAAAGGGGTAAATAATTTTATAACTTAATTTCATTTCATAGGGTTATATTAATTTCACCTCATCTTTGATATTATTATTTTTAGGGATAAATGAAATTTTATTATCTTAATTTTTGAAAAAATTGGTTTATGTGTATATATATATATTATACATGAAATCAATTAGTTTATTTATTCTAATTTCAAATTTATGATCATTGTAACTGTTTATTTCTTAATCTCATAGTAATCGATATTTTTTATTCATTGATTTAACTTTAAAGAAATTATATGACCATTTCATAATGACACCATTTAAATTTCCTTTCATGTAGTTATTGATGACATTTATATGTAATAGTACCATTTTCCACACATTTCTACTTAAAATTATTGTTAAAATGTTTTTAATAAAATCATAATTTATTTATCGCTAGAGTTGGAAATTTGTTTTTTTTTTCATAGTAATATTTTCATAAAATTATATTAAAAAAAGTTTAAAATTTTCCATATTTTTTTAAAAAAAATATTTACTCATTTTGAATTTTTTAAAAATGTTTTAAATGGAATCTTCTTGACTTTCAAAATAATGATTTTTTGTCTTTTACCAAAAATGTGAAAGTATTATTTTTTTGAACATAATTAGAAAGCACAAAATATTATACCATCATGACCACTCAATGATTTAAATTACCCTTTTTAATTTTTGAAGATTGTTTATATAGAAAATTATTTTAAAACTTACATAATAAAATATTATTTTAATGGGTTATTTTTAAAATTAAAATGATATTTTCATCATGAATGTTTTAAAGAAATTTGCATGGTATTTCTATTTTTTAATGATAAAAACAGATTATTTTTCTTAAAATAATCAGTGGATTTTTTGTATTAATAAAATAATTCTTAATTAAATGGACATTTTATGATAATAATGAAAAATTAGAGTATGTAAATTCCATTCCTTGATTTATTATTGTACCTATTTACATTCTCTTAAAATATTCACATTCTATGAGACACTGAATTTCCCCTAAATATCTATATTATATTATATGGATATTCTTAATTTAAAAAACATTTAAAATTTTTAAATATGGTGATATACATTGAATTTTATTTTATCTAGATAAATATTGATAAATATATATTCTTTACTAAATATAGGTATTTGATTAACGGTCAAATTTTTCATGAATTAAATCTACAATTCAATAAATGAGAAATGAT
Organism: Viscum album; assembly: GCA_963277665.1. Classification (NCBI taxonomy): domain Eukaryota; kingdom Viridiplantae; phylum Streptophyta; class Magnoliopsida; order Santalales; family Viscaceae; genus Viscum; species Viscum album. The sequence goes on along the minus strand of OY728129.1, from coordinate 1,158,299,273 downwards.
TTGGAATCATAATGCTAGGTGGGACCCATAAGTACGTATCCCATTAATGAATTGGTATGTCTCATGAGGAAAATAATTAATATATCTTTTAATATGGTTTTACCAGTTGTTTTAAACTCTCTTGAAGAATAATAATTATTATAGGGGAATCAAGATTCATGAAATAATGAAATCCAATAATTAAGTATTTAATTTATTAATAATTAAATTATTAATATCCAATGGATATCAGAAATATTAATTTATGTAGAAGAGTTTAATTATTAGTTTATTTCATAAATGGATCTTGTTAACAGTAATTTGACTTTCTATATTCATTTTCTATATCTTATTATCCATGATATCTTTTTAATGATATTTTCTATGGATGAATTTAATTCTAAATTTATTAATTAAATGAAATGTGATTGTATTTATTTACCTTTTCATGTTCATTATGCAGTGTGTTATTATTATTAAGATGTTATTGTTCAAATAAAATCTATTTTTTGTTATTTACCATTTTATATTGCCTATTTTTTATTGATTGATGGTAAATTTTGTTTTATATAACCTTAAATGATTAATTGAGATCAATATTATTTGGTTTCATTTTCCCATGATTCCTTGATGAGTATAATTATTGTTGTTTAATGACATTCTAGTGAGATTAATGTTATTCTAAAAAATATTTTATAATTTATGTTTCAAATATTAATGAAATAGTAAACTTTGTATAAATATTACCAAGACTATTATAGTATATATCTCTTCAGTATTTTATTCCTTTTATCTTATTTTAATTTACTATAGTAGAAATCACCTTTGAAATACTGTTGTCGGGGTCACTACTATTAGCATCAGAGGGACTTTAGTAGAATCCTTTCCATCTAGATTTAGGAAAACATAGATTTAAAATCATAAACCTATGCTATAATATAAGTATAGTTGTTAAAGATCATCCTCATGTTATATTAAGGTAGAGAATACTTGATATTTCAATGAAATACATAACACTTTGGATATGATAATTGGACGTAGTTCTTGAATAGATGTTCCTTGTGTAACAATTCTAAATAGGGAATATTGGGATTGACCTGATTTTCACACTGTGTATTTCATCATGATTGACTATATAAATAGTATGAATCAAATTATGGATATTACTAAGATAATTAAAATTTTCTTCACAATCAATTATGAAGTATTTGAATAGTTTATGAAAATGAATGAACTCAGCTAAACCTAAGGTGCCATAGATTAATAAAATTTCTGTTAGTACATAAAAAATCAATAAATGATTATATGGCTTCCCATAATGATTTTTATATGGCTTCCCACAATGAGTGAAAATAAGTCTCATCATAGGGATCCATTTATTCTTCTTTAGAAAAATGAGGATAACCTATAAATTATCTTAGACAATTAAAACTTCCAAACTGTAATGCCCCAACCCCAGTTACCCCGAGTCGGTGCTTATTTTAATACATTGGCATGATTACAATTAATCAAGTCTTGAAGGACTGATCTTTTTAGGAGTTTTGGAAAATAGATTACATAAATGAATGCTACATTACACTATATATCATACAAAACAACCTAAATAATCCTTTATGAATTCCATTATTCCCTTGGCTTAACCCTTCATATTAATCACAATACACTTCTTGGAATCCTGGGGAAAATAAAACATAGAAAGGGGTGAGCTCAAATGCTTAGTAAGGATTACAATACAATGGAAACTTTCATAATTAAACATATACATTTAAGGCAATGTATAACTAAAACAAAATAATTTTAAACGTTGACTGCAGCATAATATGAAAAAAAAAAATTTAATTCCATTTACTTATTCACATGGATATAAAACTAGTAGAATAATCACATGTAATATCACTAACGACTTTCATAATGATGGAATACATAATTCTAGACTATCATAACCACATATCCAAGGCCTTGTGCCTATAATACAAAAATAATTATTTCAAGGCTTTCTAACAAGACACTATTTTCTCTCATGAGACCTACCGATGCATCTAAGATCTATAGTGGGATCCACCCTTCACTTACTAAGACCAATGAATTCCTCATATGAACAGGTTTAAACATAACATAAACATTCATATTAAAACTAGAATATGAAATGCCAATACTTTATCCATAAACAATGAATGGTATAAAAATAACATATCCACAATCAAACATATCACAAAACCTTCAATACAATATAGAAGTTTTGTATCATAATAAATCAACTTCAAATAAGCTTAAAATCTATCAAAGGATGTTGACATAGATAAAATCAAAACTATTTGAGAGAAATATCTATTTTTTTGAAATAATTTCAAAGTCACATAATTATAAAAAAACATATACTTTAAAAATATTCTTATAATATTGTAAGGGAAACTTCGATTATTTTACAATAGTGGAAAATAGCCGCACCAGCCGTATAAGTTAAAAAAGGACATTCTTACCTTAATTTTTTCGAAAAGGTTAAAAAGGACCTTGTTTGAAAAATGACGTAAATATTCCATTATAAACTACTTATATAAATTAAAACAAGGGTATAAATGGATTTAACACATATTCTGTAAAATAGTAATATTGTTTTGAAATACATTTTTATGAAACATGGATTTGGATGATAACGAGGTCCCAGTAGATAATTACGTATAAACAACCTCGGATAATGAAGAGATTGTGAAATAAACCCTTACCAATTTGGTAACTTACGAAACATGCACCCCATGAAAGAGGTATCATACAATGAATATGTAAATACACATAAATTAAAGTGTATTTCCCAAAGAATACAATTTTGTGTAGTACATACACCACACAAAAGGTAATAGTGGCAATATGGCATGAATCTAACGGGAATAAGGAGTGAGATGAAAACCCCTTACCTTTCACAATATTTTAGACGAGGGTATGTTTAACCTCCTATATGAAGTACATAGAATGTTATTAAATTATAAAAGAACCATATTAATATTTATGATATCATAAATTATTCATTTATGACTTTATACTATCTATTTAATAATAATTTCTATGTTATATTAATATTTTGTGTAATAATTGCTTTCTTTATTGTACGTGTTTTAACTTCATACTCTTGATTGAATCACTTAGATCATGATTTAAATTCTTCAAGAATATATAACATGATTTATATATGATATATATTTAAAATATAAATATGTATAATAGACATATATATGAAATGGAAAGCGCTGTTTATGAAGATGGTAGTCCGCACGTACACATAAATGATGTTTCCTTTTTTATGTAGTATTGAACAGAAATAAGTTAATAAGATATATATAAGTACATAAATACTTATTTATATATATATATATCAATTATCATTATTATTTCTTATATTACATACTTATTAGTAATATATATTTTTATAATCGTCGATGAATGGTGAACTTGGAAATGAATCTCACCACGTCGTGGAAACGGCAATCCGTACAAACGCAAGAGCGAAAATATAATTGTTTTGATATTAAAATAATATAAAATTGGATGGTATGCCATATATAAATAATCATCATCATGTTATATTTATTATTTACATCAAATACATGTCATTATTATACCCATCAAAATAATAATTTATTGAATAACAATTACACCACGACGTGGAGACGGTAAGTCGTACATACGCACGTATGGTGACATGTAATTTAAAGGGTTGATATAATAATTAATATGGTTGTAACATATCACAGTATACAGATGATACTAGAGTTATTAGTTTAGAATGGAAATAACAAAGAAAGAATAAGTGGAAGAAGAAAGGAACATGAAAGAGGGTGGTGAAAATATAACCTCTTTTTCGGGTTCTTCCTTTTGATTTGATCAAAAGGGCGCATTAGGTTGGATTTAGGATCAAAATAAGGCCTATATGTTGAATTGAGTATAGTTTATAGACTATTTAGGAAGGGTTTGGTAGAATCAAATGGCTTTGAATATAACGACCCATACTTTACATACATTGTTAATACTTCGAAATTGAAGCACATTTATTACAACATATGACAAAACCACAAAGGACCGTATAGGTATAGTTTCTTTAGAAACTGGGAAACATAAACAACTGGTTCATAAATCCTCTACAATGTATCCCATTTATTTCATCATATCTAGGGTCCCTTTTAGCATATTCTACTTAATATCCATCTTCCTGACCTGGGGAAAAGAAAACATAAAAGGGTGAGCTCAAATGCTCAGCAAGGGCAAATAAAGGAAATAAAAATCATATCATATCTTTATGAAAATCAAAACCTGCAAAAGAGATCATAATATCGTAACATGGAATAAATCATAGAAGTGAAAATGAGATCCCCATAATCATAACATAAAACTTGAAACTTTGTGGCATGCATACATAATCATGGAAAATCATTTCTTGTTAGTCATGACTCATTGCCAAGACTATCTTAGTGGACAAAAGTCCCTTTCTGAACCGAGTTCACTCCTCGTTTCAGTCCTGTATCACTGAACAGAAATAACCTTCCGTTCCAGCCATGTATATCTCATTAGATATAAAATCTTTACCCAATGCATTGGAGGGAGATATAGGTCCCACCCATCTTATAAAGAATCCTTTCTTATGTGTGCCACATAATCATAAAACATACATCATCGCATAACACATGTAACAAAAATGGGATTCTTGAAGCATCATGACATCATAAATCAATTCATATAAGATAAATGAATTCATAAAAATAATTCCATCATAACATTAACAAATCAATTTAATAATAGGGATAAAAACAGAACCCTTTATTATCTTAGATGGAAAATAATTTTGATAAAACACTTGAACTCCATTCTTGAGGAAAATATCATTTCTTCTTCAAAAACACTTTTCTTTTCTTAATATATCATACAATTATAAACTAAAAGAAGTTGATTAAAAATAAACTTTAAAACTTTTAAAGGAAGCTTCTTGGAAATAATGTTTTAAAAATCCATTCATGCCGTATAAGTTAAAAAAACATTCTTCGTACTTTTGTCGGAAAAGTCAAAAAGTACCTCGTACGACAAAAGATTCATTTCATACATATTACTAAAAACTCACCGAAGGGTAAAAATGGATTTAAACAATTGTCGGTGGATGGAAATAATATTACATTTTGATGAAACATGGATGTGGATGATAAAATACACCCTAGTAAATACTTACGAATAAACAATCTCGGATAAAAATGAGATTGTGATATTTTCCCTTACCTTAGGTCCGATTTGCTTTGTTCGTGTCCAAAGCTCATGTATAATGGTTTAAATAATGTTATTGACTTATTCCAGAATCATACATATTGATATGATATCATATATGGTCATATTATTAGCTTCTTGTTAGTAATATTTCATTGTTACTTGTTACTCGGGTCTTTATAACTTTTTGTTCTTATGTGTGTTTTGTCGAATAAATTCTTATTCTTATATTTAGGTTATAGATAATTCATTTCCAGAATGTTATTAGTGTAGTATATACCATATTCATTCATTCAATTCATTTATATAATCATTATGAAATGAAGATCATGTAGAACGAGTCGCATCACATCGTGGAGACGGTATTCCGTACGTACGCACGAGTGATGATATCGTTCATATGATCGTGGAATTGTATTGGAGTATATATATATTATTTCAGTATCAATATTACTTCATAATAATCATATATAGTTACTCATTACACCATTATACCCATCCTTGTAAGGTGATGGTGGAAAATAGATTACACCACGGCGTGGAGACGGTATTCCGTACGTACGCACGCGCGGTGATTTCATTTTTCCGTAGGATGGATAGAAGGTGAATTAGGGTTGTTTCATATTTATAATAACATATCAGTATGTAAGTAATACTTATGTTATTACTTTATCATGAAACAACTAAAGAAGAAGAAGTTGAAGAAGAAAGAAATTGAAAAGGTCGGTAATGGATATTACTTCTTCTTTGGAACGCCTCTTTGAATCCTCCACTAAAGGAACTAAGATTGGTCTTTGGAGAAGACCAGGACCTATAGGATTATTCTATGGAAGTGGAGAGGATAAAATGTCAGGGGTTGGCCGAGCTTGAGTGCTCAAAATTGGTGTGAGGAGGAGGGGGAGGAGGTGCCCTTTTATAAGGGAGGAGAGGGGCACCTTAGGAATATCTCAAACTATTATTTTATATTAAAGTCAAAATCGGTTTATAATTGTTCCAAAGGGTCTTATTTCGAAGATAAAGTGGGGATGGGTCTAAATCCTATCAACCAATAGGATTTAGACAAGTGTAGGGTATTATTTTAACCTTATCAATTAGATTTAACTCTAAGTTAATTAATTTAACTTTTACCGTGTCTTTTTGTTTTCTTTCACTATATGGTTAATAAACTTACTATAACATGCCAAAAGAACCCCAAACTGTTTATTATTAATATATATATCCTTATCTAAGTCATTTGGCCGAACCTTAGATTTTTAGGAATAAAATAACAATTAGTAATATAATATTTGATTTAAAAACTATTTTGTGTCAATTTTGACACTATTTGATATATGATTTTTGTGAAAGTCATAACAGAATTATATGTTCGAACCAAGTTGATTAAATCAACACTAATATATCATAGTAACCTAGAAAATTAGTGGAATTCATAAAAAGTCTCAAACTACATTTATTTTGGTTTTAATAACATCAATTATGTCAATATTTCATTAATAAGATAATTACTGCATCATCTTTGTGTCATAAATAAATTAAATTATATGATGTCTAAAAATTACAAATAAAATACCATCATGTAGGGAATCCTTTTAGCTTTCTAATTAATATTTACAATCGAATTTATCTTATGTATAACCCCATATTAAAAATGATGTACTTATTAAACTTTGATTTTAACTATTTTAACCCTTCTTTAAATAAGTTAATAATAAATGTCCTAATCTAATCCAAGTGGGCCTAAAGGGTCATATTTTATTCCTAAGTTTGTTTTTGGTCGAATTACACTTTTCCAATAGAATTAGGACATGTGTTAGGGTAATATTAATATCATATTTACCCTTAGTTACCCTATTTACTATTAACCGCGGTAAAAAAAGTAAAAAGTTACTATTCACCAAAAAATTATTTTCATCTCATTGAACCACATTTTAGTCCTTGATATTAACCGTGTCTCTCGGATTTTCTAAATTCCATTCACAGAAGCGGTAAAATTATGTTTTATGCAAAATTCAGTTTTTTAACCTACCACTTAGTGGTTTCACTATTCATCAAAAATTGAATGTTTTCAGAAAAATACCAAAATTTCACCCTAGGCTAATTTCGATATTCTGAGTCCAAAAATGAAGTCCATTTTGAAAAATAAAATTTATAAAATTTCAAAAAGTGGTTATTACTATTCATAACGGCTAGTTTTAATAGCATATTGTTGTTTAGTGAAATTTGGTATTGCGTACGACGCAAGCTATCGAGGAAGGTCGCGATTGCGTGTAAAGCAAGCCAAGCAAGTGTTGTGTAGAAAAAGATTCCTTTGATGATTTATATAACATAAAAGTCTCGGGTGTTACATTCTACCCCCCTTAAAAGAATTTTGCCCTCGAAATTCATCACTTTGTAACAAACAGATGAGGATACTTCTCCCTCATCATATCCTCAAGCTCCCATGTAGCTTCTTCAAGTTGGTGGTTCCTCCATAAAACTTTCACCAAGCGAGTGGTCTTGTTTCGTAGGACTTTTTCGCTACGATCCAGAATCTCTATCGGCTGTTCTTCATAAGAAAGATCTTGCTCCAGCGGTACAACTTCTGAGCAGAGTACATGTGAAGGATCTGGTATGTACTTTCTCAGGAGAGATACATGGAACACATCGTGAACTTGAGAGAGATTCGGTGGAAGCACCAATCGGTAAGCTACCTTCCCAACACGATCCAGTATTTCGAAAGGACCGATATATCTAGGGCTCAACTTCCCCTTCTTTCCAAATCTCATAACCCTCTTCCAGGGATATATTCGTAAGAACACTTTATCACCCACTTCAAACTCTAGGTCTTTTCTTCGGTTGTCGGCATAACTTTTCTGTCGACTCTGAGCTGCTCTTATATGTTGTTGAATAGATCTAACCTTTTCTGCCATTTCATCAACGAGATCAGGTCCTAATAGCTTTCTTTCCCCAACTTCATCCCAGCAAGTTGGAGTCCTGCATTTCTTTCCATAGAGAGCTTCATAAGGATCTATATGAATACTGGAGTGAAAGCTATTATTATAAGAAAATTCTACCAAAGGTAGGTGTTGATCCCAACCTCCTTTGAAATCCATAGAGCAAGCTCTCAACATATATTCTAGGGTTTGAATTGTTCTCTCAGACTGACCGTCTGTCTGGGGATGATAAGCTGTGCTGAAACTCAACTCTGTATCCAGAGTATGCTGAAGACTTCGCCAGAACTTCGAGGTAAATCTCGGATCCCGATCAGATATAATAGAAAGTGGTACTCCATGTAATCTTACCACTTCCTTTACATATATCCTGGCAAGCTGATCTAGAGAGAAATCCTCTCTAATAGCAATAAAGTGTGCAGACTTTGTAAGACGATCAACTATGACCCAGATAGCATTATTGCCTTTGGATGTTTTAGGAAGTCCTGTGACAAAGTCCATAGTGATGTTTTCCCATTTCCATTCGGGTATGGGTAATGGTTGTAACATCCCCTTAGACTTCTGTCTCTCAACTTTAACTTGTTGACAAACCAAGCATCGAGAGACATATTCAGCAACATCTCTTTTCATGCCATCCCACCAGAAGTACTCTTTCAGGTCCCTATACATCTTCGTGCTTCCAGGATGAATAGAGAATGATGAACTATGAGCCTCATCCAGCAGCTCATTCTTTAATTTGGGGATGGGAGGAACACAAACCCGATTCCTGAACTTTATTATCCCATCACAATCAAGGTTGAATTCAGGAACATTTCTCACCTTCTTTTGTAACTCGACATCTTCTTTCTGTGCCTCTTTAATCTTCACATGTATAGATGGTTGAACATTCATTTGAGAAAGATAAGATTTTTCCCCTTCCATTATAATTCCAAGATCCATCCTTTGTAAATCCATAAATATTGGATCTTTTGTGATCCTCATCATGGATAAACTAGCATGGTCTTGTCGACTTAATGCATCTGCCACCTTGTTTGCTTTCCCAGGGTGGTAATGGATTGAGCAGTCATAATCCTTAATCAGCTCCAACCATCTTCTTGACACATATTCAACTCCTTTTGTGTGAAAATATACTTTAAACTTTTATGATCAGTATAAATATCACACCGTTCACCATAAATGTAATGCCTCCAAATCTTTAATGCAAAGATTACCGCAGCCAACTCCAAATCATGTGTTGGGTAATTTTTCTCATGGATTTTCAACTGTCGTGAGGCATAAGCTATCACCATATCATTTTGCATAAGAACACACCCCAATCCCTTCTTGGATGCATCACTGTAGATCACAAACCTTTCTCCACTACAAGGCAGTGTGAGCACAGGTGCACTGGATAACCTTCTTTTCAACTCCTTGAAATTCTCTTCACATTCCTCTGTCCAGACAAACTTTACTCCTTTCCGAGTCAACTTGGTGAGTGGATTAGATAATCGTGAAAAATCTTTTACAAAACGTCGATAATATCCAGCCAAACCAAGAAAACTTCGGATCTCAGTTACTGTTGTTGGTCTTGACCATCTTTCGATAACCTCTGTTTTTGCTGGATCCACAGATATCCCCTCTTTTGAGATTATATGACCCAAAAATGCAACTTTTTGAATCCAAAATTCACACTTGGTAAATTTGGCATAAAGCTTCTCCTTTCTCAGGGTCTTCAATATAATTCTCAAGTGATCTTCATGCTCTTCCTTGCTCTTTGAATAGACAAGAATATCGTCTATAAAGACTACCACAAATTGATCAAGATAGTCTCTAAAGACTCTATTCATTAGATCCATGAAGATAGCAGGGGCATTAGTAAGACCAAATGGCATCACTATAAATTCATAGTGTCCATACCTTGTACGGAAAGCCGTCTTTGGTATATCCTCCCTTTTGACCCTTAATTGATGATACCCTGAACGAAGGTCAATCTTGGAAATGTATTGAGCTCCGCGTAGTTGGTCAAATAAGTCATCAATGCGTGGGAGAGGATATTTGTTCTTGATAGTGATCTTGTTAAGTTCTCGATAATCAATGCAAAGTCTCATTGATCCATCTTTCTTCTTAACAAATAGAACAGGTGCTCCCCAAGGTGACGCACTAGGGCGTATGAATCCCTTATCAAGATTCTCTTGGAGTTGCTTCTTCAATTCCTGCAACTCAATTGGGGCCATTCTATAAGGTGTCTTTGAAATAGGCGAAGCACCCGGTATGAGTTCTATTGAAAACTCAACTTCACGATTTGGTGGAAGACCTGGTAATTCCTCCGGAAAGACATCATCAAACTCCCGTACAATGGGCATATTCTTAATCGTGAGTTTCTCACCAACCATTTGAGATAAATAACCTTCATTTAGTGGAATCAATACCCATAAGATGGAAGAAATTTCCACTGGAAGGTTATATTCATCCTTGCATCGATAGACGATCATAGATTGATCTGGAATATGAAATGTGACTTCCCTTCATTGGCAATTGATATGAGCTCCATGTAGAGAAAGCCAATCCATGCCAAGAATCACATCAAATTCCACTAAAGGAAGGATTACAAGATTTGCAGGAATCACTTTCCCACAAACTTCGATCGGAGAAGAATTATAAACTTTTGATGCGATTGATGTGCCATTAGGTGTTGTCACAGCTAACTCAACATCCAATTGTTGAGGTAATACGGTGATACCCTAAGAAAAGTCTTCAGAAATAAAATAGTGGGTGGATCCAGAATCAAATAAAACATTTGCTACTTTAGAGTGGATGGTAAGTGTACCTTTCACCACTTCGTTATCGTACTCCACATCGCTGATAGAAATTGCATGCGACTTTCCTTTGTCTTTAGCCTTATGAGTTTGTTGACGTCGACCATCATCATCAACCTTTGGATTTGGGCATTGATTGGCATAATGCCCCATCTCCTTGCACCTGAAACATTGAAGTGTAGTAGGTTCATTCTGTGTATCCCTTCCTTTGTTTGCGTCATTAGACATCTTCTTCCCATTATCACGGCATTCAAATGCCCGATGACCTTCTTTTCCATATTTAAAACATTTACTTGTCCCTTTAAGACAACTCCCTCCATGTTTCTTTCCACACTTTGAGCATAAGGGAAAGTTCATCTTCTTTTCAGTGTGCTCTTTAGATTTTTCTTTGAATTCCATCTTCCTCTTCTTATCAAACCCATGTGACTGATGGGTTACTCCAATCTCCATCTCGACTTTGAGAGCACATCGAACGATTTCCTCGTAGCTATTGAAGTCTCTTATGGCTAACGCCCTTCGAAGACTTGGTTTTAAGCCACTAAAGAATCGATCGACCTTACTCTCAGGTTGGATAATAATACCAGAAGCGTACCTTGCAAGTCTTGTAAAATTTTCTTCATAGGTACTAACAGATTCATCATCCCTTTGCTTCAGTTCAAGGAACTCTTTCTCCATCTTTGTTCGGAGAATACGAGGGAAGTACTTATTGAAAAATAAGTTCTTGAACTCGTCCCATTCCATAGACTCAATTTCATCCCTTTGCCTCATATTCTTAACAAGATTCCACCATTGATCAGCATCTCCTTCCAAACGATACACTGCTAGGATGACTTTATCATGTTCAGAACATTGAAGAACTGAAAATATCTTTTCAGTAGTACTAATCCATTGTTCAGCAACTAATGGATCAGTAGACCCGCTGAAAGAAGGTGGACGCTGCCTCATGAAGGATTCAACAGAATGTTGCTCCCTCCTTTGCTCGTTTGGAAATCCTGCATGATTCTTAGCTTGAGAAAGTTGTGTGAGCATGGCTACATGATTTTTCATTCCAGCTCCCATATCGTTGGTTTCTCAGGGGGACAATCATTGAATTTCCCATCGCATTCCGCATTAACACGGTTCCTTCGGGTTCCAGCCATTGACTAAAACCAAGAAGAATAGTGTGAGCAACACTAATTATAATAGGAAACCACATAATTCAAGAATATAATTTTCATGCTTAAAGTCTTATCCTAGGTTATTCAAGTCCATTTCTAAAACACTAAGATTGTGTTCTATGCTTAGACTTATCCTTAGGGTTCTTACTAAGGCTTTCACATCCTAGTTTCCAAAGGTTGACTATACCTTTCCTCTGATACCAACTATAACAACCCATACTTTACATACATTGTTACTACTTCGAAATTGAATCACACTTATTACAACATATGACAAAACCACAAAGGACCGTATAGGTATAGTGTCTTTAGAAACTGGGAAACATAAACAACTTGTTCATAAATCTTCTACAGTGTCTCCCATTTATTTCATCATATCTAGGGTCCCTTTTAGCATATTCTACTTAATATCCATCTTCCTGACCTGGGGAAAAGAAAACATAAAAGGGTGAGCTCAAATGCTCAGCAAGGGAAAATAAAGGAAATAAAAATCATATCATATCTTTATGAAAATAAAAACCTGCAAAAGAGATCATAATATCTTAACATGGAATAAATCATAGAAGTGAAAATGAGATCCCCATAATCATAACATAAAACATGAAACTTTGTGGCATGCATACATAATCATGGAAAATCATTTCTTGTTAGTCATGACTCGTTGCCATGACTATCTTAGTGGACAAAAGTCCCTTTCTGAACAGAGTTCACTCCTCGTTTCAGTCCTGTATCACTGAACCGAAATAACTTTCCGTTCCAGCCATGTCTATCTCATGAGATATAAAATCTTTACCCAATGCATTGGAGGGAGATATAGGTCCCACCCATCTTATAATGAATCCTTTCTTATGTGTGCCACATAATCATAAAACATACATCATCTCATAACTCATGTAAAAAAAATGGGATTCTTGAAGCATCATGACATCATAAATCTATTCATATAAGATAAATGAATTCATAAAAATAATTCCATCATAACATGAACAAATCAATTTAATAATAGGGATAAAAACAGAACCCTTTATTATCTTAGATGGAAAATAATTTTGATAAAACACTTGAAATCCATCCTTGAGGAAAATATCCTTTCTTCTTCAAAAACACTTTTCTTTTCTTAATATATCATAAAATTGTAAACTAAAAGAATTTGATTAAAAATAAACTTTAAAACTTGTAAAGGAAGCTTCTTGGAAATAATGTTTTAAAAATCCATTCATGCCGTATAAGTTAAAAAAAACATTCTTCGTACTTTTGTCGGAAAAGTCAAAAAGTACCTCGTACGACAAAAGATTCCTTTCATACATATTACTAAAAACTCACCGAAGGGTAAAAATGGATTTAAACAATTGTAGGTGGATGGAAATAATATTACATTTTGATGAAACATGGATGTGGATGATAAAATACACCACAGTAAATACTTACGAATAAACAATCTCGGATAAAAATGAGATTGTGATATTTTCCCTTACCTTAGGTCCGATTTGCTTTGTTCGTGTCCGAAGCTCCTGTATAATGGTTTAAATAATGTTATTGACTTATTCCAGAATCATACATATTGATATGATATCATATATGGTCATATTATTAGCTTCTTGTTAGTAATATTTCATTGTTACTTGTTACTCGGGTCTTTATAACTTTTTGTTCTTATGCGTGTTTTGTCGAATAAATTCTTGTTCTTATCTTTAGGTTATAGATAATTCACTTCCAGAATGGTATTAGTGTAGTATATACCATATTCATTCATTCAATTCATTTATATAATCATTATGAAATGAAGATCATGTAGAACGAGTCGCATCACATCGTGGAGACGGTATTCCGTACGTACGCACGAGTGATGATATCGTTCCTATGATCGTGGAATTGTATTGGAGTATATATATATTATTTCATTATCAATATTACTTCATAATAATCATATATAGTTACTCATTACACCATTATACCCATCCTTGTAAGGTGATGGTGGAAAATAGATTACACCACGGTGTGGAGACGGTATTCCGTACGTACGCACGCGCGGTGATTTCATTTTTCCGTAGGATGGATAGAAGGTGAATTAGGGTTGTTTCATATTTATAATAACATATCAGTATGTAAGTAATACTGATGTTATTACTTTATCATGAAACAACTAAATAATAAGAAGTTGAAGAAGAAAGAAATTGAAAAGGTCGGTAATGGATATTACCTCTTCTTTGAAACGCCTCTTTGAATCCTCCACTTAAGGAACTAAGATTGGTCTTTGGAGAAGACCAGGACCTCTAGGATTATTCTAGGGAAGTGGAGAGGAGAAAATGGCAGGGGTTGGCCGAGTTTGAGTGCTCAAAATTGGTGTGAGGAGGAGGGGGAGGAGGTGCCCTTTTATAAGGGAGGAGAGGGGCACCTTAGGAATATCTCAAAATATTATTTTATATTAAAGTCAAAATCGGTTTATAATGGTTCCAAAGGGTCTCATTTCGAAGATAAAGTGGGGATGGGTCGAAATCCTATCAACCAATAGGATTTAGACAAGTTTAGGGTATTATTTTAACCTTATCAATTAGATTTAACTCTAAGTTAATTAATTTAACTTTTACCGTGTCTTTTTGTTTTCTTTCACTATATGGTCAATACACTTACTATAACATGACAAACGAACCCCAAATTGTTTATTATTAATATATATATCCTTATCTAAGTCATTTGGCCGAACCTTAGATTTTTAGGAATAAAATAACAATTAGTAATATAATATTTGATTTAAAAACTATTTTGTGTCAATTTTGACACTATTTGATATATGATTTTTGTGAAAGTCATAACAGAATTATATTTTCAAACCAAGTTTCTTAAATCAACACTAATATATCATAGTAACCTAGAAAATTAGTGGAATTCATAAAAAGTCTCAAACTACATTTATTTTGGTGTTTATAACATCAATTATGTCAATATTTCATTAATAAGATAATTACTGCATCATCTTTGTGTCATAAATAAATTAAATTATATGATGTCTAAAAATTACAAATAAAATACCATCATGTAGGAAATCTTTTTATCTTTCTAATGAATATTTACAGTCGAATTTATCTTATGTATAACCCCATATTAAAAATGATTTACTTATTACACTTTGATTTTAACTATTTTAACCCTTCTTTAAATAAATTAATAATAAATGTCCTAATCTAATCCAAGTGGGCCTAAAGGGTCATATTTTATTCCTAAGTTTGTTTTGGGTCGAATTACACTTGTCCAATAGAATTAGGACATGTGTTAGGGTAATATTAATATCATATTTACCCTTAGTTACCCTATTTACTATTAACCGCGGTAAAAAAAGTAAAAAGTTACTATTCACCAAAAAATTATTTTCATCTCATTGAACCACATTTTAGTCCTTGATATTAACCGTGTCTCTCGGATTTTCGAAATTCCATTCACAGAAGCGGTAAAATTATGTTTTATGCAAAATTCAGTTTTTTAACCTACCACTTAGTGGCTTCACTATTCATCAAAAATTGAAAGTTTTCAGAAAAATACAAAAATTTCACCCTAGGCTAATTTCGATATTCTGAGTCCAAAAATGAAGTCCATTTTGAAAAATAAAATTTATAAAATTTCAAAAAGTGGTTATTACTATTCATAACGGCTAGTTTTAATAGCATATTGTTGTTTAGTGAAATTCGGTATTGCGTACGACGCAAGCTATCGAGGAAGGTCGCGATTGCGTGTAAAGCAAGCCAAGCAAGTGTTGTGTAGAAAAAGATTCCTTTGATGATTTATATAACATAAAAGTCATGGGTGTTACATTGAAGGTATGCAAAATTTGTTAGAAGTGGCGTCCTTTTATAAGGGGGGGGGGAGTGGCTCTTTAGAAAAAACTAAAAGTATTAATTTATAATAAATTTTTATTCGGTTTCTAAAGGCTCAAAAGTAAATATTTCAAATTCTAAGTTATGTATGGGTAGAAATACACTCAACCAATAGGTTTTAGATAGTTTTGGGTCACATTATTAACCTTATCGTTTAGTTTTAACCCTTTGTTAATTAGTTTGACATTTACCATGTCTCATTGTATTTTTATATTATAAGGTAAATAAAATTTCAATAAACATACAAGCGACCCCCAAGTGGTCTATTAATGATTCCCTTATCACAATATATGTCCTTTGGTCGAAATTTATATTTTTAATAATATAATATCAATTAATCAGATAATATTTGTTTTAAATATTAATTTATGTCAATTTTGACACTATTTGAAATTTTGTTTTTTTGAAAGTCATCACAACTTTATTACTTTTAAATAGATACATTGAATCACACATAACATGTCATATTCACCTAGAAAATTCGTGTATGTCATAAAAACTTTTAAATTGTAGTTATTTTAATATTTAAAATACAATTTATTTGATTCATTCATTAATAAGGTAATTAATACTTCATCATTGTGTCATAAATTAATTTAAATATTTAATGTATAAAAGTTAAAAATAAAATACCATGATTTAGTAAACATTTTTATATTTCTAATGAATATTTATAGTCGAATTTATCTTATGTATAACCCTATATTAAAAATTGTTTAATTAATAAACATTGAATTTTGCACTTTTAACACTTCTTTCAATTAAATAATAATAAATTCCCTAATCTAATTCAAGTGGACATAAAGGGTCATATTTTATTCCTAAGTTTGTTTTTTGTAGAATTAAACTTATAAAATAGAATTAGGACATGTGTTAGGGTAATAATAATATCATTTTTACCCTTAATTACCCTATCTACTTGTAACCATGGTAAATAAAAGTAAAAAGTTACTATTCACCAAAAAATATTTTCATCTTATTGAACCAAATATTACTCTTTTATATTAACCATGTCTCTCAGATTTTCAAAATTCAATGCACATAAGCTGTAAAATTATGTTTTATGAGAATTTACAAATTCTCCTTGGAGGTGGGTAAAAGACAGTGAAAAGTTAAATAAAATTTTTATATATCTAAAATTATTATAAACTGGATCTAATGAATTACATTGAACTTATATAGATATTATATATATATTTTGAGCTAAAATAAATTTAAATAAAATAAATATTTATTTACATAATTGTTCGGTTTTAAACTATAACTTAGTGTTTTCACTATTCATCAAAAACAAAAAGTTTTTAGAAAATTCCAAAAATTCACCCTAAGATAATTTTGATATTCTGAATTCAATAATTAAGTCTATTTTACCAAATTCAAAACATATAAGTTTCATTTATTAATTTAAAAATAATTCTCATTTTCAAAACCAAAAGGCGTATTTTTAAGAAATAATAACTATCAAAAGATTGACACTTGTTTATGTCCAATTTCAAAGTGAAATTACATTCAATGAACAAAATTGTATTAACTAGTAAAAATATAATCTCATTATACTTACAAACCATTCATATGTATATTTTAACAGTATAAAATATTTTGATTAAAAATGTTTTTTCAGTTGAAATATAATATTTGTCACTATTCACCCAAATATGAAAGTTATCAGAAAAACACCAAATATTTATTGAAACTAAATTATTATATCCTGATTCTAATGAAGAAGTTTATTTTGTCAAATTGAATATATAAAAGTTTCAAATATTGGATTTAAAAAGGGTTCTCCATAAAAAGGCAGTAAAATTTCATTTTTTTGAAAAATAATTATTTTATCTGAAAAAATGTATTTGTTCTTAAATTATGTCTAAGAAACTCATAAAATGGATTATAAAATTATAATAATTATATAAAGTTCAAAATTCAGTTAATACTATTCATAACTGCTTTTGAACGGCTAGTTTGGTAAGTTGTGGCGTGCTTGAACTCGGTGTTGCATGTAGTGCAAGTAATTGAATTACTTTGAAGAAATAACGTACTTTGAAATATTGGGGTGTTACATTATTCCCTCCTTCAATAAATTTCATCCTCACAATTTGAAATTTTTCTTTGAAAATAAAAGGTTGATAAAAGCAAATACCTTTCTGGGAAAACCCACATAGGAAATTGGGTTAATAAAATTTAGTCTTAATAAGAGGAAAAGGGAAATGAATGGGTCACCACCAAATTATGATATCGATTAGGAGAACATTGGTGGAAATTAGAGACATATAATTAGAGGTAAAATGTAAATATTTATAAGAAATGATTGAGGTTATCATTCATTAACAATTTTAGAATTGATGGCCTCAAATCCATCAATATATGATGATTTAAAATATCATTAGTTAAACGAAACATAAGGTATTAGGATAAAAAAATTTTAGTTTTAAGATGCCTTAACTAAAGTTTACGAATTTATTTCATCATAGAATAAGAGAAGAAAACAAATATATATATACTTGACAAGTAGAGTTCCATATTTTAACTAATTTCTACCACAAACTCTTCCTTCACTCTAAAAGATAATAGAACATAAAAAATTCTATTTATCATATTCGTTTAGGGTTCCTAAAAAATGAATTACTAATTCATCTACAAGACCCTTTAAAAAACTACATTGTTCAATCCAGGACATCATGTGGGTCAGTGATAGGTGATACACCCTTGTCTCCCTTCAGTTGTGGGTTCAAGTCTCGCGGCCTTGCTGGACACGATGGGTTGTTTCCAGACCTCCAGGTTGTCCTTTTTATGGAAATCCAAAAATAAACTTAACAATAGTATCCAATTTCAAACTTAATCCATTCCAGCCTTTAGAATTATCCAAAATACTTATATCAAAACTCTCAATCCAATATTTATAAGGAAATTTAACATAATGAGGATCCTTTTTTCCAGGTAATAACATGTGAACACCTTCATCATGTATTATTTTACAACACCACAACATCCTAAATTACCAAAATCAACCATATCTTATTCCAAAATCACGACCTCAGTATCATGAACATATTAAGAATTACATTTCCTTCAACCATGTATTTTCCAAAAAGTTTAGCTAACTATTAAGTCACTTTTCATAGAACCATATAATCTCAAATCCTCAATAAAATAGTACTGCAATATAATCTTTATTTATCTCCATAATTCATGTAACCTGTATACTGTTAATACAATAATCAAATGAAATATTTCTATAATAACAACATAAGAACACTAGTCATTCCTCTTCATTTGAGGTAGTATCATAACTTGATTATTATCAAATAACATCATTTGTGATATACTCTTATAAATGGGACATCTATTCTTGTAGTGTCCCAATGCCTTGCAGATGAAGCATTGTACATTTGAATTTTTTTACCCTTGAAATCACATACATGGTGTCCTTTTTTCTCCACATATATAAAAAACTCTCATTCCGTTCACGAATTTACCATGGTGATTCTTTCCATAGTTATCACATATTGGAAAATCCTACTTTTCTATCTTCCCATTATCCATCTTTCTCTCTTCCATCCTTTTCTTCTCTTGATTCCCTTCAAAGTCATATGACTCGGAGAATCCTTTACTTATCTTATTAACACATGATATTATTTATTCATATGTTGAAAATAAATGGGAGATAATTTCCCATTCAAATTCTAGCTAAATACCATGAAATATATGATCCCTCGGACTCTTTGGATCATACGTATTGCTGGAGTTCACATTCCTTTTACTGGGTTCCATTTCTATACAATGGAATACACTTGGTTAGTTTATGAATTGCAATGAATAATTCCAATCTTTTAGAATACCTAATGTAAATTGAACAGTTATGGATATAATCTATAATCATAAAAATGTTTTCTTTGAGGAACTATATACTCATAAACCCTTCATAATGGTTTGTAAATAAAATTAGAATTATCCTAAGCATATCCCCCGAGAGTGTAATAACCAAGAGTGCAGCAAGTCCCGTTGTCGTGCACCAGTACCCATTCGAGTCTAGCTCAAAGCAGTGTTTTCGTGTTTTACCCCTAGGTACAACTGTGCCAAAGCCGCCTCTACCTTCTCGTATCTAGACCAGGATATATTTTCTTGTAAAACTCACAAAATCTCTATATTAACAAAATTCTAGGATGTTCTTCTATACTAATCCTCAAATTCTATATTAGGGCTGTGTTCTCTAATAATAGTTTATCTAAATCTAATTTCCAAGGTTATTTCTAAACTTCCTCTTATACCAACTATAACACCTGACCCTAGTTACCCAGAGTCAGAGAATTATTTTAATACATTGGAATGATTACAAGGAATCAAGTCCCGAAGGACTAATCGGTGTAGAAGTCTTGGAAAATCTATTACATACAAGAATGTTACATTACACATTATAACATAAAAAATAACATAAATAATCCTTTATGAACGCCATTATTCCCTTATCTTAACCCTGCATATCAATCACAGTAAACTTCTTGGAATCCTAGGAAAAATAAAACATAGAAAGTGGTGAGCTAAAATTCTCAGTAAGGATAAAAATATAGTGGAAACTTTCATAAATAAGCATAAACATTTAAGGAAATGTATAACTAAAAAAAAGCCTTTTAACCTTGAACTTCAGCCAAATATGGAAAAAATAAAATGAAGTAATTTCATTTACTTAATCACATGGATATTCTACTAGTCATATAATCACATTAAATATCAATAACGACTTTCATAATTATGGAAGTCTTAATTCCAAACTGTCATAACCACATATCCAAGGCCTCGTGCCAAGACTACAAATAATATTTTTCTAAGGCCCCGTGCCAAGACACTAGATTGACTCATGAGACATACTGATGCATCGAGGAGCTATAGCGGGCTCCACCAGTCACATACTATGTCCAATGCATTCCTCATATAAACAGGCTAAAAAATAACATCAGCATTTGTATTAAAACTTTTATACGAAATGTTAATACATTCTCCATATACCGTGAATGGTAAAAAAAAATAACACATACACAGTCAAACATATCACAAAACCATAAATACAATATGTATGTTATGTATCATAATAAATTAACTTCAAATAATCTAAAAATCTATCAAATGATGTTGACATAGACGAAATCAAAACTATTTGAGTGAAATATCTCTTTTTTGAACTCATTTAAAAGTCACATAATTATAAAATAAAAAATTTACATTGAAAATATTCTTATAATCTTTTAAGGGAATATTATATGATTTTAAAATGATGGGAAATAGCCACACCCTCTGTATAAGTTAAAAAAAGGTCATTCTTACCTTAATTTTGTTGAAAAGGTTAAAAAGGACCTTGTTTGGAATATGACATAAAGATTACTTTATAAACTTCATATAAATTGTGAAACAAGGGTATAAATGACTTTAACCCATATTATTTAAAATAGCAAGAATGTTTTGAAATAAATTTTTAAGAGACATGGATGTGGATGATAAAGAGGTCATAGTAGATAATTACCTATAAACAACATTGGATAATGAAGAGATTGTGAAAGAAACTCTTACCAATTTGGTAACATACGAAACATACACCCCATGAAAGAGGTATCATACAATAAAAATGTAAATACACATATATTAAAGTTTATTACCTAAATAATACAATTATGGGTAGTACATACACCACACAAAAGGTAATAGTGGCAATATGGCAAAAATCTCACTAGAATAAGGAGTGAGATAAAAACCACTTACCTTGAACTTTCTTTTAGTCGAGGGTACGTTAAACCTCCTATATGAAGACTATAGTATGTTATTAAATTATACCAGAACCATATTAATATTTTTGATATCAGACATTATTCATTTATGACTTTATACTATCCATTTAATAATAATTTCTATGTTATATTAATATTTCAGGTAATAATCGCTTTCATTATCGTACGTGTTTTATCTTATTACTCTTGATTGTATCACATAGATCATGATTTAAATAATTTCATAATTTAAAAAATTCTTTATATATCATGTATATTTAGAATCTAAATATGTATAATATACATATATATGGTAAGGAAAACACCGTTTATGGAGACAGTAGTCCGTACGTACACATAATTGATGTTTCTCTTTTCATATAGTATTGAAAGGAAGTAAGTGGATATGATATATGTAAGTACATAAATACATAAAATAATAAATATATATATATATCCAATAGCATTTTTCTGTCATATATTACATACTTACTAGAAATATATATTTTCATTATCGTCGATGAATGGTGAACTTGGAAATTAATCTCATCGCGTCGTGGAGACGGGAATCCGTACGTACACACGAGTGAGAATATAATTATTTTTATATTAAAATAATATATAATTGGATGTTATATCATATATAAATAATCTTTATCATGTAATATTTATTATTTACATCAAATACGCATCATTATTATACCCATCCAAAAAATAATGTATTGAATAACAATTACACCACGACGTGGAGACGGTAAGGCATATGTATGCATGTATGTCAACATGTCATTTAATGGGTGGATAGAATAATGAATATGGTTGTAACATATCTCAGTATATAGAAGATTCTATAGTTATTAGTTTAGAATGGAAATATCAAATATAGAAGATGTGTAAGAAAAAAGAAACTTGAAAGAGGGTGGTGAAAACATTACCTCTTTTTCGGGTTCTTCCTTTTGATATGATCAAAACAAATCCATAGGTTGGATTTATGATCAATATAAGGCCTATAAGGTGAATTGAGGATAGTTTAGAGAATATGCGTCCAGTTTTTGGACGAATCAAAAGTCTTTATGGGTATGAAGAATTTCTTATATATGGTGTCCATTTTTAAGGTGGTGGTGGGGATCTTTAAGAAAAACTTAAAGTATTAATTTATAATAAATTCATATTCTGTTTATAATGGCTCCAAAGTGTATTATTAAAAGTATAAGGTGGTTTTGGGTCAAAATAAAGTCAACCAATAGGTTTTATACAGTTTTGGGTCACATTATTAACCTTATCGTTTAGTTTTAACCCTTAGTTAATTAGTTTGACATTTACCATGTCTCATTGTATTTTTATATTATATGGTTAATAGACTTACTATAAACATTCAAGACACCCCTAAGTGTTCCACTAATGATTCACCTATCATGATATAAGTCCTTTCACCAAACCATAGATTTTTAGGAATAGAATATCAATTAATCATATAATATTTGTTTTAAATATTTATTAATGTCAATTTTGAAACTATTTGATCTTTTGTATTTGTGAAAGTCATCACAACATGATTACATCTAAAGAGATACATTGAATCATCCCTAACATGTCATAATCACCTAGAAAATCCGTGGATGTCATAAAAACATTGATATTATATTTATTTTAATATTTATAATGCCATATATTTGATTATATCATTAATAAGGTAATTACTGCATCATCATTGTGTCATAAATAAATTTATTTATTTAATGTCTAAAAATTATAAATAAAATACCATGATGTAGGAAATCGTTATATATTTCTAATTAATATTTATAGTCGAATTTATATTATGTTTATCTCTTTATTAAAAATGTTTTAGTTAATAAACATTGAATTTAACACTTTTAACTCATCTTTAAATTAAATAATAATAAATGCCCAAATCTAAAACAAGTGGACCTAAATGGTCATATTTTATTCCAAAGGTTGTTTTTTGTTCGAATTACATTTATCCAATAGAATTAGGACATGTTTTGGGGTAATAATAATATCATTTTTACCCTTAATTACCCTCTCTACTTTTAATCGTGGTAAATAAAAGTAAAAAGTTACTATTCACCAAAAATTATTTTCATCTTATTGAACCAAATTTTACTCCTTGATGTTAACCTTGTAACTCGAATTTTCTACATTCAACTCACATAAGCTGTAAAATTATGTTTTATATGAATTTACAAATTCTCTTAGGAGGTGGGTAAAAGACGGTGAAACGTTCAATAAAATATTTATATATCTAAATTTATTATAAAATTACTCTAATGAATTAAATTGAACTTATATAAGTATTATGTATCTATTTTAGCTTAAATAAATTTAAATAAAATAAATAATTATTTAAATAAAAGTTCTGTTTTAAATTATAACTTAGTGTTTTCACTATTCATCAAAAATTAAAAGTATTCAGAAAAATACCAAAAATTCACCCTAAACTAATTACTATATTCTGAATTCTATAATGTTTTCTATTTTACCAAATTCAAAACATAGAAGTTTCAATTATTAATTTCTAATTAATTCTAGTTGTCAAAACCAAAATGCGTATTATTAATAAATAATAACTATCAAAAGAATAACACTTGTTTAAGTCCAATTTCAAGGTGAAATTACTTCCAATGAAAAACATTGGATTAAATGGTAAAAATATAATCTAATTATAATTCCAAACCATTCATAGGGATAGTTTAACAGTATAAAATATTTTGATTAAAAAAGTTGTTTTTAGTTAAAATATAGTATTTTTCATTATTCACCCAAATATGAAGGTTATTAGAAAAACGCCAAAACGTTATTCAAACTAAATTCTTATATATAGATTCAAATGAAGAAGTTTATTTTTACAAATTGAATATATAAATGTTTCAAATAGTGGATTTAATAATGGTTCGCCATTAAAACACTGTAAAATTGCATTTTTTTGAAAAATAATTCTTTTATCTGAAAAAATGTATTTGTTCTTACATTATGTATATGAAACTAATAATATGGTTTCTAAAATTATAAGTATTATATAATGTTCAAAATTTAGTTAATACTATTCATAATTGATTTTGAACGGCTAGTTTGGTAAGTTGTGGTGTGCTTTAACTCGGTGTTGCATGTAGTGAAAGTTGTTGAATTACTTTGAAGAAATAACGAACTTTAAAATTTTGGGGTGTTACACAAAGGGTAACTCTTATATCAAGGAATGATCTATGTTGAAATAAAATTGATAATGTATTTATGTATTGTGATTAAAGAATGAAATTTTATATGTATTTATCCAATGGTATTTTTGTTATAAGAATTACAAAACATCTATGAGATGTGTTAAATTTTAGAAGAATATGTGTCTTTGTTACCTAAATAGTTAGATACCATAATGAATTTATGAGTTTAATATTTTATATATGATATAAGTATTAATCACCCATTTTTCTAATCTATATGTCCATAGTCTACCATGATTTAAGATATATTTGGAGAGATTTACGAATATAAACCATATTTTTGTAGTATTTGTTTTAGTTAAATTTTTTTTGAAGATTAATTACCTCACATTTTATAAATATAATTTAAAACTTATTGATAAACATCATGTTTAATATGATAATTACTGACTCTTTTATAATAGTCATATTATATTATTAGACTTATTGAAAAGTAAATAATTTGTATTAAAAACAATATTAAAAAATCAAATTTACTAATTACATTTTTTCAAATATGATGATAATATTTTTTTGTGATCATTATTAGTACAATATTAATATTTTTTTATAAAATGTATGAAACAAATTATGGGGGGAAACTCATCACATCAAGAAATGTTGTGGGATATGAAGTCATTGACGAAGGGATATAAGGGTTTAACACCTACCAATTGCCTATGATATTTTTATTATTATGATGTCATTTGGTAGTTAAATGAATTTTGAAAAAAAATTAATGATGAACCATTGGTTTTTTTGTTGACGATGAGAGAAATTTTTTTTATATTGGTTAAATTGTGTTAAAAAATATGGATTTGGATAATATTTTGAGACATATGAAAAGTCTTTGCACTTTTTTTATCAAACAATCTGTTGAAAGTGAATATTAGTGGTTTAGGAATAAACAAATTAATTTTTTGATATTCAATTCGTGGAGTAAATGATGAATTGGATATTGATCATTGGAAAACCAAAAAATGAAATATTCTTTATAAAATAGAATCATATCAGGTAAGTAAATTTCTGTATATTATTAGAGATTAATGGAATTAATCAAAATTTGGAAATAGGATATTGAAAAGAAAATATCCCATTACATTAATTTTTGAATAATAAAATTTACTCAATCACTGATTTATGGTTTTTTCGTTCTTATCATTCCATTTACAATTGACTATTTGGGGTTCAGTTTAATCTATCACTCTCTATAATTATTTATCATTTTATTCAATTTACATATATTTTCATAAAAAATTTTATCCCTTTAGAAACATATATTTGGTTTCATTACATTTTATAATTTTTATTCCTATTATGTTATATTAAAAGTTGTTTCATTAATACTTTTATGATGTGTGTGTTCAATAGAATAATATTAAAATACCAAATCCATCATTTCTAGGGACAATTTTATATTTTGATGGGGAAACATATTTATGGTGGGGAGAAATCAAAAAAACAAAATTATGAAATAAAATCATTTAATTTGATATCATATAAAACACATAGCACTTGGCTTATGTAACCCATGGCATATATATTATTAAATTTAATATCTTAGATTTGTTTCAGATCATGAAACCTCGAGTCTAAATGAACTACAATATCGCAAGCCACAAAAACCTAGTCATTAAATTATCTTTCAATAATATAAATAAATAAATAATAAAAATTATGGTAATATATCTATTAAAAATAAAATAATAAATATGTAAAATAAAATTAAAGTTTTCTAGAAAATAATATTTTTGTTATAATATGTCTTAGACGCCCATGAACAAATAATTTAGAATTAATTTTTACAAATTTTATTAAATTTAATTTATTTAATTGAATTAATATTGTAAATTATAATATAATAATTATATTACATTGAATGTTTTTGATTTTTCTGAAATGTTTCATTTTTCAATGAATAGTACAAAATATTGAATTTTTTTTGAAAACATCCTTTATATTTATATTATTTGTAAAAAATTATATTTAAAAAAATTAATATAAATTAGTTCAATTATATATATATTACTCTAATTTATGTCATTGTAATCATATTCCTATTTAATTTGATATACATTTTTGTAAGCCTTCAAACATTTTTTCATTGAAACCTCGCATTCTCATCATGTTTGCATAATTAATTTTAAATTATTTGTTATCAATTATGTGATACAAATTTGTAATAAAAATTCCATATATTTAGTTATAATAATTTAAATTAACAAATTATATGAACTGAATTTTTTACCAAAACGAATAGTGAAAAAAGTAAAAAAAATATTTATAGTGGAAAATCCAAAAATGCTTTTATCCAGTGCTTAAGCTAAATATATAGTGGTTACAATAACCTAAAAAATTATAAAATATATTTTATTTCACTATATATTCTATTAAATGTGTAATTCTCTATAATATCCCAATTTATTTCTATTTTTTAATGGTGAAAAATTTTGTTACAATATTTTCTTTTCAAAAATTACATATGTGACACTCACCTCACATATAAAATTCCACCGACTCTCCCCACTTCGTCACATATTCAGAAACTTTTTATCACAAAATTACATGAGATTATCACTTCCCAAAATCTGTAAACATTTCAAATGATCCTTATATTTTGAATCAATTCATACTTGGAAGGTTGTTGGGGCATTCCGAAGGAGCTTTCTCAAAGAAAAGGTAATGTTATTCGATAGGTGTTTTTTTATTTCTTTCAATACCTATTAAATAATTATTAAACCAAGATGGTGTATTACCCTAAATATCTCCCATATAATAATATTTTGTGTGAAAGTTTAATGATGTATAACCATCCTAATGTCCATAAAATGGGTTATGAAACCATCATTCTTGTTTCTAGAAGTCTACTTCTTCAGAACCGATATAATTTTGTTTTCCATGATAACCTCTCACAGTTGGGTGTGATGATAGATAAATTATATATATATGATATTTATAAAATATATATACCTTTGGGGGTAGTTCTATGATATATAAATTTGATATTCTATTCTATAGGGGATACGATAATGTCGCTAGTGTGTATAATGGACTACAGCCTCGCATAGCAATATGATATTTTCTTCACTAGAGTATTACATTAAGATCATGATGATATATTAAATGAATATAAGTTATATTAATGAAATAAAAATTATATTATTGATATATATATAATTAATAAATGAAAATATTTCTGTTTATTTATTACCTTTTCACTCACATAAAAATGATAACAGCATTCATGTACTTGTGGACTGCTGTATTTACAAAGCGATGCTACCCTCTTTTCACCACCACAACACATTCATGATATATATATTGGTATATTTAATTATTTAATATTGTTTTAATGATATTATTAAAATCAAATAAGGATTATATACTACTTACCTCCTTTCAATAATGATCGTTTAATCATGGAAATTTTACCAAATTGTAGGAATGACCTGCCATCTCTATGATCATAACCCACATCATTTATCAAAAACATATTCAATGATATTTGTTAAATTTTAAAATTTATTTTAAAATATTAAAATAATTATATAATTAAAATTAATTAAATGATGTAACTATAAAATAAGTGAACTAAAGAGATCTTTTATGCCAAAACATACTCCAGAAAACAGGTCAATTAACAGAGAAAATAATGAAAATAATTAATTATCACTAATTAATGGGAAATAATATTTTATAAATGGATCTCATAGGAAATAATAAATATTACTATGGTTTTATAATAATGTAATACCATTTTCATAAAATGTATAATCTAGGTTAAAACTTTTTAACCAAAAGGAAGTGTAAGGTAAGGGACTTAGCCCCAGTTTCTCTTTGTTGAGGCATATTGTATGGTTATATATCTAATTTATTTTACATGGTTAATATATTTTCCATTTAAAATGTTAAACCACGATTCATTATAAATTAATGGTATTTTTCAGCACAGATGGAATTATTACATCCAAGGGGATTTGGATTAATAGTTACTATATTTTAAAAAAATTCATAACTCAATTTATTTTTATTGGGTTATATAACATCACTATAATAATTTATATTATATGATTATGTGTGAAATGAACATTGATTATTTGATGTTTTATTTATAATTTTTATTAGAATT
The DNA here is from genome assembly GCA_963277665.1 of Viscum album. Lineage (NCBI taxonomy): Eukaryota > Viridiplantae > Streptophyta > Magnoliopsida > Santalales > Viscaceae > Viscum > Viscum album. Next base: position 1,158,270,202 of record OY728129.1, on the reverse strand, counting down.
TATAGTTTATACACATAATAAATTAATTTATTATTCATGACATCACCAATATAATCATTATAAGGTTTTATTTCATAGTGTCATTCAAATGGAGATAGTTTATTATACAATTGTAGTTGAAGTGAATTATTTGACCATTTCATAATAATAAAATTATTTTATTCTTATATGGTTATTCAGAATTTATTAAATAAATAGAACCTTTTTACATTCTTTGGTACTTAAAATTATTAAAGAATTGTTTTTAATAAAATTTAACAAAGTTACTCTCATTGATTTAAAAAATGTTTTCTTACTAAAAAAGTTTTCTCAATGAATTTTCCATTTTTAAGTATTTTCAGAATAATTTTTTAAATTATTTTTTACCCATTTTTATTTTTTATACATATTTTTTAAATAAATCAACATTCAAATTTGAAAACAATGTTTGTTTGACATTTACCAAAAATGTGAAGGTACTCTTTAGTTTAACATGATTGATATATAAGGAAGTTATAGTTTTCATGGCCAATCAAACTTTTAGGGTTTCAATTATATATCACTAATATTATTTTCAATGAAATATATTTTCAAAAACCAATTCTTACTATTTGATAATGTTATTTTAAAAATGAAAAGAATATTTTTCTCAAGAATGTTTTGATATTTTTTATGGTAATATTATTCATCTACGATAATAACCCTATATTTTTATTATACGCCATTGATAATATTATATATTTAAACCTTATTTATTTATTTTATTGATTTATTATTATCATTTAGTCCACAAAAAATATTGAAATTCACCTCCTTGATTTATTTTTATAGTCTGTAACATTCCCTTGAATTACTAAATTTCCAATAGACTTTAGATTTTTCCTAAATATCTATATTATATATCATAGAGGTGTTAAATTATAATTCTTTATGAAATTTCTAAATATAGTGTTCTACATTTAATGTTATTTTATTTATCAAGTAAAATAATGAAAAAATATGTATTATTTACTCAATTTGAATATTTGGTGATTAGGAACTTTGTATGTGAATTAAAGCAATTATTAGATATATGAGAAATTATTTAGACATGTAGTGATGGGTCCGGGGTAGAATTACATATTCCGTCAATGCACCACTATTTCTCATTAGAAAAATATGAAAAATAGTAGTAAATGGGTTTTTCCTAATGTTTTAAACTATCTTAAGGAACAATATATATAGTTGTGGTATCATGATGTTGTAGATCATGATTTATACCAATTAATAATTTCATACACAATAAATTAGTTAATAAGTTCCCTTAGATATTCAAAATTATATTATCTCTAGATTCATTTAAATTCCATTTTATTGATTAAATGGCATGTTATTTTAGTTAATTGGCCTTCCATATTGATTATAAATTCTCTTATTATACATTATATTTTTAATAATGGTATTATATGTGGATGAATTTCATTATGTATTTATTGATTAAGTGGAATATTTTTTTTAGTTATTTAGCTTACCATATTGATTATTCCTTAACTAATTATGTTAGATAAGTTATTTATTACATGGGATAATCGTTTATATATTTACCTTTCCATATTTCTTATTTATTATTTATTCAAGATAGATTCTTTTATACATAAATCCTAGTGAGAATTTGAGATCATCCTTATTTTACTTCCTTTCGTCTAGATTCTATGATATTCACCATGATTGATGATAAAAGATGTTATGAAGGGAATAATTATATTCTTGAAAAATAAAATGTTGTAAATTTTTTCAAATGTAACACATGACTCATGTATGTAACCTATTTTCTAAGACCATGAATCAATTAGGTTCCTTAGGATATGATTATTTGTATGTTATTCCAATGTAATAAATAAAAAATTAAAACCATTCTATATAGGACATGGTTGAATCATAATTCCCTTTATTAAATTATTAATATTGTGGATTTGGAATTTTATTTAAATAAATAAACTTTTGGGATTGTTTTGATACTTGTTTTTTTAAATTTTACCCTACATGGGTGATTACATATTTTCAAAATAAATTATTCCAATAAATGAAATTATTAATTATATATTCCTATAAAAGTATCTATTGTTCCATGGTGATATATTATTTTATAAGATATATATTTGAATATATCCCTTATGTAAAGGGATATTTAGATTAGATTCATATTATTTCTCAGAATACATTGTGAATAGGTCAATAGAATACTTTGGTTACCCCTATTATAGAAGTGAGGAATTTGAATTAGTTGAGTGAGGGGTTATTTATTCACTCTTGTGATTTGGTAAATTCTTTAAATTCATCTTGTGATGTGAAATTTTAACTAGTTATTTTTAAGAATTCCTCATAGTTTTGTATTGATGTTTATTTTTATAGTTAGTACCAATACACACAAATTGATACCCTAGTCAATATAAATTAATAATGATCCTTTTTGGGATGATCACTAATATTGATTTTGAAATGAGTTGAAATTTATAGAATTTTTAGCATCATCTCATGAAAAAACTATATAAACCTAAATGTATACCTAATTAATAATCAATGAATCAACCGGACATTGAAACAACGTATAACTAAATTTACATATTTGAATTATAGTAAACATGGTAATTATTGATCATGGATGATTATTTTTTATAGAGATCAACATTAGAATTGGTAAGGACTACACATCCAAAAGTTTTATAGCAGACACATGAATCACCATTAACAAAGAATGGTTAATTGGGTCATTAAAAATGAGATTGTGAAATCATTATAGATTTCAAATAAAGAACCTAGTTAGATGTGATATTCCCCATTTTTTGGGTATTCAATCACCACAAAAAGTCATGTCCAATACTCATATAGGCATCCTTTACTCAATAATGGATATAAAGTGGAATAATATAATAATTCTGAGATGAAAAGGATACACAAAAAAATAAACTATTCAGTGTTTACTATATATTAATTTTTTATTAATTGTATCACGTTTGTAAAGATATTAAAGGATCACACAAATGATTCATAACTAATGAAATCCCACAAGAATTTGAAGAATTATCTTTAAACCTGATTTCAAATACTATGTATCATATTGTTCAATATGATATTGGGGTAACCATACCTTATGTGATAAGGAAATATTGTAACCTAGGATATACCTCATATTCATATCAAGGATTATGATATAAATCAATTAAAAAATATGATTACACTATTATAATACAAAACAAAAAAATAACCCACTTACACAGAATTCCCATAAAAGAAATATACAAAATATTAAAACTCTTTCTGAATACTCATAAAATCATGTGGATATTATATTAGAAAACTAACATCCTTCTGGAGGAAACACGTGATCCCAAATTTACTCATTATTTTAAGTCCTAACTATGTGAACCTATGTGAATTATTGTAATGGAAAAGGATATGATATATTTAATTCAAAGATGTAATCAAAGAATGTACTCTATAAAAAATTATATGTTTCTCAATCATTAAAGGGGTCTAATGGGATGTCAATATAACACACATATTAAATTATATGACCATTTAAACATTATGACATATCTTATATATCATATATATGTTATATAATCCATAATACCATGATATAGTGTATCTAAAATACTTTAAAAGTATCAATATATTATATGTTATCAAATAAATACATGATTCTCCAATATATAATTACTATTTTGAATAAATTCATAATAAACCAATCATATAAGTAGTTAAGAAGAACATATTTCACTTAAATAAGAAGGGTGTGAATTTTCTCTCTCAAATTCTATTATGGGCCTAGATATTTATTCTTATCACAAGTGGAGAAATATCACACAATGGATATACACTAAATTTGAATATTATTTTTAACATTCATATCTAGCCCTTGGTTTGATATTTGTTAAAGACATTATAATAAATTTATCAGTGTATGAAGGATATCATGCTATGTATGTCTATACCCTCATGTAATGAAATTTGATCATAATTAATCACCCATATTAATATTAGAGAACGTTTGACATTCTATGGGATATACATCAGTGGTTTATTATAGAAAATAATCCATGACATACTATCTTAATAGTTAATCCATTATCACACATACAAATCATTATATCATATTATTGATTCTTCACATACTAAGTTGGAATATCATTTATAGCCATAATAAAACATGATGATGATCAGTTAGGGAGAAAAAAATTCATACTTTGAGAAGATATATTAATTCTAAATTTTATATAATATAAATGAATAATTTGTTAATTAAAAAAAATTCATTATTTTCATCATTATAAATCCCTGATACATTTTATAACATATAAACCCAGTATCTCATACATCTAATACCAAGATATTTAATGTGACCCTCATTCTTCGGATGCATTATTTTTTCTATTTGATATTTGGAATTATCATCTCGTGCAAACTAATAGTTCATAACATCTCCCTTCTTTACAATATATCAATTGAGATCAAATATATGAAATATTTTTATTTAAATTTTGTGAGACAAATGTTCCCAGGCCTTATTAATATCTCTATCGATTTCATTGTAATTCTGTAATTCCCTTTCAATTCTAGCAGTCTACCCACATTTAGTGAAAAACATATTGACCCAAATAGATTCTATCACAATATTTAATAGTGTGATTTATTATTTTGATAATATCTCGTTAACTGTAGAATATCATCTTGAAATCTTATAACTAATAGCACTAAAATTTGGGAATAACTATATAAATAACACATGACATGTTTTGTTAATTCTAGACTAGATTCAATGTAACCCCTCCCAATGAGATCATACTCAAATAAAAAATACTGAGAATAATTATTCTTAATTATAAAAGGATATTCATGGTAGTACTCTAGTTAATCTTTCAAGGAATAGACAGGTATCTATGAGTTATGATAAATGAATAAGAAATATTGGGTCATATACATGAAAGAAAAACAAGATAGATTTAAGAGAGGGTATTTATGGAATCATATCCATAATTTCTAACTTTGTTTAGGATCTTTAATATTCATAATCATTATTCATTAAAACACACCTTCATGGATGTATCAATGTGAAAATTCTTCTTCATGTTAATATAATATGATTTTGAATAATTTGAAGAAACATATATAAAATATCTCTATAGATCATCACACCTATAATATAGGTTTCTTTACCCATATATTTCATATAAAACTACTTTTCCAATATCATATGTACAAAACAAAGATTTGGAACATCATTTCTAGTATGGAGTTTGTCATCTACATTTAATATTATTATTCCAATATGAATGATACTAGGATTTTTTTATACAAAATAAAATACAATATTATTGAAGAAAACAAAATATATCATTACATAATAAAATGATATATTCCAACTTTATGAATATTTATTCAATAGATTAATGTATCAAAAATTCTATAAAACCATATCATACTAATTTATAACTTCTAACCCAATTTATAGAATCATATGCATATTCATTATGAGTTTCCCATTACAAATATCAATTTTGTATCAATATCATATATTTCATATTCCCAATGATTGTTTACCTATTAACATCATCTGATTAGAATTTATCTTTAAAACTAAAGAATCTATTTATCCACCTTCAATACCATTTATTTTTGTATACCCCCATGACATAGTGATATTTATAGGTAGAAATTATACCATCCATGTATTTTTTCTTGAAAAAATCCCACTTTCACTCTATCTATATCAATATTTATTTTGTTTTGTCAATTTATCAAACTATGTCATTTTACTGTAGGTTTATTTCATATTTTGGGAATCAAATCATTGTATGGAAGAAAAAAAATTAATGTATAATTTTTTCGTAAATTTTTTCCAATATATAAACCTAAAGTTATCATCATTTACTATATTAAATCCATATATCATAGGATCTTGGATATTTCTACTCTATTTTTTTTTATGTTTATCATGATTCGGGACATATTTCTCAACTCATTGAGAAACTATCTCAACATTCATTTGGGGAAGAGTTATTAATTATGGATTATAAACAAATCTATGGTCATATTTCCTCTCATAAACTCCTTGAAAAGTGTGTTTCATCTCATTAAAAAAATTAATTAATTCCACAAATAACCTTTTGTTAAGTAGTATTATATATATAATATCTATAATATCAATTATGTAAAAAACAATAATAATGTCATAGATTTATGACTATATTAATTAAAATGAAAAATTACTTGTTCTGTTCTTGTCCTAAAGTAATTATAAAATAGATATTATTCATTTCCCCAACCATATCCTAGATTGAATCATTATGACTATATAAAATGGAATAAGGTTAAGTGAAAATTCAACTGTTTCTAGATCATATCCAAAAAATTATATTTTAAGGTTCCATTAACCCATCATTCATCAATCCATATCATATTGGGTATGATTTCTATCCAATATAAATTATTCAAATTTTGTATTCGATGATATGTAAGTTAAAAAGACACTCTAAAACCACTTTAAGAACATTAAATTCCTTGATAATGTATTGAACAACCTGATTTGAGTGGGGAAACATAATAATTTTTCTATGATTATTTTAAACATCATAATATAACATATTACACCTTCAATATATATAAAAATAATTAATAAAAAGTCCCTAATGACACAAAATAAGAGAACCATTAAAGGTTTTGAAATATATATGACTACAAAATTCATGACTTCTCATTGACTAACATATGTCATAATGTATTATGTATAATAGTACACTGACCCTTTCACCTTTTCTAATATAAGATTATTTAGTTAGTTGTTCTAAAAAACATATTCTCACATATAAATTTATTCACAATCAAACCACTTTAGAAATTGATATAAATTGAGTATTTGATGTTATTTTTCATGTATATTCCCTATAAGTCAATAAATGATGTTTTTTATGGTTAAAATCAACTTTGAAACAGTTATTATTAACCATATAGACAATATTATTTATATCTAGAACTTATAAAATATTTAATATAATCAAAATTTAAAAATATATATCATTCAGATATATTTAAAAGGACATACATTAATAATGTATGAAAATAAAATTTTATCAAAAAAATATACAAAAATATTTTTTATATTTATGGTACACACATAATAAGATTTATATAACTAATATACTAGGTAGAAAGAGATCACGATCCTTGAAATACTATTTTGTTTCATATTACATGCATCTAACATATAGATCAATATCACTTGTCATAAATTATATATAATTAATAAGTCTATATTTGTGAGAACAAATTTTTTATGCACACTCTGTATCCAATACCCCTGAGTTATCAATAATGAAATTAAATTCTAGAATACTCAAATGTATATTCTTATAGTTATTCTCTTTGGGAACCCTTAAAAATATTATATTATATTCAATAAAAATATCATACATCGCAAAAAAAAATAGATTTCAAATTCGTAATCATGATGAATGCCATAATCTAAAAGCATGACATATTAATAGGATAGTTTCATGTTTTATAAATTTTTATTAGGGTCTTATAATTAATATAATCCTATAAAAAATTAATACAACGTTTATCATCTACATTTTCAGATACAATACCAATACATCATAATGTTTTATGAAAATTGATCATGTGTATAATTCATGACTATATCTAGAAGAAAAAAATGTCAATAATATCAAAAAAATATTGGATAGTTTATCGGTTAAATCTTTACCATAACCGATCACATGTATTCCCTTATTTTCATTCCTCTTTATTACAAATGGATAGAGATTCATAGATATGTATAACCCAGTGGTCACATATATATATGCACCCAATGGTTAGGGTCACCTATAATCTTTCTTCCTTATGAATAATAACTATTTGTAAGGTTACAATTATGGACATAGATAGTAAATTATCAAGGTGATGAAATTTTTTATGTTTGAATGGAATCTCATACATATTATTTTAAAGGTTTTGTTTGTATAAATTTTTTAACAACTTCTATACAAAAAATAAATATATAACAATTACTTCACAAGAAATGTTTCTTATCTCATGTTTTTACTTCATTTATACATCATTATAATAATTTATTTTTATATTATCTATTCCATACAAAATATTAATATGTTCAAACCATATTAATGTTTTACCATCTGCAGAACTCATAATTTGTGTGGATCATGAAAAAATTAAATCAAATATATGTATACAAATGGAATTGAATCTTATACAGAATCTCTATGAATCCATTCATATTATGTTTATAAATTATATTAAATTTACTATCACAAAAATAGGAATCATTTGGCCATAAATAGATACCCCCACATTACAATACATCAAATAAGCCTTCAAAACAATTCCATGTCCAGCCCAAAGTCCCTATATAATATGATACTCTATAAAACATTGATTGAAATTACATTAGAGCTATTATTATTTATATTTGTAGACTATATTAAACCCTGAAAGTCTAGTTAATAAAAATAGTATAATTTTTTCATAGTTGATGAGAAAAATGTTTAATGTTGTCATACCTCATATAGTATAAATGTTATTGATAAGTAATTTATTGATTAAATTTATCTATACATAATTTTGGCATGAAATAAATATTTTTTATTCAATTATATTTTAATAGAAAAAATTAATAAATTAACTTTTAATTTATTTTACAAACATGTTAGGTTTATGTATATATCTTATATTAAAATATTAAATAAAAAAATTAGTTTATAATGGCTCATAAATATCATTTATATAAAATTTATAAGAAATAATTAAATTGAAAACAAATAAATTATCATTTTAAGGTATATCATAATTTATGATAGATAGTGGTTACTATTAATCATGGTTTGAGCTAATATTATTTATTATAATCATAATTACCAGAAGCTACCAATCATAATCTACCTATGTTTTGAAATATGGAGTTCGAATCATTAGTTAAGATATATAATATCATCACATATGACAATTTATAGCTCTACAAAATTCATAGAGTCAAAATTGAAAATTATTCTAAATACAAAAAAACTAATAAAATTGTTAATACCACCTTATTGTATCATATACCGTAACGAAATTCATAGGGATCCATTAAAAATTAATTGAACATATCATTTTGAATATTATTTTTTGACCATGAAATCATTACAAAAAAATTTTATTCTTAAATTTTTTTAAAAAATATCAATTATTAGATGAACATGGATATGATCCCACTTATAGATTATATAGTATCATCCCATGATGAACAGAGTTGAATAAACCCAATTTAATACCTAATCTATCATCATAGAATAAGAATATTAATCACGAACATAAAAATAAATAAAAAAGATTTTTCTATAATTGTCTATTCAGTCAATATCAATATCAATAGAATATACAAGATAGATATCACCATGTGATATCTAAGTCACTCTCACCTCTTGATGTAGTACAAATATAAATAGAGTCAAAATTCAATAGTAGAGTATTTTATGAATTCTAAAGTTTTGGTGTCACCTTATTCTATAGAAACCACTAGGGAACCATGAATAAAGAGAGCATCAGCCTTGGTAAAGTATTATGACACCACCAACATGGGGATTTTATCCATATATAGACCCCTTAATTCATTGATGGAGATTGATAATCCAATTAAAGTTATTGGGTTCCTATATACATAACTCAATTACACAAACCCATTTCTTTTTTATGATCACATAAAATTTGTGTGATCATTATTTTTTATTTTTATAAATGAAACATCCCAATGATCCATAACCACATAAAACCTATATAGATGCAATAAAAATATCCATACACTCAATATCTCATACTGTATTCCATACAGTTTTATAAACTAAAGTCATTTCATAGCCTAATACAGTATAGGAAGAACCTTTTCTAGGATATGGAACCCTTGAATATATAGGATTTTTATATAGGTATACAATATAACAAAAATGAACTATTTTAATGAATATATAATATGGGAGAATAAAGATACATTTTTTCTGTGATGAGGGAGGCTTGAGAGTTTTCTCCTTGGTGATGTTACCTTATAACAATATGGGATAGAGTGTCTTGGAATATAGACCAAGAGCATACAAGACATGTGTGATGATGCTCATGATGGAGTGTTGATACCTATAGGGGTGATATTTAAGAATAGTACTAAAACCAACATATACTAAGAAGAGATATTATGTTTCTATTTTTAAGGGAGTTAACACCGCTATTTTTAATAGTTAGGATAAAAATAAATATATATTTTATAATCCCAAAAAATAGTTACATATTGATTAATGATAGACGATGACCATGATAATATAGTGGCATACCCTTCAGATGTGATAGATAACTTAATGAAATATATATCTCCCATGTCACTCAATGGAATCCCATAGGATCAGATCATGGCCTTTTCACCTAATTTATATATTATTTTATATAATATTTTTTTAATACTATGGACTAAGACATATGAATAGAAATTTATATCCTGAAACTTTGAGGAATGGCCTCAAAAACACATCACATGTTGTAACAATATATTGATACTGTATGTATTTTCTAGTAGGTTTTAATGGTGATAACTAGATAGAGGTTACAGGGATTTACCAATTTGATGTGGTTATTTTTTATTTCCATTAGGAATCCTTAATTTTTTTAAATATTTTTATTAATTTGTTGTTGATTTTTTATTTTATGAGTACGGTCCTTTTTATAACTTATGTGCCCCACTAAGAGTATATTGAACTCCCATTTTTCATAGATTTAGTGGGTCTTGGCCCACTAGGTGATACATGTTTCCCTTACAATATGTTTCTCCCATCTATAGGTCCCACACACAATCTTCAATCGTGCATCAGACTAATTAATTTCCCCAAAGACAAACACATGTTATTTTAATGACTTTTATCCTCAATAAAAAGCATCCTAGAAAACATCTGTGGATGGTCACCTATCGTAGAACTACTACAAGAAAAAATCACTTAATAATGGAATAGAAATTAGTTTGGATTTTGAATATAATGGTTCACTTTGTGGACATGATTATTGAAATTAATTTTTTTAATCCTTTGATGTTCTGATGTATAACATTATTCTATATTAGAGAAGAAAATCCCCATTATAGACCCCATTTTTCATCCCATGATATTCCATTTCCTTTCAATCTGGGTAAAACTATGAAAAGTCTATTACAACCAGTCACTAATAATAGCATAAGGACACCACTTTTTCAATGTTTTCATTAGGTCCTCGCTCACCAGGATCCACCGATTTCCCATTAGACATATGTTTTCCCATCCATAGGGTACACCCATGTTCTAATACAAATCATCATTCTAATGAATTTCCCGAAAAAACTCATGTTCATACATTATTATTTTTTCCAACTCAAACACACCCTATGAAACATTAAATGTGGCCACCCATCTTAAATATACTTCCAAACAATCTTTTTTAATGGTCGATCTCTAATCCCTAAGGACATGGAAATGAATCGTTCTCCCCCATGACATGCATAGTAACATTTAATCTTTTAGGAATATAACTTTCTGGGGTGTTATTTCTTTTAATTCATTTTTTTCAATAAAATACTAGAGTTGAAATTCTTTGTTTTGTAAATATTTGATTTCACAATGTTATGATTCAGAGATTTATCATTAATTCCCATTATAAATACTTTTTGGTTTTATTAATTTTTCATTAGAAGGATAGCAGATTTGATGTGACTCTATTATATTATTTTTTTGAAACTAGTGAGTCATTTAAAATATTATATTAATAAATATTCATGTGAAATTTTTATATAACACATTTAATAAGAATTGAATACCTATTATCATATTTGGGTAGTTTGGTCATTTAATAATATGTGGAGTATAACTTTGAGTTTACCAGGTTTTTGTGACTTTTATCAATAAAGTTAGTTGTTCGAATTATGTATGTATCAAATGTAATTTTTTATTATCACGAATTTCATGGAACCCTAAATTGAATTATCTCTCATAATTTTTAGGAATATTTATTGGATCACAGTAAATATTACTATGTCAAGGTGAGTTAGAAAATCCAAATATTTCATTAGACTTCTTTAAAATATCCTTTTATTAAACTAGTTTTTAATGTTCATGTTTATATATTATTGTCTCATTTTATACATATATATTATATTTGGGGAAGGTTTATGTCTAAAATGAGAATATTATTAATAATTAGGTATTTAGTAGGATTTGATCTTGTGAGATAGGATAAAAGCCACTATATATTTATTTTAAATTATTGTATGAAATATATATTATATTAATGGTATATTGTTCATATATAATTGATGATTATTGGTATATAGATTTTATTGTTGATTTTTTATATTGTGATTACCCATATGTAATTTTACTAAACTGATATTTTGGACTCTACTTGTGAGTGGGCTAGTTAAGAATTTGTTCAACTCTAGGGGTGAATCTGAGGTCGTTAATTTTATTCTAACAAAAATTATTACTATATTTTTGTTTTATCTCTATCAATTTCTGAGTTTAAGGAGTACCTTTTTTCTCTCATCCCTCCCTCATCTCACAAGAAATATATATGAACACTCTCACACAAGATACACATCAATAAATAATGACCACCTTTAAAAATGAATTATTATTCATTAGTGTGAATGAAAAAATCTAGTATAACATGGATAACTCATATAAACTAATGAATTGTAGTTATATAATATTATACTTTGAACTCACATTAGATGTCACACGATATTGAATTTCTACCATCCTATTGAGTCTTCAAACTTCACACTGACAATGTATAATGAAGTATGATAACAATAAGAAAATCTAAAATAATTGAGAACCATTAATTATAATTTTTCTATCTCTTTTAACATTACACTATCCTTCATATCTTATTAGAATAGTAGCATTCAAGTAAAACTTATTATTCTTCATTACATGAAAACGGTATTGTTATTCCACTTCTTTTTACAATAAGTATAATTAAACTTTTCTCCATATTCTACTTCTCTTAGAATAATTCAAGATAATTCCTTCAATAAAATACAATAAATCACATCTCACCTTTCAATTGTATTTTTATGAATATACACATTTCATCCACCGCCTCCTTCACCTCAGAAAACTAAATGCTAATACTTCTATTTCATTGGTTTCAAGGCACTTATTTCTATAGCATACATAGTTCCTACACTAGCACACCTTTTTGTTGATAAATGGTGCAGACAATTCTATTCCTTAGTTTATTCACTCATATACTACTTTATTTGTCACACTAAACTACTTTGGTTCTTTGATAACTTTGGATTATCTCTATAAAATAAATGAATATGAGATTTGGGTTGTAATGTTTCTTTGATACTCAAATGTTATTGTTATTATTTATACTGTATCTATTATATTTAGTGCATTTTCATTGACTTTAAATGTATATATGACAGATTAATGATAAATTGTTTTATTATTCCCATAAGTCTCACATCACTATATTTAAAATAACATGACAACACACTATACATAACACTCCACATTTATCAGCCATTAACTCATAGATCTAAATTTAAAAATGTCTTACGAAACTATATTTCTAAAACAAAAAAAAGTTGTTATTTAAATATTACAAAAATATTGAAATATATAAGAAACGTTCACACTCATCCTCCACTAATAAAAGAACATTCTCCCTTTCATTATACAAAATCCAATTCATAAAGAATCCATGTCTATATGCATAAATGTAGCTTCATATCCCCACATTGTGAAATAAAACACTTAATGACTTATAATTCATCCCTCAACTTCATGAGAAAATAATATCATAAGTTATTATGATATATTAAAATTGAATACAATGATTATATGGCATCATAATATTTTATTATCTAAATTCTCTATAAAATCAACTCCATTATCAGAAAAACAATATTCAATGTATTTGAACTTCTGTGATCTATTAACCTTATGAATTTATCAATTTTAGTACATATACCATTTCCATGACCCTTATATAGGAAGAATAATGAAATGGTTTTATCATCCTAATATTTTCATATTCATAATAACATATTTTAAAAATGTAAAATTATTTTATGTGAAAAACTCATATTTTTAAATTTTATTTTTACCCTAAGGCATAGAGTTTCACCATAATAAGGGAAAAGTTTTATACCTAAATAGAGGATTGTTTTTTTACAGTTTTTATGATAACATTATATTTTTTAGGGCACATAAGTGTAATCCATCTCTGTGTAGGTTAAGTTTTTTCTATGTCAATGTTACTAATAACATCTAAAGGATGTGTATGGGAAATCATATTAATTTTATGGGTATCTCTATGGGTATTACCATTTTATGTGTACAATTAATTACCCTCATGTGATGGATATATAATTTAGATGGGTAAAACCTTATTATCCATTCCAACACCCATTTGGGGGTAATGATAGGTTTTTACCCAATTTTTTATTTCCCCTCTTCCCATATTCTCTCTAATGGGAATATTTGAATGTTTTAAAATCCGAAAATCCTGTAAAATCAATCCAACAGAATTTTTAAATTTCAAGAAATTTTTTGGAAATTTATTAAATAATATGCACTAATTATTATCTTAGAAGAAGAATTAAATTGTTATTTTTATTTAATTTTTTAAAAAATAAAAACCTGAAGACATAATTAATAACATTAAAACACCCAAAACATTGATGTAATAATTTTTATATATTATTGAGTCTGGTGATTTTGACAATTCATTGTAAAATATCTTCATGATTTTCTTATTTTCACCCAAGTTCATATTCTGCTTTCTTGGGAATGAAATAACTCTATATATCTCTCAAAATTTAATGGTTGCAACATTTTCTTGGAAAAAATTTAAGGTACCCTATTTATTATAAAATTTATAAAATAATCTTACATTAAAAATAATAATAAATCATAAAAATACTATAATAGGAATTATAAGTTAATAATAAATAATTACCACATGATTTTCTATACTTCATTTTGGATATATAATTATCATTGCAGACTGAATTTATAATTTTTTTTAAAATGAAATGTTTTTTTATATGTTTAATCATTCATAGAGAATTTTGATACTTTATAGAGTAGATTAATATTATATAATGTGGAATATTTAAATAGTAACTATAAAATAATTCTAAATTTGTTCAAGGAATCCTTAAGAAGTAGTTCGAACAATTTTGTATATGGATGTTATGTCTCTGATGATTCCATGGAGAACCGTTGGTTTTTATTTCAAAAATATTATGGTAGGATTCTCATTACTACATAGGACATTGTATAATATTATTTAATGATCTTAACATTTATTTACGTGACCCATTATTCATATATGCTTCTTAAAGGTATGTTAGTGGCCCTAGAGGCCAATCCATGATATATGTTCATATGATTAGTGTGTAGCTTCTTGATAACTATTATTGACGTGACCTACTATTACCTAATAAAATATATATTCTTTTGGGATATTGTACCCTAAAAAACCCTACTTTAGGTATTAATTTAAACTTGATTCTCATTATTTTTTATATGTACTATTATAGGGGGAGTGTGATATTGTGAAAATTATATAGACTATTGATCATTTCATATATGAGTTAAATAAAAGAAATGTCATCATATATTGGAGTATAACATGAGGGATAGATGGTTATCCTTTACCTAAATTCCTATATATTATATTTCCATAAATTGGTAATGTACACATCCCAAAACATTATTCATGTTACGTGCGATGTTATGTTATCTATGGATTGAAACTGTCAATAGGGTGGGGCATGCGATGATTGTGGTAACAACCACTTCGATAGTGGGGAATGTGGAATTTGTTAAAGGTGAATCATAAAGATTGTACTGATGAGAATAGTTTCTAACATATTATAGGACTTCTAGGATATCTTGGGATGTGTAGTGATATTTTCTAAAACCCTTATGGTCATTATGTTGAATTAGGTGGGGTTTGGGTTCCATGAACCCAGTTAGTGCACAATGACTCGATGCATGTGTAATTGTATGTTTAATTATTGACTATCAATATAAATCCTGATATAATAATTTATATTTTTATTTTTCACATTTTTCTAGATTCATTGTTACATCAATAAATTTTAATTACTCACAACATGAGCATGTATTTTGGGACACATACATACTTCACTATTAACGATCCATGAAAGGGAGAGTCCCTAGTGACACAAAGATGAGAGATGGTTCAATGTGATTGGAGGAACTACCAAACTGTATGTTGGATTAATTTATATTGTATCATTACATATCTATCTTAATTATAATCCGGGTGAACTCCTAGATCAAGGGTCTTGGGTTTATTGTTAATTGTGTTTTGAGATACATACCATGAAATTCTAACAATATTTATTATTTATTCTATTGTCTTATCTAATGTTTTTTTAAATATTGATAATTATAGTATTGTATTTCCATATAAAGTGATCAAAACCTCACTTCTAGTCGTAAATATATTTAATATGGTAATACATGCATGAGCCTCTTTAGCAATCCATCTCACATTTGATGATTTAGGTTTGGTGTCACAAATTTGTATAAATAAGCATATATATTCTTTTCCTTTTTATTACATGTTTTTTCAGGGTATTATAGACTAGATCTTATGATACATAGAACTTGTGTATAATATTATTATGTATGCATGAAAAATACCTCTATAGTGGACCTCAAGGTTACCATTGATATGAGGAATGTTATCAATTTCCCTATTACAGGTTGATATTTTTTATTATATCTATGATACAGATAGAATTTATGGGATTTGAGTGAATTCAGTTTTCATGAATTGGAACGTAGGTTCATATGTGAAATATGATTCTGTTGATTTTTTATAGAAATTTAATTATTAATTTTATGTTTTCAATATAGTATTTGTGTGATATATCTATGATTATTTGATATCTTGGTACATATATTATATTAATTGATCATATCATTATATTATGATATGTGTATAAATTTCTTAATAACAAACATATATTGAGATATTGTATTTGGATAAAGATGTCATCTTAGGAGAACTTTTTTATGATATCATATACCGATTAGAACCTGACTATAATTAATGTCTTTAGATTCCATTAATGTTCATTATGAATTCTAAAAATATTGCAATAAAGTCCTTTAAAGGGACCTCAAACAGTGGTATATAATGTTTCTCCAATTATGGATGTTTTTCATTTTCCATCATTAGTTATGCAGGAGGATATAAATCATCATTCATTGTTACTGTCTTCAATTACATAGGAATACAACTATCTCACCTATGATGATTTTCATTTATTCCCATACAAGGAATATCTGATGAGATTTGTCATAAACAATCTCAAATATATTTATGATTTTACTAAGTGAAGTGTACTGGTTGACATAGTTCATCTATATTGATGAATAGTTTAATATAAAATCCCTATAAATATAAAAAAGAAACAAATAGAATAGATGAAAATTATTACAAAATGGGGGTTTGGTTGAGTGATTTCAGAAAAATATTAAATGAATAAGTCATTTCTTACATTGAATACGCCAATATGAATGATTTTGTTATTTAACCTATAGATTCATGGATAAATAACAATTATCCCTTAATATCAGATTCATTTAATTAAGGTTCCTTAATTTGTTGATCTCAAACCCTATATATAAAAATAAGACAACAATCTTTAAGCTAACATTAAAACTTTCAATCATGGAATGTTCCTTTGATTGTAAAATAAAAGACATCATCTGATAAATGTATGATAAATAAAAACACATAGACTTTGCAAATTATAATTTATTGAGTTCTGGGACAAGATGAAAAACATTAGAATCAATCCCAATTTTGTTATATTTGAAAATTAAAGTGTATCTATCATGATTATAAAAACCTCAGCCTTGTGGTTGGCGTGTTAATCATTTTAGTGATATTAACATTAAAAATACATTTTAATAGGAATATTTTATGAATAATAGTGATTAAATTGATTGAAAATAACTAATTTAGGATTTAACAATAATATCAATAACAAAAAGTACTCTCTAATGGGTGAAATTTTAATCTTGGACATGATTTACATAAATAAATGATTGTAATTTAAACAAAAAAATATAACCACCACTATTAATTTTATCTCTAAGAATAAAAAATAAAATGTGTGAAATAGAAGATGAAATAATTTTTTATAAGGATTAAGTGATATTACAAGTGAGAAATAAATTAATCACAAAGTTGACGTGGGATATGTACAACTTCATAGAATAGATCATTTTAGAAAACCTCCATTCATCTGAATATTTAGAGAGACAAATAGAACCACCCATTTTGTAAACTCCTTTATAATGTGTCTACTAACCCTCCCAATGAGTGGAAATATCATATAAATATATATTGGGAAGGTTGTGGTTTGAAATTAAAAAAATTCGCATATGCATCATTCAGCAAGAATGCATTACTTTGATAAGGGAATCCCACTCAATGGCATATTCATGTGAAATATAAGTTACTTCAAATCAATGAAACATGTTGAATTTAAACATATATTAGTTTAGAAAAATTGATCCCAAAACACATATCGATGAAACATTTATAATCAAAATAGTAATGAAAGGTCTATTCTATTGAAAATATTCCATTTATGAATTGTTGTATTATTTTTACCCTAAAATTTTTTATCCATATTTCAATATCAAAATGAAATATTTTTTGAAATAAATTCCAAATACGATCGTAAATTTTAATATAATAATTAGTTAAATGGATATTTTTATGAAAAATTTACTATGGTAAAATGAAAAGGGGAAAAGATTTTACATGTAATTTTAAGTATAAATCTCCAAAAAAATGCTGTTATATCAACATATAAATCTCAATGTGGAAAAATTATATCGAATATCATCAAAAAAATATTAAAAAATACATGTGTTATCAACTCCCCCATGCATACCATTTTGATCGAGTGATTTATAACCAAAATGAATCAAATAATAAAATCTGTTTTTCCAAATTACCCATATGAATGATTTTTTCCAACCTGGCCTTAACCTTCATAAATATTTAATTATTATCCCTTAATATGATTGTAATTGAATTATTGTTAATAAAATTGATAACCCTACAACCAATGAAAGAAAATAATACCACAAACCCTATGGTAACATCGACACATGCAATCACATAACCCTATATTGATTGTGTTCCAAAAGCTCACTTATCATCAATAAAAAATTAGGAAAAAACCTCTACTGTAGATATAATAATTTCATAAGTTTAGTAACTTTATATAAACTATAAAAATCAATTCCAATTAGATTATAAAATAAAATTAATTTTTTATCCCAAGATTCAAAAAATCTCATCCTCTCCGTCAATGTGCCAATCATTTAACTAATCTTAACATTTCAAAACAATTTCCTTAACAAAAATTTTAGTAATTATAGTTAGTACAGGGATCAAAAATAACTAATTAAGTATGTATGAATAATATCAATCAAAAAAATTACAACTCCACCCTGGGTGAAATTTTTAGTTTGGAGATGATTTCAGTAATAAAATGTTTTAAAGGGAAACACCCAATAACCACTTTGTTAGAGAGAGTGAGTACATAAATAGGGTTGAATTTAGATTCCAATAAATATTTCTGTTAATAAATGTTTAAATAAACAATCCCAATTAAAAATATAATCACCTAGTAAATTAATTTATTAGTTTAATATAATTTTTATCATTTAAATATTCCTCAAATCATGATTACTATTATTTTAAAAAAATATGAAAACTATATTAAATTTTTAAATAAATTCACCAAAATATATAATTCTAAAAACACTAGTAAATATTAAATATCAAATTAAAAATTTTACCAGTTTAAAATAAAACTATTTTAATACATTGAAGAATGAAAAAAAGGAACACATTGTAATAAATTAAGAAGTTCAATCTCATGCAGTGACCGAATCCCCTCCACTTGGAAATAATCCACTTCCAAAAAGATTATATAAATATAATCATGATCAATATCCTGGATTAGGTAAATAAAAAACTACTAGGATGTTGTCTATGTCATATAGGGACCCCATCCCCAATAACTATGGTATGAAAACAATTAACAGGCCACACAAGGAAATATTCTACAAACCCCAAGCATATCAACGTGAAACGATATATAATATATATTCTATGTCTTAGTTATTGTGAATGAGTCATTATTCATTGATAAATAAGACAAACATCACAATACATAAAAATAATTTCAAAAAACATAAAGAGAAAGTATAATGTTTTAGTGAAGATTTTGTGTTTTGTTTTTTGTTCTCTAAATGCTTGAGTCTCCTAGGATGTATCTTGGAGAGGATCTTGTGTCAATTTTTTATAAATCATATTAATTTTTTTTTTCATATTATCTCTATGTTAAAAATATTGGGAAGATTATAAATATCTAGTATATTCCACTCTTATATAGTCGATTGCAGGTAAGATGAATTTTTTATGATCTTGAGAGATTATCATATATAATTCAAAAATCAAATCACACTAATCTATAAAACAACACACTATGTTTTTGTCGTAGTATAGAGGGTCCCGTTATTATGAATAATAAGTTTGATCAGCTAAATCATTGCAATGAACTCATGACATGGAAATTAATTTATACCTATAATCAATATAAAACAATCCAATGAATTATATTCTTTTATATAGTTAATAAGGGATTTCATTAAAAATAATAAAGAAAGTGACAATATGTAATCTTATAGCAAGAAAACTCTGGTGGTGATTCATCAGGAATGTAACCCAAACTAATAGCTTGTTAGGCCAATGCCTAGGTAGTCTCATGGTAAGACATCTTGCAATATTTTTTCATCAATAGTGACTTGTCTAACTATAGGTAATTTTCTCGGGTGAGTTATTCCCAATGGGGATTTGTTTTGGTGGAGATTCAATTCTGACAGTGACTCTTTTCTAAAAATATATAATTTCTAGTGATGAGTCACTCTCAGTGGTGAGTCATGTATGTTGGTGAGACATTCCTAGTTGTGAATCAACATAAATAGTGAGTCATGTGTGGTGGTAGGAAAATCATAGAAGTGAATCAACATTAAATGGTGATATTTTTTTTAAGTTGAGACATTCTTGTCAATGAATCAACTTCAACAGTTAGTGATGTACAGGGACGAGACATTCCTGGAGGTGACTCTTTTTAACACATTGCCATATTTCTCCAAAATGAATTATATTTTTAAAAACAATCATAAAATGTTAAAACAATTAAATACATAATTAATAAGATTTTTTTATCATTAAAAAAATCTCCCAACAATACCTCGTATTTAAGGATCACAAAACTTGGGTTCTTAAAAACCATGTTTGAAATAATCAATGTAATAAAATAGATAGATTTGAGAAGTTCATTAAAAATTCCTAACACTTCAAATATAAATTGTGAGAGATTGATCATAATTACTAGAAGATTTAAATAGAAGATAAATAAATTTGAAAAATATTATCAAAGGAATGATAAATAAAAATAGGTATCAAATTTCATATTGTAAAATAATATCATAAATTTACTAGAAAAATATCATAAATTGTTTTTGTAATCTAATTCTAAATTTATTATCCCCCTTTAAAGTGTATCAAAATGCATGGTAAAGATGCAGTAAATGGAAAATATAAAAAAGATGAATAATATGAGACATTACATTAATGACTAAAATAAAATAATTAAATTAAAAATATATAATATATTTCACATATATTTCCCTACCTAAAAACCTAATTTAAACTTTTCTCATCTTGTGTTCTATGAAAAATGGTTTGGTTCCCATGTCAGAGGTAGAAGGAATGCTGGAAAAGGATACGGTAATTACAATAGAGTCTATAGGGACATCCTAGAGATAGGGAGGACATCAGATGATAATCAAGCATAAGATGATGGATATATTCTTTGGGAGACATGTTGATAGAATGGAAATATAATGATAATAGAGAATTTGAATCCCGAGTAATATCTAATCTGAACATATCTATAGATGCTACATGAGAAGTTAAACAAGCAGTCACTGATATGGATTCTATGCTCTTAGTGATTTGGACATGGATTATAGGCTTCATAATATTGATTATGTTCTTGATTATATTTCATCCTCTCTCAATGGAAAAGAAAACATCTATTTACACTCCCATAAAAAATATAATCACTATATTCATCACTTTATACTAATTAACCTTCTCCATGAAGTCTTCAGTAAATGGGGCATGTTGAAGATCTCTATAAGAAACTTTAAATGAGATTTTAGCTCATTATTAGTCCAGATATAAGAAATATAATACTTAATTTCCTTTGTAATAGTTTCTATTCCATTTCCAATATCATTAATACATTCCCACACTATCTAATACACATGATCACTTTTTATCTGATCTTCCATAGACTCTCCTAAGGGATATTAGGAATGTCTCATAAAACAACCTGAAGCACCCCTCAAATAACTAATCAGATCATCTTATTATCCTTAAAAGGGGGAGCACATGATGAATAAGCTAGAGATGTATATTCTCTAATATATCTAGCATGAAATCCATTCTAGCACCAAAATAAGTTATCAAATCATTTTCTATATACCTCAAGCTCTCCACCTCATTGGTAATCCCCATGTTATATTTTTTAACATTATAGATGTGATGGATCATCTTTGACCATATATGGATTACCATTAGCTAAAACATATATCTTGAAATGCTCCCAATGATATTTGTTACTATAAATGGTTGATTAATCATATTTATATAAAATTTTGATTGAAACCATTTTTAAAGACTCTATATTAGCTCTAAAAACAATTTCAATAGGAAAAGGAGAAACATGAAGAAAATCAAAAAAAACTATTTTAGTATTATCCATTTCTAGGTGAGATCTTACAGGCATAACTAAAGGGAAACTATAAATCACTCTTCTAGAATATATATTTGATTAGTATATCCCTTTGGATCTAAGTCCATTCAAAATTGGGCAACATGTAAATTATTTTTTAGTGGAAAATTTCATTAGAATATGAATAAGAATATGAATACACAAGGAAAAGTATCACAAACCATGGAAATCTTTCCCATTCATCAATAGTCATGACACCTAAACTAATAGAAGACACAACTGAAGTCTCAATAGGTTATCTATCAATATAGTCAACTATATGACTATGAATTCTTATGGTATCCTCCCCCTAAAAATATTCCCTCTACATATATCAAGAAGCCTCATCAACATCTTGATGAAGTCTCGATCTCTATTTAGAACTAGAAGCAACATAAAATCCTAGAGAAGAAACATATTCCCCAATTATTTCATGATCATCAGGCCTACCCAGATAAGAAATTTTTCCATATTCACTACCATTTCCATGACAATATATTTTATCTTTACCATGTCATTCACATCCATAAACTTATTATTCTTTTTCTTTTCATTCATCATCATTCCAATTTCATTTACCATTATAATTTCCTTTATCACTTTCATATTCATTATCATATACATATACAACATCCTTATATGAGTTGGAAGAATATGTTTTATATTTTTATGAACATAATTCTTATCTTTCATATTATTAACATCCATTACTCATAAGAGTCTCTATAACTAATATAAATCTAATCGGATTAGGTGAAACAAAAGTAACAGTTGGAATCATAAGAATGTTAGGGTCAATGCCCTCCTCAACTAATAATTCTTCCACATCAGAAAGGAAGAAAACCTATATTCTTCCTATTAATCGTTTTAATATACAACATCCTAAAGAAAATATAAGAATGTAGAACCAATATCTTTCAGTATAGAAGGGTGATCAATATGATTAAACTCCTCATTATTCTTATAAGTATTGACAACCCATTTTCTTAACCATGAGTTCCAATTTATCTTCATTCTCTTAAATATATTTTTGTTTATATAAAAACATCCAAATTTCACCTCATTTTCATCAACCCCATAAACCAATCCCTCAGCCTCCTGCATGACTAAAATGAACATAGGATAAATCATTGATCATGACTTAGAATAAGACTTTCTTATCCCCATCATATGAAAAATCAAATACCTTTACATGTTTATTTTATCTCCCCATATCATAATATTTAATAGATATCCATATTGATATATAATTGTGATGAAGTATAATTGTCATTAAAAAAACAAGTGTTGTATAAACCTCAAAATGAAATTTAACTCACCATATAACTTGGTTACAACTGTTCTTCTTACGGTCACATATCATGTAAGAACTCCAAATTAATTATCATACACAAATGTATTAGGATCACTCAAAATCAATCCCTAATAGTTATTTGAAACAAATTTAGGATGTAATTTAAGACATCTAACCCATAAATTTGAATATAACACAATGTTTTTATATTTATCCTTCATGGAACCAAATGTTTTTATTCCCTATAGATAAAATCATCATTTTGATAAATCTAATGCACAATCCTAGAATAGAAAGGACCCTCATTATTTGAGAACCAATATACCCATTTGAAGTATTTAATCAATTTCATCACCAAAAATATACACTATATCTACCACTCAATATATACATCCATATATGAGCCACATTTCGATTCAAAATTTATGGGTTTCATAGTTCAACAACTATTCAGTTAGAATCTCCTCAATGTCTTTTCAATGGACCTGACTCATTAAAATATGATTCAACAACTTCATTCACACTATAAATTTCAATGATTATAGAAGATTTTTACAATTCTCGGGGATGTCATATGGTTAAGAGAAAAAGCATCATTGAAAGGTTCAATGTTCAATAGGTATGAGGTAGAGATCATTGAAATTAGACTATGGTTATAATTTATATAATTTAGGTATTTGAAAATTAAAAAATTAAAAATAAAATTTAAATCATATAAAATTTAATAATTAACTCATAATTAAAAATTAGCAATGAAAACATAATTCCTATAGTGGTACATCCAATGGTGGGTTATCAAATAGAAGGTTATTCAATTTCGGGTTATCTAATGGTGGGTAATTTCCAATGATTGGTAATTCCCAATGATTGGTTATTTCCAATGGTGTTTAATTTCAAATGGTTGGTAATTTCCAATGGTGGGTAATTTATAATGGTTGTTAGTTTCTAATAGTTGGTAATTTTATATGGGGGAACTGATAATTAATTTCAAAATTTATATATCATTTATAATACATTATTTATGTAATTTAATCTCATAAAATTCAATGTAAGAGTGAAAAGATCAGCCATGTGTTGTTTCTCGAATGGCCTAAAGGCCTTTTTTTATTCATTTTATTAATAAACCCCCTTTAAGGATTTGAAGGGTACCCCTTATATAGAATGTGGGATTTGTGACATTACATAACCAGAAGATCATAGATGAATTCACCTAGACTATAACTACTAGAAACTGCCCCTCCCTGTTATCTGTATCACTATGTTATCTCTCAAAAATTGCATGGATATTCGGTTAGGCTTCTCATACATGAACAGGCTGGTCCCAATGGAAATTTACATACCCCCTCATTATTCCAAATCTGTTAGCTCTACTCTTGTGAATTTACATGCTCTAAATTCTCATCTAAATCATGTTCCATGTAGTGTATGCATAGTTTATTTGAGCACAATTTTCATGTGGCTTGAAGGCCTTGAGGTGGCTTAAAGGACTTGGGGTTGACTGAAGGCCATGAGGTGGCCTATAAGCCTTACGGTCATGCAAGACATGGGTGGTCTAGATGCCTTGATGGACCAGAGAACCATACTGGTGGCCCAAAATCCCCAATGGATGAATAGTTCTTGCTGCTACAATACTTTCTACTATTCCAGCTATAGTATTGCAATAGTAACCTCATAAATATGTCTCTGTCTGAATTCGATCATGAGTATCTTTGTTTAAATTTTGATGTCCTCACAAACTAGGAATAGGCTCTTTTGAAAGTTGATGTTCAATTCCAATGTATTCAATATTTATATCAACCTTTTGAAAATAGAATCTCAAAAAAAATCCTGACATGAATATGTTATATTTTGGAGTTAGATAATTGTTTTTTGAGATTTGAATACAACTTATTTTGTCACAATTTATAGTGAATTGTCTAAATTTATATCCATAGTATATTATTTCATGATTCATACAATAAATATGTGCATCAAAACTACCCCTAGCCATGTATTTAACTTCAATAGAAGAAAATGAATCAAAATTTTTATTCTAACACAAAAATTATTGAGACTTTCAAAAAATATTACATGTTCCAAAGGTTCTTTTTCTATCTGTTATTAAACCACAAAAATCCACATCTAAATAACTCACTATGTCAAATGCATTTCCTATATGGTATAACAATCCAAAAAAATTTGTATTTTTTAGGAATTTGAAAATTATTTTTAATAGAATGTAAATATGAATATAATTGGATTGATTTTAAATGGAGCCCACTTAGACACACAAAACCTTATGATAGGTTGGAAAAAATATAAGTAAAGAAGTCTTCCAATCATACCTTTATAAATAGTTTCATCTACTAGCTTCCAAGCATCATCATGATCCAACATACAAGCGGTAATAATAGGAGTGTGACTACTATTCGTATTATCCATACGAAAATGTTTAATAAGAGCCTATGTACACTAAATTTGATATAAAATAATTTATTATTTTTGTTAAAACCTGATTACTCTGATATAATTATATTTCATCCATTAAAATCATTTCAAATTCACTTTGAATCGTCATTAAAAAATATGTAAACAAAATTTTTAAAGATAACCATTGATAATATCATTAATAACTATTTGAACAATTAAAACATCATTTTCAGTTGACTATATAAAAAGGGTATTTGCAGATAATAATTTTGAAAACCCATTAGAAATAAAAAAACTTTTACCCAATCATACCAATCTCTCGGAGCCAATTTAAAAAAATAGATTTATTTGGAAAATTTGAAAACCTAATTTCGAAAATTTGGTTCTTTAAAATTGAGTGGTGGATTACCAAAAACATCCCCAGTTATCTAATAATTCGATAATATACTTTTGAAATCTATTTCATATTGACTTAAATTTAACTTTTATGTATAGATAACCAATATTATAATGGCTAAATTTTTGGTTATGGATGGAATGGTCCCATCATTGTTTATACAATATTCTTGATTATACCATTTTGTAACTAGTCTAGAAATATTTCATACTATAGTGCCAAATTCATAAAAGGAATATCTAAATACCAAGTTATGACCAAAATTCATGTTGGATTTAGGTCCCTCAAAAAGTTTTCAAACATTTTTTCATTAAAAATGGGTAATCTCTTCTGGCACATGAGTCACACAGAATTCATTAGTAATTGAATCAGAGATGTTATTAGGTTTATGTTGTGGCAATAATGCATGATGTTTAACACGATTTCAAACAATAATATCTATTCTATGTATGTCTATCTATGTCTATAACTATATCATATATAGGGTGGTATTTAACACCTCTTGGAAAAGAAGTTATGGATACCTCATGGTATTCTTTAAGATCATGTTCATTTTTTTCATGTTACATAGAATTGGATGATTTTTTTCATATTTTACAGTATTTTTAGTATGTTTTGAAGAAATTTATACTGTTTGTAAATAATGATAATTTTTTTCTAAGGTGTTTTAGTCCCAATTGGATCTGTCTCATAAAAAATGACATGAACAGACTCTTCCAAAATCTAAGATCATTTGATATAAACTCTATAGGATTTAATAATAGTTAAATAACATCGAAAAAAATCATTCATCACTCTTGGAGTAAAAGTTTTCAACATTATCATTATTGTAATGAATAAATACTTAAAACCTAAAAAATATAATTTAATTTACCTAAGGAATTCTATTATTCCATAGTTCATAGGGTATTTTCTTCAAAAGGTTTTTATTTAAGACGCCCTTAATTATATAGTAGGTTATTTTCATATCCTCTTCCCAAAAGTAAACATGTATGTCATATTCATTAAGAATCACTTTATTAATCTATTAATGTTTTCAATTTATTCTTTCTTCAACTCCATTTTTTTGGAGGGTTCTAAGAGAGTATCATTTGTGACTATATAAAGTTTCTGATAAAAAATATTGAATTTTTGATTTTCAAAATCACATCCATGATCACTTTATATGGTCTTAATCCTAAGTCCACATAGGTTCTCTATAGAACCTGCATAAATGGTAATGTAAGATTAGGTTTCACATTTTTGATCTAAAAAAAATACCCAAATATATCTAGAATATTAATCTACATTTACATATATACAGTGCTTTTCATTTAAAAAAGATAATAAAGATGGTCCAAATAAATCCATTTGAATGATCTCATGCAGTTGAGAAGTTAAATTTTTTTTCATTATGTTGATATTTTTTGGGGTTTCCCTTTTGATAGTGGTTACACACTTTATCATTTGGGAATTAACCTTTATATAGATCATTAAATTTCCATACATAGTAATATTCCTATATGTGTAAATATTATAGTGGAATCATATTCTATGGAAAATCCATCATTCCTTATTAATGACTATTAAATAAGAAAAATGTAAATAAAATAAATAATATAAATAAATATCATAAAAATTTACATTTCTCAAATAATTAAATACTAAATCCTTTTAAAATAAAATCATTATAAGAATTTTTTTCAAATTTCACATAAAAATATCATTATATAACTAATAGGATCCAACATGTTTATATTTTAAACCATTAACAAATAATACTTTTGAAATTAAAACATAAGTATGATTACTAACTTGGCCCTGACCAATTATTTTTTCTATTATCATTGTCTGAAATGTTGAAATTCCCACCATTAGCATTTATCAGGCTGTTGATGCTCTATTAATCTCTTATCATATCTCAGCAACAAAAACTATCTAGATAACATATACATATATGAGATCTATTCAAAAAGGTTCCCTACAAAACAAAATTTATTACCAAAATTACTTTCATACCAAAATCTTATTGTACACGGAAATGTCAGTAATCATAGCCTTAATAACCGATATATTTGTAATGTGATTCCTATAAGTAGACTGCAAACTCATAGAATTTAAGATATTATTTGGTCTGTGTGAATAAAATATTGTGTTAGACATTCTAGTACTGGACTTTGGAATAAAAGTGCCCTTTAAAATTCTCTTTTTTCCACGTTGGTAAACTCGACTAATAATATTATCAAGATATATTTGGTTTCATTGTATTTTAGTGAGATTTTTTAGTCATTTACTAAATATCTCTATGTAATTTTGTAATTTCCAATAAGAGAATTTTAGGTCAATATTTTCCATTAAATGTTGACCATTTTTCTATTCTTCAATAACATGATCGGATTTTATACTACCAGATTGTGAATGTTATTTCTTTCTAATTTTGTACATATCTGTATGTTTATTAAATGTATCTTCTAAAATTTAATAATATTCACACATGTACTCATATGAATAATTATCAACATTATGTTCACCTCTAAAATGATTTGAATTATTAATATAAGAGATAGTAGTTTCTTCGGAATGATTGGTTGTAAATATCATAAAATTTATGTTAGGATTTTCTACATTAGTCATCTCCGAGTCATTCGAGATATCATTAAAATTACTCACGATTGATTTCATTTAATTCTTATGTTTTATATCCTTATCAACAGATATCATTTTTAGTTATAAATTGGGGAAATCATATTTAACATTTCCTAATATTTTTCAGACAAAACATTTAAACTCTTTTGAATTATCATCTATTTCCATCCTTTTTTTTGTTTCCCTTTATTTTTATAATTTACATTATATCTTTGAAACCTAAATAATTTATTCTTCTATTATAATTTCTTAAACCTTCATGTCTAGATGGATCATATCCTCACCACTATCATCTAGTGATTCATCATGACTAGGGATTTCTACTTGAAAATTTTCCTAATATTTTATATAAATGTCTTGAAGGTTACTGGTTCTGTTTTTAGGCTCTTCATATTTTTCATTATTTTAAACTATAATGTCCTCATCAAAAATTATTCTCTTTCATATAAATTCCATTATTTTCATTTTTCTAATGTCACAAGATTCTCTTATTTAAACAGATGTTCACGTCCATCATTCCGGAAGACACATCATTATTCACATGGTTTCATCATTTTTAGACACCAAATTTCCCAAGGATGACATTGTATTCACTATATCCTTAAACATGAGATACATATTCAAAATAATATCATCATGTTTCATCTTAAATGTATCATATTTAGTTATATAAATATTTAGACTAGTTTATTTAAAATTAATTGTTCTTTCATGAGTAACAATTAAAGTTACCCATATTTCATATGTAGTTATAAATGAAGTTATCCTTTTCAAATAATTATATCATAAATTAAAATAATGTGAAATCAATTATTTTAAAAGGTTTCTTGGATAAATTTTAGTTTAATTAACCCATGTAACTCTATTTGGGACAACAAATTCATATTTTTCCTCAAAATCACTCTATATTTCATTTCCCATTTTTTCAAAATGAATTTAAATCAAGATTTTACATTCGGTATTGTTATTTCCATTAAATAAGGGTTTTATATTGGTAGAATAACCTTCTTATCTACAATCAATTTAAAGAAATAAAATTAGAATTAATATAATTTAATGATCTTTAAAAAATCTAAAATAGAGTTGTTATGATTTCGAACATCATTTTATATCAAATGTTGGATGGAGTGGATAATATAAGAGCGAGGTTAATTGAGTTCCCAAGAAAAAATTATATTAAAACTTGTGTATATAAAACACCCAATTATAAATAAAATAACCATGTTATTCCAAATAGTAGTTTAATATAATTTTTACCTTTTAAAATATTCGTCACAGCTTCATAAACATTCAGTTATAATATATATATATTATTTTATCTTTTA
This sequence comes from Viscum album, assembly GCA_963277665.1. Classification (NCBI taxonomy): domain Eukaryota; kingdom Viridiplantae; phylum Streptophyta; class Magnoliopsida; order Santalales; family Viscaceae; genus Viscum; species Viscum album. Next base: position 1,158,239,198 of record OY728129.1, on the reverse strand, counting down.
TAATCAATATACTAAATTAAAAAATTATATAAACACTAGTTATGATTAACTATAAAATTATAGTTTGTTTTTTAGTTTAAAAAATCATATCTAGACCATAGATATAGATTATATAAAACAGACACATTGTGGAATAAAACAAAAAGTTTATCAACAAGACAAAATCCAATCCCCTCCACCTGGAAATCACCCAATGTAAAGTAGATTATATAAGTATAATTTTGATCCACAACCTCGATTAGGTAAAAACCATAGATGACCACCTTTGTAGGCTATGAAGGATCCTCTTCACAGTAATCATGGGAATAAAATGAACATCATCCACATAAGGACCTATTCCACAAACACCATGTGATAAATATGAAAAGTGAGAGAATATAACAAGTATCTTCAAGTTATATCAATGAAGTGGGGTGTATAGATAAAAAAACAAAAAATAAACTACCCAAAAATAAATGAAAAAAATATATAGATAAATTTTAAAGATATATAGAAGATTTTGTTTCTCAAGTTGATTTATTTTCTAAGCTTGAACCTCCATTCATATATCATGGGGAGGATCTCAAGTAGTTTTTGTAAAGATGATTGTATTATAGAGCATTGTAAGGTTCCTTTGTTCTGAAATTATAAAAGGTTCAGAATAAATAGTATGATCTACTCTTCCACAATTGAGTATAGGTTACATACACCATCTAAGTTATTGAGATTTGATCCTCTATGAATTAGAATGTTGTGAACACTTATTTTTATCACAACAAAAAAATTACCATGCAAGAGAATCCACTTTTAATAATAATCTTTGAGATCTACTAACTATTCATATTGATCTCCTAAATGGCCTTTAAAGCCTCCATATAATATTCAATAAAACAATATTAAAATAATACAACACATTAAATGAATTAAGATAGTTGTTGATAAATTTAATTCAAAATAATCAAGATGGTGTTGATAGTTAATCTTCTTAAATGTGAAATATGGATGTCACTCATCCTTATGGGGACTAAATTTGATGGTGATTCAGGCCAACTGTGAGTCTGGTTGGTGGTATGTTATTTAGATGAAGGTCATGCTTAGTTGTGACTCGCCGGGCGGTAGGTCATCTTAAGCGGTGAATCGTACCCAATGGTGACTCATCCCAATGTCAGTAAATTCTGGCAGTGACTCCTTTCTGATGGTTGGTAATATCTATTGGTGACTCATTCTCTACAGAGATTCATGTATGGCAGTTATAAATCCATGGTGGTGACTCAACTAACAAGATGATTCATGTCTTATGTCCATACATTCTTAGTAGATACTCTATTTAAACAGTGAAATCTCTATTGCGAAATCGTCGGGAGACATAATAACATAAATGAGAAAATGAAAGAAAGAAATCAAATAAAGACATAGTGATTTACATGGTTCAGGAAAAATCCCTACGTCCACGGGAGAGGATGAATTTACTATATCAGGAGCACAAAATTATAGAGGATTTTCAGTGGTAACCCTAGCCCGAAAATGGGCTATAAAATGAAGAAGACGGTCACTGTTCTGAAAATTTAAGCTCACGTCGCTACAATGAATAGTGACTAACTTTGGCAAAAGCTACATAGTGGATACCAGCTGGAAGTCAAAATTGCTACTGTCTAGTTGACCCGAAGTCCGCACAGCTACAGTGCCTGTCGGTGTCAGTCGGCCATCTCCACTATAGTGGTCAGCACCGCTACAGTGCATGTCGGTGTCGGTCGATCAGATCTGCGCTAGTTGCGGGCCACAAGAATTCATCCCAATCAGATCGAACAACACCAATCCAACAATCTCCCACTTGTAGCCTGATCCCCTACACTACTATGCTTCGATGAAACTGATGAAGACAACTTACTTAATCTAAGTTCTTCCTCTTCTGCACTCACCAGTGGCGTTCTTTCCATTCACAGATTCATGAAATAAAAATTGTTTTCCTCTTGTGCTCCCATCATGTCCTCCATCATTCTGGCTCTCATCCTCCATTCGTCATTGGAGACCAACAAAGGCACAATAGTGCCTCAACTTCTATATCACCATAGGGTTTGTCAACATGTCTTCCAAATTGTTGGTTCCACAGATATCTCCAAAGTCAGCAACTCATCCTGTATCAAACCTCTGATGAAATTGTGCTTCAACTAAATATGATTACTCTGGGCATGAATCATTGGGTTCTTTTCATAATGTATTGCACTCTGACTGTCACAGTGAAATACATTATCCTCTCGCTTTCATCCCAATTCATCCAATAATTTCTTCAGCCAGACCATATCTTTCCTAGCATCTGTTACAGAAATATATTCTGCCTCCATGCTGGATAAAGCCACCACCTTCTGCAATTATGATATCCAACTTATCGCAGTTACTCCACAGGTAAAAACATAACCCGTGGTGCTCATCCTACTATCGACATTGCCTCCAAGGTCAACATCCACATACCCCTGCAATGAATTTCCTTTCCCAAAGCACAGATATACCTCTTTGTTGCCTTCAAATACCTCAGTATCCACTTCACAGCTTCCCATTGTTTCTTTCCAGGGTTATCCATATACCTGCTCACAAATCCAATAGTACGAGTAATGTTAGGTCAAGTACAGACCATGGAATACATCAGGCTTCCAATAGGTGATTCATATGGAACTTTTTCCATGTACTCCATCTCTTCTGCCGTCTTTAGTGATTTCTCCTTTGATAGTTTGAAATGGCTCACCAGGGGAATAGATACTACCTTTTCTTCCATCATATTAAATCTTCTCAGGACCTTCCCAATGTAATCAGCCTGTGACAACATCAATGTTCTATCTGTGCGGTCTCTCTTGATCTTCATCCCAAGAATCTTTCCAACTTCCCCAAGATCATTCATTTTAAACTCTTCAGCCAACTGTCCTTTCAGCTCATTAATCCTCTTCATACATGATCCTACAATAACCATGTCATCCACATATAGAAGAAATATAAGGTATTCATCACCAAAGGACTTGAAGTATAAACACTGATCCTTTCCACATCGCTTATATTCATTTTTAGACATAAATGAATCAAACTTCTTATTCAACTACCTCGGTGCCTATTTCAGTCCATATAGGCTCTTCTAGATTTTGCACACCAGGTATTCCTTTCTAGAATCTACATTTCCCTCTTGCTGCTTCATGTAGATATCTTCTTCCAAATCTCCATGAAGGAATGTAGTCTTGCCATCAAGCTGCTAATGGTGCAAGTCCTCTGATGCCACAATGATGAGAACCACCCGAAAGGTGCTAAACTTCACTACTAATGAGAATATTTCCGTGAAATCCACTCCCTCCTTCTATTGGAATCCTTTCACCACTACCCTTGCCTTGAACCTCCTATTTCCATCATGCTCTTCCTTCACCCGGTAGACCCACTTGTTCTGTAATGCCTTCATTCCTGCTGGCAAGGATGTCAACTCCCAAGTGTTGTTTTCATGTAATGAAGAAATCTCCTCCTTCATTGCCAGCTCCCACTTTCCTGAATCTTTTAGGTGCATTGCCTATTTAATGCATTTTGGTTCTCCACCATCAGTAAATAATATATAATGCAATGATGGTGAATACCTATGCACATGCCTTCTCACCCATGATGATCTCCTCAACTCCAATGTAGTAGTTTATTCCACTGGTTCGGATCTCTCAAGATCAGACACGCCATCATGCTCCACTTTCTCTTTTCACTCTAATTCAATGTTACCATTTTCATATTTAGCTTCATGATGACTTTTGTACATGAAACCTTCATTGAATATCACGTTCTAGATCCTGATGACCATATTCTTGTGATCATCCCAAAACTGGAATCCAAACTCATCAGCACCATAGCCAATAAAGAATTGTGTCTTGGACATAGCATCAAGCTTGTCCCTTGAGTTAGAATCAATGTGTACATAAGAAAAACAGCCCAAGACTATTAAATGTGAGATTTTTACCTCCTTACTAGACCATATCTCCTTAGGTAGGTGTTCTCCCATTGGCACAGATGGACTCTTATTGATTAGATACGCTTCCATGTTCACTGCATCAGCCCAGAACATTTTGGTAAACCCTGAGTGCAGCCTCATGCTCTTGGAACATTCATTCAGTGTCCTATTCATCCTCTCTACCACACCATTCTGTTGTGGTGTTCCTAGGATTGTATTTTCCCACTGAATTCCATTTTCAGAACAAAATTCTTTGAACTCTTGACTGCCATACTCTCCACCGTTGTTATACCTCAAACATTTCATCTTTTCTCCCGACTCGTTCTCCACCATGACTTTCCACTTCTGAAACATCTTAAACACATCATATTTATATTTCAGAATGTAAACTCATACCTTATTTGTGGTGTCATTGATGAATGTCACATAATATTGTGACCCTCTTAGGGATGGTACTGGTGTAGGCCCCCCAAATGTCTATATGCACCAGGTCCATCTTTCCAGCCTTTGGTGTTCTGCCTCCTTTGTCAAAGGACCCCTTATTCTACTCTCCATAGATGCAATCTTCACATAATCCTACATCCAATGACTTCAGCTCTGGTAGAAACCCTTTTTTCAGCACCTTCATCCCCTTTTCACCTATGTGCCCGAGTCTATAGTGCCACAGTTGAGAACCTCCAATAGCATCCAGTGATGCAGCCATGTCCATGCAAGTTTCTGTCATGTTGTACAGGGTGTCATTCTTTGCTCCCTGAGCTATGACCATAGCTCCTCGAGTGATCTTCCATGCACCACCAGTGAATCTGGTACTCAAACCTACATCATCATGTTATCCAACAGAAATAATATTTCTTCTCATTCCAGGGATATACCTCACGTTTTCCAGAGCCAGCAAACTCCCACTGTTGTTCTCGAGTCTTGCATATCCTTTACCCTCAATCTGCAAGGGCTGGTCATCAGCAAGATGCACCTTGCCAAAAATTTTAGAGACAAAATTGTTAAAGAAACCCTTATTCGATGTAGAATGGAAAGATACCCCGGATTCTAAAATCCAAGACTTCGTCGGGTTCTCCATGCTCAGTAGAAACACGTCATTAGTTCCTTAAGCTGCAATGTTTGTTCCACTGGTTTCAGGTCCCTTCTGGTTATCTCTGTACACCTTCATGATATGTCATTTCTTCCCGCATGTCCAGCAGGTAGGACCAGGCCCCTTTTCCTTATCTCTGCACTTTCCTCTTGACTTCGATCATCATCTGCGATTGTCCCACTATGGGTACCTTCTTCTTCCTTTAAAGATCAAAGAAGAACCAGAGAATATGCCTGATTCTCTTCTTCGAACATCCTTACTAAGGATTTTTGTCCCGTATATCTTTCAGAGCCATCATCGTATTCCCCAAAGTGCTGCTCACAGCTGTTACAGTTGCTTTCCAAGTCTCTGGTAACGATGATAGTAAAACCAGAGTGCATACCTCATCACCAAGATCAATGTCCACTGATGACAATTGACTTATGATGGTATTGAATTCATTGATATGATCTATAATAGGTCTCCCTTCAACCATTTTCATGTTGAACAATCATGGTATCAAATGCACCTTGTTTGCCTCAGAAGGCTTCTCGTAGTGGTTTTTGAGGGATTTCATCAGGTCCATCATCGTCTTCTCCTCTCTGATGTTCAATGCCACGTTTTTTGGCCAATGACAGGCACACAACACCCAGAACCTGTCGATCCAATAGCTTCAACTCCAACATCTCCATGTCCACTATCTTCGCACCTAGAAGGGGCATGTGCATCTTTTTCTGATAAAGATAATCCTCGATCTGCATCCTCCAAAAACTAAAATCAGTTCTATCAAAGCGATCAATCTTCACTTTGCCTTCATCCTGAGCCATCGTTGGAGAATTCCGAACTCACCCTCTTATAACAGTTGTTGTGAAATAATTGAGAGACACAATAACAGAAACATGAAAATGAAAGAAATAAAGCAAATAAGGACACAACGATTTACGTGGTTCAGGAAAAATCCATATCTCCAAGGGAGAGGTAGAATTCACTATAACGGGATCCCAAAATTATAGATGATTTTTAGTGGTAACCCTAGCCCGAAAATGGGCTATAAAATGAAGATGATGATCACTATTATAAAAAGGTAAGTCTATGTCGCTACAGTGAACGACATCTGACTTTTTCAAAATCTCTACTGTGGCTGCCGGCTGGAAGTCAAAAGTGCTACATTCCAGTTGACCCTGAAGACCGCACCGCTATAGTGCATGTCTGTGTCGGTCGGTCATCTCTGCTACAGTTGCGAACCACAAGCATTCGGCCCAACCGGATCAGGAAACCACAATACAACAATATCTAGTACTGATAAATTCCTAGATGTGTCTCAACAGTATTGGAGAGTCATGTCTAGTGGTGATTCATTTTTGGTGGGGGAATTTTTCTACACATATCCATATTTCATAAAATTTCTTTATAATATATAATTCCACCATAATGTATAAATCAATGGAAAACATATTTTACAAGACTTTTTTATCATTATATAAATTGTTCCAACACTCTCCACTCATATGGAACTAAGAATAAAAAAACAAAATCATAAGATTTAAAAAATTTAAATAATGTTTCAAACAATTTTCAAGTGAAAATTAAAAATTGGGAAAATTGAGGACTGAGATGTACACTTTCTTAAATGATATCCCTTCACAATGGATGCATTCATCCCACTTTTTAGATAGTGTAATCAAATTATCCAATTTTTTAGATGTTCTGAATTACTAAAAAATGTATCCTAATGTGAGATAATATAATTCAATTGGAGTGTTTGATGCTTGGTGTTAGATATAGCAAAAATAATAGAGGCATAATTATTTCTAAAAATTAATCTCTATCTAGAATCGCCCATTAAACTGAGTTTCCATGTTATCTATATTTTACAATAGTTAAATTAATCGTTTGTAATGTAATTCTATAACAACATGAAAAATTACACCTATTTCCATGAATATATTATATTATTAAGGCCCAAAAAGTGAATGGTGGTGCAATATATCAAATTTAACCCACCAATATATTTATCTGGATTCTCATCAATCCAAATATGTGATCCATATTTTATGGCATTGCACTGCCTTAAAGGTTGTGTATTTTGCGAGCAGTGCAAAGATGGAATGATGAGGATCATCACCCATCCCTTTTTCTTATAAGGACATGTTCCTGTTGAATTTACCATTCCCTTTGATCAACCCATTCAGCATCATTATCATTTAAAGAATGTTTCATTAACCCTATGGTAACCATTGGTCCCATTGGGTAATCACGTGGGAGTCAAGAACTAATGAAATTTGTTCTTCTCATATATATTGTCCTCAGATGGTCTCCAACATGTTTATTTATGGAACCAAAAACGCCCAACATCCATTGTATCCATGATCCATGGACCTGCATTCCAAAGGTAGGTTCTCATTGACTGACTATTTGGCCAACAACACTTAAGGACTCCATTGGTTGAGAGGATGTGAGTTCAGGCTCACCGTACCCTTCTAGGGAAGTTTTTTTCCCTATTTCAGGACTCTCTTATATATATAAGTCGTGTTCATATGTTCATGAATCCATGGTTCATTTTTGAAGAGTGTTTCAATGGGATACCCTTTGTTTTCATGATCGTCATGATAATGCATTTGTTTGATTCCACGGAGGTGATGTTGAGTTTGACGGTTTAAAATGATCTCTAGAGTTTTTCATCATCTATGTGGGATTAAAGCTGACTTGATGTTGGGATTAGTCCAATAAGGAAGGCTTCAAAATGTGTTCTCAGTGGAGGAATTAAAACCCATGTAGTTTGGAATGTGTGGGGCAGACGCGTGGCTGCTGCCTGTTTGAAGGGGGCAGGGTTGGGTGGACCCATTATTGATGGGTACCCTTTTTGAGCTTTGGCCTTATGGTAGGTGTCTTACATATCTTGTTTTGATCAACAATCGAAGTTCCCATATTTCAGAATGTGTGGGGATTACACGTCAAAGCTACCCATTTGAGGGCACATGATTGGGTGAACCCTTTATGGATGGGCACCCTTTTTTAGCTCGGGCCTTGTTGTAGGCATTCTACATATCCTATTTTGATCAAGAATTAGATTTATTATAGTTCTGAATGTGTGTTGATTTGGTGATCCTCATAAACTTCTAATCCCATAGGATTCATTCTTGGTGTGAGAAACAATTGGATTTCAATGATTCATCAATGCACATTCCTCCTCCCATGTTGGCGGGGGAGGCAGAGCCCACAGAAGAAGAGGATGGGTGACCGTGGGTGAGGGTGCAGAATGATGAACCTTTCCATCTAAAATGGAATTAATGGCCATGAAGACAAGCCTCATAAGATTGGAGACTAACCTCACTAAGAGGGCCCCAGAGCACGTTCAAGGAAGGGGAGGAATTACATCCTCAACAAAGGGGGGATTGAACATAACCCCTTTGAATAATCACAGTTCCACATTGAATAGAAAGGCAAGTTATCACCCCTAATCCAAAGAAAATTGAGGTTCGTGCCAACATCCCAAGGTTGGACTCTAGATTACTGTCATAATGTAGCCTTACAGATAATCCCAAAGCCCACAACATTATTAGGATGGCATTCGTGAATCTTCTTACTATTGGTATGTAGACTCAATGAGGAGCACTTATACACCCGATGGTCTGATCATACTAGCCTAGTGGCATTGGTGTAATCTCTAGCCTAGTGCCGGAAGACTGGTTAGAGGAGGGATTATTAAGTACTGGAGAGTAAATGAGGGTGAGGTTGGAATCAGAAAAAACAATACCCCAAATACCCCATTCTGTGTATTTTCTTCTCATGCGGGATGGGGAGGGATCCGCATAATGTAGTGGTATGTAGTCAGGAGAGCCATCAGCGTGCTATTGCGATATGCGAGCATGGGTATCTCCAATCACATACCAAAGTGGTTTGCATATCACCATGACACTTTGGGTTATATCCATGTAACGATTGAGTACATAGCTCCGGGTACAGTCCACGTAGCGATACACTATGCAGATCACCATACTGAATGATGTTTAGGTGAATTTCCATTCACAAAAAAACCATCCATGAGATTTATTTGTTTTGTAATTTACCAGTTGGGTTCGTGGTCCTATTTCTATTATTCAATTCCACCATTTTATGTTTTTCAACCAGTTGTTCCCATGATTGAAGTGCTTTGCAGTTCATTCTTCATCGATGAAACAAGACAAAATCCAGAGTGCAACCTCGGAGTCTCCATCAAGATTATGTCGTCCATCCTTCTCTCTATCTATATCCTTGTTCTGCATTTTTTTGTTCTCCTTTTATTGTGTATTAGAGTGATGGTATCTTCTGGTCATTATACACCATTTTTAGAGGCCCATAGAAGAAATATTCCTCCCCACGGATGACTTGGTCAACATGGGATTATGGAGTATTATGTTCATGATATGGGTTTATGGAATCCTTCATATTTCCTTAATCATCAAACTGATGGGTTTGTGGTATGGTACAAGGATGGTTTTCCATGTAGAAATATTTTGGTTGACAGGGTTCTCGATTTTCCTTTATTGATGTCCATCGCTTTGTGGGCCAGCAGTTAGCATACTATCCCATATACCTAGCGGTTCGTGATCCATCGCCTTCACCTACCTTCCTAGTGATGGTATGTGAGCCCCATGAAAACATCAATCCCTTCATGTTCCTTCAATGAAATGCCACTCAATTTGGGTCCCTTCTCCTTGATAGACTTATAGAAGTGCATGTTTCCTTCTAAAAAATAATTTTGGGGGTATTTTCTCGCCTTGAAAGAATTTTTAGGACACTACAGATGTCCCTCATCATAATAGTGTCCATTCAGAACAACAAAGTGACTATTCCGATTTAGAAGTGGTACTAAACTAATAATGGTTTGTGGTATAACAGGTAGACCCGGTAGACGGGGACCTCACCTATATATATGGGCCCATTTCATTTGTCTTTTACCATTTGTGGTGGTGAAAAGTTCTCCAGATTTCCTGGACTCCTTCACTATTGCGTACATGCTCTTTGAGAAAATGACCATTCCAAAAATGCTCTATAAAATTGATTAACCGATTTATATGCCATTTCTCCATATTCTTACCACATTTTGGTTTCCGCGAATGGTACTATAGAATTTTAAAATAGAAAATCTGGATTTCATGTGGAAGAATTCTACAAGACTATCTTGTTCACATACCAATCTACAAAAACTATTAATAAAGACTAAAATTTTAATCCATGTCTTCTGAATGAGAACTCGACTGATGTCAAGGTTTACAGCTTCTAGATTCCGTAGACCATTTTTTTCACCAGTATTGGTTCATGGGCTATCACCTAGTGATATTTTTTTCATGTACCATGGCTCTACGTAGTTAACTACATATTATTACCATAGTTGTAGGCAGAGTAGATTCTGTGATTCATGTCGTATGGTGAATGATTTTTGATATATTGTTTTTAGGAGTTGTACGTAGAGCCTTTTTAGGACATGTTTTTAATCGTCTAGCTATTTTTTGCATATCCTTTATCAAATTTTTTTTATCAGAATGACTTTTCATCATCTTCTTCATCTTCCTATGTATGCTACAATGGATGATTCTCAGATCGCTAAATTTTGAAAGATGAGGGCCACCATGGAGAGAAATAGAGATATAAATATTAAAACCCACATCATTCCATGTGATATCTTTCTAAATGTCTAGTTGATGCTAGATTATCTTGCTTACTTGTTATCTGTACAATTTACACTTTATGTATTTGGTCTTCCCGCTGATATGCCTCCATTGTTGTCGGACCTTAACATCCCTTTCGTTCTCTTAGATACACCACAAGATAATGATCAGGCGAACAATTCCCCATCTGGATAAATCATTGCCGATCTTATTCCAGAAAATTTCATAATATTATGAGGTTCATCATGGACTGAGGTCAACCATGGGTGATGAAATGGTGTCCCAAGACTTGACATATAAGAATAACCATCTATTATCGGCATCTCTTGAGAAAATATTAGTGGAGGGTGGAGCACCAAGTGGGATTTGTGGGCTGGAGGATGTTTCTCTGATGAGTGGGCCAATGTGTCATGGGTGCATTAGACGTATCCGGAGTCCCCTGACCAATTGGAAGTGGGGGGATAGAACTATAAAGCCTGGGTGTCTCAATTTGAAATCATCACTCGATGATAAATCCTTCCAGAATTGATAAGTGATTGATGTTTGAGCACAATCACCTTTCACCAACTACATAGAGAGGTGGGGATCAGTTTGTGGGACGTCTACTAGCATAGAGTACTCCCTATCCCCAAAGAGATGTATGATGAGTTTCTCCCAGAATTCTCCATGTGTAATGACTCTGATCGTGTGTCACCTTTTACAAAGAACTTACTGGTCATGGCAGGGAGATCTCAGGATCATCCCCTTGAGGTTCGTTCCCTTATCCCATTTGAAGCGTGGATGTGGTTATTCTTGTAGACGAATAGTCCTAAGCCGAAGGCATGGAACATTCGAACCCATCCCACTTTCCAGTCCAACCAAACCTCAGGGTCATACTATGTTACCCTTGAAGAAGGGAAGTATCACATATAATGATATAAGAATCAAACCAACCATTCACACACTCTTATGGTAGTAGTTGTTTCGCCATGTTCTTAAGTGGATGGAACTTCCCATCCTCTGAAGTATACACTGGGGTTTGGGATTGCACCATCATGATGGAAGCCACACTGGTAGAGGGTCAGGCTAGTAATTTGGCCCTTCTTACCCTCACACAACTTTATGTATTTTTGGAATATATTCAAGCATGTAGGTATCCACAATGTCTCAACGGAACATTTTAATTTCTATATAGGTGGATGGCAGAACACATCCCCTATTCTAAATATCATCATACCACATGGGTTCCCTATTATTAATTTCATCCTACCCTTCTTATCATTTCTTTTGTTTATCCTAGGACTATGACTCTTACCGATGCGGTTGGGCTTTTGAACAATGTTTCTAATTTCTCGTTCGCATCGCATCCAACCCCACATGGATCATTAAGAGGTGACTGGGGTAGTTCCATGGAATAATTTTCATTCATCACCAATATTATTGTTGGGATGATCATTGCCTCTATAGACCTAGTGGGTATTTGTGAAACATACCTCCCTTACTGGTTTATTAGGCAGTTTGGATGCCTTTAGCAGATTTCACCACTTCTGATTGACTGACTATGGGGAGAATCTATTGATATGGTTCTCCACAAATTGTGGATTATTATAATTCATGAATATGATCCTAGAGATCTCATAATTCCTAACACAATGGGTTCCACCTTCCAATCACTAGAGTATTCCCAACTTTGGGTCGATTGTTACCCTATAGGGATGCAAAAAGAACCAGTTCAATGGGTAATGTAACCCTTGACCATTTTCTTTCACGTTCATCACCCAAAAGAAACACCAAACATTCCTTTTATTGCATGAAGTGCCATAGTTATGCCTTTTAATTCTGTCTCTTCAGTAACCATGATGGATACACCTCTCGCTCATGTTCTCTTGGTAATAAGGTGTTTGGTCCGTCATCAAAAGCATATGGGGGGGGGGGGGGGTTAAATCAGAGCAATCCATTTCAATGGGTAGAGATTTAGACTACTCCCATATTGAGATTATTTTCAAAGATCTTATTGAGGTTGGCACCAGCCGAGCTTCACCATTCATCCCTGAGGCAGTAGTAATTCCTATGCATTCGGCTCCAGTGGCTAGGCTATCTAAGGGAATATAGAGTATCCCACCTAGGGTGAATAGAATTATGTCCCTCCCTAATCCTATGGAGATTATTCTCACATACAAACACGTGACAACATAGAAGTATCAATGTGTCATTGCTGTGGTGAGACACCAGGTAGTGTGCAAAGATGCATAGCACCAGTTATGTTATCTTTCCACCGAGACACCCCTGGCCAATTCTGCCGATGAGGGTGACTATTTTCAGTAGTAATTTATGGAGTTGGGTTCTATTAGCACTGATTATCTACACCTACACTTCCTTATTTACCAAATCTTCATATCCCAAGAAGACCTATCCTCCTATGAGGACAATCTTGCCTAGTTTAAATCTTTCAATCACTTAGTGGCAATCTTCCAAGATATTTTGGATGAATTTGATCATCTGACTTACAAGGAGGTGAAGGCCTATGATTTGATGGTAGCTCAAGAGGAGGATATGCAGTAGTACGAGTCTTGCATAGCTAGGTTGAGGGAGAAACTGGCCTCTTCATGTGCGACTTATTAAGATGTTCAGAAGAAAGGGTGGGGCCATAATGTTGTTCTGGAGGGGGTGCATCCAACGGTCAAAGCAGAAAAGGAGGAAATAAGTAATTTTCAACAAACCATCGAAGTCCCATAGCAATAACTCTCCATCCTTTTGGAAAGGGAGAACCAGTCCATGATGTAGTTCTATCACAAATTACTGCATATACTCTACCACTTTTTACTCTAGATAGACTCTATATTGGGGAAGTTCCTCCATTTTTTATAAACCCAATGTAACATATTTGGATTATAAATATATCTTCTCCTTCCCTTACTTTGAAGATCATTTCAACCAACTGTTAATTTTAAACCATGACTTCAAATGAGTAATCTGAGATAACTGAATTGATATGTAATTTTGGCCTGATCCAAGGGACTCACCAAGCATAGTTCGACTATTACTGAGGTTGAATGAAATACCTCATAAAAATTTATGTCTTCATTTTTTATATTACACTAATTTTTTCCTAATCCTACTTGACATGGGAATAGCCATAATAACATGTATTTTTCATAGGCTTCCCATTGTGGGTTTCTGACCTAAGAAGCATTGCGCCTTTTCTGATGGCTCATTTCATTTTTTTGTCGAACCGATACCCCCTTTTACCCATACGTGCCTTCAGTGGAATTTCAATATTGAGATTATAGTGTCTTTGTTTTGGCAGTTCACAGTCCTACTAATCAAACATCATATTAATGTGTTATGTTGAACAAATTTGTCCAAACATAATAGGGTAGGGCCCTGACTCAGGACTGTTTGTCAGAGATGTTCTAGTATCCTTTAGTCATGGGTTAAGGATTTTTGTTAACCCCATATTTGTGGGTTCTGGACACGTATGAGGCTCAGGATCCGCTTTAATAATACATAGGTAGTGATGGACTCTCCTAGAGATGAATTTATCTTTGATTGTTGGTCGTTTATTGTGGGAGACATATGTATAGCTATGAGGGATGATTTTTGTAGTCAATAAAAGGTGACCCCCATACATAATACATTCGTTTCTGATGGCCTTTTGGGATTTGAAACATGTTGAATTTATCTTGATGTTAGGATCCATAATAGGTGGATACCTTCAGTACTGTTTTCTGAGAACTTATGATCATTCATATCGGCCTTGAGTGGGAAATTGTTCATGAACATTTCTTAATTTCGTGAGGGATATATGGTGAATGGTTAGTTCGGTTAAGAGTTATTTCAATGTTAGGGGCACTTGGGAAGAAGGATATATAGAAGGATTCATCCAATATTTTTCCATATTTGGGGGTTTGATAAGACATGAATATCATTTGAGTGTACATAGGCTGAAAATGACTCTCCTGGGGACGTATTTTCCTTTGATTGATGGCCATTTTTGTGGGAGACATATACAGAGCCATTCGGGCATGATATGCATAGTCATGAAAAGGTATCCACGGGATATTGGCCTTCCCCCATGGATGGCCTTTGAGGATTATAGATATTGGGAAATTTTATAATATGGTTTGTGACCTTCGACTAGGGGTGCCCCTAATCACAATAGGAGGTATTTTAGCAGAACATATTCGGGGAAACCTGAAAACAAGTGGGAGAACTTTTTATTTTAATGTGGATAAACATCGCGCATACAGATTGAATATATTTCATAACCCTCACTAGAGATCAAATATGAACCGATCCCACATGTTCCAATATATCTAAGATGTCTAAAAGGAGGAAAATTTAAACCATGAATTTGAGGTCTATTGAATTTGGATGGATGGAATGAGGCTTGGAAGCCATTGGGTATACTACTATTGTAGAGGACTCTTATGGGGATGAATTTTCCTTTGATTGGCGGCCAATTTTGTGGGTAACGTAAGCAGATCCACCAGGTCGTGATATGCATAGTTTATCAAAGGTGTATACATGACACTTTCCTTACATCCCAGATTGAATTGGATGTTTATGAGGATTCTATATATCTTAAATAAAAGAATTTGGAATATTGTTGGTGTGTACCTTAATATATTTGGGACATTTGGGATGCGATTTTCTCATGGAATGGTGTCCCTTACATAAATCTGACCAATTCACATGGTGATGTATTCATTCTATCTTTGGGATACCTTGTCTTTTAATATCACATTGCTAGGATTTAGGGTTCCTCTCAAGGAAGGGAACCATGATATGCCTTTTAGGGTCATGGTAGTAGGCCCAAATTCTTGGGTCATATTTCCATAATGTCACGATGAATCTCATGCATAGATCCCTAAGCTGTAACACCACAAGTTTTTCTAAATATAAATAGAAATGCATGGAACACTGTTTTAAAGTAGATATTTGTAACAAGACTTTTAAAACATAATATTTCAACTTTGATGGGTTGAATTTCCTGAAACGGTCTTCTATAATTGTGTTCAATATGTTATTCGGAGTCTATTGGAACCAACTTGTTTTTTGGTGAATATTAACATACTCTTATAAATAGTAATATGAATTGTAATAAGAACCTAATGAATAGTAAACTGTATTATTATTTTATTTTCTTAAGGGTTTAAGATAATGACATCTTGATTAATTTTTCAATGTGATATAAAAGCAGTTGTAGTTTTTGAATAATTAATTTTTGAATTATGTAAGACTTTATGTAAAAATTAAATTAAAAATACTTAGAAAACTATTTAAAAAAAATGGAATTCAATTTTAAAATCTACACATCGAAAAATGGTTATGATGAATATTGGGAATTTCTATGAAATAGTTGATTATTCGGTGAATAGTAAAAAATAAATTTTTTAGTTTTGGTGTGTTAATGACATCATTATTGATGTAATAATGATGTCAAAAATCTGGTAGACTTATGTATAGTTAAATAAGATGAGAGGTGTCCCAAGTGGCTTATACCATTGTCCAATACCATGGGCAAGCCCATGGATTTTCAAACACCACTCATGAGGTGTCCCTTGGAAATTATTAAAATATTCCCTTACTTTTCCTATAAATACCAACCCATTACATCATTAAATTCATTAAAAATTACTCCTCAATGAAGATCTGGCCTACTTACCTTCATAGTAGTCCTCCCAAGGTTTCCCCAAGACCCAAATGTCCCAACCTTCATGTTATAATGGTTACTCTACAAGGTATGAAAATTCTCAATTTCTATCTTTTTCCACTCATGTTCTCTTTTGTGTTGTATAACTTTCAAGTTTACATACCATGTTCTTATTTACCTACTATAATTGATCTACTCTATATTATGATTCATTTCTAGATGGGTCACCCTTGACCCTTATCTTTTTAAATGTTCTAAAACCATGATGCGTAGCTTTTAGGCTGCCGAATTTTTGTAAGTGATTTCTAAATTATTATTTTATTTCGAGTTCTATTCTTTTCATATTCTTTCATAATCACTTCTTACCCAAGAGGCATGAAATATCCAGCAATAATTTATATTCTGGATGTTCTCATGTTCAAAGATAATTCATCATCATTATTTTTCTCCTCTCCCACTTATTCAAGGAATAAAAACATTGTCCTTAATGTGACGAACAACCGACATCGTGGATAATGTGAGTTGAATATTCAATAACTCTTTAAAGTCTAGTTATGAAACCATTTTTATGGTTTAACCTATTTATAATATATTTATTATTTCTCATCCATTCTTATAGAATTATTTTTTAATCATTGTTTTAATTTATAAAACGAAATGAGGTCATTATTATGAAAAGAAACCACTAAAATGATCTAAACGAACATCATTGATGTTCTAACATATGAATCATCATCATGTAAGAGTTAAAAATGATAAATGGTATAATTTATGTTACTAGATATAATTATATGCTACTCTATTCAAAATTTTATAGTTTCACATCCAATCAAAAAGAAAGTCCACCTTGACCCAATCGTGGAAATCTTGTAAAGAACTCACCAAAAAACAGGTCAAGGAGCAAAATACTAACAATTAAAGGGTGAAATGATGTTATTAAATGGTAATATAAGATGTTATAAACATAAAAATGCTTTTTTAAAATACTAATAACACTTTTTTAACCATTATACATAAATTTTAGACAAGTTTTAAGTTAGAAAAACCCTAGGTAATGGAATTCTTAACCCGATTTCCATTCTCTAGGTTAACCTTTTACTTTATTATTTATGTTCTATTTAAATTATTTGTGTGATGTGTTATATTTATATTATGATTTATTGTGGTTATTTATAGTACATATACATACTCTATCCACTCTATTAATCCTCTCTTCATTTTTATGTAATTTATAAGTGGATTTCTTTTTTAAAAACCTCTTTTAAAATTTGGTTTTATGAAATTCCAAAGCAATGTTTTAATAGAATTATTCATGTTGTATGATTAAGGTTTGGTACATTGGAATTATTTATGATGATAGGTGGGACCTCTATCTCTAATAAATGCATTGGGTATGTGTATGGTGGAGTTAGGCCGTATGGTTACTCCATGTGTAACTATGACGGTTATACAAATAGTAAGGTAGATGGTAGGGTTAAAAATTATAATGTAGCCGAGAGGGTTACAAGATTATGTTAGTAATGACCCAATATACATTTATGATTATATTTATGTTCTCATGTTTTGTGTGGATCTTTTTTAATTATCATGTTATACAATGTAAGTTTATATGGGAGATAAGCATGTGTTTTTTGATTGCTTTCATATGTTATGAGTCTTCATGGACTAATGTGATCTTTCCTTCATTTCCATCCCTTACTGAGCTTTTTGTCCTCATCCCAAGTTTTAAAATTATTTTCAGTGGTTAATTGGTGTGTAAAAAAGGAATGAAACCATGTTAAATGTTGATGAATTTTCATGGAGTCATGTTTATGTGTTAATGTTTTATATTTTGAAAAAAATGGAAACTGTTTTTATGGTATCCACTCTGTAATAATGTGTAATGTTATGAATGTATATTCCCAATTCACTAATCCTATAAACATTAAAAATACACACAATGTCAAAATAAGTGTTTTCTTGACCAAATTCTAGATTATTTATTTAATAAGGTAGGGTCCTTATAGTTTGTATCATATGAAGGTTTAGATAACTTTAGGGGTTAGGGAGATGTTTAATGAATACCGTAAATGATTCTTCCTCTATGATTAATTTGAAATTTTTTAGTATTTAAATATTACCATGTTGCTTTATCTAATATATGTTTGTTCAGAATGGTTTTCTGCAGAAATATTATGGATGATGAAGAGTAGAGGCATCGACAGAATGACATCCTTCTGGAACTTCATCTTGGAATGGTAGGGATTGGAACCGAGTAGTTTTTAACAGTAATGGCTCAGCTAACGCATGAAATAAATGGTGTTGGAATCTATTCAATAGAACCAATAGAGGTACCACAATGGAACATGACCGTAGTTTTACATTTTATGAGACAACACCCTCCAATATTCAATGGATCTCTTGAACCACTAGTAGCTAAAGGTTGGATCCAAACCCTTGAAAAGATATTTGATGTTATGGGATGTTCAGAAAATAAAAAGGTAATTCTTTCCATTTATCATTTTGAAAGGGAAGAAAATCAGTGTTGGTCAATGGTAATGAATATCAAGGGTAGAGAGGATTTTGATTCCTTAGAGTAATGGAGAGTCATGTCTAGTGGTGATTCCTAGATGTGTCTCAATAGTAATGGAGAGTCATGCCTAGTGGTGATTCACCTTTGGTGGGGGAATTTTTCTACATAAATCCATATTTCCTAAAATTTATCAATATTATATAATGCCAACATAAAGTATTAACGCAATTGAAAACATATTTTACATGTCTTTTTTATCATTATATCAATGGTTCCAACACTTTCCACTCATATGGAACTAAGAATAAAAAAAATCATAAGATTTATAAAATTTTAATAAATATTCATACAGTTTTCAACTGAAAATTAAAAATTGAAAAAAATTGAGGTCTGAGATGTACACCATCTTAAATTATATCCCTTCGCAATGGATTCATTCATCCAAATGGTTAGATAGTGTAATGGAATTATCCGATTTTTTAGATGTTATGAATTACTAATAAATGTATCCAAATGTGTGCAAATATAATTCAATTAGAATTTCTAATGCTTGATGTTTGATATACCAAAAAGGATAAAGGAATAATTATTCCTATACATTTAACTCTATCTAGACTCACCCACTAAACCGAGTTTCTATGTTAGCTATATTTTACAATAGTTAAATTAATCGTTTTTAATACAATTCTATTACAACATGAAAAATTCAACCTATATCTATGATTATATTATAATATTATGGCCCAAAAAGTGAATGGTGGTGAAATATATAAAATTTAACCCAACAATATATTTATTAGGATTATCATCAATCCAAATATGTGATCCATATTTTATGGCATTGTATTGCCTTCAATGTTGTGAATTTTGTGGGCGGTGCAAAGATGGAACGATGAGGATCATCACCAATCTCTTTTCTTATAAGGACATGTTTCTCTTGAATTTACCATTCCTTTTGATCAACCCTTTTAGTGTCATTATCATTTATAGAATGTTGGATTAACCCTGTGGGAACCATTGTTCCCATCAGGTAATCGCATGGGGGTCAAGCACTAATGAAATCAGTCCTTCTCATACATAACTTCCTCAGATGGTCTCCAAACTGTTTATTCATGGAACCAAAAACGTCCAACATCCATTGTATCCATGATCCATGGACCTGCATTCTATTGGTAGGCGCTCATTGACTAACTATTTGGCCAATGAAACTTAAGGACTCCATAGTTCGAGAGGATGTGAGTTCAGGATCATCGCACCCTTCTAGGGAAGTGTTTTTTCCTATTTCAGGACTCTCTTGTATATATAAGTCGTGTTCATATATTGATGAATCCATGGATGATTTTTTAAGAGTGTGTCCATGGGATACCCTTAGTTTTGAAGATCATCGTGACCATGCATTTGTTTGATTCCACAAAGGTGATGATGAGTTAGCCAGTTTAAAAGGCACTCTAGAGTTTTTCATCATCCATGGGAGATTAGAGGTGACTTGATGTTTGGATCAGACCAACAATGAAGGCTTCCAAACGTATTCTTGGTGGAGGAATCAGAACCCACGTAGTTCAGAATGTGTGGGGCAGACGTGTGGTTGCGGCCTCTTTGAGGGGGGTATGGTTGGGTGGACCCATTATGGATGGGTACCCTTTTTGAGATTTGTCCTTTTGGTAGCTGTCCTACGTATCCTATTTTGATCAAGAATCAGATTTCTCATATTTCATAATGTGTGGAGATTACACGTGAAAGCTACCCATTTGAGGGGACATGATTGGGTGAACCCTTTATGGATGGGCACCCTTTTTGAGATCGCGCCTTCTAGTAGGCATCCTATGTATCCTATTTTGATCAAGAATCAAATTTATCATAGTTCTGAATGTATTCTGATGTTGTGATACTCACAAACCTCAATGCCCACATGAGTTGTTTGTGGTGTGAGAAAAAAAGTGGATATCAAAGATTCAACAATGCACATGCCTCCTCCCAAGATGGAGGGGGCGGAAGAGCCTGTAGAGGAAGAGGTTGGGGCGACCGTGGGTGAGGGTGCAGAGCGATGAACCTTCCAATATAAAATGGAATTAATGGTCATGCAGACCAGCCTCAAAATATTGGGGACTAACCTCACTAGGAGGGCCCTGGAGCACGTTCAACGAAGGGGAGGAATTACGTCCTCATCAAAGGGGGGAGTGAACATAAACCCTTAGAATTATCAATGTTCCTAGTTTAATAAAAAGGCAAGTGATCCACCCTAATCCCAAGAAAAGGGAGGTCCATGCCAACATCACAAGGTTGGACTCTGGGATACCGTCAGAATGTAGCCTTACAAACATTCCCAAAGCCCACAACATTATTGGGAGGGCCTTCATGACTCTGCTTACTATGGGTATGTAGACTCAATGAGGCGTGTTGATACAACCAATGGTCTGATCATACTAGCCTAGTGGCATGGGTGGAATCTCTGGCCTAGTGCCAGCTAACTGGTTAGAGGAGGGATTTTGGAGGACTTTATAGTAAATGACGGTGAGGTTGGAATCGGAAATTACAATTCCCAGAATATCCCATTCTGTCTACTGTCTTCTCAGGCAGGATGGGGAGGGCTCCGCATACTGTGGTGGTATGTAGGCAGGAGGGCCATCAGTGTGCCGGTGCGGTATGCAAGCATGGGTATCGCCAATCACATACCAATGTGGTATGCAGATCACTATGCCACTTTGGGTTATATCCATGTAACGATTTAGTATATGGCTCTGGGTACAGTCTACGTAGCGATACACTATGCAGATCACCATACTGAATGAGGATAAGGTGAATTTCCATTCACAAGATATTCATCCATGAGATAATTTTTTTTACTTTACCAGTTGGTTTTGTGGTCCTATTTATATTATTCAATTCCACCATTTTATGGTTTGCATCAGTTGTGCATGTGAAAGAAGTGCTTCACGGTTCATGCTTCACCGATGAAACAAGACAGAAGCTAGAGTGAAACCTCTGTGTCTCCATCAAGATTATGTCACCCATCCTTCTCTCTATCTATACCCCTCTTATACAGTATTTATGTTCTCTTTTTATAGTTTATTAGAGTTATGGTATCTTCTGGGAATGTTGCACCATATGGGGAGGCACATTGAAGCAATATTCTGACCCTCAGATGACTCTGTCAACCTCGGATTATGGAGGCTTTGGTTCATGATATGGGTTCATATAATCCTACATGTTTACATAATATTTGAACTGATGGGTTTGCGGTATGGTATAAGGAGGTTTTCCATGTATAAATCTTTTGGTTGACAGGGTTCACAGTTTTCCTTGCTTTTTGGCCATCACTTCGTTGGCCAGCGGTTAGCGGACCGTCCTAAATACCTGGCGGTTCGTGATCCATCATCTTCACATACCTTCCCAATTATGGTATGCAGGCCTCATGAAGACATGAATTCCTTCATGTTCCTTCAATTAAATTCAACTCATTTTGGGTCCGTTCTCCTTGATATACTTATAGAAGTGCATGTTTCCTCCAAAAACGTGATTTTGGGGGTATTTCATCTCCTTGAACGAATTTTAAGGACACTACAGATGTCCCTCGTTATAATGGTGTCCATTCATAACAACAAAGATACTATTCTGATTTAGAATGGGGACTAAACTAAATATGATTTGTGGTATAATAGGTAGACCTGGTAGAAGGGGACCTCACCTTTATATAGGGGCCCATTTCATTGGTCTTTTACCATTTCCTGTAGTGAAAAGTGCTCCCGATTTCCTGGCCTCCTTCACTCTCGCGTACATGTTCTTTGAGAAAATCCCCATTCAAGAAATGATCTGTAAATTTGATTGACCGATTTCTATGCCATTTCTCCATCTTCATACCACATTTTGGTTTCTGTGAATGGGACTATAGAATTTTAAAACAGAAAATCTGGATTTCGCGTGGATGAATGTTACACGACTAACTTGTTCGCATACAGATCTTCTTAAACTATTAATACATACTAAACATTTAATCCACATCTTCTAAATGAAAACTTGACTAATGTAAAGGTTCACAGCTTCTAGATTCTGTAAAACATTTTGTTCACCAGTAATGGTTTATGGGATATCACTTAGTGATTTTTTTCATGTACCATAGCTCTACAAGGTTAACTGCATCCGAGTACCATAGTTGTAGGTAGAGTAGATTCGGTGTTTCATGTCATAAGGTAAATGATTTTCAACATATTGTTTTTAGGAATGGTACGTAGAGCCTTTTGAGGACATGTTTTGAATCTTCTAGCCATTTTTTTCATAGCCTTTATCAAACAATTTTTATCAGAATGACTTTTCATCAGCTTCTTCATCTTCCGATGTATTCTAAAATGGATGATTCTTAGGATTCTAAATCATGAAAGATGATGGACACCATGGTGAGAAATAGAGATATAAATATTAAAACCCACATCAATCCCTATGACAACTTCATGAAGGTCTATTTGATGCTAGATCTTCTTGCTTACACGAAGTCTGTACAATTTACACTTTATAGATTTGGTCTTCCCACTGATGTGCCTCCAATTTTTTCAGACCCTAACATCCCTTTCGTTCTCTTAGATACACCACAAGATAATGATCGGTCCAACATTTCCCCAACAAGATAAG
Organism: Viscum album; assembly: GCA_963277665.1. Classification (NCBI taxonomy): domain Eukaryota; kingdom Viridiplantae; phylum Streptophyta; class Magnoliopsida; order Santalales; family Viscaceae; genus Viscum; species Viscum album. Next base: position 1,158,215,768 of record OY728129.1, on the reverse strand, counting down.
TCATCCCTTTCATGGAGTCATGATTATGTTTTAATGTTTTATATTTTGAAAAAAAATAGAAACTGTTATTAGGGTATCCACTCTGTAACAATTTGTAATGTAATAAATGTATTGTCCCTATTATCTAAATATATAAACTTGAAAAGATCCTCAAGGTAAAAAATAAATGTTTTCTTGAATAAATTAATGATTATGTATGTAAAAAGGTAGGGCCCTTATATAAGCTCACGTGAGATATGCTCAGTTTTTGAAACAAGGGATTAAAAGGCATCCATGTCACTGTATATGAAGAGTGAATTCAATAATAGGGGGAATTATTTTAGGATAAATCCATTTAATTTCAGTTTAACATCGTTTGATGATAATGATTTGGGCCTTGCAGTTTAACGTTGTCTGGTGAGGATGATTTTGGCCATGCAGTTTGACGTTGTATTGTGATGATGATTTTATCCTTGCAGTTCAACGTCGTGGGGTGAGTATGATTTTCTCCATGCAGTGGTCTTCAAAAGATTCATCTTAATCATTGTCATTGTGTTTTTTGTTTCCTTACACGTGAGTGAATATAGAAGGTATAAAACATTATCTCATGGGTGACATGAATTAGGAGGGATGACATGGGGCTTGAAAGCCATTGTGCATACTAAAGTAGGATAGGACTATCCTGAGAAAAACTTTTCCTTTGATTGACAACCATTTCTATGGGAGACATATGTAGAGACATTGGGCCATGATGTGCATATTCAATCAAAGGTGTCCCCAGGACACAAGCCTTCCATCTCAGAGGGCATTGAATGATTACGAGGATCCAAAATTTCCCGAGGAATGGAGTTTGTCATATGGGAAAGGTGTGGCTTTGATTGTGGTAATACCCAGAACAATATTAATCATGACATTCTTAGAGATTCCACATAGGTTCGAACCACGGATTAGGGAAGGGGAAATTTTTTACTGTGGCTAGGACATGATGTTTAATCTGAGCATCACTACATATTCTTTGAGGGCAGCAATCATGCCCCATTTAGTTCTAGATGTTCCCTAATAATGTTTGTTCAATGTGTTAGTAACACATGAGGTAATTTTGGTTTTACATGATCTAGGTTCATGGACTACCATACTCCCCAAAGTTTTATTTGTGCAAGAGAATCCCTATCACTAATCCTAAGCTCACATGAGTTATACTCGATTTGTGAAACATGTTGTGGTTAAAGAATCTCATTCAGAAGTATAAGGTGACAATGATTATTGTGGGGGAATATTAATTTTTTTCCTGGTGGGGCTGAGCATGGATCGATGATCGAGACGTCCTGATATATCCTATATGGCCCAGAATCAAGCCGCATATAGTTCTTGTGTGTACCCCGTACTAGTTTGGCTTGGTAAAACTGGTAAGGGAACATTCATTCTACCCATCAAGGTTGTTAGTTCTTACATGATACCCTATAGTTTACCTTTATATGAGAATATCTATCACCCATTATAAGATCACGAGAGTTTTACTCGATGGGAGAAACAAGGAGTGATATAGGTTTCTTCTACAAATGTGGGTAGGTAGGGGGCGTGATAGTGGGATTTTTTATTTTTTTATAGGGATGATCCAGGTTAGATGATCGAGGCATCACTATGTATCCTAAGAGGACAAGAATCAAGAAGCACGTAGTTCTATGAGAGATCATTCATTTTATTTTCATGCAACTACGATGTATTATACTATGTGGTTTAACATCTTACAGAGAGGATGTGAGTCACGGTTTATTGTTATGTTCCTGGGATGAGTTCCTCATTGTTTAATATTATGTGGAAAAGATGATGACTCGCTATTAATGGTATTAGAGTTTGGACCCTAACATGGTGGTTTTGTTTTTTTACTTTAATGTCATCTTGCAATGACTAATACCATTCAGTTTAGAGTCATGTGCCTAGGATGTTGACTCATAATTTAGGGTCTTAGAGTTTGGAACATGACATTAGAGGAAACCTTTATTACACATAGTTTATGTTCATAGATCTTGGACCCATGCGATTGGGTTATAAAACTCTTAGATTAGGGTCATTGAGTTCAACACATAACATGAGGTCATTTCTATATTATTTATTTCATCAAATAAATTGTATTTGTTGGTTCCATGATGAGTTGTTCATCCAATGATATTCGGGTGTCTAATACATTTGAATTGAAAATATTTATGAGATATAGCCCTTCAAACTTTGGTTCAATCTTTAGAGAATTATTCCCTAGTATCATTGGGGTTCTGCTGACAAGCACCATTTCTCTTTTGAGGAATGATGAAGGAGAACCTTTTTCGTAATGGCTCATGCAATTCAGTTTTGGTAGATTTCCAAATGATGCAGAGTGCACATCATTTTTTCATCTAACTACTTTAATTCATCAAACCATTTCAAGGATTGCATGTTCATGGAAATTTGGTCACAAATGTCCACAAAAAGTTATAGAACATGCATTTAAATAGGTAACACCGCCTCATCCACGTAAACTAGTGAGTACAAGGTTGCCTATGTGGCAGTGTGGTCCATGATCTGGTAATCCCATAAAGCATGAATGATATTATTTTTCCAAAATTTATTATCCTTATCGACCATATTTTGAATTATATTGGATAGAGTCTTTTTAAAATCCTCTACCTTCCCATTGGCCACTGTTTGGTAGTAGTATGGCAGGTTGGCCTTGATTATATATTCTGGATATAGCTTATCCATCTCAGTAGAGTAGAAGGTGGTGCTATTTCCAATTAGTATTGTATAAGGAACACCAAATCTGGTGATGATGTTGGCCTTCATAAATATGACTAGGTTTTTCTCCACGACTTCCTTAAGTGGTATGTCTTTGGACCATTTAGAAAAGAATTTGGTTGCTCGGAGTATGAATGAGAACTATCTGGCTATATTAAGAGAATATTGTCCCATAACATCCATCCCCTAGGTGAAGAATGGACAAGAATACATAGCCTCTGGAAGAAACATCAGGGGGGTGGTGAATGAAATTATCATGAATATGGCATGAATGGAAATTCTTATTGAATAAGGGCAATCATGCATCATGGTGGCCCAATAATACCCAAGACTCCAAATTTTTGGAGAGATATTGGCTGTTGATTGGTGTTCTCTACAAGCTCTAGCCTACACTTCATTTGTGATCGATGTAGTGTCTTCTTAATCAATGAACCTGAGAATGAATCCATCAAGGCCTCATTTGTAGATAACATCATCTTGGTTCACCCCATTATAAAGGTTAATTTGACTTCCCATATTCATACATGATCCCATTCAACTGTAACTAGTGGGAGTTCCATGTATCAAAGGTAATGTGTAATGGCTGTCATCCAACTAGTGGTATGAAAATAGGGAATAGGTATGGGGATAATTTCTTAAATTTCATATTTATTTCTCTAGATGAATGTCATGTCCATTCTATGGTGAGAAATTCTAATGACGGTTTCATCTCCATTGGGATCGGCCAAGGTTGTGGCTGTATTTTCCAAAGAATCGACATGAACATTCTATGATTGATGGACATGATTCAATGTTGGTTTTAATGGGGATTCTTCCATTAGTGCTGGAACATGGTTCATCAATGGAACCAATACTTCTTTTTTGATAGCATGGTCATTATTGACCTGTTTGATGACAAGGTCTGAATCACCCTTTATTATTAAGTGTATATCTTGTACTTGGAGTGCCAGTTCTAGGCCTGTAATGAGGGCCTGATAATCCACTTCATTGTTTTTACACACATCAAAAAGTATAAAGATTAAGAAAATATGGCCTTTTCAAGAGATACGAGTACAACTCCCAACCCCTGTTGTTGAGCTCGGGATAATCCATCCATTTCCCAGTCGGGATTCGGGAAGCACCATCTTAGTACATTTCCCACATCTAGGGGTTCCCCTGGATGCGAAACACTTCTTCATCTGGAATATAAATATACAAAAATGTTGTTTCATCCTGGGGGATGGCAAGGAAATCCGATAACGCCTTGCCATTGATAGAATTCTAGGGAAAATACCATATGTCAAAATGTTGTAGGATGATAACCCATCGTGATTGGCACCTATTAATCATAGGACAGTTGAGGATATACCTGAGAAGGTTGCAACAAAAGACCAGGTGGACCTCATGGTGCTGCAGGTAATTTCTGAGCTTCTGAACTATGTAGATAATGGCTATGCAGTTCTTTTAAATCATTGAATACTGAGTTTCGACATCAATAAATTTTTAGGTGAGGTTGTTGAGGTTGTTCTCATGGCCCGTTTGATTTTAATGCATTAGTTATGTGCCTAATTATCATTATAGTGTAGTCACATAAAAATGAGTGGTATCCCCTTGACTGGTGGAATGACCACCGACAGGATTAGGAGATATATTTTAAGGTTTTCAAACGCTTCTTGACAATCGTTATCACATTCATACGTAACTATTTTCTTCGTGACCATAGTGAAATGTAAAAATTTACCTCAATGGTTATCTATAAAGAACCGGATGTAGTCGAGGGTCCCCTGGATTCCTCTAAACACATTCAGGTTGCAAGTTGGGGACATGCCAAGAAGATATTTCCTCTTCTCGGGGTTGACATCGATTCCACGATGGCGTATGAAAAAGCTGAGGAATTTTCCCGAGATAACTCCAATGTCTCATTTTAGGAGATTTATCATTAAACTGTTCTATAACAATTTTTTGAAGATAGTTTCAAGGTTAGACATGTGGTTTGAACGCAGTCATGACATGACCACCACGTCTTTGACATAACACTTGACAAATTTCCCGAAAATGATATTGATGATGTGATGCATAATGTTATGATATGTGGTTCCAGAATTCATTATACCAATGGTATTCACATTATGACAGAACAACCCATGAGGCCCCTAAAAGAGGCAGCTTCTTCATCTCCTTAGGCCATACGGATTTGATTGAATCAAGAATAGCGGTCCATGAATGAGAGGGCTTCATATCCAACAGCTACGTCGATCAAAAATTCTGTGATCAAGACCAGAAAGTCATCTATTGGGAAATAATGATTAATGTCTCTAAAATCAATGAAGATTATAATTTTTCCATTCTTCTTTTTAACAGGGTCTATTATTTCCAGCTAGATCAGATATTGGAGATACCATATGAAGTTTTCTTTGATCAGTTTGTCGGCATTAGCCTCTATTTTTGAAGTATGCGTCGTGTGAGTCCTTCCGGCAGCCTATTTATATCCCTGGTGATCTTTTTGTAAGCCTAGATGAATGGTGGAGACTTTATGATCGAGGCCTAGCATCTTTGTGTAATTCTAGGAGAACAGGTCTTGATTATTCATTTAGAAGGAGCAATAAGACACATGTTCCACAACAGGCACGGCCACACTGATTAAAGTGGGTCCTGGGTCATTTTTAGTGCCAATATTTATCTTCATAAGTTCATATATAGTGGTGGGCACAACTTCTTTAAATGTATGAGGGGAATATTTTAGGTATTCTTACTCTTCTTATTCTTCATCATTTACATCTTCACCTTATGATGGAGAAAATAATATTTAAATAACTTCTCTAATATTGGAAGAGAAATAATCCTTGATATGGCTTTTCATGAAAAAACAGGAGTCATCCCACTCTTCTGTATCTTTGGACTTGGTGGTCATAGCAGAGACCATGAAGAAAAATAAGTCTATATACAGGCTTGTAATTATGAATTCAACATAGATAATAAGTAGTACGTACTCCGCCCCAAGAAGCTAGAAGGGGTCAACAGGATCCTTCTCCAATCTATATGGGGCATTGATCCAATCAACATCGTCATCTGAAAGATATTTTTCTTCCGACTCATAAGAACCCTACATCGATGTAATGCAACTCACAGAACTCAAATAGAGATTTTTCAGTGTGTAATGTCATGTTTTTTCATTAATGAAATATTTAATGCACTGATGGTATAAGGATGGAATTATTGCATGCTGATGCATCCAAGGCCTCCCAAACAAAACATCAAATGCCATAATTTGTCACACCACCAAGAACATGGATTTTGATATGAGATCTGCTAGCCAAGTATTAACCTTGATTCTTCCCAATGGTTTCTGCCCACATTTTTTGTATTCAAGAAGTATTTTACCGTAAGGTTCCAAGCTTCATTCCTCATATCCCAGTAGATGAAGTGTTCTATGTGGGAGGAGGTTAACTCCAGAGTTGTTGTCAATGAGGATCCTCTAAACATCAACTCTATTTATCTTCCCAGAGACGTATAAGGGTTTTATGTACACTTTCATGATATAATCATCATCATTTTCTATGTAAGAGATAATGAAGTGACATACTTCAGGACTGGTCTCCATTTCATAGACATTAGCCGCTGCTACTTCAGCCTCAAACTACTGGGGACTTAGTAAGGACATGATGAATGACTCCCTAAGATATGCGGAAAAACTCAACACGTCTCGAATTGAAAACTTTACTAGTATTGAATCTAGCTGAATGCAAATTAAATACTTATGTTATAATTTTTAGAACTTCCTGATTCAGGGTTTTTATTTTATAGACACTTTAGGGTCTTGTGATTTGGAATTTGATTGTTTGGACTCTATGGTAGAATCATGTGGTTCTATAGTCCATTACTTGTTTGGTTGGACTATTTTTCCAATATACCTAGGGATGTTTGGTACATTTTCTTTTCATAATTGATATTCCCAGATAACTGGGCATGATTTTGATTCTGGATCATTTTGTGTCTATTAGAGTATCCATCCACGAGTGTTTGTGATGTTAACGGTTTGACTTACAACATCCCTAAGAATGTGACCCCTTCCACAGTCTTTCCTTCCATGGATCCTTAGGCTTATACAACCTCTTATTTTTGCTCTCTAGTTGGGCACGGGTAATTTGGGATTTTGTCCATAGTCTTTATCCAAGAAGGGGTATATCATGTGAATGAATTTAAAGGAACTGAAGATAAATTCTTGATCTGATAGTGTTCATGTCTAACTAACTAATTCGGATGGTACCGTTTGGTGGGGTGGTGTCTGTTGAACTGTTTGGTGTGGAATTTATTGTTCAACCATGTCTATCGGAATGAAGTTCAAAAGTGTCAACACTGAAATTAGCTTTGGTGTAAGCTAATCTTATTTCTCTTTCTATTTTCCCTTTTGGACTTTAGAGGACCACAAGGATGAGGAGGATGGTTGTGCAATATTAAGAGCTTTTGGGGGAACAATAGGTTGTTCCAACTATGCCTAGAGGATTTCATTAACTCAGTCAACAGTCATTTAAAATTTTCAAACTTGTTCTCCTTCTTACCTATGATTTTTTTCCACTCTTCATCCTCTCTGTAGTGGTAGGTGGAAACATATGCCACTTGTTCTAGTGGCAGGCCCAACATGACTTTCTCGGATTCCAAAATATTTTTCATGAGATAGTTGAAAAAATTATTCCTTGAATGGTTTTTTCTAGTATCTGGTGAGGCGGATAATAATTTATAAAGTCATCAAGACCCACTTAATCATGTCGCTTTAGCTCTGGCAGCCAGAGAAGATTTCAATTCATGGAAGTAATGAATTTTCCAAAGAACTAGTCATTTTGGAAAGAATAAAATTTATTTCATGATTACTTGAAATGAATTCATTTATCATGACATCGCTAAACATGCAAAGGCAGGGGTGACTGTTGGTGTCCATGGGGTCCCGCATGGTTCGGTTGGGGCTTCACAACTTGGGTTAGTGCTTGGGGCGGATTAACACTTACAAAATCTGATTTATCTTTTCTTGCTTTTTCATAGGCGAAGGTGGGGCTACTTGGGTCTTAATATTGGTCATTTTTATGGAGTTTTATATCCATTGGTAAAATGTAAGAGATGTCTCTAAACTCAATAGTGTACTTCACTGTGATGAGAGGCATTCACAATTAATCCCAATGTTTATCGATGCCCATGGTGAGCATCTCCTCCAGGGGGAGTGTTCGGTTCAGGGAATATGTTAAGCATTCCCATCTTGAAATGATGTTTAAAACTCTATCTTTATCTTACTGCATATAGTTCATGAGATCACTGATCATCATCTTGGGAAGCATTGAACTAAACATGAAGAGAAACTGTCATAGGAGGTCCTTGCAGGCTTTAATTGAATTAGCTGGTAGGATAGTATACCATACGAAAGGAGAGACTTGAAGGGCTCATACGAAGCACCTGTGTTTTACGTCTTCTTGCTACTTTGGGGTTCCCATCATGGGTTAAATGAAAATGTAATAGTGCGTCAAATGATGTTCTAGGTCCCCTAATCCATTGAATACTAGTAATACGGGCTTCCTGACAATTGGTGGTGGCGGAACATTGCTCACCCACTCAAGGTAGGGTTTGCACACTGGTTGTATCAGAGCGCGCCTCCCCTCTATGGATTCTAGTCAGGTTGTTAGTTTATTGCTTGTGATTAATATACCTTGATGCATATCTTATTGGGCTTGATCTTGAGTTTCTGTGATAAGGGATAAGATTGGGCGTGCTGGTGCTGCTTAAATTTGGGGTGGATGCCCAACTAGGGGAATCATTTCTAGGGTTACCTGGGTATATTACTACTATCATCCCATTGGGGGAAGTCTTTATCTCCTTCCAAAGCCTGGTTGAATGTTCCTCCGAGCTTGGATTTATCCACCAGGTTAAGTGCTTATGGTATGGGCACCGCTTCTGGGTGCACCTGTTGAGGTTCCGTAGAGGGAACACATCCAAGGAGATAATTCCCTTGACGTATCTCAAAATTAATTCATCTAAGATATTTCATTTCTTCCTCTTTCCTGGTGAACCTTTCCTCAAGGGCGAGGGAAACACTCTCATGGGGAGGAGGATGCAGGTCATAGATGACCCTTGATTTATTTTTCTCATTGTAGGAGTTTCACAAGGGATGTAATGTCAAATTGACTAAGGGGGCACATAGATTTAGAAATACCCTCTAGTCCCGGGTATTCACACCATCAAACTCATTGTGGAATTCCTTTTGGAGGGAACCAACTTCCTTTGTGACTTCTCCCCCTCTGTTATTTCATGTGAGATCTATGGGGTAGATGTTCTACATGTTCACTGAGTCATACTACATTGGGGTTGGTGTACCCAGTGTCGAATGGTAGGAAGTTTTCTTGTACCCTTTATTAGACTTTCTCCTTCAATTATTCATTATTATTCTGGATTATTGATGAAGATTGACCCGAAGGGAGCCCATGGATACCTCATAATACGCTATTGCTTTGGAGGGTGTGAATCATGAGAAGGTTTAAAATGTGTAACTTCATTATCCATCATTCTTCTTAGACAGTGGAAGACAGACGTCCTGCATGTAAGGATTCGAGGTAAAAATTATGTATTCCCTATAGTGAGGGATTGTTCCCATCCTCTTGTAATTGCGCTACGCCATGGATTTTTTTGTTCTATAGGGGCATTTTGATTTATAAGTTCCCTAGCCCAGTGGGCTGGGACTATTCCCATATCACAGTGGTAGACGTCATTATTTCAACACTTTCAATTTCACAAACACCCACGCAGGTGTATGCTGAGTGTGGCATTTGGCCTATATAGAGTCTAATGTCTTTTGCAGACATGAGAACAGCTTGCTGGTTGGCTTCCCTTAGGCAGGAATCCTGCTGTAATTTCCTGGTTTCCTGATTGAGATGTTTTTCGATTTCTTGATCTCTTGAGCCTTGAAGCTTTTGAGACATACTCCAGGCTTGTTTATGTTGATTATCTCATCTTTTAAGAGAAGTTGTTTCATTTTATTGATGGCTCTGGGTGATGAAAATGAAGGATGTCAAATCAATTTGGGAATGTAGGACAGGACATGGGATGAAGTGCAATACTCCATGTTCTCCCCACCCTCAAATGTGAACTCTAGATCAGGCATTCCCAATGAGGTGACACAATTTATGCAGTGCACGAAGGCAATCTAGTTCACAGTTTTTATTCCACCTTTATGATTGTGGCTATCTTGTAGATAAGAGGGCTTCCAGATCGATTAGATGGAAAGGACCCCATATCATTCTGACATGGTCCCTATACTCTTGGTAATGTAGGAATTTGTCGTTCAGATTTCGAAGAGTTGTCCATATATTGAGGAAAATTTCATGTGTGCATTTGTCGAACAATTATCCTATTATGTTGAAGAGAGAAGTGGTTTTAGGCCATTACATCCCTGGTATATTATCCATAGTTAGTTGTCTTCTCATAAAAAACATATCCTTCTATTGTTCTTTCGGAGGATCCTTTACTTTAAATGACTAGATTGACTGCTTCTTGATTATTTCATTCCAATAAACTGGTCTAGTGGGAGCCTTATCCATTTGTGGACTTCGTGGGGGTGGTTCAGAAGATTGGCATGGCCCTGAGCCATCCTCTGGTTGAGAAAGAACATCAGTCATTATAGATAGACTTTTCGATGTGTCTAACTCTCTTTTAAGCACCTTTCCATAGGAAGGATTTATTATAATTTTTCGGGAAAGTAGAGGACCTTCTTGCTAGTATGTATTTTGGTTGAGAGGAGGACATTCGAAAGTCATGTTGTGATGGAGAGGGCTACCATGGAAACATGATTCCCGATCGTGGGAATTTTTTTGAAGGCATGTACACTAGGGAGGAACATTAGGGTGGTCTATTGAAAAGGGAGGACCTACTTGCTACTTGATTTCACTGTGGGGAGGAACTTCATAGAAACTGTTATTGTACGAAGAGCCTTAACAATGATCTTCATCATGGATAAGACTACCATCATGACTTGACATCTGGCTGTAGGGTGAATTTATGCAGTGTACATCTTGGGGAGGACCTTTAGGATGTACTGCAATGAGTGGAGGACCTTCTCATTGCTTGGAATTACTGTGGGGAGGGCATTAACAGTAACTATCATTACATGGAGGGCCTTCTTAATGATTATCATCATATAGGGGACTTCCATCATGACTTTATGTTCGACTATCGGGCAAAGCATATCTGTAGTTTATACCCTAAGGAGGATCATCAGGATAGAAGAATGCAAGAGGGGGAACATATTTCTATCTAATCATCAGGTCGAGTGAAGGGATACCCCGACGCACATCAAGAGATAGAATATCATGATCAATAATTCATAACCCATAGAGTAATCCCCTGTGGGTGCTATGTGGTGGACCATCAGAGCTACTGGTGGTGACATTGTGGGGAGTACCATCACAACTGCTACATCTAATTCCATAATTTGGTACTGGAATGATAGAGTCTTGAGTCCTTATTAATATATGTTTCAGGGCATCAAGAACCCCAGCTTCTTGCAGACCATGATTATATATGTGCTCTTCATTTTCTAATTTCCTAAACTCTTTTCATTTTGGTCGCTCTCTTATGGGTAACCAGGGTCATCTGATATTAGTAATGGACTTAATATATGGGTTGATATCTTGTTGGGTCCCGTGATGTAGTTAGGATACATCGATGAGATTCATGAGTTTTGGTAGGGATATATTACTGCCCTGAGCAGCCACAACATTGGACTGGTGCCCCCCAGTTGGAAGAGGTATTTGTTCTCAATCGGGTTGTCTGTATGTCGTGGAATATTGTCTTTGACCTTCCTAGACTATAGTAGAGATTCATAATTTCTCCGGAAGGACTAACTCATTTTTCGAGTGAGTCATTATTGTTTAGGAAATAAGGTCATGGGCCTAATTCCCTGCATTTGTCACCGATGTAGTGATATCATAGTATGTTTGGAGGATATGGTGTATAATCAACATCTTACCTTCAATCATTTATTGGATTTGATGAGATACATATTTGGCTGGAATAGGTTTTAAGGTCCATTACGATGTCGGGGAAGGAGTATGTGCCTGCTCCAATCCCTCATGAGTTGTCAGTCGATACTGGCAGTTCACCTATGTCAAGACATATGAACTATTCTTCCGCCGATTTTCATCTTCATATGTCACACTATTTTTCTAGTGGTCTTCGTGTTCACTAGAGGGGGTTTTCATCTTCTTGGTTGGTGATGTATTTGTCTCACAAATTTTGTATGCATCAGCTGAAATTTGACTCTATTGATATTTGGATTCAGCCCTATTAGGATGGTGAGATTTACATGCATTTGTAGGTATTTTGTCCTTTGTATATCTAGTTGATTCCCTATTTAGATTACAATCTTGAAATGTGTCATTATGAGTTTGTGCCTGCGTGTAGCAGAGGGTCACTCTATTTGTATGGTAGACATGTTCTCGCTCTACCGATATTTTCATCTACATGTAGTTTTCTGCTCTGTCTTCATTGTGGGACTAATGAGCATTAGCAGGAACATGCATGTGCTCGTATTGGGCCATCATTTTTCTTTTGGTAGGCTTGAGTGGAAATGGTAGAGTCATATGTCTTACCATTGAATTTCTTAGGGTTAGTAATCCAGAGCTTCTCCTCAGTAACCAGGGTGATAACATATTCTAGATTATATATTCACTTCCCTTGGCTGGCCGCCCAAGGGCCTCAGGTTTACTGGACTGTGGTAGGTGTCCTCTGTATAAGGTCCACCTTAGAGGGAGGAGGTTAGTCATCCAGTTTCAGCGTAGACGCTCAATGGCTGGAGCCTATGGTTAGGGCCCCTGTGTAGTTGAGATGAAGTCATAAAAATTCACTACATTTACCTCCATGAGGTAAGGGAGGTAGTAATTTTCATATTCTGAGGACAGGCTCCCAAAATGGTTTGAGACAACCACTGGAGCTTCCTTGTGCTGATGTACTGGTAGCGGCAGAAGAGGCGGCTGTCAGACCTCATTAGACTATAGGGCCTATCTTGCGGCCTCCGGTATGGGGAAAGTACCATTTTTGTTGTATTTTTTGATCCAAATATTGGACACCCAGTGTTTAAGATGCTGGGTGGGTGAGGGGTTCATTCACTTTGTTGAGGTCTTGACCCCCTACGGGATCACAAATTTGTTTTTCTTCATGGGTTGTTGGGATGTCATTTGGATCACTGGTAACTCTACATGAACCTTAAATATACATATATGACATTCATAACACAAGACATCAATAATGTTTCATTCCATTAATTATGAGAATATTTGTTGATTGAGCTTGGCCCCTTCCCCTATTCTATTATTGAGGGACGAAGGGGCCTGAGTGGGGTGCGACTGTCACATTGGTTAAGAATTCACATCAGATTCACCTTTTTTTGTTCCACCAATGAGGCGATGTATTTTTTCATACCGGGACACACAAAATTGTCTGACGTGCAGTGTCCTTTTGTCTTTTATCACAGGGGTAGAACCACCACCTTGGTTAAGGATTCATGTCGGGTTCACCATTTGAGTTATGCCTTCGAGGTGGCACATTTGGCGGGCCAGGCATTGAAGGAATTTCGAGGATCATCACCCATCCCTTTTTTCATATGGAAAGGTTCCTGTCGAATTTATCATTCCTTTTCATCGACCGGTTTATCTTTATTGTCCTTTAATGAAGGTCGAATTAACCATGTGGGAACCATCGGTCCCAGCGGGTGATCCTGTGGTGGTCAAGAACTCATGAAATCAGTCCTTCCTAGATATAAATTCATTGGATGGTTTTCAGCTGGTTTATTCATGGATCGAATAATTCCAAACATACATGGTATCAGTGATTCATGGGTATTCATTCAAAAGGTAGGAGCTCGTTGACTGATGATTTGGTCAATGACATTTTAAGGAATCCATTGGTTGAAAGGATAAGAGGTCAATCCTACCACAAACATCTAGGGGTATGGAAGGTGATTTGATATTGGGATCAGGTCTACAAGGATAGCTTCCTACGTATCCTCGGGAGAGGAATTAGAACCCATGTAGTTCACAATGAGTGGGGATTATGTGTGGAATCTTCCCATTTTAGGGGGTCATGGATTGTTGGACCCATTATGGATGGAAACCCATTTGAGCTCGAGCCATCTAGTCAGTGTCCTACATATCCTTTTTTGATTAGTAATTATAGTTCTCATAGTATATAATGTGGGGGGCTTACACATTGAAGATTCCCATTTTAGGGAACTCGATAAGGTGGACCGTTTATGGACTGGAACCCTTTTTTATATTGGGCCCTTTGGTAGGAATCTTGTATATTGTGTTTTGATCATGAATCATAGTTATCATAGTTCTGAATGTGTTCCGATGTTGTGAACCACACAAACCTCTAAGCCAACATGAGTCATGATTAGTGTGAGAAACAAGATTATTTAAATGATTCAACAATGCACATGCCTACTCCCCTATTGGAAGGTGAGGGCGAGCCCGTGGTGGAAGAGGTCGGGGCCACTATGGGAGGGGGCACAAAGTGATGAACATTTCTATGTGAAGTGGAATTAAGGTTCATGTGGCTTGCACTTGGAATATTGGGGACTTACCATAGTGGGAGGGATCCAGAGCACGTTCGGGGCTGGGGAGGTGTTTTGTACTCATCAATGTGGAGAGCGTACATAACACCTTTGACTAATCGCTATTCCTCGTTGAATGGAAAATAATTGATCACCCATAATCTTGAGAATAAAGAGGTTCACATCAGCTTTAAATGGTTGGAATCTCAGTTACCAAGGGAATTTAGCCTTACAAGATTTCTTGAAGCCTTCACCATTATAGGGAGGGACTTAATGACTCTGCTTACAGTGGGTATGTAAACTCAATGGTGCATGCTGATACACCTGATGGTCTGATCATATGGGTCTTGTGGATTTGGATGGATCTTTGTCCTAGTTTCAGCATACTGTTTTGCAGAGTGATCATCGAGTACATGATGGTAATGGAGAGGTGAGGTTGGAACAAGAAGGAACAATACCCCAAAACACCTAGTTCCACATACTAGATTCTCATGCATGATGGTTAAGTCTCTAAATACCATGGTGGTATGTGGGAACGAGGTCCATCCACATACTAGTGTTGTACGCAGGCATGGGTAGTTCCAACCACATAAAAAATTGGTAGGCAGATCACCATGCTACTTTGGGTTATATCTTCTTACTGATTGGGTATTCAGAGTTGGGTTCATTCCATGTAGTGATATGCTACGTCGAGCACCATACTGAAGGAGGATTAGGGGGATTAACATTTGTGGGAAATTCATCTGAAACAAGTATTTGTATTGTGGATTAACAATTGGGTTTTCTATTCAATTACTATTATTCAATTCCCATATTTTATGGTCCGTGGCGGAATGTTCCTATAGAAGAATAGGTTTTCTGTTCATTCCTCATAGATGAAACATGATGGAAGCTGGATTGCAACCTCTAAGTCTCCTAGAAGAATTTTTTTCCAATCCTTCACTCTCTCTGTCTCCCGGTTCTACCTTTTTTATTGTGCTCCATTTATATAGTATCAAAGATATCATATTTAAAGGGAACATGGCACCATTTATAGAGGCCCATTAAAGTAATATTTTGACCGCCAGAAAAATCGGTTAACTAGGGTTTGTGGAGGCTTCGATTCGCGATTTTGGCTCATGGAACCCTTCCCCTTGCTTAATCCGAAAACTGATTGGTTAAAAGAAAGATACAAATATAGTCTTCTGTGTAGAACTCTTTCGGTTGATGTAATTCGTGGTTTTTATTTATCACTGTCCTTTTCTTTTAGGGCTATCGGTTAGCGGAACATCCCGCATACCAGGAGGTTCGAGATCCATCTTTTTCACATACCTTTCTTGATGATGGTAATCGGTCAACTTGAAAACGTCAATTCCTTTAAGTTCTTTCAATGAAATGCAACTTAATCCGGGTCCCCTCACCTAGATAGACTTATAGAAGTGCTTCATTCCTTCAGCAAAGCAATTGTGGAGCTATTTCCTCTCTTTGATGGAATTTTCAAGACCCAACAAGTATTTGTAAAAAATTTTGATAAATATATTTATAATATTACCATATAATTTAAAATAAAAATTAATAAATATGAAAATGTTAAGAAAAAGTAAATTTTTTTAAATTAAAATGGTAAAATTCTTAAAATTTTCGAATTCAATATCCAAAAAAAAATCTATTACATCATTAAATGATGCTCAATGTGGGGAAACTACATCAAATTATTATCAATAAAATATTTTTCTAACATGTATTATCATAAAGAATTCATAAAAGCATGATCGATCATGCTCGAGACATCTGGATCCATCATCCATTATACTTTTCAGGTATTGGTGTCCCTAATGATATATATGACTAGATAGAAATAATCCGGATCATTTTAGAGTTGTTCCAGACTACTATTGAGGGGTGAGGAATGATACATACCTTTATGTTCACGGGACCTCCCAAGATAATGTAAGTTACCATGAATCTAGTTAGTAGATAAGAGGGTCTGAATTGTGGGACCAATGAGGATATATTAGTAGAGAATTTTTTTGACATGCTGAGGTTATGTCATGAAAAGTATTTGATGGAGTCAAAATATTGACCCATATCTACATCTTTGTATTCTGATCATTTCATGGATTGGAGATTCTTTTCTCATCATCTTGCTAGAAATGATACCCAATGGTCCTGGTAGATAATGAAAATAAATAATATATATATATATATATATAACATGGAATCTTATTATTATTGATCTAACATAATATCTTTAGGTGTTGCAAAAGTATTTGAATATGGAGAACCTAAAAAAGGATTACAAGGTAGACAGATTATATCCAGCCCATATAAAAATTATGACAGACTATCCTATCAATACTACAATAGACTATTATAGTAGTAGGGAATGTAAAGGTGGTGATGAGTAGAAGGGAATCAAGAAAACTTCTTAGTGAGTGACTTCTTCAGAATCCTTTATAGGATTTGATTATACAAAGAGGTTCAATTTCATGAAAAGATTGAATGATAACAATTCTTATAGAAATATACCTATGGAATTCCAATTATACGGGAGGGTTGTTCATCATCAATTTTTTTTATAAGGGGTTTCATGTGTTTTAAGGAAGATCATGGAATGTTTGGGGTAGGACCTTTTTGTAGGTCGCAGAATTCCATGATATTAATGACATATGAGATGTTTCATACAGATGAGGAATAATTTCTTTTCATTATGGATATTTCTTTAGCTAATAGTGATAAGAGGCCATCTATAGATTGAGATATGTTTGTGATTTATTTTATGGTATATATCCTTTTTTATACAGGTTTATCTTATTTGTAAATCTTTTAACTAGTGGTGGCTAGACTAAACATACCATTTATAATATACATAGTGATTCTTTCTCATGATACACTACTAGAGACTAAAGTAAATCATCTGTAGTGGAATCTAGAATGTTATTATGTAATTACTATAAATTGTAATTTTGGGTATTTCTTGATTATAGAGACTACTATAATATATCTGATATATTTTTGGAATGGATTATGAGATTATTGTGCACACTTAACTTTTATCAGATATTGGTATTCCATACCTCAATTAATGGGGATAATATTGAAGTGACTGATTCCTGGTAGTTGGAGGATGATATTTTCTGCACAGATTTTAGTCATATTTGAGAAATTATATCCTAAGTCATGTTATTATCATAGTGTTATCCATCTATAATTAATCCCTTATTTTTAAAATTTATGAAGATAAGTTTCTATATTAATTTTTTTCCTACCTCATAAAAGATAGATTGAGTTACAAATATTATGCATGATATAGGAACACCATATTTTGATTATTCTATATCAGTTTTCATCGATCAAGTGGAATAAAATGAAATTTCAACATGATTAATTTGAAAATAGGGGACTTATTAGAACATTATGTATCTCAATGGTTCCCCCTATTTTTTCAAAATATGTCGATGATAATATTCATCTCTCAATGGATTACAAAATTTTAATGATTTGATGGTGGATATCATGTAACGACATACTAGGATAGATGATCTGTTTGATCAGTTTCAAGGAGGAAATTGTACTTCTAATATAAAAATATGTTTATTCTACCGTTATCTTTATTTCAGGGATTAATACATAAAAAACGGTTTTTGGACATGGAATGTTCTTTACATGTTGTATGGGATGTTGTTTGGACTGATGAATTCTCCAATAGTGCTCATTGACCTCATAAACATGATCTATCACCCATATATAGACACATTAATTGCAGTACGCATTATCAAAATCATCATTTATTCCCAGTTCATAAAGTAAGCATGCTAATAATTTCATAATTGTAGCAGGTTGTCATTGATCATGTTCTATTTATGCACTATTTCTAAATCTTCCATTTTGGATTAAGGAGGTGTTCTTCCAAGAGAATTTTATGATGTGAGATGAAAATTTTACAGACCATATTCAATATTATCAGATTATATATATAAATTTATATATATTTAGGGGACCACTGATATTTTCTCCATGTAATCGCATGTACGAATGACCACATCAAAACTATGACCAATAATACTGTAATATTCATGTTGTCGAATTAGTGTGAGAAAATGTTTCTTGATCTAATGTATTTAATGATGATATATTTTGTGAAGACATTTCTTGAACATGTCGTGGGATATATGTTCTATTATGATGCCTCAAGAGTTATATTGGTAAATGTGTAGATGTAGAATAATTGGTTGTTTATTAATGGACATTCTAGATATGACCCCGTGAGTTGAATTATCTTTCCCATGACATGGGGTAGGTGGTGATAGACTAGGATTTGTAGTGTTGTCGACACTATCAATTTGGATATATGTTTTTTATCTATAACAGCCAAAATATTATCTACTTTATCATATCATTTTCTGATCTGAATTTCAAGTAAAGGTATTTGGTGAAGTATCTACATACGGTTTAATATTAAATATATTAATAACTAGTTACATGTAACATAAATATTGATTATATCAATATGAATTCATAGGATTCCAAGTAATGTTAAGATAATAATTCAGAGGAAATGTTGTATATATTTTGTTTCATCCAATTTTAGGATGTATGAAAATGATGGGCTAGAATATGTGATATTCATTACATTAGTTATCAAATAATGATTAGTGCACAAGATAAAGGCCAACAATGAGTTATATTATGATTGTGTGATGATTCCAAAATGATTGACTAGGGATGATCCATTCCTTAGTTGGTCCGTAGATGGTGGACACCTGCATTATGACCGTTGGAAGGTGGTAGTTCCTACTTGCATTAGGGGAGAGCTTTTGAGAGAATCTCATGCCTCATAGTGAAGAGTGCATCCCATGTTAATGAAGAAGTATCATGAAATTATATGGCAGGTTTGGTGGCCATGAATTAATATAGATATATTTGGTTTTGATTCATGATTTATTACCTAATAGATATGTAATGTTAAACATAAATTATCTAGAATTATACTATATACAATTCTATTATACTTGTGGAAATGGGATGATGTCCTGATAGATTTTGTGATAGGTTTATCAAGGACCTCAAGGAATTTTGATGTTGTATTGGGGATAGGGGATTGACTAACTGAGGTGTCTCATTTCATTATGATACATGAGACACTGTTATAGATTTGTTAAGAATGATATATATCTATGAGAGTTTATATCTATACATAGTTCTCATGAGGATTATAACATATAGAGACACATAGTTCATGTATTTGTTTAGAAAGGTCTTGTAGAAGGTAATGAGATCATATTGAGGATTAATCATGGTATATCACCCACATATAAGTGAAAAATATCGAAGGATGATCTAATTTTTTTCTTAAAATCATAGGTCATGAGTCCAAGACAATGGAGGATTGTGGTATGAGTATATAATCATGGTGGAGTTTTGTTATAATACTATTTACATGTGTTTTATAAAGGTAGAACCCAATGAGCACTATATGTTTTTCCATGTCACTCACCATTATAATGGTATGAGGTTAGTGAGTTAGATTTTGTGGGAATAAGTGAGTTGTTGGAGACTTTTTATAGATTTGAGTTGATCCATAAGAAGTAAGATAATTGTTTAATCAGAATATGATGTTATATCGATCTTAGGTGGAGTCCATTAGATTTAGTTATAGTAAATTAGTTTTTCTAACATGTGAATCCTTAGATTATTCATCAACACATTCAGAAGATTGGAAATCTATCCCCATGATTTAAAGTATAATTTGAGATCATCATGGATTTACAGAAAATGGGTTACTGTTTCTATCTTCCTAAATGTTATAAATTTATTTATGGTGTGTTCCATGTATCCCATATTTTTATTTATGAACATTATCCATCACATTATATTGCATATGAGAATGTGATGTTGGAATAGAATATGTCCAATAAAGTAATATTTTACTGTATAGTTTACTAAGTTGAGAATGATTTATATGGAATGATGGTGCAAATAATTTAGATGTTATGGAGGCAGAAATGGGTCAAAGAGGAGATTTCGGAGTATTAGTACATATTTATGGAATTATGGAATAAGTTATTCAACCATTGATCCAATGATACTTATCAATAATTATAATTAATTGTAGGGGTACAATCATAACATTCTCTTTTTTAATGGTCCTTTAAACCATTTTTCGTATAATTTAGACCCCTTTTTTCAGCATTAATAATTTTCAATTTTATTTTTATACTTATAAAGATATTTGGATATAAATAAGGGGACATTTTTATACTTATATATAATATGGTCTTTGGTTACTATATAAATGTAACTCAAAATTTTAGTTGACTATATAATTGAAATCACCCACTACGTAAGGGTATTATTGAGATGTTTAAATGAAACTACTAACTTCTTTAGGATACATAATGGTAATCTATAGATGTATAAGGTTATAACTAATAATATGACCACTATAAGGGTAAATCTCCTTAATCTGACTTCATAGCAATTATCTTTGTATGGGTGAAGGCATGATACCATTATGAACCACCATTGTTGTCATAAAGTAATATTTTTATACAATTATTCATTTTCCTAATCCCTGATCTAACCCAAAACACATATTTTATGATACTAAAAGCATCAAATATATGGAAATCAATTTTATTGATTCATTAAATGTATGAAACTTTTTTGGATGATTTAAAATACATCACATTAAATATTCTATTAATAAATGAATTAATTGATTATTATAATTTGGGAATTTCAAAACTCTGAAAATGAACATCTTCATACCATTATTAAAATACAAAATCTTTTTCAACCTTTAGTTTTGATATCCTATTGGTCTAAGGTATCCTCAATGTCATTTTAATTATATCTTTTAGGTCTTATATGATCAATTTAGTCCATATTTCTTGATTTTAGGAATGGATTAAATGTATTTGTCCCTCCACTTTTATTAGGTGAAACAATTTAAGGAGATAAATTATTGGTATTCAATTTAATGTTCAATTTATTAAATAATACTTTTATAGAAATGATAATCAAATCTTAAAAGAAAATAACAATACTTTTCCAATAATAATAATTAATCATCACATGACAACTATTGGTTAATTTTAGAGAGAGAAAAAACTTCACAAGATGGATTTTTAAATATTAACTAAGAATGCCATTATTTTGACATGATATATATTAAATGGATTATTTCAAAATTTTCATCGAAATAGAAGTTATTATCACATGTGGAAGTATAAAATATATATTATAAAATAACTATAAATCGGTTTGATGAATTTTGTGATGTAACAAAACCATTTTGTATATTATGGTGATTTGGGTTATGAATCATTGGATAATATTTGGTTTTGTTTTTATAATGAATTTTGTTGGATTCTCCATACCAAATAGGGACTTGTATATTATTTTTCATTATCTAATAATTATGGATTGAAAACCATGATAGATAAATGTTGCATGTTTTGGTGTGACTGTGCCATGAGACCCAACCTTAATATGTGTTATCTTGATTTGTTTGTATCCTGTTGAAAACATTTCATGAAATTCTTTATTCTTACCTTCAATAATATGTATTGTTTTTTCTATTTTACAGAATTTGGAATCCTTGTTAAAGTTTCATGATTAAAATTGTACTCAGTATTGGTCAGATGATAGCTTGGTGGGGGTCATGATAATGTGATAAAGGCTACAAACTACAGCTCATTTGATGGACTAAGTAGGATCAAAAACATTTTATGATACATGGGATTAAATAATGCATGGGATATTAATATAATTTATCTAAATGAAATTATGTGATATTTCCATTCATGGTATATGTACGCAACCCAATACATTAAACATGTCAAGTGGGACTTGTGATCATAAAAGAATAATGACCACTATCAGGGTTCGACATGCCATGGTCTTGTTAACAACCACGATCATTGTGGTGAATTTTGAATTCCATTAATTGAAAATGTGGTGAGTGGACATAGAGGCTTATAGTACCAATCAATAATAGGATATATGGTTTGTAATTTGACATGGAGTGAAAACTCTAACATCCTTACTAATATCATGCCAATGTAGGCGGGAATGGGGTGCATGGAAATTTGGTCAATGCATAATGACATCATTCATGTGTGGTTGGATTTTTACAATTTAATATTCTTTATTTAATTACAAAAAAAATAATATATTTATTGTTCACATGTGTTAAGGGTGAGTTTGTTGTGTCTTAATAGGTTCATTACTCATACCCCACATGAGAATTCGAGTGATTGTATAGAACTCATGGATAGGGATCCAAGAATGGGAAAGGCCTTATTGGCAGGGAGTTTGGTGGAAGAGTACTTTTATCATTGGTAGTAATAGGAAGAACATTGGAGCAGTGCTGTAGTGTTTTATTTGTCAACCTTTCTTACACATTCTCTGGTTGACATACCACAGTAAGGGTTCATGGGTTACTATTTCCCTTGTCTTAAGATACATTGTATTACGATATTATATAATTTCATATTTATTACACTATATCATGTTATATATATTTTTAATTAATTATACTGATGGTATTTTCTCCCACTAATGGTGTCTAGACCATTTATGTTAACCGTTAAATTATTATATCTACAGGTGAACTTCCATGAGGTCGTGTGGAACTCTGATATGAAATAAAAAATTCTTCTTGGGAAATTAAAATGAATACCATTATATACATTCTAATTTTATCCTTAAAACATTTTTATGAATATATAAAATGATCAAAAAATAGCCATATTTTACCATTATGTAAATCTGAGGATGGTTGAGTTAACCTTTTGGCACTCCTTGATTACCAAAACTCAAATCCTAGAATACCATTAGGTCAGAATGTCCTGAAGGCCTTCATTTTTTTATTTTTATAATCCACCTTTCAAGGTGTGAGGTGGAACTCTTACAAGGCCCAAAGTCTTAGAGACAATTACATGGCATGTTGTTCTTAGAGGGAATCACCCAGACAAGACAACTTGGAATTGCTCCTCCCCAACATATTTCATTATAATAGCACTCCACCTTCATAGGGTTGGCCGGCTAGCTGTCCTATGCAAGGATGCATAGGCCTGGTAATGATGGAAAATTCATACCCCCTCATTCTTCCATATCTGATTAGCTATGCTCTAGTGGATGCACCTACGTTGAGTCCATATCAAAAGCATTTCTCATTGTAGTCAAACTGGTAAATCTGAAATCATGTTGCCTGATGGCCTTGGGGTGGCCGGAAGTCCATAAGATGGCATGAAGGCCTTGAGAATCAACTAGCCTGAATGGCTTGGGTGGCCTAAAAGTTTTGCAGGAGTCGAGGCCCAAACTGGTGGCCCAAAGAACCAAATGGATGAATAGTTCCAGCTACTAAAGTACTGAACAGTGACTACTATAGTACTGCTACAACACCCAGAAATACGCCTCCATCCAGATTTTATCTTGGGTCTCTGGAATGAACCTACAGAGTCCTCTCCAACCGTACTAAGGATAATGTGTCCAATAATACCATTACATAGGACATATTCTATCTTTTTTATAGTCTTTGAATACCTTTATGCATGACTCAATGACCTCAAGTAGGTCATTCAATTATTATGTTAACTTTTTTCATAATCAAATTATAATTTAAACAATGTCTCTTCATAAAGCTTCATGATGTAGTGGCCTCATTCATGGATTAAATATCTCTTATTGTAAAAAATTATTCTTGATATATCTCTTTTAATATCAGGAATTTACTTATCCTTTACTACTATAACAATTACATAATGAAAGAATAATGATATTAATTTCCATAAATAACTACAAACATTGCATCTACTGAATTTCACCCTATATTCTTACCTTAGAGAGATTACTCATTCACTATATATTTTCAACTTCAAAGAAATGATTTCCTTATGAGTATTTATTACCTTATTATCCAGTGTAGCTTATTACATTGGAACCCCCCATGATTCATGCACATGTCCTGATCTAACTATATTTCAATATCGACCTTCTTTTAGTGAAAAAAATTCATAAAACTTTGAAAATATTCTTTGATGAATTTCATTCAAATTTCTATGAATATCCACTTCCATTAATATGATTTAATTATAATTAAAAATAATAAACTCCACTATTATATTAATATCAATGAAAAATAATCTTTTCACAATCTTATATGATTTTTATATGAACCATAATTGACCTAAAATAAGTACATATATTCTTGGGAACTACTTCAAAACATCCATGATATATCCAATCAGACTTCCAATATATCTATCATCATTCCAATTATTCTTCACTAAAATATTTCCCAAATAAATAATTGATACTAAATTATCACTAATTTCCATTCATAATAAATTTTAGATAAAGAATATACGGTCAAAAGGGGTCCCTCTTAGATCATTATTTATTTATCACCTTGTTTTTAGAATTTTCAATTCCATATATGGGTGATTCAAATTTAGTGCCATTCCTTATAAATATTTTCCCATACCCCTACTTCTCATTTTCATGTGAATGTATAAGGATTCTACATGGCCTTAAGTGGCATTTTCAATTTTCCAAAGGCTATAAATAAATTCCAAAGGGCTTCATATGTGATAACACCTTTGTGAAGAAAGCTAGATGGTGAAGGATTTTTAGTCAAGGCCAATCCAGAAGCACATCAAAAAAAGCCCAAATGTGTAAGTTCATGGTTATTGTATTAAAATATTACTTAAAAGGTGATAAAACATTGTCTTACTATGATCTTAAACATAAAATTTTTTATTGATGGGGTTTTTTGAATTTCAAGCTTGTACCTATAAGGAACAAAAAATTTCATATACTGCTTACCTACCAGAATGAATTAGATAGGGTCTGGGATATCAGAAATTATCATCTCCAACCTGGTATACTTCTTATTTCTAATTGGTATTATGCTCTTAATCTTTACACACATAGGAACACAAATTCCCTGATATAAGTTAGATTTCATGGTCTAAATTTTTAATTTTGGAACCTGATGATTTTAAATTGCATATCATCTTGCATAGGCACACCCCTTAAGATTGATCAGTGAACATTAAATGGTGAGATAGGCCTCTTTTCTAGGGATATGATATATCTTAATTTAGAATATTTGCTCCCACATTCTATAACCTTCAATGAGAATGATTATTGAACAGAATTTATAATTGAATATTAGCGTAAGAACATAATTTTCAATATTTTTATGATCAAAGGGCATTAAATTTTAAACTATAGAGTGGTGGATAAATAGGTCACCAGCCCAATTTACATTGAGTAGACTGAAATTAGAAAAAAAATAAGGACTAAGGTCCTTCCCTTGATAAACTGGTTCCCTCCCTAATGAAAACAGAAAAATGTTTGAAGAAGTCAATGACTTTGAATCCCAATAGGGATAATGAGGGGAAATCTTGGGCTGAATTAGTTTAAGAGGATGATCAATTAGGTGAAGAAAACTATTTTATTGAGAAATTATAATATGTTATTATGGATAATATTAAACAGTCTCAATTTCATCAATAACCTATAGTGACTGAGTCACAAACCAAGGCTACCTCCACCAAACAATCCTCTGACACTTGAAACACACCTTCTAACCATTTTGAAGAAACATCCCTATCTGTTCTGCCTACTAGAGATTTGGGTGACCAGTTTTCTTGTCTACCACAACACAAATTTAATTAGAGAGGGGACATTAGTTATTCTCTGGTCTAGATGAGCCATTCTGACTTGCAAGTAATGATTGAAAACACTATAAATGTTTCTTTTTTGGAGATTCAGCCCACTATTCATACGGAACAAGAAAATATTCTTACTACTCCCAAGGTCAAGTACAGTCCCATTATTTTAGTTTCAGGTATAGTTTTTCATACACATACCATTGATTCTAATGAATTCCCCCACTAAACTTCAAATTTAGACACTTCTCAACCTTTCAAGGACTTTTCTAATGTTCAAGATGAGTAATCATTGATTGTTTTAAATAAAAAAAATTTACTTATCCTATAGATCCTATATTGCAAGATTCATTAAATTCTGAGGAAAATGCAGAAAATACGAACATATCTCTTGTTTCTACTAGAAATAACCAGGGAATGAAGTCCCATCAAATCATATCAAAATCCCTGGTAATATAATCCAGGAGGAAGGGTTTATGAAATAAGAGAAACGGGGGGGTACCATCCACAAAAATAAGTACTACTGTAAATTTTTTTTTAAATCCATAGGAAATTATAATCTTTGACCCATTTTTTTTAAATGATTGTTTAATACTCATCATCATAATGTATTTTCAACTCCTGAACCTATGCTCTTTTTCTCCCCTCATTTTTTACATCTTTTTTAGTCTAGTTATAAATTCTTAGTTGCTTGTAAAAAAATTTCTTCCATTGAAACCATTTTGGTATGTAATCACTATACTCTTTGGAATGTTAATATTTTCCATACATCGGTGTGAGAGTTCACTTTTTATTTTACTATTGGACACAACATATTTTTTGTCCTTTTATATTGGTATGAATGGATACCAAGATATAATACTAGCATTGGATTTTACTTTCATTCCTAGGAAATAGTTTTTCTGACCCTTTATTTTTAGTTGGTGACTTTAATTCCACTATTTCCCCATGTGATAAAATTAGACCAACTCACTCCACTATATCGTCAATGAATTTTAAATCTCTTATTGAGGAAAAAACATTATTGAAATTAATATTACTAGTTCTAAGTATATGTGGTTCAGAAGACACTATAATAGGGTGGTTTCTCGAAAATTAGTCATAACATTTACAAATGATATAGCTCTAAGTGGAACACCATTTCTAGAATAACCATTCATTAACGTAATTCTAACCACCATCCTGTCCTAGCCATTCTCCCTATCAAACACCAGAAGCTTGTTCTTCCCTTCATATTTAACAACACATGGTCTTCTTACCCTGATTATGTTAACATTGTTAAGAATTCTTAGTCTTCCCTACAACACTGTAATGATGATTTTTTTTGTACTCATAAATTAATAAATCTCAAATAGATCATTAACGGTTGGTGTAGTACCAAATCTAAACAAATTTATAATGAAACTATTCATTTTGGAGAAGAACATACCATTCTTCAAAACACAACTACTAAAACTAATTTGGACACTAATCACTAACATGAAATCAATATTACTACGAATTTTATTTCCTTTCCCACCTTTAATGATAACATGAGAAAACAAATTTTCAAAACCAAATAGATGAAAGATGGTGATAGAAACACTAAATTTTACAACTCAATTCAAAGAATCAAGAATGCCAATAGACCTCTTACCTTCCTAAGAGATATGGACAACCTCATTGATACTAAAAAATTTCACTTCCAAAAATGTATTCTCTTATTTTGAATATATATTCAATGGGCTTGCCACCTACAAGGATCTTCTACCTACTGTCATCGTGGTTATTGTCAATAATAAGGATAACACTTTTCTTACTTGAATCACATGTGATAATGAGATTAAAGAGGTTGTCTCTAGTTTAAATCTTGATAGTTCTCTCGGCCCAGATGGTTTCAATAATAAATTCTTATATAAATTTTGGGATGTCATTCAAACTGATGTTTGTAGTCTATTTAATAATTTTATTTTTAGTGGTATCCTCAATCATGGGTTGAATTATTATTTTCTATCCTTGATCTAAAAACTAGATAATGCATCAGAAATATACCAATTCAGACCCATTTATTTAATAAATACCTTTTATAAAATTATCTCCAAAATCATTTCCAATAGACTTTTTTCTATTATCAATAAATTAGTTTCATGGTACCAATTTTTCATTGTAAAAGGCATATCCATTCACAATTTTATATATCATTCCGTTGAATTTACTAACATATTAAATAGAACTATAATGGATGGAAATTGTTCCATTACGATTGATATTCGGAAGGCCTTAGATAACATGGAATGGATTTTATATTCAGGGTCCTCCAAAACAATGGTTTTAACGATTCCTTTGTCTGTAGAGTTAATAATATTTTCAACTTAGCCAGCATATCTATCACTATTAATGGATCTCCTATGGGTTATTTTAAATGTAAAATAGTTGTCAGATCATGTGAACCTCTCTCTTCCATTCTTTCATGATTTCAGAATAGTACCTAAGAAGATTGATCACTCACATGGTCGAGAAAACCAAGATTACAAAAATTAAGGATTCTAAGAATTTGAATGTTCCCACACACCTTTTACATGTGGATGATATTTTAATTTTTTATAAGGGGATAAATAGAATATCCAAAATATAAAATTTTTCCATTCACAATATAAAAATATTTCTAGTCAAATAATTAATAAGAAAATATACTTTACATTTTTTGGGAAAGAGATTTCTATTAATTGAAAATCCAATATTATTTCTGATTTAGTTATTAAATAATGTTCCCTTCTCTTCACATATCATGGTGTTCCCATTTTCTTATAGAATTACAAAATCTCATTACTTTTATTAAACATTTTACCAAATCATCCACCAAAATTCATCTTGGAATGGAATATCCCTCCCTTTGACCAGAAGGATTTGTCTTATAAAATATATGATTTTTTTTAAAATGTTTTTCCCTTTTATGATTTATCAATGGCATGCTGGTCTTCTTAATATAATTTAAATAGCCATAAAAATATTTTTTTCGAGTGGAAGCACACATGAAAAGAAACTAGTGACAGTTACATGGTAAACTTGTTGTAATCTTTTATAAAATTCTGGTCTTGGTATAAAAAAATTCTAACTCTTTAATGATTCCTTACAAGACACACACATGTGGAACCTATATCAAAACAACCCTAACTCCATTTATTTATTTAAAAACAAATTTCTTGAAAAAATGAAGAAGGTAAATTTGAATTTCATGAAATCATCTATCTAGGAATCCATTGAGAATTATTTTTCCATCACCATGTCTAACTCTAGAAGGATGGTGAGAAGATACTCTTCCATGAATTTTTTGCTCGGC
This sequence comes from Viscum album, assembly GCA_963277665.1. Lineage (NCBI taxonomy): Eukaryota > Viridiplantae > Streptophyta > Magnoliopsida > Santalales > Viscaceae > Viscum > Viscum album. Next base: position 1,158,186,472 of record OY728129.1, on the reverse strand, counting down.
AAATGGGCTTCTTCCCCTCTCATATCAATGATTTCCCCTAATCGACTTCTTGATAACACTATTTTTAGGATCAACGAGGTTATTAGCTCTCATAGAATTAATTTGTCTAAAAATGTCAATTATGTCAATGGTAACTACCTTTTTTCTTGCAGTGGTGATTTTTTTTAATTTGGGAACCTACTCATAATAGCATTCTCGACTAAAAAATGTTAATAACCTTGGATTTATTAATAATAAAAATAATTTTTCATGGATTAAAAATTTAAATAATTTATGGATAAAACCTTCATGATTCACTCTTACTTGGTGTTTTTTTCAAAATAGGATTCCCACAAACACATGTCTTTAGTATTTTGGGATCCATCTTTCATCTAAATTTCATCTTTCTAACCAACATCGCGAAGTCATTAACCATATTTTTCTTTTTTGTGTTATAACTTCTGCATTGTGGAAATATGTGCTTGATTTTAAGTGCAGATGGTTACTTAATGACTCAATCTGATGTCGACTTCAACGTTGTGTGGATCTTGATGCCTCCCAGAAAATCATAATCCATTTCTTAAAAGTTATTTCTGAACTTCTTTATGTAGTCTAGTTTTATTGGAATTTTGTTATTCATAAAAAATACATACATAGATTACATGCTGGTCAGCTGCAGATCCTCATAAACATTCAAGATGTTTCTTTTATTCTAAAAGGATTTTTCAACAACATAATGAATGTAATTGGTATTCTTCATGGGCTTGGGGTTAATGGTATTTATCCTCAACCTAGACACACTTTTGAATTGTTCTGGAATGATCCACTCATAGGATTGATTAATGTGATTGTCGTCGGTGCTTCGATAGGCAACCCGGACCCCTCAAGTTGGGAGATAGTTTTAGAAATAACTTTTACCTTATTCTTGTAAGTTTATATAGACCTTGTGTCATCTCCTTGGCTCTATAATTTCAAATTATGAGTGTGATCTATGCTATCTCCATTGCCAAGTAACGTGGTTGTAACAACATCTGGATTGATTTTGAATTGAATACCATTGTTCATGCTATTTGGAATGGTGTGGTGCACCTCACCTTGCCTCTTAAAACATTCTGATTGTACTATCTTCATTTTCGCATGGACATCAACTACGTTATTACGCCTTCCTTTCACAAAGAGAACACGGTGGAAGTCGTTATTTCAAATATAGGATCCAACCATGTCACCACCTGCTTGTGTGACCTCCCTATTGATTTAATACCACATTATGATAGAGAATGTAAAATAATCTCATCTTTTAGACTCATGAAATTCGTTTTTGTAGTAATAAATTTTGTTCTTTGGTCCTTGAACAAGGCACCATCATCATTAAAAAATGGTCCACAATGTAAGACAAACAAATAAGACTTCATGAAAACCCCATGACTTAAAGCACCACTAGCTTCATGCTCCAACTTCGCCAAATTTCCCATGTATCACAAGTTAGTTCCAAAGGTATGTGATATATTACCTTTTCCCATGTACCGATAGATAACATATGAAAAAGGATGAATGATCCGAACAAGAGGTTATTACTAATACATAGTATGCTTTCTCCAATGATTTACCTACTCAAGAAAATAGGATAGAATTGTTACCATGTTTTATATAACACATTTTATATACAAAAAATTCCATAATATTTTATTATTATGTATAAAAAATAAAAAATTAGTTTACAACTAAATAAAATCATGTTTTATATTAACCAATTTCATAAAAAAATCTAGTGTTCAATGAATAAAACAAAAAAATTCATAAAAACGATTACACAAGTTCCATTTTGAATAGCCATTCCATTCCACATAACCACACTACTAACCAAACATGCTTGGTTATGAGAAATCTATACTCATGGTTGTTCTCTCATTGATCTACCATTTCATTAGAAGCTAATTATTTACCATGTGCCATTAGACCATTGGAATGGGGCACAATGTCATATTTCATACAAACCTCATAAATACAATATGAACACACACAGTAAGTATGCCAAAAATACATGCCAAAATCATTTCAATAAAACAACATATTTATTGAAATCCTTTTTCAAACTATCCATTTAAAAATTATAGAAAATAAATATTTTAAAATAAATATTTTCAAATCAACAACACAAAAACATTCACAAAAAATCACTAAAATTCCACAATTTCATCAAAAACTATAAATCGCCACTAAAGGGGATTTTAATCAAGATTTTCACCCACATTTAAAAATAAATTTCATTCATATATATTAATATAAAACTATTACAATCAATTATTGCAATAGGAGTCGAGATAGAATCTACCTACATTGATCATTTGGGAGAACATGATAAAAAATATGGGAAACATCACAAAAATAGGATGAATCTCCACGAAACCGCATTAGATCTCTTACCATATCATTAAAAACCAAAAATCTAACCTTTTGGAGAATACTAAACCATATATCTACCCACAATGGTTGAGGATGGGATAAAAAAGATGAAGGGTGATGTATATATAATAAAACCAAACATGAATGATGAAGAACAATCACATACCATAATAATTAGTCTTCAACACACCAATGGATGCATCCAAGTCGCTCCAAAATATATTTGGAGAGGTTCTAAAAACATTGAGGGACCAACATCCCGAATTTGGGACACATAAAAATAAAAAATAGTGGGGATACAGGGTAAAATTATGGGGATCCGCTTTTAAGGAGGTATTTTTAACCGGTGCATGATTTAATCACACTGTTAGATAAACCATTTGTTAACCATTCTCCAAGTACTATCTTAAAAAATGCGTCACATAGTTGCCTCACACAACTTTCAAACCTTGTGTCAAACATTCCAAAGCTATAAATACAATATTTTCACTAACTTTCACAATTTATCCTAGGCTTCAGCATGGTTTGGATACACTGTGTGCAACCCTTATTCCTCCCCTTTCAACCTTTATCTCAATGGTCACGGTTTCTTGTAACTGTTTCACAGTTTTCAAAACTATTCACCACTTGTGAACCTTTATAAAATCCCTAAAATCCCTCAACAAGATCCCCATACTCCCATAATTTCTATATTAAACTTTATACAAATAAAAATCATAAATAAAGGGATAAGAAATTGAATCCAAGGGTTATAAAAAATAAATGGTTTTATAATGATTTTATCATTTTCTATGACTTTATTAGTACTGCAGAATATGATGAAATCTTTTAGAATATTGGGAACTAGGCCTGAGTTAAATTGGGACCTAAGGATAGGGTATTGATTGAATGATGAGGGTATTTGTGTTACAATTACGAAGAATTATCTTCATGAACTAAACAGTTGAAATTTTTAATGTACATTGATTATGTAATACCTAAATAAATTATTGATCCAAAATATGATCCATTTAAATACACATTAAATTAATATTGAATCATTTTTTATTTCATGGGAAACAATCAATCCCAAAATCATAATGAAATATTAATTCAATTTTTTCACATAAATTTAATAAATGAATTTTGGATTATTGTTTTTTATTTGGATATAATTCATTAAAAAAAATAATTAGTTTGGGTAAGATAATTTTATTCCACGTGATATAACAATTCATTAAATTATATTTTTACCATCATATGTTTTAATTTTTATTTCATTATATACAATGACTCATAAAATGTTACAATAGGTCAAATATAGTATTTTTTAGGTGGTGTTAAAAGATTATAGTTTTATTTTTATGTATGAAATGATTAGAATAATTTTAACATGGAAATTTACTTCTATGAATGATTAAATATTGGATAATGTTAGTAAATTTTATTTTTTATTATATATGTTAAAATCATGATCATTTTAGTATTATCCAGTTATATGTATTTGAATACCTATAGATACATAAAAATACATTAGTTATCATTTGAAATTTATTTTTCTTTATATTTTATTAATTTTAGGGATAAATTCATTATATAGATTTTCAATTAAATTGGTACATAATCTTGAAATACATTCATTTTTTGAGTAACAACATGGAATCTTATTTCATTAATATTATTTCTTTTCAAAATTTATTTTACACATATTAAAATATCAATGATGATGATTTAACATTGAAATTATTTTTTGGGCAGCATTTGAGGCCTCTGATATAATCATACAAAATTGGATCATATAAATATTCATAAATAAAATTAATTTTAGGAATATCTTATATATTATTCTTATTTATAAGTTTTTATAAATTTTTTAGGTTTATAAAATGACAACTGAATGTTACTATATAGATTGATGACATAAATATCTCAATAGATTAGTATATATTTGTCATTACATTTTTACATCTTACATAATAGGTATAATTTTTCATGAAATATATATATATATTTATTTATATATTAATTTAGTATCCATTACTTTTAAAAGCATTGATAATAAAATTTAGCCCTCAAATTCTTGGAACAAGCAATTTATTAAAACTGATCATTATATTATCTGATTGCATGAACAAATAGATGAAACTATTTATTATTTATTTGTAAAAGAAATATTCCAATATTGTTAACCATATATAATGATAACATATATTTATAAAATAATTGATATAAAAAACAATGACATGATATGATAGATTATTAAAAGATAAATGTGGTCGCATAAGTGTATTAAAGATTTTAAATAGACGACTTTTTATGCTTCACTGATAGTGATAGTGTGTACATTACTATATTGAATGTAAAAGTGTGAAAAACATGGTATTTTAGCTTAAATATTCATTAAATTGAATCTATAAGAGTTACCATTAAATAATTTTTTTTGTATGAAATAAAAATCTAAAATATAAATGAATTCTTTTAATATGGTATAATTTTATACTATAAAATGTTACAATTTTATTATAATATATAAATAAAATAAACTTATATGATAAATAATTAATGAAACTATATGTGTAAAATATTATATGAAAATTGAAAATATAAAACTATTATATAGTGTTTACCAAATTATCGTATGAAATTCTTAAAATTAAGAATAATTAATAATAATAAAAAATAATGTATGTATAACAATATTTTTGTTGAAGAAATATGTTTTTTATATAATTATTTGATAAAAGTATTTCAGGGTTTATCATTATATATATATATGCGTTTTATATTTTGATTGGGTGTGTATTAAATTTTTTATATATAAAAATCAAAAACGTATACAAGTATTTTTAAAATGTGAGTTTTTTTATATGATATTTTATTATGTGGTTAGTTGGGGATTGTTGGGTACCCAAATGAGTTTAAGTAGTATAATTATTCCAAATGAGTCTCATTTGCCGAATCATTAGAATATGATGCGAAAAATGTATTTTCTAATAACCTATACCATGTTTTAAATTCAGATGTGTGTTTTTCGTGGGGTCATCTATATAAAAATTTTAGACTCTTGATGGTCACCATCAGATTCATTTTAACTATAATCACCTCCTACAAAAAACAACATTCCGGTTCTCACCCATATGGATTATATGAATTCCATAAAGGATTATGTTTGTAGAGATTTTAATGTTATCAATATGTTATTATTAATATTTTTTGGAATATATATTATTTGAATTTTTATTATCAACATAATACTTATAATTAATTATAATAATTATATAAATGTATTATATATGGAAATTATAAATATCAAACATTTAATAATTAATTACTAATAGAATATAAATATACAATCCTTTATTTTCATGGGAAATTATTTTTATTCAAAACAAATTACTTCCCACTCAATAACATATATTTTTAATAAAAACATTGAAATGGTATATTATGGAAGCGTGAAGTACAACTATAATGGTATGAATAATTGTAAAACATGATGATCATTATAAAATGTTTTTATAAAAGACTCTTGCAATACAAGTTAGATAAAATATTTACACCTTTTAAGGGATCTCCTTCCACTAATAGAGATTCCATATCTAGGAGGATTTTATTTCAGGTATGTTTGATGTGTATACAATTATCAATACCTCATTTGAATAAAATAGTATTAGATGAATGATTAAAATTAGAAGACACAGGGATTGATAATAAATTGAAAATCTGAGATGAATTTAGTTCTAGATAGTAAAATATTACATCTTTGTCCTTATCATTGGAAATAATGAATTAAGAGATAACCCATTTTTGTGGGGAATACCTACACTATAGAATAATTATGAAAACATTATAACATACCATTGGGTGTCAACTAAAATTACCCCACCTCTCATTACACCATCCTTATAAAAAACATATGTTTCAAGGTTCTTTCTAACCATGATACAATCACATCAAATTGACGTTCCCCATAATGAATGAAACATGAGTTTGACTGGAATTATATGTTCAATTATCAAATTTATCAAGAGTGAGGATGATAAATATCCATTTATGATCAATATGTCATATGATTTTAATTGAAAATTTAACTTAAAATATTAATCATTTAAATTATATCTGATGGATTCCATATTTGGAACACCAGGATCCAAATTAAATAGGATTTTAGAAATAACAATTTGGTGAAAAATAACTTATAATTTAAAACATTGTTAATCCATCAGTAAATATGGTAATAATTTTATATATTATATATATTATATATATGTTTACTCAAAATCCAATAATATATATTTAAAAGTAATTTGAGGTGTTGAATTCATGGATTAAATTTTTTTCCATTTGTAAGTAAATTATACCATAATGTTACATCCCATAAAAATTAAGGAATTAATATATAATGAAATATCTCTTATATTCAATCTTTAAAGGAGAATTCCTCTAAATATTAAAAATGGAACCTCGAAATAGATTTCACTAAAAAATATGACTAATTACACAAAACTATAGTCTTTCCTCATGTTTGGAGCCTTTATCCACACTATGGATTCTTAAGATCTACACTAAAAAGAACATATATAAGTTAAAATCATGCATCTTAAAAATATGTAGTTTATTTTTCATTAACTATTAGATTTCTGTTAAACTATGAAATTTTCCAAAATATTAATTTAAAATTTATTAATCATTTATTTTAAAAAATATACATTATTTATAATTGTATAATGATAAAATATTACTCAATTTATAATTATAATTTTCTTATAACACACACAATCATGAGAAAGAAAGACCACCTACAAGAATCATAATACTATATTGTAAAAATTCAAGACCTAGAGATTTATCCAATCATATTTATTTGATATATTTGTTTATATTAATTTATAGTATTTTTAATGGTTTTTATTGGAAATATATAAATTAACGTTTATTATTATGTAACTCATTTTGGATAATAAAATTACTATATTCAAAGGAATTATGAATTTCATAATTCTTAATTATATCAATATCATATATGAAAGAAACATGTAACTTTAAAAATGAATATAAAAATATATTTCTACAAACATTATGACTATATAAATGATGAAATAATGAAAAATTAATAATTATTGTTAATATGATCTTCCTTTGGTGCAGGGGTGACATTACTTCCTCCAGCATGGATCAAATTTATAATTTTTATTTTGGTTCCAAGGATCTTTCTAACCAAAAAGGTGTAGTATATTAGTAATGAGGTTTCGCATCCACAAGGAGGCTATTATTTTTTCGTACTATGAGGGAATCTAGTTATTTTTGGTCATAGTCTCCTAGATCTACCTAGGAAGTAGTTGTTCTGGGGTTAGGATATAGAAACAACCTCATTAGATTATGTTTGGATGATTATGAAGAAAGATTCTTGAGCTAATGTTCAAACCTCATTCATCATCAAATTTGATAGGGTTGTTTTCTTGATTGTCTCGTGTTCAGAGATGTTCACTGAAATATGTTACACCATGAATTTATATCCTAATTAATATTTCAGTTCAATATTCCATGTTTAGATTTAATAGTGTATATTTATCTTATAGATTCATCACTCAAACCCTAACACTAAAATATTTATATAGTAATAGCAGGGTAGAATGCAGTTGAATAACTAAGATATAGCCTAGATAATTAAATTAGGATCTTGCAATAGATGTGGAAATTATAATTGGAATAACGTGAAAAAATAAATACAAAATTACAACTATAAAATACTTGAAAAATTTAATGAAAATTGAATCTAAGATGAAAATGAATGCATTGAAGTGTGGATGATCTATAGCTCAAGGATTATTTAATATAGACAAACATGTGAAGAAATTGAGAGTTGGAGAGGAAAAGGGTGATAGAGATCATAAGGAATCTAAAGGGAGAAAATAAATTCATCCATAAGTCACTTTTAATGATTTTCCACTACTTTGCTAAAATAATCGATTTCGGTCACGATGTCTACATATAGTGCACGATGTGTACCTCTGCTCGGTGTCAACTTCCTATGGATCTCTAGTGTGGCACATGGTTCTCATGCATTAAGTTAATTGATTAGGTACAGGACAAGTAACTGTTATTCATGATGTGTACCCAACATTTATTCTTCTAGTGCATAAAATCTTCCTGGGTCTCATGTTCAACACTATGACAGGGCATTATGTAGTGTATGAGGAGTATCTGATGTGTAGTGTATTTTCCCTATTGTCCACGTGGTTTGGTCATGAATACCTTCATCACTCGAAGTTAGGTTGTCATATTTGGGTACACAAAGTGTATGAGGAAATCACATCGTGTAATCTTTCGAGTTTGCACCTTTTGGGATACATTCTATTGAAAACCATTAATGACATTATTCATGAAAAATAGAACATATACCGGGTAAATTATCAAATATTTTAATGGAAATCAATGAATGAAGAAAAATAAAATCTATATTTGAATTTGGATTATCAAATCTCCTGACACATAAAATTTTTCTTGTCATAGAGAAAGAACGTCTCAATAATGATTTCATTATGGAATATTAATTTTTAAATAATGAATGGTCCGTTATATCCCTATAATTAAATTATTTGTAAGCAAAGAATGGGACAAGTTCCTGAATCAATCCTGAAAAGAAATTCAGTCATGCCTCCTCGTTTGGAGTTTTAAAAAAATTTCTCTTATTTTAATTCATATCTTTTAACCGTTCCATAAGTTATATTCCCAATTGTATTTTACCTCACTATTTAGGTCATCACTTAGTGTGGAAATAAAATTATAGTTGTTCCCATAACCAGAGTACATGTTCTTATCCATATTCTTGCAATGGTTCTACTATATCTACTTTGTAAATAAAATTAAAAAAATAATCTTGAGGTCTTTAGATATGGGTTCTGTTAACTTTGTGGTTCTAGGTAGGTTGGAATGAAATGAAAAATCAGGCTTAAGAATATGGTAAGATCTGTAGTACAATAAAAAATGTGTCAGAAAAAGTGTGATGTCATTACTCCTTTTGGTCGGTCAAATTAGTACTCCATCATCTCAAGTTGAATCTATATGTATAACAAGCAGGTAAATGAAAAATAATTCTATTCCTTTCTTATTTAATTATTTTTCTTTTTCATTTTTGTTAAATTTTTCAATATTTTTTCCAAGTATAGATCTCACAACCATCTTCTAACTACATTTGATCCTTCAAGGGATTAATTGATATAGAAAATGGTGATTATTTTCCTTCTTAGTGTGCAACCCAATATAATTTTGTTTCTTTATTTTAATTTGGTATTTTTAAATGGAAAATAATTTGAATGGAGTGAAAAAAATGATATATGGTAACACAACCTTGCTATTAGGAGAGTTAATCAAAAGTCTCTATATGAAGAATTGTAATCCCCTAACCCTAGATTCCAAGAGTTGGTGCATTATTTTAATACATTGGCATGATTACAAGGAATCAAGTCCTGAAAGACCGATCAGTTTACAAGTCTTGGAAAATATATTGCATACAAGAAAATTAAATTACACTTTTTAATATACAACACAAAAAAAATACTTTGAGAATTTCATTGTTCTCATTGCTTAACCCAGCATCTCAAACATAAAATACTTCTTAGGATCCTAGGAAAATAAAAAATAATAAAGGGGTGATCTTGGATTCTCATTAAGGGTAAATAATTTGGTGGAAGCTACAAATATTTAAGGAATATGTTTAATAAAAACAATATCATTTTAAACATAATATTGTACATAATAGGGAAAAAAATATATCAAACATTACTATATAATCATGCACATGGATATTTTACTAATAGAATAATCACATGTAATAAATAACTTAATAATGAGGGAATTCCTATCTTCAGACATCGTTACCACAAAGTAAAGGCCTTGTTCCAAGACTAATAATAACTTTTTGGTCAAGTCCATGTTCCAAGACACTAGTTTGTCTCATGAGACCTTCGGATGCATCGAGTAGCTATAGCGGGCTCCACCTGTCACTTACCAAGTCCACTGCATTTATTCTCATATGAAAAGGTTAAAACATAACATAAACATTAATATTAAACCTAGCATACGAAATGTCAATACATTATTCATAAACCATGAATGGAATAAAAATACTACATCCACAATCAAACATATCACAAATCCTTCAATAAAATATAAGAGATTTGTATTATAATAAATCTACTTCAAAGAAGTTCAAAATCCCTGAAAGGATGTTGACATATATGAAAACTATTTGTAAAACTCTTTGAGAGATATATCTCTTTTTTCATGAAAACATTTAAATGTCACACAATTTAAAAAGGAAGAAATTTAAAGACATTTTTGAATCAATGTGTCCTATACTACTTTTAAACTTTTCAAAGGAATTAAAATTTAAATAAAATTCATGTACATATAAATAAATCCATAAAACCCATCTTGAAAACATGGACATTAATGAGAATGATTTAGATGAATAAATATTTAAAAGTTTTAAAATGATGTTTCAGTAAAAAATCCCTTAAAAATAATCCCTTTTGAAAACTCTTTTATGAAACATGGACATGGATAATAAATATTTCCCATTATGTACTTACGTAAAAACATCCTTGGATAATAAAGAGATTGTTAAATTAACCCTTAACGTGAAATTTCCTTTCGTTTTGGGTACATTTAACCTCTTATATGAAAACTGTAGTATGTTATTAAATTACACCAGAACCATATTAATTTTTATGATATAATAAATGATCCATTTATAAGTTTATACTACCCATTTAATAATAATTTCCATGTTAAATTAACATTTCAGGTAATAATTGCTTTCCTTATCGTACATGTTTTAACTTGTTACTCTTGATTGTATCACATAGATCATTATTTAAATACTTACAGAATAAAAAACACGATTATATATCATATATATTTAGAATATAAATATGTATTATATACATATATATGAAATGGAAAATTTCGTTTATCAAGACGGTAGTCCGTACGTTCGCATAAACGCTATTTAAGTTTTCATTTTGTATTGAACAAAACTAAGTGAATAAGATATATGTAAGAACATATATATATATATATATCCAATATCATTATTATGTCATATATTACATACTTATTAATGATATATTTTTTTAATTATCCTTGAATGGTGAACGTGGAAATGAATCTCATCACATCGTGGAGACGGTAATCTGTACGTATGCACGAGCGACAATATCATTATATTTATGGAGAAATCATATATAATTTGTAACACCCTGACCCCAGTTACCCAGAGTCGATACATTATTACATAACATTGGCATGATCACAAAAGATCATGTCTCATCCATGGAATCACTAGACACATTCATAAAGTTTAAATTACATAAAAATGTGAAATACTACAACAACATCTTGTCTCCATAGACCAAACTCATATCCCCTTATAATATCCCTACAGATCATTCATAAAATACATCAAAATATAGAAATTGGAGAGCTCATATATTTGGTAAGGATAACAATATAGCAGAAACTTTCATAAATACGCATAAAAATTTAAGGGAATGTATAACTAGAATAAAAGCCTATTAAACATGAACTTCTGAAAAATATGGCAGAAAAAAATGAAATAATTCCATTTACTTATTCACATGGATATTATAATAGTTTAATAATCACATGCAATATCAATAACCACTTTCATAATGATGGAATGCATAATGCCATACTGTCATAACCACATAGTAAAGGCCTTGTGCCAAGACAAAAAATAATATTTTGTCAAGGCCTTGTGCCAAGACACTAGTTTGTCTCATAAGACCTAACGATTCATCAAGGAGCTATAGCGGGCTCCACCCTTCACTTATTAAGTCCAATGCATTCCTCATATAAATAGGTTTAAACATAACATAAACATTCCTATTAAAACTAGCATATGAAATATCAATACTTTCTCTATAAACCATGAATATTATAGAAATAACACATCCGCAGTCAGACATATTACAAAACCTTAAATAGAATATGGATTTTTTGTATCATAATAAATCAACTTCAAATAAGCTTAAATTCTATCAAATGATGTTTTCATATATGAAAACAAAAATATTTGAGAGAAATACCTCTTTTTTTAAATCATTTAAGTGTCACATAATTATAAAAGGAAACATTTACTCTGAAAATATTCTTATAAGCTTGTAAGGGAAGCTTCGATGATTTTATAATGAAGGAAAATATCCACACCCGCCGTATAAAATATAAAATTACATTCTTACATTAATTTTTTCAAAAAGGATAAAAAGTACCTTGTTTGGAAAACATCAGAAAGATTCCTTTATAAACATCTTACAAAAAGTCAAAAAAGTGTATAAATGACTTTAAAAAATTGTATATAAAATAGTAAGAATGTTTTTATGGACATTTTTTCGAAACATGGTTGTGGATGATAATGAGTTCCCAGTAGATAATTACGTAAAAACTACCTCGGATAATAAAGAGATTATGAAATTAACACTTACCTTGTACTTTTCCTTGTACGAGGGTAGTTAAAACTCATGTATAATAGTGAAATAATATTTATTAAATTATACAAGAATTATATGCACTAATATGATATCATATATGATCTTTTAATATTGCATTGTTAATAATATCTTAAAATTATGGTCGTTTAGGGTGTTAACATACATATTTTCTTTTATATGTTTTGTTACATAAGTCGTGTTTGTTATGGATAGGTTGTATCATATTCATATCCAGAATGATATCAAGTCCTTAAAAATTATTTGTAATCATCAAATGAGAAATAGACTTGAATGTATATGATGGGGAATGAATCCCATTGTGTTCGTGGAGCCAGTAGTCCATACGTACACACGAGTGACAATATCATTCATTTGACATTAAAATAATATATAACAGGATGGTATATCATATATACAGAATCATTATAATGTTATATTTTTTATTTAATTCAATTACACATCATTATCATACCCATCAAAATAATAATGTTTTGAATAACAATTACACCATGACGTGGAGACGGTAAGTCGTACATACTCACATATGGTGACATGTCATTCAAAGGATAGATAGAATACTGAATATGGTTGTACCATATTTATAATAACATCACAGTATATATAAGATACTAGATTTATTATTTTATAATGGATATAACAAAGAAATAAGAAGTGGATGAAGAAATGAACTTGAAATAGGGTGGTGAAATTATTACCTCTTCTTCAAGTTCTTCCTTCTTATTTGATCAAAAGGACCCCATAGGCTGGCTTTCTATTCAAAATAAGGCCTCTAGTTTGAAGTGAGGGAAGTAGAGAGAATATTGGGGTAGGGTTTGGCCAAGCCAAATGGAATTGATGGTGTGAATTAGAAAGAAGTGGGAGTGCCCTTTTATAAGAGGGGTGAGGGGCACCTCTGGAAAAGCAATACATATTGTTTTATAATAAATTCTTATTCAGTTAAAAATGGCTCCAAAGTGGATTATTTAAAAGTTAAGGTGGGTATAGGTCATAAAACCACTCAACCAATTGTTTTTAGATAGGTTTGGGTCACTATATTAACTTTATCTTTTTTATTTATCTCTAATTTAAATTGTTTGACATTTTCAATGTATCTTTTCATTTTTATATTATATAGTTAATAAACATACTATATACATCCAAGCGACCCCAAAGTAGTCCATTAATGATACATATATCATCCTTTAAGTCCTTTGTCCGAAACCTAGATTTTTATAAATAGAATATCAATTAATAATATAATATTTGTTTTAAAAACTCTTCTATGTCAATTTTAACACTATATAATAATTGATTTTTCATAAAGTATTAACAACTTTATTAATTATAACCAAATTCATATAAGTAATCCTAACATGTCATATTAACAAATAAAATTCTTTTATGTTACCAAAACTTTCAAATTATATTTATTTTAACATTTATAACACCAATTATTTGATTCTTTCATTAATAAAGAAAATACTACAACATTACTGTGTCACAAATAAATTTAATTATTAAATGTATAAAAATAATAAATAAAATAAAATTATGTAGGAAATAGTTTTATATTTCTAATTAATATTTATTGTTGAAAATATAACATATATAACCCTATGTAAAAATTTATTTTCTAAAAGATATATGCTTATGTCATTTTTAAATTTACTTTAACATAATTAATATAAAGTGTCATTATCACTTACAAGTGGCTCCATGGGGTCCCAAAATCTACCCAAAGATTCCTATTTTAGGAAATTTATCATCCAATATGGTTTGGACACGTGTTATAGTAATTTGATATAATCATAATACTATTTATTACCCTTATTTACCGTATTTACCCTTTAACCATGGTAAATAAAATATTTACCAAAGTAATTATTCAAAATGTATAAAAATAAAAGTTTCCTATTCACACAATTTAGACCTCATGATTCCTAATATGGAATCCATTTTCTAAATTCAAAACATAGAAGTGGCAGAAATTAATTTAAAATTAATTCTCGGTTTCAAAACAAAAATCGTGTTTTTATGAGATAATAACTACCAAAATATTGACACTTGTTTATGTCAAATTGAAATGTGAAATTACTTATAATGATATAGATTGTATTAAATGATAAAAATATAATCTAATTATACTTCCAAACCATTCAAATGCATAACTTATCACTATTAATTATTTCAGTTAAAAAAGTTGTTTTTAATTAAAATTTAGTAATTTTCACTATTCATCAAAATATGAAAGTTATCATAAAAGTACCAAAACTTCACCCTAAGATAATTTCGATATTCTGATTACAAAAATGAAGTAAATTTTGAAAGATAATGTTTATAAAATTTCAAAAATTAGGTATCACTATTCATAACGGCTAGTTTGATTGGTTGTGGTGTGTTTGAACTAAAAGTTGTGTACAACACACGCTACTGTATTATTCAAAGAGAAGAATACCATGGAAACGTGGGGTGTCAAATTTCCCTTCCTTCAAATAATTTCATCCTTGAAATTTCTAGAATAATACTGCATGAAAAGACTTGGGTGGTTCTTCATCATAAGTTCCTCGGGTTCCCACGTTGCCTCATCAACTTATGGTTTCTCTATATAACTTTTACCAGACGAGTCGTTCGGTTTCTCAGCACTTGTTCTCTTGTATCAAGAATCTTGAAAGTCTCTTCGCAAGAAGACAGATTGGGTTACAGTTCTAATTCTTCATAGGTGACTACATGTGTTGGGTTAGGCATGTATTTTCTCAACTGTGATTCGTTGAACACATTGTGAACTTTTGGAGAGACTTGGTGGCATTGACAAATGGGAAGTTACAGCCCCAATTCATTCTTGAATTTCAAAAGGTGTTATATACCTGGGACTCAATTTACCTTTCTTACCAAAATTTATAACTCCCTTCCATGGAGATACCTTCAAGAAAACATGATCTCCTACATGATATTCCAAGTCCTTCCTTCGGTTGTCAGCATAGCTCTTCTGCCTACTTTGAGATGATTTGATGTGGTTTTGCATTACCTTCACATTTTCCATCATTTCCTCCACAAGTTCTGGGCCTACATGTTTTATTTCACCAACATCATCCTAACAGGATAGTGTGCGACATCTCATTCCATATAACGCTTCACATGGTTCCATATGAATACTTGAATGGAAGCTATTGCTATAGGAAAATTCCGCCAGAGGAAAATATTGATCTCACATACCCTGAATGTAAAGTGAGCAAGATCTCAACAATTCATATAAGGTTCGAATAGTCTGTTCTAATTTTCCTTCAGTTTGGGGGTGGTAGGCAGTGCTCAAACGAAGTTCAGTATCCAAGGTTTTCTGAAGAATTTTCCAAAATCTTTATGTAAAACATGGATCACGATTGGAAACAATCGATAGGGGTACTCCGTGAAGTCTCACAGCTTCATTAATAAATAGTCTTGCTAGACATCCAAGTGGTATATCTTCCCTTATAGCATGAAAATGTGCTGACTTGGTAAGACGATCAACAATGACCCATATTGAATCATTCCTTCTAGGAGTCTTTGGTAGCCCCATGACAAAGTTCATTATAATATAATCCCATTTCCACTCAGGTATGGGAAGAGGTTGCATGACTACTCTAGGTTGTTGCCATCCAGCTTTCACTTGTTGACAAAACATACATCTTGACACAAAATCAGGAAAATCCCTCTTCATGTTGTCCCACCAAAAATGTTCCTTCAAATCTATATACATTTTGGTTCTTCTAGGGTGTATAGAGAAATAGGAACTATGATCATCGTCCAACAATTCCCTTTTTAGATCAGGTATATCAGAAACACAAATTCTCTTCCCAAATTTCAAAATTCCATCTTCATACACAAATTCATTCAATCTCCCATCACTTAGAGCTTTAATATTCTTTCTAATCTCTTCATCATCAGTCTGAGAAGTCTTTATCCTTTCTAGTAAATATGGTTTTTCAACTATTTGAAAACGTGTTGATGTTTCACCCTCCATGGTGATTCCCATATCTCACTTTACAATATCCATGAAAATTGGATTCTTTTCCACTCTAATTTTGTTCAACACTCCATGATCCTTTCATCTCAAAGCATATTCCACCTTATTTTCCATCCCCATGTGGTAGTGTATCATGAAATCACCATCCTTTAGTAGTTCAATCCATCCCCTTTCCCACATGTTTAGTTCCTTCTGTGAGAAAATATACTTCAAACTCTTGTGATCGATATATATCACACATTTTTCACCCTAGAGATAATTTCTCTATACCTTAAATGCAAAGATTACAGTAAATAACTCAATATCATGAGTAGGATAGTTTTTCTCATGAATTTTCAGCTGTCGTGATGCATAGGAAATAACTATATCATTATGAATTAGGACACAACCAAGTCCTCTCTTTGATGAATCACTATAAATAACAAACCCATCATTCCCTGATGGTAGATTCAATATAAGAGAATTGACTTATATTCTCTTCAGTTCTTCAAAACAATTTTCACACTCTTTTGTAAAAATAAATTTAACCCCTTTATGTGTGAGCTTCATTAATGGGTTAGCCAATTGGGAAAAATTCTGGAAAAAATGCCGATAATAACGTTCTAAACCAATAATACTGTGTACCTCAGTTATACTCTTCAGGGATGGACATTCTTGGATTGCTATTATCTTAGAAGGATCCACATAAATTCCATCCTTAAAGACAATATGTCAAAAAAAAGAAATCTCTTGAAGCCAGAACTCGCAATTTCTAAACATCCAATATCATTCATGTCTTCTTAGAGTCTTCAAGATAATCTGCAAGTGATTTTCATGACATTTGTTTCTTTTAGAGAATAAAAGATATAATCAATAAATACCACTAAAAAATAATTGAGATATTCCTTGAAAACATAGTTCATTAGATCCATGAATACAGAGGGTGCAGTAGCCAATCCAAAAGGCATTAATATAAACACATAATGCCCGTAGCTGGTTCGAAATGCTGTCTTCGGATTGTCTTCCTTCTTCACACACAACTAATGGTATCCAAATTGAAGGTAAATCATTGAAAAGTATTGATCTCCATGCAGTTGGTCAAATACATCATCAATGCAAGGTAGGGGATACTTGTTCTTTATTGTTATAACGTTGATTTCCCTGTAGTCGATACCGAACCTCATAGATCCATCTTTCTTCTTAACAAAATGTACAGGGACTCCCCATAGGGAAACACTAGGGAGAATAAATCCATTACTACTCAATTAATCTCATTGTATATTTAGTTAAACTAATTCCAAAGTGTCCATTCTATAAGGGGTCTTTGATATAGGCCTTGAACTAGGAATTAAATAAATGGAAAAATCAATTTATCATTCTGGAGGATGTCTATGTAAATCATCTGGAAACCGATTTACATATAATTTTACAATAGGTACATCCTCTATTTGAACAGTACTTTCCTCACCCACAATTATTTCATTCTCTTCCTCCCTGATAATTGAATTTAGTTGAGCTACTAGGGGTGGATCTAGATAAAAATCAGGTGGAGACAATTCTTCTCTAAAGATAAGGTGTTTTTTATCATCATCATCAAAAATCGTAACCTCCTTCTTCTTACAACAAATATTCACATCATGGTCCAAAATCTAATCCATAATAGGGATTATATCAAATTTAATCATGGGTATGATGATGATATCATAAGATAAAGAACATTTATGTGCTCTAATAGGGACTGATTCACAAAATGTTGTTGCAATGATACATCCCTTAGGAGTTTTGACTGACAAATACCTTGTTAAATCCAATTGGAAATATCTAATTTTATTTACAAACTGGGAAGATATTTAACAATGATATGATCTAGAATCAAATAATGCATTTTCTAAACTTGAGGAAACCATTAAATTACCTACCACCATGTCTTTCGGAGCTTCTACCTCAATAGTAGTGATAGAATAAGCTTGGCCTTGATCCCATGGCCTTTTCTGAGGTAAGTTCCCCTGACGCTTTGGACATTAATTTTGATAATTTCCCCTCTCCCTATACTTGTAGCATTGAACATCAGCATCTTATTTCTTCCCCTTGCAATCACGAGCTTCGTGTGATTTTTCACCACACTTATAAAAAACTCTCGTTACCTTCAATCAAGTACCAGTGTGATTCTTCCCACATTTTCTACAAGATGGATATTCAACTTTTCCTTTCATCCCCTTATTTTTATACCTAGAGTGATCAGAAAATCTATTCTTCTATTTGTTTTCTTTAAAGTTGTAAGACTTAGATAATTCCTTTTCTGTCTTGATAGCACATGAGACAATATCTTCGTATGACGAGAAGGATTGTGAGTCTAATTATCAATGGAGAAATGGTTTTAACCCATCAAAGAAATGATGAATCACACTCCTTGGGTTATGTATATAATTAGCTGCATACCTCTCTAACCTTGTAATGATAGTCTCACACTTTGCAACATTCTCATCCTCCTTTTGTCTCAAACATAGAAATTAACTTTCCATATCTTTTCAATGGTCACGAGTAAAGTATTTTTCTATGAAAATCACTTTGAACTCCATACATTCCATATTTGATACTTTATCATCCCCTTTTTTGTATTGAATCAATGACCACCATTGGTCAGAATCTCCAGTGAGGTGGTAAACTTCCATGAAAATGTATTCCCATTCACTACTTCTCAAGGCATGAAATATTTTCTATAAGTAAATTATCCATTTCTCAAATACTAATGGATTTTTACTCCCATTGAATTTTGTTGGTAGTTTCCTCACAAATCGATCTAACATTGATCCTCTACGTTGTGGATTTGGGTGCTTCATATGAGTAAGGTTATTAATCATAACCTGAGTGAGTTTTCCCAGTATGGTGATTAGATGATCAGCACCAATTGCATCATCATCTCCACTATAATTATCTTTAGTAAGAGGAAAATTCCTACATGGATTGTGTGCATTGATATGGTTTCCATTTCTTCCAAAAGGCTCCATTTCTAAACAATGGCATAAACATGATTAATTTATGAATCGAAATACATAATTCCAAACCTGTAAGACCCAAAACATAAATTGAACAGTTTATGGATATAATCAATAATCATAAAAAATGATTTCATTGATGAATTATATACTCATAAACCCTTCATAATGGTTTTTAATGAAAATGAGAATTATCCCAAGCATATCCCACGAGAGTGTCATAACCAAGAGTGCAGCAAGACCCATTGTCATGCACCAGTTCTCGTTCGAGTCTAGCTCAAAGAGGTGTTTTCAGGTTTTACCAAAAGGTACATATGTGCCAGAGCCGCCTCTACCTTCTTGTATCCAGACAAGGATGTATTGCTGTGAAAACTCACAAAATCTCTACAATACCAAAATTATAGTAAGTTCTTCTATATTAATCCTCAAATTCCATCTTAGTTCTATGTTCTCTAGTCAGATTTTATCTAAATCTAGCTTCCAAGGTTTGTACTAAACTTCCTATGATAACAACTGTAACGCCCCAACCCCAGTTACCCAGAGTCAGTGAATTATTACATAACATTGGCATGATAAAAAAATATCAAGTCTTTGAAGACAGATTAGTTTAGTATCCTTGGAATCACTATGTAAATTCATAAAGTTTACATTACATCATAAAGTGAAAAACTATAACAACATCTTGTCTCCAAATACCACAATCATATCCCCTCATACTATCCCTACAAGTCATTCATAAAATACTACTTTACATCATGGGAAAAATATAACATAGAAAGGGGTGAGCTCAGATTCCCAGTATAGATAAAAATATTGCTGAAACATTCATAAATAAGCATAAACATTTAAGGCAATGTATAACTAAAAAAAAGCCTTTTAAATATGAACATCAGTCAAATATGGAAGAAATAAAATTAAATAATGTCATATACTTATTCACATGTATATTTTACTAGTCAAATAATCATATTCAACATCAATAACCACATACATAATGATGGAATGAAAAATTCCAATCTATCATAACCACATAGTCAAGGCCATGTGCCACGACTACAAATAAGATTTTGTCAAGGCCTTGTGCGAAGACACTAGTTTGTCTCATGAGACCTACATATGCATTGAAGAGCTATAGTGGGCTCCACCCATAACTTATTATGTTCAATGCATTCCTCATATGAACAGGTTTAAACATAACATAAAAATTCATATTAAAACTAGCATACGAAATGTTAGTACATTCTCCATAAACCGTGATTGGTATAAAAATAACACATCCACAGTCAAACAAATCAAAAAACCTTCAATAAAATATGGAAGTTTTGAATCATAATAAATAAACTTCAAATAAGCTTAAAATCAATCAAAGGATGTTGACATAGATGAAAACAAAACTATTTTAGAGAAATATCTCTTTTTTAAAATCATTTAAAAGTCATATAAATGAATAATATATAAGTAAGAACATATATATATATATATCCAATATCATTATTATGTCATATATTTCATACTTATTAATGATATATTTTTTTAAAATTATCCTTGAATGGTGAACGTAGAAATGAATCTCATCACATCATAGAGACATAAATATGTACGTACGCACAAGTGGAAATATCATTATATTGATGGAGAAATCGTATATAATTTGTAACGCCTGAACCCAGTTAACCAGAGTCAGTACATTATTACCTAACATTGGAATGATCACAAATGATCAAGTCTCGAAAGATCGATTAGTTTAGTAGCTTTGGAATCACAAGATACATTCATAAAGTTTCCATTACATCATAAAGTGACATACTACAACAACATCTTACCTCCATAGACCACACTCATATAACCTCATATTATCCATGTAGATCATTCATAAAATACTTCAAAACATAGAAATAGGAGAGCTCAGATTCCTAGTAAGGATAATAATATAGAAGAAACATTAATAAATAAGAATAAACATTTAAGGCAATGTATAACTAGAAGAAAAGACTTTTAAACTTGAACTTTAGAATAATATGGCAGAAATACAATGATATAATTCCATTTACTTATTCACATGGATATTCTACTAGTCAAATAATCACATGCAATATCAATAAGCACTTTTATAATGATGAAATGCATAATGCCAGACTATCATAACCACATAGTCAAGGCCTTGTTCTAAGACTACAAATAGGATTTTGTCAAGGCCTTGTTCCAAGACACTAGTTTGTCTCATGAGACCCACTGATGCATCGAGGAGCTATTTCAGGCTCCACCTGTCACTTATTATGTCCAATGCATTCCTCATATGAATAGGTTTAAACATAACATAAACATTCGTATTAAAACTAGCATATTCAATATCAATACTTTCTCTATAAACTATAAATGTTATCTAAATACCAAATCCACAGTCAAACATATCACAAAACTTTAAATACAATATGGATGATTTGTATTATAATAAATCAACTTCAAGTAATCTTAAAATCTATTAAAGGATGTTGACATAGATGAAAACAGAACTATTTGAGAGAAATATCTCTTTTTTTAAATCATTTAAAAGTCACATAATTATAAAAGGAAACATTTACTTAGAAAATATTCTTATAAGATTTTAAGGGAAGCTTCGATGATTTTATAACGACGAAAAATAGCCACACCCGTCGTATAAGATAAAAAATGACATTCTTACCTTAATTTTTTCAAAAAGGTTAAAAAGGACCTTGTTTGGAAAATGACATAAAGATTTATTTATAAACATCTTATAAAAAGTCAAAAAATGGTATAAATGACTTTAACCTATAGTCTATAAAATAGTAATAATGTTTTTGAGATATTTTTTAGAAACATAGATGTGGATGATAAAGAGTTCCCAGTAGATATTATGTAAAAACTACCTCGGATAATAAAGAGATTTTGAAATTAACACTAACCATGTACTTTTCCTTGGACAAGGGTAGTTAATCCTCTTGAATAATAGTGAAATAATTGTTATTAAATTATTTAAGAATAATATACATTAATATGATATCATATATGATCATTTAAAATTTCTTTGTTAATAATATCTTGGTATTATTGTCGTTTTGGGTGTTAAATTACTCATTTTATTTTATATGTTTTGTTAAATAAGCCATGTTTTTAATTGATATGTTGTATCATATTCATATACATAATGATATCAAGTCCATAAAAATTATTTTTAATCATCAAATGAGAATTATACTTGAATGGATATTACGGGGAATGAATCTCATTGTGTTCGTGGAGACGGTAGTCCGTACGTACGCATGAGTGACGATATCATTCTTTTGATATTAAAATAATATATAATCGGATGGTATATCATATATACAAAATCATTATAATTTTATATTTATTATTTACTACAATTACACATCATTATCATACCCATCCAAATAATAATGTTTTGAATAACTATTACACCACGACGTGGAGACGGTAAGCAGTACGTACGCACGTATGGTGACATGCCATTAAAAGGATGGATATAATACTGAATATGGTGGTACCATACAAATAATAATATCACAGAAAATATAAAATACTGGGGTTATTATTTTATAATGGAAATAACAAAGAGAGAAGAAGTGGATAAGAAAAGAACTTGAAAGAGGGAGGTGACATTGTTACCTCTTCTTCAGGTTCTTCCTTTTGATTTGATCAAAAAGACTCCATAGGTTGGATTTATGATCAATCTAAGTCCTCTAGGGTGAAGTTAGTGAATTTAGTAGAATATTTGGGCAGGTTTTTATAGAGCCAAATGGCATTGAAGGTGTGAATTAGAGAGAAGTGGGAGTTCCCTTTAATAAGAGGGGTGAGGGGATCCTTTTGAAAAGCAAGAAATATTATTTTATAATAAATTATTATTCTGTTTCAAATGGTTCAAAAGTATATTATTTAGAATTCAAGTTTATGATAGTTCTATAACCACCCAACCAATTGGTTATAGATAGGTTTGGGTCACTATATTAACTTTATCTTTTTGATTTATCTATAAGTTAAAAAGTTTGACATTTACCATGTATCTTTGTATTTTTATATTATATAGTTAATAAACTTACTATATACTTCCAAGATTCCCCCAAGTGGAATATTAATGATACACCTATCATTATCTAAGTCCTTACGCCTAACCTTAGATTTTTAGAAATAGAATATCCATTAATAATATAATATTTGTTTTAAAAACTCTTTTATGTCAATTTTGACACTATCTAATAATTGATTTTTCATTAAGTCTTAACAACTTTATTAATTCGAAAAAAAAATCATTTAAGTAATCCTAACATGTCTTATTAACCAATAAAATTCTTGGATGTTATAAAAAACTTCAAATTATATTTATTTTAACATTTATAAAACCAATTATTTTTTTCTTTCATTAATAAGGAAAATAATGTATCATTATTATGTCATAAATAAATTTTATTATTCAATGACTAAAAATTATAAATAAAATAAAATTATGTAGAAAATCACATTAGATTTAAAATTAATATATATAGTCGAAAATATTAAACATATAACCCTATGTAATTTTTTTTTCTAAAATATATATGCTTAAGTCAATTTTGTATTGACTTTAACTTAATTAATATAAAGTTTCATTTTCTGTTTCAAGTAGCTCCATGGTGTCCTAAATTCTCCCCATTGATTCCCATGGTCATAAATGTATCATTCAATAGTTTTAGGGAATGTGTTAGGGTAATTTGATATTATTATAATATTATTTATTACCCTTATTTACCAGATTTACCCTTTAACCATGTTAAATAAAATATATACCGAAGTAATTATTCAAAATGTCTAAAAACGTTACCTATTTACACAATTTGGAGCTCTGGATTCCAAATATGGAATCCATTTTTTTAAATTTAAAACACATTGGTGGCATAAATTAATTTAAAATTTATTCGTGTTATCAAAACCAAAAAAGTGTTTTTAATAAATAATAACCACCAAAAGATTGACACTTGATTATGTCAAATTGAATTGTGAAATTACTTATATTGACCTACACTATATTAAATGATAAAAATATAATTTAATTATACGTCCAAACCATTTACATTCATAATTTATCACAATTAACAATTTCGATTAAAAAAGATGTTTTTAATTAATATTTAGTAATTTTCATTGTACATCAAAATATTAAAGTTATCAGAAAAGTACAAAAAATTCGTGCTAAGATAATTTTGATATTACTAATACAAAAATTAAGTTCATTTTGAATGATAAAATTTATAAAATTTCTAAAATTTGGTATTACTATTCACAACGGCTAGTTTGATTGGTTGTGGTGTTTTAGAACTCAATGCGGCGTACAACACACGCTACTGTATTATTTAAAGAGAACCGTACCGTGGAAGCATGGGGTGTTACATAATATAATGGTATATCATATATACATAATAATTAACATATTTTATTTATTATTTAAATCATTTATAATCCTTATTATACCTTTCTTAATAATGAAGTGTTTGAATAACAAACTACACCACAACATGGAGACGGTAATCCGTACGTACGCACGTATGGTGACTTTTTCATTTATAGGATGGATAGAATAATTAATTTGGTTTTGCCATTTCTATAATAACATAAACGTATATAGAAGATACTGTAGTTAGTTTTTTAGAATGGAAACAACAAAGAAAGTGGAAGTGGAAGAAGAAAAGAACTTGAAAGATGTGATGAAATATTTACCTCCTTTTCGGGTTCTTCCTCTTGATTTGATCAAAAGGGCTCCTTAAGTTGGATTTATGACCAACTTAATGCCTCTAGGATTAAGGGAGGAATTTTTTGAGGATATTGGTGTAGGTTTTGGTCAAGACAAATGGCTTTGGAGCTGTGAAATTATGAGACAAAGAAGTGCCTTTTTATAAGAGAGGTGAGGGTCACTTTAGGAAAGGTTTGAAATATTGTTTTATAATAATTTAATTTTCGGTTTCTAATGGCTAGAAATGATTTAATTAAAGTAAGAGGTGGGTATGGGTCGAAAACCCATCAACCAATAGGTTTTACAAAAGTTTAGCTTACCATTTTAACCATATCTTTCACATTTAACTCTTAGTTAAATAGTTTAACTTTTACTGTGTCTTCTAGTATTCTTACAGTATATGGTTAATAAACTTACTATAAACTTCCAATAGAACCTGAAGTGGTTCATTAATGACATATATAATAATATTTAATCCTTTTGGAAAAGCCATATATTTTTAGAAAAATTATATAAACCAGTAATATAGTATTTGTTTTAAAAACTATTTTATGTCAATTTTGACATTATTTGGTATTTGTTTTTTGTAAAAATCATAACAGCATGATTACTTCAAAAACCATTGATTGAATCAACCATAACATGTCATATTAACCTATAAAATTAGGTTAATTCATTAAAAGTCTCAAATTACATTTATTTGGTTTTTTATAATTTCAATTATTTTAATCATTCATTAATACAGTAATTACCGCATCATCATTGTGTCATATATAAATTTAATTATTTAATTTCTAAAAATTATAAATAAAAAACTATTATGTATAAAATATTTTTAGATTTCTAATTAATATTTATAGTTGAATTTATATTGTGTGTACCCCTATATTAAAAATGGTTTAGTTATTAAACATTGAATTTAACTCTTTTGACTCTTTAAATGAAATAAGAACAGAAGTCCTAATCTAATCCATGTGGACTGAAGAGGTTCATATTTTATTCCTAAGGTTTTTTTGGTCTATTTATACTAATGAATAGAATTAGGACATGTTTTAGGGTAATAATAATAACATTTTTACCCTTAATTACCATATTTACTTTAAACCATGGAAAATAAAAGTAAAACGTTAATATTAACCAAAAAGTATTTTCATCTTATTGAACCAAATTTTACATAATGATATTAATCATGTCTCTAAGATTTTTGAAATTCAACTCATAAAAGCGATAAAATTATGTTTTATGAATATTTGCATATGCTCCTAAGAGGTGGGTAAAAGACGATAAAACGTTCAATAATATTTTTATATATCTAAACATATTATAAAATGACTCCAATGAATTATATTGAACATATATAGGTATTATGTATCAATTATGACCAAAAATAAATTTTAATAAAATAAATAATTATTTAAATTAAAATTCGGTTTTAACCAATAACTTAGTGTTCGTCATTATTCATCAAAAATTGAATGTTTTCAGAAAATTACTAAAATTTCACCCTAAACTAATTTTGATATTCTGAATTAAAAAAATAATTCTATTTTACAAAATTCAAAAACATAGAATTTGGATTTATTAATTTAAAAATAATTTCCACTTTCAAAACCAAAAAACGTGTCTTTGTGAAATAATAACTATCAAAAGATTGGTACTCGTTTATGTTCAATTTCAAAGTGAAATTATTTCATATGAATAACATTGGATTAAATGGTGAAAATATAATCTATTTATACTTACAAACCATTAAAATATATACTTGAACACTATAAATTATTTTGATTAAAAAATTGTTTTTCAGTTAAAATATAGTATTTTTCAATATTCACCCAAATTTGAATGTTTTTAGAAAAAAAACCAAAAATTTATTGAAACTAAATTCGGGTGTCCCTATTCTAAAGAAGAATTTTATTTTTTGAAATTGAATATATAAAAGTTTCAAATATTGGATTTAATAAGGGTTCTTCATTAAAAGGAAGTAAAATTGCATTTTTTGAAAAATAATTCTTTTATATGAAAAAAAATGAATTTATTATTAAATTATGCCTATGAAACCCGTAATATAGATTCTAAAATTATAAGGATTATATAAAGTTAAGATTTAATCTAATTCTATTTGTAACCACTTTCTAACAACAAGTTTGGTAAGTCGTGGTGCACTTGAACTCGGAGTTGCGTGTAGTGCGAGTTATTGAATTACTTTGAAGAAATAACGTACTATAAAATCTTGGAGTGTCACAAGAATCATCCCATACTATATTAATGTCTCCCTAAACTTATTCAAAGGCAGTCTTTAAGCATCATACTATTAGAATAGAAGAAATGATAACAAGTTTGGAAGAGCACCATTCTAGTTGGTCATTCATGGAATCTGTGAAAAAATGATAGATAAATGCCAGGTGGGCATTAGAAAGATGGCTATTAAAGAGTGCCTAAATAATTTAATTTTTATCCTTATTGAGTCATCATAATGATAATATATCATAGCATGTTCTTATAGGTCTACATGACCCAAGTATCTCTCAAAAAATAAGATCAGATAATAAAATGCAATCGTTTGATGAGAGTCCTCCCAGGTGATGGAATTAAAACCATAATGGTCATTACAAAGGGAATACCTCTTATGTAGTGAGTTAATTAATCATAATTTCAATGTTTTCAAATTGAAATAAATCTTTGAACTCAAAAATTGATCTAGAAAGGCCTAGGTAGAAATGAAACAAGATCTTTAACCCAATTTACATTAAAGTTTTCTTTAATTACAATGGAATAATGATTATAAGGTTTAAATAATGATTATATCATTGAAAAATGTCTCCTAGACTAGTGATAACAACTAGGATTTGATGTGTATCATAAGGGAAACATGGGAATCCTCCCCATACTTAAAAGGACACAGTGTCCCCACTATTAGTGAAATACATGTGGGAGTGGTTTTATTTGAATACAAAAAAAGTATACATGGAATTTTGTTGACAAAATTTAAATAAAATGGAATCAATAGATCCCTAGATAATGTGGTTTTTCATGGGGATGATTGAAGCTATTTTATCAAGAAAATGTTCTTTCTAATTGTTAGCAAAATAAAGTCCTGCATTGAATAGAAAACATTAGATTAAATTTAAATGTAGTGTGAATAGAAAAATAACGGAAAACATGCAAAGAGACTGATTTTACTCAATATGTTGAAGATATACATAACATGTGCAGGAAAGACATGAAACGAAAAATAAAAGGATGCGGAAACAATGACTCAATAAACAGAAGATTAGAAAGGGTAGAAAATGACAATTCTCATGAGGTCCACCGGCTCAGTGAATCTTGTATCCTCTTAAATCTTCTCGAAGTTGTATCCTTAACAGTGTGTGGTTGTTTGGGTGGGTTGATCACCTCTGGTTCCACTGCATGTGCATGGATGAGATATGGTATCAAATGAATCATGGGATGTCGTGGGTGTTGGTGAATTATGAGGTGCCTGAGTACCCTTATTTCTTAGACTTTTGTTGAAATGTGACCATCAAGGAGGACTGAGGATTCATAGGAGCTCTACATGCTATAGAGATGAAATTAGGAAAAAAATGAATAAGGATTGAGGTGAAAATGGAATGTCATGTTTATAAACTGGTCCATTGAGCATACAAAAAGTAAAAACATCATGAAAAAGTCAAAAAGTATTCCAAAATATTAATGTTTACTTAAAGAGAAAATTCCAAAAGTTAAAAAAAGTGGGATTAGGGGTGCTATGTAAAGATCACCTCCAATATCAGTCCAGCGTTGGGTGTCTCGAACATATGGCCCATCGAAGCAGTGGCAATTGTCATCAGTGGTGGGGTGTTAGGGGCAGAGGATAGTGTGGTAACAGATGTAGGGTTATGGGATGGGGTAGTAGGCAGTGTCTTACAGATGTAGATGTCCGACATTCATCTAGCAGTGGAACCAATGAATGGAACATCCGTATGTGTAGGCTATGTGGCAACCCCCGTTCCCCTCGAGGCCTTCTCTGCATGTAACTCCAAATGAGTGGAATGGTTTGTGATACCTGGGGGTGGTCCGACTGGGTAGACGGGGGTGGTTGAAAGGATTAGAATGAAGGACCAACCGGAGTGGGTGTGGATTAGGGGTAAAAGGGGTTGGCTCAATGAATGGGAGATTCAGATGGGCAGTGGTCTCATGAATATTTTATTGAACACAATGATGAAGGCTCCATGACTCAGTGAGGGTGGAATGGTAGGTAGCTAGGTAGGAGGAAGTCCTAGGTTGCGTTGGGGTGGTGGAGGTGGGCGACTGCAAATGTGGGGCTACTGCGGCTGCTCTGTTTTCCTGCTTAGGGTGTGGGTGCTTGTACACTTGGTTCACAAAATTATTGATCATCCCAAATTACCAGCCTCCTCATCTCCAGAAAGATCACAAGATCGATCAGTTATACTAGTCCAATGAGAGTGAGGTGCAGAGAGGCCTTGAAGAAATCGAGATAGCAGGCTAGTCGAGTGATAAAGGAGCCTTCCATGAGCGTGCTGTGATTTTTTTGAGTTAATTATCAAATGTAGGAGGCAAAATGGGTGGCCATATTGATTGTTGGAACACCCACGAGAGCAGCCAAAATCATCACACCCATCTGGATGACGCTACCATGCATCTCACCTCATTAAACTAACCATGTGTCTTGGCACTATGTAAAACACGCAACACTGTCCCTTGGATCTGAGTCAACATTGTTAGTCGAGGATCATGATGTGACTTGTGGTCATGGGCTGTCAAAGGCCATAAATTTCATAGAGATATCACGAGGTGGCTTTAGATGTAGTGTTGGGTAAATATCTGAAATGAAAAACACCAAAGTATAACTGTCAATCCTGACTCCAAAATCATCAAGAGATACTCATGTGGGTGTCCCATGAGGCGAAAGCAGAGAGTTCCGATTATCATCTCGATGGTTGCAAAAAAATTCTAAACCAACTCTCGGAATGTATCCTCATGGACTACAATAATGGTGTCGATGTGCAGAGTTTCATGGTGGCCATCAATGACATTAGTGGTGTTCCGCTGTGCGAGTGTCTGTCGGTCCAAATTCTTTTTTTTCAATATGGGTTTGGCCAGCAGCTTCAGATGATTAACCTAGTGCAATAGATTGGAGAAGCATAGGACGAGGTGCAGGTGTAGGTCATCGTCACTGGACATTGTCGTGTTGTCAGACCTCTACTAAGGAGACTGTGTATTGCATGTTGTGGCTGGTGCATGTCGTTTGTCAGTTTGCGGTCCACAGATTTTTGTAAGTGGGATGGTGCTCGGATGGTGATGATGAGGAGGTGGATACAGAAGAGGATGTGGAAGGTTTTGGGAATTTTTTCATTTCCATGGTTGTTGAGGGTGTGAGATGGGGAGAAAGAGGGGAGATTGGAGTGTGTGTTAGGGTAGAAGGGTAGTGGAAGAGGGTGCAATAATGGTTTGTGAGAGGAAGAAGAGGAGCCATGGGTTTTAATAATGGTGAAGGATGAGGGGTTCATGGGGTGTGGACTCTGTAGTGGGTAAAAGGTGGGATGGAAGATGAGGGGTTAGGGTTTTAGCAGTGTGAGTTGTTACTTTTCAGGTTGAGACCTACATTGTTTAAAAAACAGACCTCACAAGTGCACGACATGTAGAGAGTGGTCACATTGTGTATGGGCAAGAAATCAACAATATATGGGCGAAAACCAGTCACATCATTTAATTGTGTTACCCGACGTGTGTTGTTCTATGGAGTTCTTTTTATATACATTTTTTAAAAAAATTATTTGAAAATACATGTAGGTTAAAAAAATTATTTTTTTACCGACCAAAGGCGGCACATGGTGTGCCGCCTTTGGGGAATTTTCCGCCCAGGGTAAGGCGGCACACCAGGTGCCGCCTTTGCTTAAATATTTTTTTAAAAAAAATTTAATTTAATTTTCTTTTGTTTTGTATTATATATATATATATAACAAAACTTTTCAGCAGAATTTTTGAGCTATTTAATATCCAGCAGTTCTTCCATTACAGTAGTCTAGATTCTGACTGATACCCCAACTCCGGACTCCCTTTTATAAGGGGGTTTTCCCTGAAAACAATACTGCATTTCTGATGTGGGATACTGATTCTCCTTTTCCTGCATAATACATTCTGCGTTTCCGATGTGTGATTCTGTTCCAAGTACGCAACTTTGAAAGACTATAAAAGATAAACTATAAGACCAATACAAATGAAACTTTAAACACTTATTAAACATATAAGTAATAGTTGAAAACAAAAATAATTTATTTAAAAATGTTGATAGAGGTTAATTTATAAGCTTTCAAAACCACCTACTTGAAACTTAAACATATTTCAAATACGTGACTTTGAAAGCATATATAAGATAAAGTATAAGAACAATACAAATGAAACTTTAAACATTTATTAAACATATAAGAAATAGTTCAAATCAAAAATAATTTCATAAAAAATTTTCACCAAAAACAATTTATAAGCTTTCAAAACCATCAACCTGAAACTTAAAAATGTTTCAAGTTCCCGAATTTGAAAGACTATAAAACATTAAATATAAGACCAAAAGAAATGAAACATCAAAAATTGATTAAACAAATAATAAATAGTTGAAAACAACAAAAACTTCCTAAAAAATGTCCATAAAAATTAATTTATAATCTTTCAAAACAGTCTACTTGAAACTTAAAAATGTTTCAAGTACACGAATTTAAAAGACTATAAAACATAAACTATAAGACCATTATAAATGAAACATTAAACATTGATTAAATATATAAGAAATTAATAAATTTTATAAATTTAAACTTAGTCCTTCTAACTTTTTCATATCATTCAGATGCATTCCAACAATGAAAACATCAACCAGCTTATGTGCTTTACACACAATAGAAACATATTTGCAATTTTGTCATGCCCCTGAGTATAAATCAACCTCAAAAGATCTAGATAAATTTTCTTGGTAATGTGAGATGAGAAGGGAGGTATTATACCATCAGTAAGAGAGATTCTAGAAATGTTCAATGCTATGACAAACCTTTAGATGAAATGTGTCAGTTCCCCACTAGATGTGAATGTTCCTTCAAAATAATCAGGCTGGAGATAATCCACCTTAAGTTCCACATAGCCTTATTTCTTCCATGGATTAATGCCAAACACTTCAACCAGTTTGTTTACTTTATGGGGAAGTAAAACCTCATTCCTTTGAATATGCACATTACCATGAACATATAAAATCATCATTTTGAATGAAAAAATACTAATCTCATGTTCACTGAAATACCCCTTAACGTAAGAATGATACAAATAGAGTAAATAACCAATAGCAAGATTCCAATCAATTTTGACTGGGCTATGTTGAATCATTGGTGTTTTCATCTAATTAATAATTTAAAAGGTTACAAAACCACCTTTCTGAAACTCAAAAATGTTTCAAGTAAGTGACTTTGAAAGCCTATAAAATATAAACCATAAGATCTATTAAAATGAAACGTAAAACATGGATTAAACATATAATAAGTAATTTAAAATAAAAACCATTTTGTAAAAATTTCTGATGAAATACAATTATAAGCTTTCAAAAACACTTCTTGCAACACAAAAATATTTCAGATATGAGACTGTAGAGACCCGTATCCTGACGTACATGGACATTACATTACATTTGCGGAATACTTAGTACATAACAAAAACACACACACAAGGATCGTAATAGTTTAGTGTCTTTGGAAACTCGGAACATAATCTTCTAATCCTGGTGAAAGATCTTCAATATCTCCCATAAAGATCTTCCATTTTTTTACCTAAAACCTTTCTTTATATCCTGGGGAAAAGAAAACATAAAAGGGTGAGCTCAAATGCTCAGTAAGGGTAAACAAAAGAAATATCAATCACATCATATACATAAGCACATAACTTTTGGAAATCTTAACATGCAAAAGAGATCATAATTTCATAACATGGGATAAATCATGGCAGGGAAATGTAATCACAATAATCATAACATAAAACATGAAACTTTGTGGCATTCACACATAATCATAGATAATCATTTCTTGTTAGTCAAGACTCATTGCCAAGACTATCTTAGTGGACAAAGTCCCTTTCTGAATCGAGTAACCCTCGTTTCAGTCCTGTTTCACTGAACCGGTATAACCTACCATTCCAGCCATGTCTATCTCATGAGATATAAAATCATTACCCAATGCATTGGAGGGAGATATAGGTCCCACCCATCTCATAATGAATCCTTTCTTATGTGTGCCACAAAATCATAAATCATACATCATTGCATAACCCATGTAATAAAAATGGGATTCTTAAACAACATGACATCATAAAACCATTCATATAAGATAAAGGAATTCATAAACATAATTCCATCACAACATAGTTAAATCAATGTAAAAATATGGATTGAAACAGAACCCTTTATTATCTTAGATGAAAAATAATTTTGATAAAACACTTGAATTGAATTCTTGAGGAAAATATCCTTTTTTCTTCAAAATCAATTTCTTTTCACAAAACATCATGCAATTTTAAAAGAAAAAGATTTTATTGAAAATATTAATGAAATATTTTGGAGGAAGGTTCATGAAAATAAGGCTTTATAAAACCGTAAAAATCCGTTCGTGCCGTATAAGTTAAAAAAAACATTCTTCGTACTTTTGTCGGAAAAGTCAAAAAGTACCTCGTATGAAAAATGACAAAAGATTCCTTTCATATCTTTTACTAAAAACTCACCGAAGGGTAAAATTGGATTTAAACTATTGTAATTGGATGGAAATAATATTACATATTTATGAAACATGGATGTGGATGATAAATTACACCCCAGTAAATACTTACGAATAAACAATCTCGGATAAAAATGAGATTGTGATATTTCCCTTACCGTAGGTCCAATTTGCTTCGTATGTGTCCGAACCTCCTGTATAATAATTTAAATAATGTCATTGACTTATTAAAGAATCATATTCATTGTTATGATATCATATATGGTTCACTTATGACATTATATTACCCGTTCTTTTGTAAATTCCATGTTAAAGAAGCGTTTTGGGTAAAATCGTTTCATTTATCGTAGGTGTTTTGACTTGTTGTTCTTGACATCATTATTACTTATATCATGATTTAATTACTTCCAGAATATAAAATATGATTTATATATCATATATATTCAGTATATATATATATATAATAGGTAGATAAATAAAATGAAAAACACCGTTCATGGAGACGGTAGTCCGTACGTACGCATAAACGCTGTTTTCCTTTCCTTATTGTCTTGAAATGGAAGTAAGTAGATGACATACATATGTATATATATACATAAATCCAGTAGCTTTATAATGTCATATATTTCATTATTATTTCTTATATATACTTTATAATCATTCTTAAATGGTTAACATGGAGAATGAATCTCATCGCGTCGTGGAGACGGTAGTCCGTACGTACGCACGAGCGATGATATCATTTCTATAAATATTGAATTGAATTGGAGTGGATTATACAATATATCAGAATCAATATGATGTTGTAATAACTATGTATAGTTATTCTTTACACCATTATACCCATCCATGTAAGGTGGTGGTGGAAAATAGATTACACCACGGCGTGGAGACGGTATTCCGTACGTACGCACGCGCGGTGATTTCTTTTTCCGTAGGATGGATAGATGGTGAAATAGGGTTGTTTCATACTTATAATAACATATCAGTATATGAGTGATACTTATGTTATTACTTCATAATGAAACAACCTAAGAAGAATAAGTGGAAGAAGAAATAAAGATGAAAGAATTGGTAACGGTAATTACCTCTTCTTTGAAGTGCCTCTTTGAAACCTCCTCTTAGGGCACTAGAATTGGTCTTTGAGGAAAACCAGAACCTCTAGGATGTTCCTAGGGTAGTGGAGAAGAGATTTTGGCAGGGTTTGGCCGAGCTTTAGTGCTCAAATCGGTGTGAGGAGGAGAGGGAGGAGGTGTCCTTTTATAAGGGAGGAGAGGGGCACCTTAGGAATACCTCAAAATATTATTTTATATTAAAGTCAAAATCAGTTTATAATGGTTCAAAAGGGTATTATTTCGAAACTAAAGTGGGGATGGGTCGAAATACTATCAACCAATAGAATTTAGACAAGTTTAGGATATTATTTTAACCTTATCAATTAGATTTAACTCTAAGTTAAATAATTTAACTTTTACCATGTCTTTTTGTTTTCTTTCACTATATGGTTATTACACTTACTATAACATGGCAAACGAACCCCAAATTGTTTATTATTAATATATATATCCTTATCTAAGTCATTTGGCCGAACCTTAGATTTTTAGGAATACAATAACAATTAATAATATAATATTTGATTTAAAAACTATTTTGTGTCAATTTTGACACTATTTGATATATGATTTTTGTAAAAGTCATAACAGAATTAAATGTTAGAACCAAGTTGATTAAATAAACATTAATATATCATAGTAACCTTTAAAATTAGTGGAATTCATAAAAAATCTCAAATTACATTTATTTTGCTATTTATAACATCAATTATGTCAATATTTCATTAATAAGATAATTACTGCATCATCGTTGTGTCATAAATAAATTAAAATATTTGATGTCTAAAAATTACAAATAAAATACCATCATGTAGGAAATAGTTTTCGCTTTCTAATGAATATTTACAATCTAAAAGCCAACATATATAACCCTATGTAACAATTGTTTTTCTAAAAGATATATGCTTGTGTCAATTTTGTATTTATTTTAACTTAATTAAAATAAAGTGTCATTATCACTTACAAGTGGATCAATGGGGTCCCGAAATCGACCCAAAGATGCCCATGGTCGACCATGTATCAACCAATGGGGTTAAGACACGTTTTAGGGTTATTTAATATTATTATAATATTATTTTTTAACCCTTATTTACCGGATTTACCCATAACCATGGTAAATAAAATATTTACCGCAGTAATTATTCAAAATGTCTAAAAATAAAAGTTATCTATTTACACAATTTGAACATCCTGATTCCAAATATGGAATCCATTTTTCTAAATTCAAAACACAGAAGTGGCAGAAATTAATTTAAAATTAATTCCCACTGTCAAAACAAAAAGCGTGTTTTTAAGAGATAATAACTATCAAAAGATTGACACTTGTTTATGTTCGGTTTAATTGTAAAATTGTGTCCAATGACCAACATTATATTAAGTGGTAAAAATATATTCTAAATATACTTTAAAACCATTAAATATTATAATTTAACCACAATATATATTACGATGAAAAAAGTTTTTAATTAAAATATAGCGTGTTTTTACTATTCATTAAAATATGAAAGTTGTCGGAAAAATATCAAGACTATATCTAATGTAAATTTTTACATCCTGATTCAAAAGAAAAATATTATTTTGTCAAATTGAACATATTAACATGTCAAAAACTATATTTAAATTGGGTGCGCCATCAAAAGGCGGTAAAACTGCATTTTTTGAAAAATACTTATTTTACCCGAAAAAATTATTTTGTTCTTATACCATGTTCTAGAAATGTGTAAGATGAATAATAATGTTATAAAATTCAAAATTTAGTTAATACTATTCATAACGGCTAGTTCATGACAATATTATAATAATATAACATTTTTTATTAAAACCCGGTATTGCGTACAACACACGCTATCGAGGAAGGTCGCGATTGCGTGTAATGCAAGCCAAGTCAGGGTTGCGTGTTGTGAAAGAATCCTTCATTGTATCGTATAACAGAATCCAACCATATTTCATTTATACATTTAATATATATATATATATATATATTCAATGTTGCGTAGAATAACTATTATCAAAATTGTGTGTAACACGATCCAAGAATAGTGTTGCGTATACTGCAAGCTAATACGGTGTTGCGTATAGCGCAAGGTAATCTTGGTGTAGAATACAACATAAGACATTAATGAAATTAAAAGAATATTTTTCATAAAATCTCGGGGTGTTACATTCTACCCCCCTTAAAATGAATTTCGCCCTCGAAATTCGTCGAGGTTATAAATGGTTTACTATTTGAAAGTTTCTTTGATAGAAACCCACATCGTAAAAAGGAATACCAAAACAAATCTTTAAAAACAAAAGTATGAAACGTAAAGGTTACCCAAATAAACTAATCACTGGGTTTCCACAAAGGTGAAAGTATGGATATGGAAGAGAAATCTAACAATCATGTTCTGATGGAGAGTGGTAGAGAACATGGCTATGGAAAAGCTAGCAATCACAAAGCCATAAATTTGTGACGATCTAAGGTACCATCCGATTCATCAGATATAAGATCACTAGGACAACATTTTTGGTTTTCAATATCATTTCCCTAAAGTTGAAAAATTTGAATTAGAAGAAATACTTACTTGATTTTGGTATAATCTCACTGTTGTTCGTGAATTGAACAATTCACACTTCTTCCCTTAATGAAATGAAGTTGAATTTGTTATTCGTGATGTGTTAGCAGATCATGTGATAGAATGACAGGTCATTCCATCTGTCTCAAACAAAATGTTAGCAAAACTTATATACATAAGTCGATCTATAGTGAGATTAATCATATATGGTTCCTAAAATGGACTTATACTTCATATATCATACTGCTTAATATAATAAAACTAGTTTCTACTAAACAGGGACTTCCTGTAGGCCAGTGGTAGGTGATAAAGGCCAGTCGCACTTCAGTTGTGGGTTCTATTCCCACAGCCTTGTCCGAAGTGATGGGTTGTCGCCCGTCCTGCAGGTTTTCCTTTTACTATAACATCCCATAATATCAAAAAAAAAACTTCTATCCTTAAACAATACTAACTTATGTCTAACATAATCCATTCCAATCTTTAGTCTTATCCATAATACTGCAGTCCATTATCAAAACATAGTGAAAACGATTACCAGAGATTTAATACCATCGTTGATCCCCATATATCATAAGATATATCATGTTGAACACATTCCAAACATTCAAAGGCCTTAATCTTGTACTCTCTTGAATACCCATTGAACCTTAGTGAAAACTTGAATGCAGTTAAAAGTTAACACTTTCCACATACCAAAATCCTCAAAATTCTATATACTCAAACCATGATATCACTTGGTCCTTATATCAATCATGAGCTCATGAATACTGTTAAACATTTCATTTTCTCGTTTTCCCTTCATCATGCGCATAATATCTCAATCACTTTGAATGCCACATTAGACCAATACATAAATATTCCAATATTCCATGATACAACATTATTTTAGAATCCCATTACATAAACACTTAATCATACCACCACATCGTTGTCATATTCAACATTGCCAATAGTGATCGCATGTGACTTCCCTTTGTCCTTTGCCTTCAGTGGTTGCTCATGTTGATCATCACTAACCCTTGGATTAGGGCATTTATTAGCATAATGCCACATTTCCTTGCACTTGAAGCATTGAAGTGTTGGTTGTACGTTCTCTGCAGTGTTTGATTAATTCACTTCATTAGAATCCATTTTTCCATTACTTCGACACTCAGCTGCTCGATGACCTTCTTTTCCACACTTAAAACATTTTCTAGTCCCTTTAAGACAATCTCCACCATGCTTCTTTCCACACTTTGTGCATAAGGAAACATTCATCTTCTTTTCACCATTATTCTGAGATTTCTCCTTGAACTCCATCTTTCGTTTCTTGTCAAACCCATGAGATGGATATGTAACACCAACTTCCATTTCTACCTTGATAGCACAACGCACAATTTCTTCATAGCTACTGAAGTCTCTTATAGCTAATGCCCTTCGAAGACTTGGTTTTAAGCCACTGCAAAATCGATCAACTTTACTTTCAGGTTGGATGATAATACCAGAAGCGTGCCTTGCAAGTCTTGTAAAATTTGCTTCATAGGTACCAACAGATTCATCATCCCTTTGCTTCAGTTCAAGAAACTCTTTCTCCATCTTTGTTCGGAGAATACGAGGGAAGTACTTATTGAAAAATAAGTTCTTGAACTCGTCCCATTCCATAGACTCAATTTCATCCCTTTGCCTCGTATTCTTAATAAGATTCCACCATTGATCAGCATCTCCTTCCAAACGATACACTGCTAGGATGACTGTATCATGTTCAGAACATTGAAGAACTGAAAATATCTTTTCAGTAGTACTAATCCATTGTTCAGCAACTAATGGATCAGTAGACCCACTGAAAGAAGGTGGACACTGCCTCATGAAGGATTCAACAGAATGTTGCTCCTTCCTTTGCTCGTTTGGAAGTCCTGCATGATTCATAGCTTGAGAAAGTTGTGTGAGCATGGCTACAAGATTTTTCATTCCAGCTCCCATATCGTTTGGTTTCTCAGGGGGACAATCATTGCATTGCCCATCACATTCCGCATTAACACGGTTCCTTCGGGTTCCAGCCATCATCTAAACCCCCAAAAGAATAGTATGAGAGGCAAAAATCATGCTAGGGAAAACAACATAATAAAGGGGTAGTACCCTCAATATCTAACATCTTAGGTTAAATTCGAAGATCGTTAGCACAATTCTAGGACTATAATCTATACGTATACTTAACCTTAGAGACATCCCAAGACATACCTTAGAAATATCTCTAGGGATCTCACTAACGTTTTCGCATCCTAGTTTCCAAAGGTTGACTAAACCTTTCCTCTGATACCAACTGTAGAGACCCGTATCCTGACGTACATGGACATTACATTACATTTGCGGAATACTTAGTACATAACAAAAACACACACACAAGGATCGTAATAGTTTAGTGTCTTTGGAAACTCGGAACATAATCTTCTAATCCTGGTGAAAGATCTTCAATATCTCCCATAAAGATCTTCCATTTTTTTTTACCTAAAACCTTTCTTTATATCCTGGGGAAAAGAAAACATAAAAGGGTGAGCTCAAATGCTCAGTAATGGTAAACAAAAGAAATATCAATCACATCATATACATAAGAACATAACTTTTGGAAATCTTAACCTGCAAAAGAGATCATAATTTCATAACATGGGATAAATCATGACAGTGAAATGTAATCACAATAATCATAACATAAAACATGAAACTTTGTGGCATTCACACATAATCATAGATAATCATTTCTTGTTAGTCAAGACTCATTGCCAAGACTATCTTAGTGGACAAAGTCCCTTTCTGAATCGAGTAACCCTCGTTTCAGTCCTGTTTCACTGAACCGGTATAACCTACCATTCCAGCCATGTCTATCTCATGAGATATAAAATCTTTACCCAATGCATTGGAGGGAGATATAGGTCCCACCCATCTCATAATGAATCCTTTCTTATGTGTGCCAGAAAATCATAAATCATACATCATTGCATAACCCATGTAATAAAAATGGGATTCTTAAACAACATGACATCATAAAACCATTCATATAAGATAAAGGAATTCATAAACATAATTCCATCACAAAATAGTTAAATCAATGTAAAAATATGGATAGAAACGGAACCCTTTATTATCTTAGATGAAAAATAATTTTGATAAAACACTTGAATTGAATTCTTGAGGAAAATATCCTTTTTTCTTCAAAATCAATTTCTTTTCACAAAACATCATGCAATTTTAAAAGAAAAAGATTTTATTGAAAATAGTCATGAAATATTTTGGAGGAAGGTTCATGAAAATAAGGCTTTATAAAACCGTAAAAATCCGTTCGTGCCGTATAAGTTAAACAAAAACATTCTTCGTACTTTTGTCGGAAAAGTCAAAAAGTACCTCGTATGAAAAATGACAAAAGATTCCTTTCATATCTTTTACTAAAAACTCACCGAAGGGTAAAATTGGATTTAAACTATTGTAATTGGATGGAAATAATATTACATATTTATGAAACATGGATGTGGATGATAAAATACACCCCAGTAAATACTTACGAATAAACAATCTCGGATAAAAATGAGATTGTGATATTTCCCTTACCTTAGGTCCAATTTGCTTCGTATGTGTCCGAACCTCCTGTATAATGATTTAAATAATGTCATTGACTTATTACAGAATCATATTCATTGTTATGATATCATATATGGTTCACTTATGACATTATATTACCCGTTCTTTTGTAAATTCCATGTTAAAGAAGCGTTTTGGGTAAAATCGTTTCGTTTATCGTAGGTGTTTTGACTTGTTTTTCTTGACATCATTATTACTTATATCAGGATTTACTTACTTCCAGAATATAAAATATGATTTATATATCATATATATTCAGTATATATATATATAATAGGTAGATAAATAAAATGAAAGACACCGTTCATGGAGACGGTAGTCCGTACGTACGCATAAACGCTGTTTTCCTTTCCTTATTGTATTGAAATGGAAGTAAGTAGATGACATACATATGTATATATATACATAAATCCAGTAGCTTTATAATGTCATATATTTCATTATTATTTCTTATATATACTTTATAATCATTCCTAAATGGTTAACATGGAGAATGAATCTCATCGCGTCGTGGAGACGGTAGTCCGTACGTACACACGAGTGATGATATCATTTCTATAAATATTGAATTGAATTGGAGTGGATTATACAATATATCAGAATCAATATGATGCTGTAATAACTATGTATAATTATTCTTTACACCATTATACCCATCCATGTAAGGTGGTGGTGGAAAATAGATTACACCACGGCGTGGAGACGGTATTCCGTACGTACGCACGCGCGGTGATTTATTTTTCCGTAGGATGGATAGATGGTGAAATAGGGTTGTTTCATACTTATAATAACATATCAGTATATGATTGATACTGATGTTATTACTTCATAATGAAACAACCTAAGAAGAAGAAGTGGAAGAAGAAATAAAGATGAAAGAATTGGTAACGGTAATTACCTCTTCTTTGAAGTGCCTCTTTGAGACCTCCTCTTAGGGCACTAGAATTGGTCTTTGAGGAAAAACAGAACCTCTAGGATGTTTCTAGGGAAGTGGAGAAGAGATTTTGTCAGGGTTTGGCCGAGCTTGAGTGCTCAAATTGGTGTGAGGAGGAGAGGGAGGAGGTGTCCTTTTATAAGGGAGGAGAGGGGCACCTTAGGAATACCTCAAAATATTATTTTATATTAAAGCCAAAATCGGTTTATAATGGTTCCAAAGGGTCTTATTTAGAATCTAAAGTGGGGCTGTGTCGAAATCCTATCAACCAATAGGATTTAGACAAGTTTATGATATTATTCTAACCTTATCAATTAGATTTAACTCTAAGTTAAATAATTTAACTTTTACCATGTCTTTTTGTTTTCTTTCACTATATGATTAATACACTTACTATAACATGCCAAACGAACCCCAAATTGTTTATTATTAATATATATATCCTTATCTAAGTCATTTGGCCGAACCTTAGATTTTTAGGAAAACAATAACAATTAATAATATAATATTTGATTTAAAAACTATTTTGTGTCAATTTTGACACTATTTGATATATGATTTTTGTAAAAGTCATAACAGAATTAAATGTTCGAACCAAGTTGATTAAATAAACATTAATATATCATAGTAACCTAGAAAATTAGTGGAATTCATAAAAAATGTGAAATTACATATATTTTGGTGTTTATAACCTCAATTATGTCAATATTTCATTAATAAGATAATTACTGGATCATCGTTGTGTCATAAATAAATTAAATTATTTTATGTCTAAAAATTACAAATAAATTACCCTCATGTAGGAAATCTTTTTATCTTTCTAA
Organism: Viscum album; assembly: GCA_963277665.1. Taxonomy (NCBI): domain Eukaryota; kingdom Viridiplantae; phylum Streptophyta; class Magnoliopsida; order Santalales; family Viscaceae; genus Viscum; species Viscum album. The sequence continues at coordinate 1,158,143,107 of OY728129.1, read as the reverse complement.
TTAATATTTACAATCTAAAATCCAACATATATAACCCTATGTAACAATTGTTTTTCTAAAAGATATATGCTTGTGTCAATTTTGTATTTATTTTAACTTAATTAAAATAAAGTGTCATTATCACTTACAAGTGGATCAATGGGGTCCCAAAATCGACCCAAAGATGCCCATGGTCGACCATGTATCACCCAAAGGGGTTATGACACGTTTTAGGGTAATTTAATATTATTATAATATTATTTTTTAACCCTTATTTACCGGATTTACCCTTAACCATGGTAAATAAAATATTTACCGCAGTAATTATTCAAAATGTCTAAAAATAAAAGTTATCTATTTACACAATTTGAACATCCTGATTCCAAATATGGAATCCATTTTTCTAAATTCAAAACACAGAAGTGGCAGAAATTAATTTAAAATTAATTCCCGCCGTCAAAACAAAAAGCGTGTTTTTAAGAGATTATAACTATCAAAAGATTGACACTTGTTTATGTTCGGTTTAATTGTAAAATTGTGTCCAATGACCAACATTATATTAAGTGGTAAAAATATATTCTAAATATACTTTAAACCCATTCAATATTATAATTTAACCACAATATATATTACGATGAAAAAAGTTGTTTTTAATTAAAATATAGCGTGTTTTTACTATTCATTAAAATATGAAAGTTGTCGGAAAAATATCAAAACTTTATCTAATGTAAATTTTTACATCCTGATTCAAAAGAAAAATATTATTTTGTCAAATTGAACATATAAACATGTCAAAAACTATATTTAAAGTGGGTGCGCCATCAAAAGGCGGTAAAACTGCATTTTTTGAAAAATACTTATTTTACCCGAAAAATTTATTTTGTTCTTATACCATGTTCTAGAAATGTGTAAGATGAATAATAATGTTATAAAATTCAAAATTTAGTTAATACTATTCATAATGGCTAGTTCATGACAATATTATAATAATATAACACTTTTTATTAAAACCCGGTATTGCGTACAACACACGCTATCGAGGAAGGTCGCGATTGCGTGTAATGCAAGCCAAGTCAGGGTTGCGTGTTGTGAAAGAATCCTTCATTGTTTCGTATAACAGAATCCAACCGTATTTCATTTATACATTTAATATATATATATATATATATACTCAATGTTGCGTAGAATAACTATTATCAAAATTGTGTGTAACACGATCCAAGAATAGTGTTGCGTATACTGCAAGCTAATACGGTGTTGCGTATAGCGCAAGGTAATCTTGGTGTAGAATACAACATAAGAAATTAATGAAATTAAAAGAATATTTTTCATAAAATCTCGGGGTGTTACATTCTACCCCCCTTAAAATGAATTTCGCCCTCGAAATTCGTCGAGGTTATAAATGGTTTACTATTTGAAAGTTTCTTTGATAGAAACCCACATCGTAAAAAGGAATACCAAAACAAATCTTTAAAAACAAAAGTATGAAACGTAACGGTTACCCAAATAAACTAATCACTGGGTTTCCACATAGGTGAAAATATGGATATGGAAGAGAAATCTAACAATCATGTTCTGATGGAGAGTGGTAGAGAACATGGCTATGGAAAAGCTAGCAATCACAAAGCCATAAATTTGTGACGATCTAAGGTACCATCCGATTCATCAGATATAAGATCACTAGGACAACATTTTTGGTTTTCAATATCATTTCCCTAAAGATGAAAAATTTGAATTAGAAGAAATACTTACTTGATTTTGGTATAATCTCACTGTTGTTCGTGAATTGAACAATTTACACTTCTTCCCTTAATGAAATGAAGTTGAATTTGTTATTCGTGATGTGTTAGCAGATCATGTGATAGAATGACAGGTCATTCCATCTGTCTCAAACAAATGGTTAGCAAAACATATATACATAAGTCGATCTATAGTGAGATTAATCATATATGGTTCCTAAAATGGACTTATACTTCATATATCATACTGCTTAATATAATAAAACTAGTTTCTACTAAACAGGGACTTCCTGTAGGCCAGTGGTAGGTGATAAAGGCCAGTCGCACTTCGGTTGTGGGTTCGATTCCCACAGCCTTGTCCGAAGTGATGGGTTGTCGCCCATCCTGCAGGTTGTCCTTTTACTATAACATCCCATAATATCGAAAAAAAACTTCTATCCTTAAACAATACTAACTTATGTCTAACATAATCCATTCCAATCTTTAGTCCTATCCATAATACTGCAGTCCATTCTCATAACATAGTGAAAACGATTACCAGAGATTTAATACCATCGTTGATCCCCATATATCATAAGATATATCTTGTTGGACACATTCCAAACATTCAAAGGCCTTAATCTTGTACTCTCTTGAATACCCATTGAACCTTAGTGAAAACTTGAATGCAGTTAAAAGTTTACACTTTCCACATACCAAAATCCTCAAAATTCTATATACTCAAACCATGATATCACTTGATCCTTATATCAATCATGAGCTCATGAATACTGTTAAACATTTCATTTTCTCGTTTTCCCATCATCATGCGCATAATATCTCAATCACTTTGAATGCCACATTAGACCAATACATAAATATTCCAATATTCCATGATACAACATTATTTTGGAATCCCATTACATAAACACTTAATCATACCACCACATCGTTGTCATATTCAACATTGCCAATAGTGATCGCATGTGACTTCCCTTTGTCCTTTGCCTTCAGTGGTTGCTCATGTTGATAATCACTAACCCTTGGATTAGGGCATTTATTAGCATAATGCCCCATTTCCTTGCACTTGAAGCATTGAAGTGTTGGTTGTACGTTCTCTGCAGTGTTTGATTTATTCACTTCATTAGAATCCATTTTTCCATTACTTCGACACTCAGCTGCTCGATGACCTTCTTTTCCACACTTAAAACATTTTCTAGTCCCTTTAAGACAATCTCCACCATGCTTCTTTCCACACTTTGTGCATAAGGAAACATTCATCTTCTTTTCACCATTATTCTGAGATTTCTCCTTGAACTCCATCTTTCATTTCTTGTCAAACCCATGAGATGGATATGTAACACCAACTTCCATTTCTACCTTGATAGCACAACGCACAATTTCTTCATAGCTACTGAAGTCTCTTATAGCTAATGCCCTTCGAAGACTTGGTTTTAAGCCACTGAAAAATCGATCAACTTTACTTTCAGGTTGGATGATAATACCAGAAGCGTACCTTGCAAGTCTTGTAAAATTTGCTTCATAGGTACCAACAGATTCATCATCCGTTTGCTTCAGTTCAAGAAACTCTTTCTCCATCTTTGTTCGGAGAATACGAGGGAAGTACTTATTGAAAAATAAGTTCTTGAACTCGTCCCATTCCATAGACTCAATTTCATCCCTTTGCCTCGTATTCTTAATAAGATTCCACCATTGATCAGCATATCCTTCCAAACGATACACTGCTAGGATTACTTTATCATGTTCAGAACATTGAAGAACTGAAAATATCTTTTCAGTAGTACTAATCCATTGTTCAGCAACTAATGGATCAGTAGACCCACTAAAAGAAGGTGGACGCTGCCTCATGAAGGATTCAACAGAATGTTGCTCCTTCCTTTGCTCGTTTGGAAGTCCTGCATGATTCATAGCTTGAGAAAGTTGTGTGAGCATGGCTACAAGATTTTTCATTCCAGCTCCCATATCGTTTGGTTTCTCAGGGGGACAATCATTGCATTGCCCATCACATTCCGCATTAACACGGTTCCTTCGGGTTCCAGCCATCATCTAAAACCCCAAAAGAATTGTATGAGAGGCAAAAATCATGCTAGGGAAAACAACATAATAAAGGGGTAGTACCCTCAATATCTAACATCTTAGGTTAAATTCGAAGATCGGTAGCACAATTCTAGGACTATAACCTATACGTATACTTAACCTTAGAGACATCCCTAGACATACCTTAGAAATATCTCTAGGGATCTCACTAACGTTTTCGCATCCTAGTTTCCAAAGGTTGACTAAACCTTTCCTCTGATACCAACTATATAGACCCGTATCCTGACATACATGGACATTACATTACATTTGCGGAATACTTAGTACATAACAAAAACACACACACAAGGATCGTAATAGTTTAGTGTCTTTGGAAACTCGGAACATAATCTTCTAATCCTGGTGAAAGATCTTCAATATCTCCCATAAAGATCTTCCTTTTTTTTACCTAAAACCTTTCTTTATATCCTGGGGAAAAGAAAACATAAAAGGGTGAGCTCAAATGCTCAGTAAGGGTAAACAAAAGAAATATCAATCACATCATATACATAAGCACATAACTTTTGGAAATCTTAACCTGCAAAAGAGATCATAATTTCATAACATGGGATAAATCATGGCAGTGAAATGTAATCACAATAATCATAACATAAAACATGAAACTTTGTGGCATTCACACATAATCATAGATAATCATTTCTTGTTAGTCAAGACTCATTGCCAAGACTATCTTAGTGGACAAAGTCCCTTTCTGAATCGAGTAACCCTCGTTTCAGTCCTGTTTCACTGAACCGATATAACCTACCATTCCAGCCATGTCTATCTCATGAGATATAAAATCTTTACCCAATGCATTGGAGGGAGATATAGGTCCCACCCATCTCATAATGAATCCTTTCTTATGTGTGCCACAAAATCATTAATCATACATCATTGCATAACCCATGTAATAAAAATGGGATTCTTAAACAACATGACATCATAAAACCATTCATATAAGATAAAGGAATTCATAAACATAATTCCATCACAACATAGTTAAATCAATGTAAAAATATGGATAGAAACAGAACCCTTTATTATCTTAGATGAAAAATAATTTTGATAAAACACTTGAATTGAATTCTTGAGGAAAATATCCTTTTTTCTTCAAAATCAATTTCTTTTCACAAAACATCATGCAATTTTAAAAGAAAAAGATTTTATTGAAAATAGTCAAGAAATATTTTGGAGGAAGGTTCATGAAAATAAGGCTTTATAAAACCGTAAAAATCCGTTCGTGCCGTATAAGTTAAAAAAAACATTCTTCGTACTTTTGTCGGAAAAGTCAAAAAGTACCTCATATGAAAAACGACAAAAGATTCCTTTCATATCATTTACTAAAAACTCACCGAAGGGTAAAATTGGATTTAAACTATTGTAATTGGATGGAAATAATATTACATATTTATGAAACATGGATGTGGATGATAAAATACACCCCAGTAAATACTTACGAATAAACAATCTCGGATAAAAATGAGATTGTGATATTTCCCTTACCTTAGGTCCAATTTGCTTCTTATGTGTCCGAACCTCCTGTATAATGATTTAAATAATGTCATTAACTTATTACAGAATCATTTTCATTGTTATGATATCATATATGGTTCACTTATGACATTATATTACCCGTTCTTTTGTAAATTCCATGTTAAAGAAGCGTTTTGGGTAAAATCGTTTCATTTATCGTAGGTGTTTTGACTTGTTGTTCTTGACATCATTATTACTTATATCATGATTTACTTACTTCCAGAATATAAAATATGATTTATATATCATATATATTCAGTATATATATATATATAATAGGTAGATAAATAAAATGAAAAACACCGTTCATGGAGACGGTAGTCCGTACGTACGCATAAACGCTGTTTTCCTTTCCTTATTGTCTTGAAATGGAAGTAAGTAGATGACATACATATGTATATATATACATAAATCCAGTAGCTTTATAATGTCATATATTTCATTATTATTTCTTATATATACTTTATAATCATTCTTAAATGGTTAACATGGAGAATGAATCTCATCGCGTCGTGGAGACGGTAGTCCGTACGTACGCACGAGCGATGATATCATTTCTATAAATATTGAATTGAATTGGAGTGGATTATACAATATATCAGAATCAATATGATGTTGTAATAACTATGTATAGTTATTCTTTACACCATTATACCCATCCATGTAAGGTGGTGGTGGAAAATAGATTACACTACGGCGTGGAGACGGTATTCCGTACGTACGCACGCGCGGTGATTTCTTTTTCCGTAGGATGGATAGATGGTGAAATAGGGTTGTTTCATACTTATAATAACATATCAGTATATGAGTGATACTTATGTTATTACTTCATAATGAAACAACCTAAGAAGAATAAGTGGAAGAAGAAATAAAGATGAAAGAATTGGTAACGGTAATTACCTCTTCTTTGAAGTGCCTCTTTGAGACCTCCTCTTAGGGCACTAGAATTGGTCTTTGAGGAAAACCAGAACCTCTAGGATGTTCCTAGGGAAGTGGAGAAGAGATTTTGGCAGGGTTTGGCCGAGCTTGAGTGCTCAAATTGGTGTGAGGAGGAGAGGGAGGAGGTGTCCTTTTATAAGGGAGGAGAGGGGCACCTTAGGAATACCTCAAAATATTATTTTATATTAAAGTCAAAATCAGTTTATAATGGTTCCAAAGGGTCTTATTTCGAAACTAAAGTGGGGATGGGTCGAAATCCTATCAACCAATAGAATTTAGACAAGTTTAGGATATTATTTTAACCTTATCAATTAGATTTAACTCTAAGTTAAATAATTTAACTTTTACCATGTCTTTTTGTTTTCTTTCACTATATGGTTATTACACTTACTATAACATGCCAAACGAACCCCAAATTGTTTATTATTAATATATATATCTTTATCTAAGTCATTTGGCCGAACCTTAGATTTTTAGGAATACAATAACAATTAATAATATAATATTTGATTTAAAAACTATTTTGTGTCAATTTTGACACTATTTGATATATGATTTTTGTAAAAGTCATAACAGAATTAAATGTTCGAACCAAGTTGATTAAATAAACATTAATATATCATAGTAACCTTGAAAATTAGTGGAATGCATAAAAAATCTCAAATTACATTTATTTTGCTGTTTATAACATCAATTATGTCAATATTTCATTAATAAGATAATTACTGCATCATCGTTGTGTCATAAATAAATTAACATATTTGATGTCTAAAAATTACAAATAAAATACCATCATGTAGGAAATAGTTTTAGCTTTCTAATTAATATTTACAATCTAAAATCCAACATATATAACCCTATGTAACAATTGTTTTGCTAAAAGATATATGCTTGTGTCAATTTTGTATTTATTTTAACTTAATTAAAATAAAGTGTCATTATCACTTACAAGTGGATCAATGGGGTCCCGAAATCGACCCAAAGATGCCCATGGTCGACCATGTATCAACCAATGGGGTTAAGACACGTTTTAGGGTAATTTAATATTATTATAATATTATTTTTTAACCCTTATTTACCGGATTTACCCTTAACCATGGTAAATAAAATATTTACCTCAGTAATTATTCAAAATGTCTAAAAATAAAAGTTATCTATTTACACAATTTGAACATCCTGATTCCGAATATGGAATCCATTTTTCTAAATTCAAAACACAGAAGTGGCAGAAATTAATTTAAAATTAATTCCCGCCGTCAAAACAAAAAGCGTGTTTTTAAGAGATAATAACTCTCAAAAGATTGACACTTGTTTATGTTCGGTTTAATTGTAAAATTGTGTCCAATGACCAACATTATATTAAGTGGTAAAAATATATTCTAAATATACTTTAAAACCATTCAATATTATAATTTAACCACAATATATATTACGATGAAAAAAGTTGTTTTTAATTAAAATATAGCGTGTTTTTACTATTCATTAAAATATGAAAGTTGTCGGAAAAATATCAAGACTTTATCTAATGTAAATTTTTACATCCTGATTCAAAAGAAAAATATTATTTTGTCAAATTGAACATATTAACATGTCAAAAACTATATTTAAATTGGGTGCGCCATCAAAAGGCGGTAAAACTGCATTTTTTGAAAAATACTTATTTTACCCGAAAAAATTATTTTGTTCTTATACCATGTTCTAGAAATGTGTAAGATGAATAATAATGTTATAAAATTCAAAATTTAGTTAATACTATTCATAACGGCTAGTTCATGACAATATTATAATAATATAACATTTTTTATTAAAACCCGGTATTGCGTACAACACACGCTATCGAGGAAGGTCGCGATTGCGTGTAATGCAAGCCAAGTCAGGGTTGCGTGTTGTGAAAGAATCCTTCATTGTATCGTATAACAGAATCCAACCATATTTCATTTATACATTTAATATATATATATATATATATACTCAATGTTGCGTAGAATAACTATTATCAAAATTGTGTGTAACACGATCCAAGAATAGTGTTGCGTATACTGCAAGCTAATACGGTGTTGCGTATAGCGCAAGGTAATCTTGGTGTAGAATAAAACATAAGACATTAATGAAATTAAAAGAATATTTTTCATAAAATCTCGGGGTGTTACATTCTACCCCCCTTAAAATGAATTTCGCCCTCAAAATTCGTCGAGGTTATAAATGGTTTACTATTTGAAAGTTTCTTTGATAGAAACCCACATCGTAAAAAGGAATACCAAAACAAATCTTTAAAAACAAAAGTATGAAACGTAACGGTTACCCAAATAAACTAATCACTGGGTTTCCACATAGGTGAAAATATGGATATGGAAGAGAAATCTAACAATCATGTTCTGATGGAGAGTGGTAGAGAACATGGCTATGGAAAAGCTAGCAATCACAAAGCCATAAATTTGTGACGATCTAAGGTACCATCCGATTCATCAGATATAAGATCACTAGGACAACATTTTTGGTTTTCAATATCATTTCCCTAAAGTTGAAAAATTTGAATTAGAAGAAATAATTACTTGATTTTGGTATAATCTCACTGTTGTTCGTGAATTGAACAATTTACACTTCTTCCCTTAATGAAATGAAGTTGAATTTGTTATTCGTGATGTGTTAGCAGATCATGTGATAGAATGACAGGTCATTCCATCTGTCTCAAACAAAAGGTTAGCAAAACTTATAAACATAAGTCGATCTATAGTGAGATTAATCATATATGGTTCCTAAAATGGACTTATACTTCATATATCATACTGCTTAATATAATAAAACTAGTTTCTACTAAACAAGGACTTCCTGTAGGCCAGTGGTAGGTGATAAAGGCCAGTCGCACTTCGGTTGTGGGTTCGATTCCCACAGCCTTGTCCGAAGTGATGGGCTGTCGCCCGTCCTGCAGGTTGTCCTTTTACTATAACATCCCATAATATCAAAAAAAAACTTCTATCCTTAAACAATACTAACTTATGTCTAACATAATCCATTCCAATCTTTAGTCTTATCCATAATACTGCAGTCCATTATCAAAACATAGTGAAAACGATTACCAGAGATTTAATACCATCGTTGATCCCCATATATCATAAGATATATCTTGTTGAACACATTCCAAACATTCAAAGGCCTTAATCTTGTACTCTCTTGAATACCCATTGAACCTTAGTGAAAACTTGAATGCAGTTAAAAATTTAACACTTTCCACATACCAAAATCCTCAAAATTCTATATACTCAAACCATGATATCACTTGGTCCTTATATCAATCATGAGCTCATGAATACTGTTAAACATTTCATTTTCTCGTTTTCCCTTCATCATGCGCATAATATCTCAATCACTTTGAATGCCACATTAGACCAATACATAAATATTCCAATATTCCATGATACAACATTATTTTGGAATCCCATTACATAAACACTTAATCATACCACCACATCGTTGTCATATTCAACATTGCCAATAGTGATCGCATGTGACTTCCCTTTGTCCTTTGCCTTCAGTGGTTGCTCATGTTGATCATCACTAACCCTTGGATTAGGGCATTTATTAGCATAATGCCCCATTTCCTTGCACTTGAAGCATTGAAGTGTTAGTTGTACGTTCTCTACAGTGTTTGATTTATTCACTTCATTAGAATCCATTTTTCCATTACTTCGACACTCAGCTGCTCGATGACCTTCTTTTCCACACTTAAAACATTTTCTAGTCCCTTTAAGACAATCTCCACGATGCTTCTTTCCACACTTTGTGCATAAGGAAACATTCATCTTCTTTTCACCATTATTCTGAGATTTCTCCTTGAACTCCATCTTTCGTTTCTTGTCAAACCCATGAGATGGATATGTAACACCAACTTCCATTTCTACCTTGATAGCACAACGCACAATTTCTTCATAGCTACTGAAGTCTCTTATAGCTAATGCCCTTCGAAGACTTGGTTTTAAGCCACTGAAAATTCGATCAACTTTACTTTCAGGTTGGATGATAATACCAGAAGCGTACCATGCAAGTCTTGTAAAATTTGCTTCATAGGTACCAACAGATTCATCATCCCTTTGCTTCAGTTCAAGAAACTCTTTCTCCATCTTTGTTCGGAGAATACGAGGGAAGTACTTATTGAAAAATAAGTTCTTGAACTCGTCCCATTCCATAGACTCAATTTCATCCCTTTGCCTCATATTCTTAATAAGATTACACCATTGATCAGCATCTCCTTCCAAACGATACACTGCTAGGATGACTTTATCATGTTCAGAACATTGAAGAACTGAAAATATCTTTTCAGTAGTACTAATCCATTGTTCAGCAACTAATGGATCAGTAGACCCACTGAAAGAAGGTGGACGCTGCCTCATGAAGGATTCAACAGAATGTTTCTCCTTCCTTTGCTCGTTTGGAAGTCCTGCATGATTCATAGCTTGAGAATGTTGTGTGAGAATGGCTACAAGATTTTTCATTCCAGCTCCCATATCGTTTGGTTTCTCAGGGGGACAATCATTGCATTGCCCATCACATTCCGCATTAACACGGTTCCTTCGGGTTCCATCCATCATCTAAAACCCCAAAAGAATAGTATGAGAGGCAAAAATCATGCTAGGGAAAACAACATAATAAAGGGGTAGTACCCTCAATATCTAACATCTTAGGTTAAATTCGAATATCGTTAGCACAATTCTAGGACTATAACCTATACGTATACTTAACCTTAGAGACATCCCTAGACATACCTTAGAAATATCTCTAGGGATCTCACTAACGTTTTCGCATCCTAGTTTCCAAAGGTTGACTAAACCTTTCCTCTGATACCAACTGTAGAGACCCGTATCCTGACGTACATGGACATTACATTACATTTGCGGAATACTTAGTACATAACAAAAACACACACACAAGGATCGTAATAGTTTAGTGTCTTTGGAAACTCGGAACATAATCTTCTAATCCTGGTGAAAGATCTTCAATATCTCCCATAAAGATCTTCCATTTTTTTTTACCTAAAACCTTTCTTTATATCCTGGGGAAAATAAAACATAAAAGGGTGAGCTCAAATGCTCAGTAAGGGTAAACAAAAGAAATATCAATCACATCATATACATAAGAACATAACTTTTGGAAATCTTAACCTGCAAAAGAGATCATAATTTCATAACATGGGATAAATCATGACAGTGAAATGTAATCACAATAATCATAACATAAAACATGAAACTTTGTGGCATTCACACATAATCATAGATAATCATTTCTTGTTAGTCAAGACTCATTGCCAAGACTATCTTAGTGGACAAAGTCCCTTTCTGAATCGAGTAACCCTCGTTTCAGTCCTGTTTCACTGAACCGGTATAACCTACCATTCCAGCCATGTCTATCTCATGAGATATAAAATCTTTACCCAATGCATTGGAGGGAGATATAGGTCCCACCCATCTCATAATGAATCCTTTCTTATGTGTGCCACAAAATCATAAATCATACATCATTGAATAACCCATGTAATAAAAATGGGATTCTTAAACAACATGACATCATAAAACCATTCATATAAGATAAAGGAATTCATAAACATAATTCCATCACAACATAGTTAAATCAATGTAAAAATATGGATAGAAACAGAACCCTTTATTATCTTAGATGAAAAATAATTTTGATAAAACACTTGAATTGAATTCTTGAGGAAAATATCCTTTTTTCTTCAAAATCAATTTCTTTTCACAAAACATCATGCAATTTTAAAAGAAAAAGATTTTATTGAAAATAGTCATGAAATATTTTGGAGGAAGGTTCATGAAAATAAGGCTTTATAAAACCGTAAAAATCCGTTCGTGCCGTATAAGTTAAACAAAAACATTCTTCGTACTTTTGTCGGAAAAGTCAAAAAGTACCTCGTATGAAAAACGACAAAAGATTCCTTTCATATCTTTTACTAAAAACTCACCGAAGGGTAAAATTGGATTTAAACTATTGTAATTGGATGGAAATAATATTAAATATTTATGAAACATGGATGTGGATGATAAAATACACCCCAGTAAATACTTACGAATAAACAATCTCGGATAAAAATGAGATTGTGATATTTCCCTTACCTTAGGTCCAATTTGCTTCGTATGTGTCCGAACCTCCAGTATAATGATTTAAATAATGTCATTGACTTATTAAAGAATCATATTCATTGTTATGATATCATATATGGTTCACTTATGACATTATATTACCCGTTCTTTTGTAAATTCCATGTTAAAGAAGCGTTTTGGGTAAAATCGTTTCATTTATCGTAGGTGTTTTGACTTGTTGTTCTTGACATCATTATTACTTATATCATGATTTACTTACTTCCAGAATATAAAATATGATTTATATATCATATATATTCAGTATATATATATATATAATAGGTAGATAAATAAAATGAAAAACACCATTCATGGAGACGGTAGTCCGTACGTACGCATAAACGCTGTTTTCCTTTCCTTATTGTCTTGAAATGGAAGTAAGTAGATGACATACATATGTATATATATACATAAATCCAGTAGCTTTATAATGTCATATATTTCATTATTATTTCTTATATATACTTTATAATCATTCTTAAATGGTTAACATGGAGAATGAATCTCATCGCGTCGTGGAGACGGTAGTCCGTACGTACGCACGAGCGATGATATCATTTCTATAAATATTGAATTGAATTGGAGTGGATTATACAATATATCAGAATCAATATGATGTTGTAATAACTATGTATAGTTATTCTTTACACCATTATACCCATCCATGTAAGGTGGTGGTGGAAAATAGATTACACCACGACGTGGAGACAGTATTCCGTACGTACGCACGCGCGGTGATTTCTTTTTCCGTAGGATGGATAGATGGTGAAATAGGGTTGTTTCATACTTATAATAACATATCAGTATATGAGTGATACTGATGTTATTACTTCATAATGAAACAACCTAAGAAGAAGAAGTGGAAGAAGAAATAACGATGAAAGAATTGGTAACGGTAATTACCTCTTCTTTGAAATGCCTCTTTGAGACCTCCTCTTAGGGCACTAGAATTGGTCTTTGAGGAAAACAAGAACCTCTAGGATGTTTCTAGGGAAGTGGAGAAGAGATTTGGTCAGGGGTTGGCCGAGCTTGAGTGCTCAAGTTGGTGTGAGGAGGAGAGGGAGGAGGTGTCCTTTTATAAGGGAGGAGAGGGGCACCTTAGGAATACCTCAAAATATTATTTTATATTAAAGTCAAAATCGGTTTATAATGGTTCCAAAGGGTCTTATTTCGAAGCTAAAGTGGGGATGGGTCGAAATCCTATCAACCAATAGAATTTAGACAAGTTTAGGATATTATTTTAACCTTATCAATTAGATTTATCTCTAAGTTAAATAATTTAACTTTTACCATGTCTTTTTGTTTTCTTTCACAATATGGTTAATACACATACTATAACATGCCAAAAGAACCCCAAATTGTTTATTATTAATATATATATCCTTATCTAAGTCATTTGGCCGAACCTTAGATTTTTAGGAATACAATAACAATTAATAATATAATATTTGATTTAAAAACTATTTTGTGTCAATTTTGACACTATTTGATATATGATTTTTGTAAAAGTCATAACAGAATTAAATGTTCGAACCAAGTTTATTAAATAAACATTAATATATCATAGTAACCTAGAAAATTATTGTAATTCATAAAAAATCTCAAATTACATTTATTTTGGTGTTTATAACATCAATTATGTCAATATTTCATTAATAAGATAATTACTGCATCATCGTTGTGTCATAAATAAATTAAATTATTTTATGTCTAAAAATTACAAATAAACTACCATCATGTAGGAAATCGTTTTAGCTTTCTAATGAATATTTACAATCTAAAATCCAACATATATAACCCTATGTAACAATTGTTTTGCTAAAGGATATATGCTTGTGTCAATTTTGTATTTATTTTAACTTAATTAAAATAAAGTGTCATTATCACTTACAAGTGGATCAATGGGGTCCCAAAATCGACCCACAGATGCCCATGGTCGACCATGTATCAACCAATGGGGTTAAGACACGTTTTAGGGTAATTTAAAATTATTATAATATTATTTTTTAACCCTTATTTACCGGATTTACCGTTAACCATGGTAAATAAAATATTTACCGCAGTAATTATTCAAAATGTCTAAAAATAAAAGTTCTCTATTTACACAATTTGAACATCCTGATTCCAAATATGGAATCCATTTTTCTAAATTCAAAACACAGGCGTGGCAGAAATTAAATTAAAATTAATTCCCGCTGTCAAAACAAAAAGCGTGTTTTTAAGAGATAATAACTATCAAAAGATTGACACTTGTTTATGTTCGGTTTAATTGTAAAATTGTGTCCAATGACCAACATTATATTAAGTGGTAAAAATATATTCTAAATATACTTTAAAACCATTAAATATTATAATTTAACCACAATATATATTACGATGAAAAAAGTTGTTTTTAATTAAAATATAGCGTGTTTTTACTATTCATTAAAATATGAAAGTTGTCGGAAAAATATCAAAACTTTATCTAATGTAAATTTTTACATCCTGATTCAAAAGAAAAATATTAATTTGTCAAATTGAACATATAAACATGTCAAAAACTATATTTAAAGTGGGTGCGCCATCAAAAGGCAATAAAACTGCATTTTTTGAAAAATACTTATTTTACCCGAAAAATTTATTTTGTTCTTATACCATGTTCTAGAAATGTGTAAGATGAATAATAATGTTATAAAATTCAAAATTTAGTTAATACTATTCATAACGGCTAGTTCATGACAATATTATAATAATATAACATTTTTTATTAAAACCCGGTATTGCGTACAACACACGCTATCGAGGAACGTCGCGATTGCGTGTAATGCAAGCCAAGTCAGGGTTGTGTGTTGTGAAAGAATCCTTCATTGTATCGTATAACAGAATCCAACCATATTTCATTTATACATTTAATATATAAATATATATATATATACTCAATGTTGCGTAGAATAACTATTATCAAAATTGTATGTAACACGATCCAAGAATAGTGTTGCGTATACTGCAAGTTAATACGGTGTTGCGTATAGCGCAAGGTAATCTTGGTGTAGAATACAACATAAGACATTAATGAAATTAAAAGAATATTTTTCATAAAATCTCGGGGTGTTACATTCTACCCCCCTTAAAATGAATTTCGCCCTCGAAATTCGTCGAGGTTATAAATGGTTTACTATTTGAAAGTTTCTTTGATAGAAACCCACATCATAAAAAGGAATACCAAAACAAATCTTTAAAAAAAAAGTATGAAACATAACGGTTACCCAAATAAACTAATCACAGGGTTTCCACATAGGTGAAAATATGGATATGGAAGAGAAATCTAACAATCATGTTCTGATGGAGAGTGGTAGAGAACATGGCTATGGAAAATATAGCAATCACAAAGCCATAAATTTGTGACGATCTAAGGTACCATCCGATTCATCAGATATAAGATCACTAGGAAAACATTTTTGGTTTTCAATATCATTTCCCTAAAGTTGAAAAATTGGAATTAGAAGAAATACTTACTTGATTTTGGTATAATCTCACTGTTGTTCGTGAATTAAACAATTTACACTTCTTCCCTTAATGAAATGAAGTTGAATTTGTTATTCGTGATGTGTTAGCAGATCATGTGATAGAATGACAGGTCATTCCATCTGTCTCAAACAAATTGTTAGCAAAACTTATATACATAAGTCGATCTATAGTGAGATTAATCATATATGGTTCCTAAAATGGACTTATACTTCATATATCATACTGCTTAATATAATAAAACTAGTTTCTACTAAACAGGGACATCCTGTAGGCCAGTGGTAGGTGATAAAGGCCAGTCGCACTTCGGTTGTGGGTTCGATTCCCACAGCCTTGTCCGAAGTGATGGGCTATCGCCCGTCCTGCAGGTTGTCCTTTTACTATAACATCCCATAATATCGAAAAAAAACTTCTATCCTTAAACAATACTAACTTATGTCTAACATAATCCATTCCAATCTTTAGTCCTATCCATAATACTGCAGTCCATTCTCATTACATAGTGAAAACGATTACCAGAGATTTAATACCATCGTTGATCCCCATATATCATAAGATATATCTTGTTGGACACATTCCAAACATTCAAAGGCCTTAATCTTGTACTCTCTTGAATACCCATTGAACCTTAGTGAAAACTTGAATGCAGTTAAAAGTTAACACTTTCCACATACCAAAATCCTCAAAATTCTATATACTCAAACCATGATATCACTTGGTCCTTATATCAATCATGAGCTCATGAATACTGTTAAACATTTCATTTTCTCGTTTTCCCTTCATCATGCGCATAATATCTCAATCACTTTGAATGCCACATTAGACCAATACATAAATATTCCAATATTCCATGATACAACATTATTTTGGAATCCCATTACATAAACACTTAATCATACCACCACATCGTTGTCATATTCAACATTGCCAATAGGGATCGCATGTGACTTCCCTTTGTCCATTGCCTTCAGTGGTTGCTCATGTTGATCATCACTAACCCTTGGATTAGGGAATTTATTAGCATAATGCCTCATTTCCTTGCACTTGAAGCATTGAAGTGTTGGTTGTACATTCTCTGCAGTGTTTGATTTATTCACTTCATTAGAATCCATTTTTCCATTACTTCGACACTCAGCTGCTCGATGACCTTCTTTTCCACACTTAAAACATTTTCTAGTCCCTTTAAGACAATCTCCACCATGCTTCTTTCCACACATTGTGCATAAGGAAACATTCATCTTCTTTTCACCATTATTCTGAGATTTCTCCTTGAACTCCATCTTTCGTTTCTTGTCAAACCCATGAGATGGATATGTAACACCAACTTCCATTTCTACCTTGATAGCACAACGCACAATTTCTTCATAGCTACTGAAGTCTATTATAGCTAATGCCCTTCGAAGACTTGGTTTTAAGCCACTGAAAAATCGATCAACTTTACTTTCAGGTTGGATGATAATACCAGAAGCGTACCTTGCAAGTCTTGTAAAATTTGCTTCATAGGTACCAACAGATTCATCATCCCTTTGTTTCAGTTCAACAAACTCTTTCTCCATCTTTGTTCAGAGAATACGAGGGAAGTACTTATTGAAAAATAAGTTCTTGAACTCGTCCCATTCCATAGACTCAATTTCATCCCTTTGCCTCGTATTCTTAATAAGATTCCACCATTGATCAGCATCTCCTTCCAAACGATACACTGCTAGGATGACTTTATCATGTTCAGAACATTGAAGAACTGAAAATATCTTTTCAGTAGTACTAATCCATTGTTCAGCAACTAATGGATCAGTAGACCCACTGAAAGAAGGTGGACGCTGCCTCATGAAGGATTCAACAGAATGTTGCTCCTTCCTTTGCTCATTTGGAAGTCCTGCATGATTCATAGCTTGAGAAAGTTGTGTGAGCATGGCTACAAGATTTTGCATTCCAGCTCCCATATCGTTTGGTTGCTCAGGGGGACAATCATTGCATTGCCCATCACATTCCGCATTAACACGGTTCCTTCGGGTTCCAGCCATCATCTAAAACCCCAAAAGAATAGTATGAGAGGCACAAATCATGCTAGGGAAAACAACATAATAAAGGGGTAGTACCCTCAATATCTAACATCTTAGGTTAAATTCGAAGATCGTTAGCACAATTCTAGGACTATAACCTATACGTATACTTAACCTTAGAGACATCCCAATACATACCTTAGAAATATCTCTAGGGATCTCACTAACGTTTTCGCATCCTAGTTTCCAAAGGTTGGCTAAACCATTCCTCTGATACCAACTGTAGAGACCCGTATCCTGACGTACATGGACATTACATTACATTTGCGGGATACTTAGTACATAACAAAAACACACACACAAGGATCGTAATAGATTAGTGTCTTTGGAAACTCGGAACATAATCTTCTAATCCTGGTGAATGATCTTCAATATCTCCCATAAAGATCTTCCATTTTTTTTTACCTAAAACCTTTCTTTATATCCTGGGGAAAAGAAAACATAAAATGGTGAGCTCAAATGCTCAGTAAGGGTAAACAAAAGAAATATCAATCACATCATATACATAAGCACATAACTTTTGGAATTCTTAACCTGCAAAAGAGATCATAATTTCATAACATGGGATAAATCATGGCAGTGAAATGTAATCACAATAATCATAACATAAAACATGAAACTTTGTGGCATTCACACATAATCATAGATAATCATTTCTTGTTAGTCAAGACTCATTGCCAAGACTATCTTAGTGGACAAAGTCCCTTTCTGAATCGAGTAGCCCTCGTTTCAGTCCTGTTTCACTGAACCGGTATAACCTACCATTCCAGCCATGTCTATCTCATGAGATATAAAATCTATACCCAATGCATTGGAGGGAGATATAGGTCCCACCCATCTCATAATGAATCCTTTCTTATGTGTGCCACAAAATCATAAATCATACATCATTGCATAACCCATGTAATAAAAATGGGATTCTTAAACAACATGACATCATAAAACCATTCATATAAGATAAAGGAATTCATAAACATAATTCCATCACAAAATAGTTAAATAAATGTAAAAATATGGATAGAAACAGAACCCTTTATTATCTTAGATGAAAAATAATTTTGATAAAACACTTGAATTGAATTCTTGAGGAAAATATCCTTTTTTCTTCAAAATCAATTTCTTTTCACAAAACATCATGCAATTTTAAAAGAAAAAGATTTTATTGAAAATAGTCATGAAATATTTTGGAGGAAGGTTCATGAAAATAAGGCTTTATAAAACCGTAAAAATCCGTTCGTGCCGTATAAGTTAAACAAAAACATTCTTCGTACTTTTGTCGGAAAAGTCAAAAAGTACCTCGTATGAAAAACGACAAAAGATTCCTTTCATATCTTTTACTAAAAACTCACCGAAGGGTAAAATTGGATTTAAACTATTGTAATTTGATGGAAATAATATTACATATTTATGAAACATGGATGTGGATGATAAAATACACCCCAGTAAATACTTATGAATAAAAAATCTCGGATAAAAATGAGATTGTGATATTTCCCTTACCTTAGGTCCAATTTGCTTCGTATGTGTCCGAACCTCCTGTATAATGATTTAAATAATGTCATTGACTTATTACAGAATCATATTAATTGTTATGATATCATATATGGTTCACTTATGACATTATATTACCCGTTCTTTTGTAAATTCCATGTTAAAGAAGCGTTTTGGGTAAAATCGTTTCATTTATCGTAGGTGTTTTGACTTGTTGTTCTTGACATCATTATTACTTATATCATGATTTACTTACTTCCAGAATATAAAATATGATTTATATATCATATATATTCAGTATATATATATATAATAGGTAGATAAATAAAATGAAAAACACCGTTCATGGAGACGGTAGTCCGTACGTACGCATAAACGTTGTTTTCCTTTCCTTATTGTCTTGAAATGGAAGTAAGTAGATGACATACATATGTATATATATACATAAATCCAGTAGCTTTATAATGTCATATATTTCATTATTATTTCTTATATATACTTTATAATCATTCTTAAATGGTTAACATGGAGAATGAATCTCATCGCGTCGTGGAGACGGTAGTCCGTACGTACGCACGAGCGATGATATCATTTCTATAAATATTGAATTGAATTGGAGTGGATTATACAATATATCAGAATCAATATGATGTTGTAATAACTATGTATATTTATTCTTTACACCATTATACCCATCCATGTAAGGTGGTGGTGGAAAATAGATTACACCACGGCGTGGAGACGGTATTCTGTACGTACGCACGCGCGGTGATTTCTTTTTCCGTAGGATGGATAGATGGTGAAATAGGGTTGTTTCATACTTATAATAACATATCAGTATATGAGTAATACTGATGTTATTACTTCATAATGAAACAACCTAAGAAGAAGAAGTGGAAGAAGAAATAAAGATGAAAGAATTGGTAACGGTAATTACCTCTTCTTTGAAGTGCCTCTTTGAGACCTCCACTTAGGTCACTAGAATTGGTCTTTGAGGAAAACCAGAACCTCTATGATGTTGCTAGGGAAGTGGAGAAGAGATTTTGCCAGGGGTTGGCCGAGCTTGAGTGCTCCAATTGGTGTGAGGAGGAGAGGGAGGAGGTGTCCTTTTATAAGGGAGGAGAGGGGCACCATAGAAATACCTCAAAATATTATTTTATATTAAAGTCAAAATCGGTTTATAATGGTTCCAAAGGTTCTTATTTCGAAGCTAAATTGGGGATGGGTCGAAAGCCTATCAACCAATAGAATTTAGACAAGTTTAGGATATTATTTTAACCTTATCAATTAGATTTAACTCTAAGTTAAATAATTTAACTTTTACCATGTCTTTTTGTTTTCTTTCACTATATGGTTAAAACACTTACTATAACATGCCAAACGAACCCCAAATTGTTTATTATTAATATATATATCCTTATCTAAGTCATTTGGCCGAACCTTAGATTTTTAGGAATACAATAACAATTAATAATATAATATTTGATTTAAAAACTATTTTGTGTCAATTTTGACACTATTTGATATATGATTTTTGTAAAAGTCATAACAGAATTAAATGTTCAAACCAAGTTGATTAAATAAACATTAATATATCATAGTAACCTATAAAATTAGTGGAATTCATAAAAAATCTCAAATTACATTTATTTTGGTGTTTATAACATCAATTATGTCAATATTTCATTAATAAGATAATTACTGCATCATCGTTGTGTCATAACTAAATTAAATTATTTTATGTCTAAAAATTACAAATAAATTACCATCATGTAGGAAATCTTTTTAGCTTTCTAATGAATATTTACAATATAAAATCCAACATAGATAACCCTATGTAACAATTGTGTTTCTAAAGGATATATGCTTGTGTCAATTTTGTATTTATTTTAACTTAATTAAAATAAAGTGTCATTATCACTTACAAGTGGATCAATGGGGTCCCAAAATCGACCCAAATATGCCCATGGTCGACCATGTTTCAACAAATGGGGTTAAGACACGTTTTAGGGTAATTTAATATTATTATAATATTATTTTTTAACCCTTATTTACCGGATTTACCCTTAACCATGGTAAATAAAATATTTACCGCAGTAATTATTCAAAATGTCTAAAAATAAAAGTTATCTATTTACACAATTTGAACATCCTGATTACAAATATGGAATCCATTTTTCTAAATTCAAAACACAGAAGTGGCAGAAATTAATTTAAAATTAATTACCGCTGTCAAAACAAAAAGCGTGTTTTTAAGAGATAATAACTATCAAAAGATTGACACTTGTTTATGTTCGGTTTAATTGTAAACTTTTGTCCAATGACCAACATTATATTAAGTGGTAAAAATATATTCTAAATATACTTTAAAACCATTCAATATTATAATTTAACCACAATATATATTACGATGAAAAAAGTTGTTTTCAATTAAAATATAGCGTGTTTTTACTATTCATTAAAATATGAAAGTTGTCGGAAAAATATCAAAACTTTATCTAATGTAAATTTTTACATCCTGATTCAAAAGAAAAATATTATTTTGTCAAATTGAACATATAAACATGTCAAAAACTATATTTAATGTGGGTGCGCCATCAAAAGGCGGTAAAACTGCATTTTTTGAAAAATACTTATTTTACCCGAAAAATTTATTTTGTTCTTATACCATGTTCTAGAAATGTGTAAGATGAATAATAATGTTATAAAATTCAAAATTTAGTTAATACTATTCATAACGGCTAGTTCATGACAATATTATAATAATATAACATTTTTTATTAAAACCCGGTATTGCGTACAACACACGCTATCGAGGAAGGTCGCGATTGCGTGTAATGAAAGCCAAGTCAGGGTTGCGTGTTGTGAAAGAATCCTTCATTGTTTCGTATAATAGAATCCAACCATATTTCATTTATACATTTAATATATATATATATATATATATACTCAATGTTGCGTAGAATAACTATTATCAAAATTGTGTGTAACACGATCCAAGAATAGTGTTGCGTATACTGCAAGCTAATACGGTGTTGCGTATAGCGCAAGGTAATCTTGGTGTGGAATACAACATAAGACATTAATGAAATTAAAAGAATAATTTTCATAAAATCTCGGGGTGTTACAGAGACTTTGAAAGCCTATAAAATATAAACTAAATGACTCAAATAAATGAAACTTAGAACACAGATTAAACATATAAGAAGTAGTAGAAAAGTAATTAGTTAATTATGGTGAGGGGGAAAACTTTTAGACCCTGGAATTGAAGGATAATGAGGATGACAAGGAAACATCAACCCCCACACCCACCGCTTCCACCCATTCAACCAACTTCGGTAACTCCTATAGAAGTAGCTTTTCAAAAAAATGAAATGATACACCACCACAGCTTCCTACATCCATATTAACCCCCCAATTTAGTTTCATCATCCTTTTTCTTAAGTCCAAGGAAATATCTCTCCATTTTAAATTAGAGTGTGTGGGAAAAATATTTATCAAAAAACATTTTATGGAATTCCTTCCAATCCATTACTTCGATCTCCTCATTAGGCATCATGTTTTTTATAAACGCCCACCATTAATCCAATTATACCTTCATATGATAAATTGTCATCACAACCTTCTATTTCTTAGAGAATTTAAGTATAGAGAAGATATTTTCAATAAACTATATCTATTATTCAGTTATTGAGTATTCAGAAGATCCTTTGAAATTTAGATACCTTTGTCGCATAATGGTCTTAATTACAACTTTCTATTTATTAAGTGGGTGGGTTTTCACCCTGATTTAAGTTTCTATTCAAAGCCTGATTATATTGAGAAATTATTGTTATGAAGTTTCTGTGGCTTACTCTCATTAAGTTGGGCATCTCATTTGGGCAGTCATATAATTTCCTATCACATTGGTTGTTGACTTAGTTCTTCCTTTTCCCTTCCATTGGATAAAAATAAAGGGAAAATTATGGATGATGATTTTTAAACTATTAAACACATAAAAAGGAAAATATTAACATTGAATGGATAACTCAAAAATAAGATGCATTACTTAACCTGTGAATTTCTAGGTTTCAATCTATGTTATCCATGATCTATTTCCTAACATAATATTTAATGGGCCTTTTTGTTCCCTTCATGATGGTTAGTAAGGAGATTGTGAATTTACCTATGTATATGCCCATGGAGTTTCAAACTAAATGTGTAACAGGACTCCTTTTTATGCACTAGGTGATGATTGAGTTAATACCCAATGATCCATTTCTTAGGTTATTACCCCTAGGTATAACTATTCCAGAGCCACATCCACTTGTAGTATCCATAGGGGTATTTTGTTTCATGGAAACTACTCACTCTATGCTTTACCAAAGTTTAGGGATGTTTTACTATGTTTATTATTATCCCTAATGTTGTCACTAAGGTTTTCTAGTCCAAATCCCCAATAATAACTATAATTTTCTCTAATACCAACTATGACAACCCATATCTTTTATATACCTTATTTCATGATTTATCACATAAAGATACACTTAATATAATCCCAAAATACCAAAAATCCTATTGTCATTGGGTAATTTGATACATAACACCATAACATTAAAATAAGGATATACAAACATTACTTATAAATCCCATAGTATGTCCTTAAGTTTCATTGATCTTTTAAAACTACAAAGGATAACTTGGGGTTGTGTGTGTAGGGGGTGAGCTATAAAGCCCAGTAATGAAATAATTAAAGCATAACATGATAAAAGTAATACATGTAATTCAAGAGGCATATCAAGGTGTAATAAAAGGGGATTAGAATAATAAACATAAACATCGAATCATGATATTGGATTATAATGTCAAGGTAACAGGAGAATATGGAGAAACATATAACATAACATCATAAGTAAAAGTCATGGATAACCACTAATACATCATAACATAGTCTGCTTAGGATAACCTCTCCTTCACCAAACATGCATCTCATGAGATAAAAACATTACACAAATGCATTGGAAGACTATATAATTCTGGGTCCACCCATCACATTCATATTACGTACATGTATTTTTGTGGAATGTAGAACATACAATAAAATAACATCTTTAATCACTTTTAATCTCATGATTAAGGATTTTAGGACACATACATGGAATTACATAATCAATGAAGGATATGCACATCTAGGCTAATACCCATGAGTGCAAATGTGGATGCATATACAAAACAAAAATGTTTGGCATGGAAAATCATGGTATAATTTCAGTAGTATAACATGTACAAATAAAGGATTGCAAAAGGGTTTCGTGAGAGTGAAAGGTGGTATATCATTACTTCAGGATCATTAGGATATTAAAGGGATGTGTAAAAACATATGCCAATACGAATAATTAGAAATCACAAGGCATAACTCAAATAAAGTGCTTGAATAAACCTTTACATGGTTATTGTCCATGTTTTCTACCCAAATAGAAGTGGTTTTGAATATTTTATAAGGCTAAGAACCAAACATATTAAAATAATACCATTGGTGATGTGGTAATGAGTCATGTTCTTAAATAATTGATTTTATAATCTTAAAATACAATATAATTTTTTTATGATTCATTAAAGGATTACAAATTTAATCAAATAACATCAAAAACAGATTATTTTAAGGGGGAAAACTATTCTTGCTTGTGGACTCCCTTTATAGTATTTATTGTATCACTTTTGAGCTATTATGATGTCATAATACAGACCTTATATTTATACATTGTTAAATTTTTAACCAAAAAATTGACTTCTTGAGAAAATTATGAAAAAAAATCACCATTGGAAAATTTCAATGTGCTAATTTCAGAAATTATATTTATTTTATTAAAATAATTTTCTAAATATGCGTATTTTCACTTTTAAATAAAAAACTTTATTTTATAAAAAAAACTAGTTTTTACAACACTAATAACATTCTGACCCTTATAAAAATTACATCAGACTTCATGAAATTATATTATCATTTATATTTAAATAAATATTATTTAATAAGAATATTTTATAAAATAACATTTCTATCAAAAAATTTTGAATTTATCAAAAGTGTCTAAATTGAGAATATATTTCCCAAAAAATAAATTTTTATTTCTTTGAATCAAAATCTAATTTTCATTAAACTCATTATATATTCATTTATAATGTTATAACAAAAAGGGATAAATATAACCATTAATTTATTAAAAAGAAACTATAAAAAATAATATAAATAGGATCAAAATACATTACCCCTTATTACACCAGCGTACATCCTAAAGGTATGGTGTGTGATGGTGATGTTTTTTTGAGGTGGTTCAACTAACATGATTTCAATTGTGATCTCGATAAGCATGGATTTCTCCCGTAAAGGATTTCCCTCGTGTTGTAGTTGTTGATATTAGTTTGGGTCTGTACAACAGCCTAGTGATGTCATTCCCCTCAGAAACCTTTATAAATGAGCTTCATAAGGTATGATTTTACTAGATGAGATTATCGCTTCTTTCGTCTGTGTCAATCAACCATTATCATAACCCTTATATATACTAATCTTAATTCTCGTTATTCAATGACTATATTATCAACGGTTATGATTCTCAACAGTCATTTAAATTCAACAGTCTATATTTTATAATGGTTCAAAATAACCAAAGTAGTACATGAGTTTTCTATAACTACATTAATAAATAAGGCATCTATTCATTCAAAATGGAATTTTATTTATAAATGTATAGATTATTCCAGGGGGATGGGTGTTCGACGATAGGGGGAGGGTGGGGCTGCGAAACTAGGAGGGAGAGATCACCAATTGGTGGTTGGTAATAATGCCAATAGATAACACCAAATTATAAATTAACAATCTTGAACACAGTTTATTGTTTTTATGATTTCACTAATTTTGCTGAATTGTTAGTTTGTATTCAATGAGAATCATTTTCTGTTTTTGATTGTATATCGAATTTTTTGGGAATCTGATTTTGGTTCACTGTCTCTCTCTCTCTCTCTATATATATAAATAAATCAAATGATCTCTAGCTCATTTTATTTCTAGGAAATGGTACACCCAGGTGGGGACACTGTTGTAGTTGAATAACTACATGAAACGAAGAAAATGAGAGCATACTAATGATGGATGTGGGGAAGCTGCGTGAGGGAAGCATTATTTTTCAGAGTTGGATAAGGACGTCGAATGGGGAATCATTAGTGAGCTGGGGTGGCAGTGGTCGTTGGGGCGGAGGCGCCCGGACTTTTGGATGCGGTCGAAGGAGCGGCGACGGTCGTTGGGGCGGAGGCGCCCAGACTTTTGGAGGCGGTCGCAGGAGCGACGACGGTCGTTGGGATTACTGCAGTTTGGATTCTGACTGATACCCTCACCCAGGACTCCCTTTTATAAGGGGGTTTTCCCTGAAAACAATACTGCATTTCCGATGTGGGATTCTGCTTCTCCTTTTCCTGCAAAGTACATTCTGCGTTTCCGATGTGTGATTCTGTTTCAAATATGCGACATTAAAAGACTATAAAACATAAACTATATAAAAAATAAAAATGATACTTTAAAAACTGATTAAACATATAAGAAATAGTTGAAAACAAAAATAATTTCATAAAAAATGTTGATACAGATTAATTTATAAGCTTTCAAAACCACCAACTTGAAACTTAAACATATTTCAAGTACGTGACTTTGGAAGCTTATAAAAGATAAACTATAAGACCAATACAAATGAAACATTAAACATTGATTAAACATATAAGAAATAGTTCAAAACAAAAATATTTTAATAAAAAATGTTCACAAAAAACAATTTATAAGCTTTCAAAACCATCAACATGAAACATAAAAATGTTTCAAGTTCCTGACTTTGAAAGGCTATAAAACAAAAACTAAAAGACCAATAAGAATGAAACATTAAACATTGATTAAACATATAAGAAATAGTTGAAAACAACAAAAACTTCCTAAAAATTTCCATAAATATTATTTTATAATATTTCAAAATAGTCTACTTGAAACTTAAAAATGTTTCGAGTACGTGAATTTGAAGGACTATAAAACATAAACTATAAGACCAATGTTAGCGCTGATATAGGAAGGATTAATGAGTGATTTTTTAGCGCTGATAAAACCGTAGATCCATATTTTTAAAAATGGTTAATGATAGAATAATTGTTATTAATGATTAATGAATGGATTATAGTGGGTAGTGATTTAATGACTGTTTTTATATTAAAATGGTTAACAATTGAAATGCATATGGTAATAAAATTCCAAGAAATTATAATGTTAAATTCAATAAGAAGTTGGTAATGTTGATATGGATGATTATGTGATTTGTTGGGGATTATTTGTGTCATTATAATAGAATTGGATATAAGAGGGTGGTAGTAACAAGGCAATGCTTGACGAGGGTGTTTGGAGTGTTAGTTTGGTTTAAACCCTTAGGAAATATTTATGTGTGACTATATACATATTATATTTTATTATTATTTCCTACACACCCCCACTTGAGTTGAGAAACCTGATTGAAATCCATTTGGGTGCATTGGTTCTAGGTGTTTTTCTCAATATCTAGATTATAGAGGGAACACATATAGAACCACTCCACTATTCCCTTTCCCCCTTCACACTTAATATGCGTTGTAATGGATCACAGTGGGTATATATATACGACCTATAATTATTTTAGGTTTTGGTGTATATATATTCTTTTTTACATGATTCTGTGTATTTGGTGTGGATACAAAGTGGGGGTTGTGCATTGTAGGAGGAGAGTATTATTTTTATGTCCTTCATGTTCACAATATCATACTGTGATTTGGATGTGATGTGTGGTTGTTATGTGGATATGGTTTTTTATGTGTTTTTGACATGTGTATGTGTGGATATATGGTTATGGGATTATATAGAAGGGGTTTAAGTATAATAAATATTCCATTAGATTGTGAGAATGACTATATTAGTGGGGAAGTGGATGTAAGTTAATTTATTAATATATACTCATTTGATATTACACTTAAGATGGAGTTTGGAATTATACAGTAATGGGATATAATGGGATGATAAGTAAATAATATTCATTAAAATTTTCATATGGAATAACATGGGAGACCATCTATGACACAAGTGATTACCCCCCTGTGATTTAAAGTAAGTAACTTGAGCTTACCAAAAATATTAGGCCTGATTATATTGAATGTAGGGCAGAGAACTAGGAGTCGTAGATTTATCATTCTTGATTATTCTTGTGTTTGGACTAGGGTGATTTTAGGAAACTATAATGAATCTAAAGTAATTATATTTTCTGAATTCCATATTATAGAGATTATGATAATCCTTTCTTTACAAATAGAGTTGGCTACTGGTTTTAATCCATATGTATTTTAGGTTTGAGAGGTATAAAACGATGGACTAGTTGACCATAGAAGGGTTGCCCCAATAGAGGAGTATGAGTCATAGAGGATGATGACGTGTGATTTTTACCATCTATGACACAAGTGATTATCCGCACGAACCAGTTTGTGTTTGGAAACTGTGTTGATTTTGATGGGGGGTCTATCCTGGTTTTGTTGATTTCCAAATCATTATTAAAAATGGTTCGGCTAAATTAATCTCTATTTTTGTAAGGAAGTGGTTCTCTTCTACTATATTTGGAAGTCGTGTTTTGGGTATTTGAACCATAAATACTAATATTTGAGATTAAAATAGGATGGAGATGAATAATGATTTGATGGATTCTAATCATTTGACAATAGTGTATGAGAACAGAGTGAAAGAGTTCATAATATTTTCAACGGATCACGCAACGGATCCTTCTCAAATCCATTTTCCATGTTTACATTGTTGTTATTCTAGACTACATAATCCATAGGAGTTGGAAGAACATTTTATATGTCACTGAATAGATAGGAGTTATAAATGTTGGAATAAACATGGAGAAAAAGAGAATATAGTTACTGGCTGGGATAAAACTATGTTTTATGTATCCTCAGATATGAATAAAAATATGGATAATGAAGAAGACCGTATGGAGGATGTGATTATAGATGTCAATGATGATGACGATCGTATTGAGTAAATGACAAAGAAATTTGAAGATAAACTCCGTGATTTCCAAAAATTGTTTGAGAAGTTAAGGAGTTGTGAAAAGACACCATTATATGCTAGTTGCACTAAATATTCAGCATTGTCAACTATACTGATGTTGTATAAATTGAATGTATGCAACAGATGGATTGATATCAGTTTTACGGAACTACTTTCTCTCTCGAATGACATGCTCCCGAAAGAAAATGAGCTCCCAAGCTGGGCGTATGAAGCTAAAAGAAATAAAGATGGGAAATTATATCATCTAAATGACTCTCCAGCACTCATAGTACATGGTTTGTTATGTTGGTAAATTATAACTTTCCACCCTGGTTATGCATGAAGCGGAAATTCATCATGTTTTCTATGCTTATATCAGGACCAAAATAACCAGGTAATGATATTGATGTTTATCTGGCTCAAAATGATTTAATTAAAGTAAAAGGTGGGGATGGATCAAAATATCATGAACCAATAGGTTTTAGAAAAGTTTAGGTTACCATTTTAACCATATCTTTTACATTTAACCCTTAGTTAAATAGTTTAACTTTTACTGTGTCTTTTAGTATTCTTACAGTATATGGTTAATAAACATACTATAAACTTCAATAGAACCTTAAGTGGTTCATTAATGACATATATAATATTATTTAATCCTTTTGGAAAAGCCATATATTTTTAGAAAAATTATATAAACCAGTAATATAGTATTTGTTTTGAAAACTATTTTATGTCAATTTTGACATTATTTGGTATTTGTTTTGTTGTAAAAATCATAACAGCATGATTACTTCAAAAACCATTGATTTAATTAACCATAACATGTCATATTAACCTATAAAATTTGTTTAATTCATTAAAAGTCTCAAATTACATTTATTTGTTTTTTTATAATTTCAATTATTTTAATAATTCATTAATACAGTAATTACTGCATCATCATTGTGTCATATATAAATTTAATTATTTAATGTCTAAAAATTATAAATAAAAAACAATTATGTATAAAGTATTTTTAGATTTCTAATTAATATTTATAGTTGAATTTATATTGTGTGTACCCCTATATTAAAAATGGTTTAGTTATTAAACATTGAATTTAACTCTTTTAACTCTTTAAATAAAATAATAACAGAAGTCCTAATCTAATCCATGTGGATTGAAGAGGTTCATATTTTATTCCTAAGGTATTTTTTGGTCTATTTATACTAATCAATAGAATTATTACATGTTTTAGGGTAATAATAATAACATATTTACCCTTAATTACCATATTTTCTTTAAATCATGGAAAATAAAAGTAAAACGTTAATATTCACCCAAAATTATTTTCATCTTATTGAACCAAATTTTACATAATGATATTAATCATGTCTCTCTGATTTTTGAAATTCAACTCATATAAGCGATAAAATTATGTTTTATGAATATTTGCATACGCTCCTAGGAGGTGGGTAAAATACGATAAAAAGTTCAATAATATTTTTATATATCTAAACTTATTATAAAATGACTCCAATGAATTATATTGAACTTATATAGGTATTATGTATCTATTTTGACCTAAAATAAATTATAATAAAATAAATAATTATTTAAATTAAAATTCGGTTTTAACCAATAACTTAGTGTTCGTTACTATTCATCAAAAATTGAATGTTTTCAGAAAAATACTAAAATTTCACCCTAAACTAATTTTGATATTCTGAATTCAAAAAATTAGTCTATATTACAAAATTCAAAAACATAGAATTTGTATTTATTAATTTAAAAATAATTTCCATTGTC
This sequence comes from Viscum album, assembly GCA_963277665.1. Lineage (NCBI taxonomy): Eukaryota > Viridiplantae > Streptophyta > Magnoliopsida > Santalales > Viscaceae > Viscum > Viscum album. The sequence goes on along the minus strand of OY728129.1, from coordinate 1,158,111,771 downwards.
AAAACCAAAAAACGTGTCTTTATGAAATAATAACTATCAAAAGATTGGTACTCATTTATGTTCAATTTCAAAGTGAAATTATTTCAAATGAATAACATTTGATTAAATGGTGAAAATATAATCTATTTATACTTAAAAACCATTAAAAGATATACTTGAACACTCTAAATTATTTTGATTAAAAAAGTGTTATTCAGTAAAAATATAGTATTTTTCAATATTCACCCAAATTAGAAAGTTTTTAGAAAAAACACCAAAAATTTATTGAAACTAAATTCGGGTGTCCCTATTCTAAAGAAGAATTTTATTTTGTGAAATTGAATATATAAAAGTTTCAAATATTGGATTTAAAAAGGGTTCTTCATTAAAATGAAATTAAATCGCATTTTTTGAAAAATAATTCTTTTCTATGAAAAAAAATGATTTTATTCTTAAATTATGCCTATGAAAACCGTAATATAGATTCTAAAATTATAAGGATTATATAAAGTTAAAAATTAATCTAATTCTATTCGTAACCGCTTTTGAACAACAAGTTTGGTAAGTCATGGTGCGCTTGAACTCGGAGTTGCGTGTAGTGCGAGTTATTGAATTTCTTTGAAGAAATAACGTACTATGAAATCATGTAGTGTTATAAGAATCATCCCATACAATATTAATGTCTCCCTAAACTTATTCAAAGGCAGTCTTTAAGAATTGTACTATGAGAATGGAAGAAATGATAAAAAGATTGGAAGAGCACAATTCTATTTGGTCATTCATGGAATCTATGAAAAAATGATAGATAAATACCAGGTGGGCATTAGGAAGATGGCTATTAAAGAGTGCCTAAATAATTTAATTTTTATCCCTATTGAGTCATCCCAATGATAATATATCAATGCATGATCTTATAGGTCTACATGACCCAAGTATCTCTCAAGAAATATGATCAGATAATAAAATGCAATCGTTTGATGAGAGTCCTCCCAGGTGATGGAATTAAAACCATAATGGTCATTGCAAAGGGAATACCTCTTATTTAGTGAGTAAATTAATCATAATTTCAATGTTTTGAAATTGAATTAATACATTGAACTCAGAAATTGATCTAGAAAGGCCTAGGTAGAAATGAAACAAGATCTTTAACCCAATTTACATTAAATTTTTCTTTAATTACAAGGGAATAATGATTATAAGGTTTAAAGAATGATTATATCTTTGAAAAATGTCTCCTAGACTAGTGATAACAACTAGGATTTGATGTGTATCATAAGGGAAACATGAGAATCCTCTCCATACTTAGAACGACACAGTGTCCCCACTGTTAGTGAAATACATGTGGGAGTGGTTTTATTTTAATCCAAAAAAAGTATAAATGGAATTTTGTTGACAAAATTTAAATAAAAGGGAATCAAGAGATCCCTAGAGTATGTGGTATGTTATGGGGATGATTGAAGCTGTTTTATCATGAAAATGTTCTTTCTAATTATTAGCGGAATAAAGTCCTGCATTGAATAGAAAACATTAGATTACATTTAAATGTAGTGTGAATAGAAAAATAATGGAAAAATCCAAAGAGACTGATTTTACACAATATGTTGAATATATACATAACGTGTGCAAGAAAGACATGAAACGAAAAATAAAAGGATGCAGAAACAATGACTCAATAAACAGAATATTAGAAAGGGTAGAAAATGACCATTCTCATGAGGTCCACCAGCTCAGTGAATCTTGTATCCTCTTACATCTTCTCGAGGTTGTATCCTCAAGAGTGTGTGGTTGTTTGGGTAGGTTGATCACCTCTGGCGCCACTGCATGTGCATGGAAGAGATATGGTATCAAATGAATCATGGGATGTGGTGGGTGTTGGTGAATTATGAGGTTCCTGAGTACCCTTATTTCTATGACTTTTGGTGAAATGTGACCATCAAGGATGACTGAGGATTCATAGGAGCTCCACATGCTATAGAGATGAAATTAGGAAAAAAATTGAATAATGCTTGAGGTGAAAATGGAATGTCATGTTTATAAACTGGTCCATTGAGCATACAAAATTTAAAAACATCATGAAAAAGTCAAAAAGTATCCCAAAATATTAATGTATACCTAAAGAGAAAATTCCAAAAGTTAAAAAAAGTGGTATTAGGGGTGATCTTTAAAGATCACCTCCAACATCCGTCCAGCGTTGGGTGTCTCAAACATATGGCCCATCGGAGCAGTGGCAATAGTCGTTAGTGGTGGGGTGTTAGGGGAAGAGGATAGTGTGGTAATAAATGTAGGGTTATGGGATGGGGTAGTAGGCGGTGTCTTACAGATGCAGATGGCCGACATGGATCTAGCAGTGGAACCAATGAATGGAACATCTGTATGTGTAGGCTAAGTGGCAACCCCCTTTCCCCTTGAGGCCTTCTTTGCATGTAACTCCAAATGAGTGGAAGGGTTTGTGATACCTGGGGGTGGTCCCACTGGGTAGACGAGGGTGGTTGAAAGGATTAGAATGAATGACCAACCAGAGTGGGTGAGGATTAGGGGGTAAAAGGGGTTGGCTCAATGAATGGGAGATTCAGATGGGAAGTGGTCTCGTGAATATTTTCTTGAACACAATGATGAAGGATCCATGACTCAGTGAGGGTGGAATGGTAGGTAGCTAGGTAGGAGGAAGTCCTAGGTTGCGTTGGGTTGGTGGAGGTGGGAGACTGCAAATGTGGGGCTACTGCGGCTGCTCTGTTTTCCTGTTTAGGGGTGTGGGTGCTTGTACACTTGGTTCCCAAAATTATTGATAATCCAAAATTACCAGCATCCTCATCTCTAGAAAGATCACAAGATCGATCCATTCTACTAGTCCAACGAGAGTGAGGTGCAGAGAGGCCTCGAAGAAATCGAGATAGCGGGCTAGTCGAGTGATAAAGGAGCCTTCCATGAGCGTGCTGTGATTTTTTTGAGTCAATTATCTAATGTTGGAGGCAAACTGGGTGGACATATTGATTGTTGGAACACCCACGAGAGCTTCCAAAATCATCACACCCATCTGGATGATGCTACCATGCATCTCACCTCATTAAACTAACCATGTGTCTTGGCACTATGAAAAACGTGCAACATTGTCCCTTGTATCTGAGTCAACATTGTTAGTCGAGGATCATGATGTGACTTGTGGTCATGGGATACCAAAGGCCATAACTTTCATAGAGATATTGCGAGGTGGCTTTAGATGTAGTGTCGGGTAAATATCCAAAATGAAAAACACCAAACTATAACTGTCATGCCTGACTCCAAAATCATCAAGAGATACTCATGTGGGTGGCCCATGAGGCGAAAGCAGAGAGTTCTGATTATCAGCTCGATGGTTGCAAAAAATTTCTAAAACAACTCTCGGAATGTATCCTCGTAGACTACAATAATGGTGTCGATGTGCAGAGTTTCATGGTGGCCATCCATGACATTAGTGCTGTTCCGCTGTGCCAGTGTCTGTCAGTCCAAATTCTTGTTTTTCAACATGGGTTTGTCTAGTAGCTTCAGATGATTAACCTAGTGCAATAGATTGGAGAAGCATAGGACGAGGTGCAGGTGTAGGTCATCGTCACTGGACATTGTCGTGTTGTCAGACCTCGACTAAGGAGACTGTGTATTGCATGTTGTGGCTGGTGCATGTGGTTTGTCAGTTTGTGGTCCACAGATTTTTGTAAGTGGGATGGTGATCGGATGGTGATGATGATAAGGTGGATACAGAAGAGGATGTGGAAGGTTTTGGGAATTTTTTCATTTCCATGGTTGCTGAGGGGGTGAGATGGGGAGAAAGAGGGGAGAGTGGAGTGCATGTTAGGGTAGAAGGGTAGTGGAAGAGGGTGCAATAATGGTTTGTGAGAGGAAGAAGAGGAGCCATGGGTTTTAATAATGGGGAAGGATGAGGGGTTCGTGGGGTGTGGACTATGTAGTGGGTAAAAGGTGGGATGGAAGATGAGGGGTTAGGGTTTTAGCATTGTGAGTCGTTACTTTTCAGGTTGAGACCTACAGTGTTTAAAAAACAGACCTCCCAAGTGAACGACATGTATAGAGTGGTAACATTGTGTATGGGCAAGAAATCAACAATATATGGGTAAAAACCAGTCACATCATTTAACTGTGTTACCCGACGTGTGTTGTTCTATGGAGTTTTTTTTAAATTCATGTTTTCAAAAAAAATTGAAAATACATGTAGGTCAAAAAAAATTATTTTTTTACCCCCCAAAGGCAGCACCTGGTGTGCCGCCTTTGGAGAATTTTCCGCCCAGGGTAAGGCGGCACATGGTGTACCGCCATTGCCCAAAAAATAACCGCATAGGTGGCACACCAGGTGCCTCCTTTTCTTAAATATTTTTTTAAAAAAATTTAATTTAATTTTGTTTTGTTTTGTTATATATATATAACTTTTCAGTAGAATTTTTCTGCTATTTAATATCCAGCGGTTCTGCCATTACAGCAGTCTGGATTCTGACTGATACCCTCACCCAGGACTCCCTTTTATAAGGGGGTTTTCCATAAAATCAATACTACATTTCCGATGTGGGATTCTGATTCTCCTTTTCCTGCACAGTACATTCTGTGTTTCCGATGTGTGATTCTGTTTCAAGTACGCATCTTTGAAAGACTATAAAATATAAACTATAAGACAAATACAAATGATACATTAAACATTGATTAAACAAATAATAAATAGTTTAAAACAAAAATACTTTCCTAAAAAATGTTGATACAGATTAATTTATAAGCTTTCAAAACCACCTACTTGAAACTTAAACATATTTCAAATACGTGACTTTGAATGCTTATATAAGATAAAGTATAAGACCAATACAGATGAAACTTTAAAAATTTATTAAACATATAAGAAATAGTTCAAAACAAAAATAATTTCAGAAAAAATGTTCACCAAAAACAATTTATATGCTTTCAAAACCATCAACATGAAACTTAAAAATGTTTCAAGTTCCCGACATTGAAAGACTATAAAACATAAAATATAAGACCAATAGAAATGAAACATTAAACATTGATTAAACATATAATAAATAATTGAAAAAAAAACTTCCTAAAAAATTTCCATAAAAATTAATTTATAATCTTTCAAAACAGTCTACTTGAAACTTAAAAATGTTTCAAGTACACGAATTTAAAAGACTATAAAACATAAACTATAAGACCAATATAAATGAAACATTAAACATTGATTAAATATATAAGAAATTAATATATTTTCTAATTATAACTTAGTCCTTCTAAATTTTTCGTAGAATTCATATGCATTCCAACAATGAAAACCTCAACCAGCTTATGTGCTTTACACACAATAGAAACATCTTTGCAATTTTGTCATGCCCCTGAGTATAAGTCTACCTCAAAAGATCTAGATAACTTTTCTTGGTAAGGTGAGATGAGAAGGAAGGTATTATACCATCAGGAAGAGATATTCTAGAAATGTGCAATGTTATGACAAACCTTTAGATGAAATGTGTCAGTTCCCCACTAGATGTGCATGTTCCTTCAAAATTTTCAGGCTGGAGATAATCCACCTTAAGTCCCACATAGCCTTATGTCTTCCATGGATTAATGCCAAACACTTCAACCAATATGTTTACTTTATGGTGAAGTAAAATCTCATTCCTTTGAATATGCACATTACCATGAACATATAAAATCATCATTTTTCATGGAAAACTACTAATCTCATGTTCACTGAAATGCCCCTTAACGTAAGAATGATACAAATAGTGTAAGTTCCCAATAGCAAGATTCCAATCCATTTTGACAGGGCTATGTGGAATCATTGGTGTTTTCATCTGATTAATAATTTAAAAGGTTTCAAAACCACCTTTCTGAAACTCAAAAATGATTAATCTAAGTGACTTTGAAAGCCTATAAAATATAAACCATAAGATCTATTGAAATGAAACTTAAAACATGGATTAAACATATAATAAGTAATTGAAAATAAAAACCATTTCTTAAAAATTGCTGATGAAATGAAATTATAAGCTTTCAAAAACACTTCTTGCAACTCAAAAATATTTCAGATATGATACTTTGAAAGCCTATAAAATATAAACTTAATGACTCATATAAATGAAACTTAGAACATAGATTAAACATATAAGTAGTAGAAAAGTAATTAGTTAATTCTAGTGAGGGGGAAAACTTCTAGACCCTGGAATTGAAGGATAATGAGGATGACAAGGAAACATCAACCCCCACGCCCACCCCTTCCACCCATTCAACCAACTTCGATAACTCCTGTAGAAGTAGATTTTCAAAAAAATGAAATGTCACACCACCACAGCTTCCTACATATAACGACCCATACTTTGCATACATTGTTAATACTTCAAAATTGATGCACACTTATTACAACATATGACAAAACCACAAAGGACCGTATAGGTATAGTGTCTTTAGAAACTGGGAAACATAAACAACTGATTCATAAATCTTCTGCAGTGTCTCCCATTTATTTCATCATATCTATGGTCCCTTTAGCATATTCTACTTAATATCCATCTTCCTGACCTGGGGAAAAGAAAACATAAAAGGGTGATCTCAAATGCTCAGCAAGGGCAAATAATGGAAATAAAAATCATATCATATCTTTTTGAAAATCATAACCTGCAGAAGAGATCATAATATCTTAACATGGAATAAATCATAGAAGTGAAAATGAGATCCCCATAATCATAACATAAAACTTGAAACTTTGTGGCATGCACACATAATCATGGAAAATCATTTCTTGTTAGTCATGACTCATTGCCAAGACTATCTTAGTGGACAAAGTCCCTTTCTGAACCGAGTCACCCTCGTTCCAGTCCTGTTTCACTGAACCGGTATGACCTACCGTTCCAGCCATGTCTATCTCATGAGATATAAAATCTTTACCCAATGCATTGGAGGGAGATATAGGTCCCACCCATCTTATAATGAATCCTTTCTTATGTGTGCCACATAATCATAAAACATACATCATTGCGTAACCCATGTAATAAAAATGGAATTCTTAAACAACATGACATCATAAAACAATTCATATAAGATAAAGGAATTCATAAAAATATTTCCATCAAAACATAATCAAATCCATGTAATAATAGGGATAAAAACAGAACCCTTTTATTATCTTAGATGGAAAATAATTTTGATAAAATACTTGAACTCCATTCTTGAGGAAAATATCCTTTCTACCTCAAAAACATTTTTCCTTTCATAACATGTCATACGACTTTAAAACAAAAGAAGATGATTAAAAATAAACTTGAAAACTTGTAAAGGAAGCTTATTTGAAATAATGTTTTATAAATCCATTCATGCCGTATAAGTTAAAAAAACATTCTTCTCGTACATTTGTCAGAAAATTCAAAAAAGAACCTCGTATGAAAAATGACAAAATATTCCTTTCATATCTTTTACTAAAAACTCACCGAAGGGTAAAATTGGATTTAAACTATTGTAAGTGGATGGAAACAATATTATATATTGAGGGAACATGGATGTGGATGATAAAATACACCCCAGTAAATACCAAAGTATAAACAATCTCGGATAAAAATGAGATTGTGATATTTCCCCTTACCTTAGGTCCGATTTGCTTTGTACGTGTCCGAAGCTCCTGCATAATGGTTTAAATAATGTTATTGACTTATTCCAGAATCATACATATTGATATGATATCATATATGGTAATATTCTTAGCTTCTTGTTAGTAATATTTCATTGTTACTTGTTACTCAGGTCTTTATTGCCTTTTGTTCTTATGCATCTTTTGCCGAATAAATTCTTATTCTTCTTTTAAGGTTATAGATACCTTATATCTAGAATGGTATTAGTGTAACATATATCATATTTATGCATTCCATTCATTTATATAAGTACTATGTAATGATGATCATGTAGAACGAGTCGCATCACATCGTGGAGACGGTATTCCGTACGTACGAACGAGTGATGATATTGTTCCTATGATCATGGAATTGTATTGGAGTATATATATATTAATTCAGTATCAGTATTACTTTATAATAATCATAAATAGTTACTCATTACACCATTATACCCATTTTTGTAAGGTGGTGGTGGAAAATAGATTACACCACGGCATGGAGACGGTATTCTGTACGTACGCACGCGCGGTGATTTCATTTTTCCGTAGGATGGATAGAAGGTGAATTAGGGTTGTTTCATATTTATAATAACATATCAGTATGTATGTAATACTTATGTTATTACTTTATCATGAAACAACTAAAGGAGAAGAAGTTGAAGAAGAAAGAAATTGAAAAGATCGGTAACAGATATTACCTCTTCATTGGAACGCCTCTTTGAATCCTCCACTTAGGGAACTAAGATTGGTCTTTGAAGAAGACCAGGACCTTTAGGATTATTCTATGGAAGTGGAGAGGAGAAAATGTCAGGGGTGGGCCGAGCTTGAGTGCTCAAATTGGTGTGAGGAGGAGGGGGAGGAGGTGCCCTTTTATAAGGGAGGAGAGGGGCACCTTAGGAATACCTCAAAATATTATTTTATATTAAAGTAAAAATCTGTTTATAATGGTTCCAAAGGGTCTTATTTATAAGCTAAAGTGGGGATGGGTCGAAATCCTATCAACCAATAGGATTTAGACAAGTTTAGGGAATTATATTAACCTTATCAATTAGATTTAACTCTAAGTTAAATAATTTAACTGTTACCGTGTCTTTTTGTTTTCTTTCACTATATGGTTAATACACAAACTATAACATGCCAAACGAACCCCAAATTGTTTATTATTAATATATATATCCTTATCTAATTCATTTGGCCGAACCTTCGATTTTTAGGAATAAAATAACAATTAATAATATAATATTTGATTTAAAAACTATTTTGTGTCAATTTTGACACTATTTGATATATGATTTTTATGAAAGTCATAAAAGAATTATATGTTCGAACCAAGATGATTAAATACACATTAATATATCATAGTAACCTATAAAATTAGTGTAATTCATAAAAAGTCTCAAATTACATTTATTTTGGTGTTTATAACATCAATTACGTCAATATTTCATTAATAAGATAATTACTACATCATCATTGTGTCATAAATAAATTAAATTATTTAATGTCTAAAAATTACAAATAAAATACCATTATGTATGAAATCTTTTTATCTTTCTAATTAATATTTATAGTCGAATTTATCTTATGTATAACCCCATATTAAAAATGATTTACGTATTAAACTTTGATTTTAACTATTTTAACCCTTCTTTAAATAAATTAATAATAAATGTCCTAATCTAATCCAAGTGGGCCTAAATGGTCATATTTTTATTCCTAAGTTTGTTTTTGGTCGAATTTCACATGTCCAATAGAATTTGGACATGTGTTAGGGTAATATTAATATCATATTTACCCTTAGTTACCCTATTTACTATTAACCGCGGTAAAAAAGTAAAAAGTTACTATTCACCAAAAAATTATTTTTATCTCATTGAACCACATTTTACTTACTGATATCAACTGTGTCTGTCGGAGTTTTGAAATTCCATTCACAGAAGCGGTAAAATTACGTTTTATGCAAAATTCAATTTTTAACCTACCACTTAGTGGTTTCACTAATCATCAAAAATTGAACGTTTTCAGAAAAATACCAAAATTTCACCCTAGGCTAATTTCGATATTCTGAGTCCAAAAATGAAGTCCATTTTGAAAAATAAAATCTATAAAATTTCAAAAAGTGGTTATTACTATTCATAACGGCTAGTTTTAATAGCATATTGTTGTTTAGTGAAACTCGGTATTGCGTACGACGCAAGCTATCGAGGAAGGTCGCGATTGCGTGTAAAGCAAGCCAAGAAAGTGTTGTGTAGAAAAAGATTCCATTAATGATTTATATAACATAAAAGTCTCGGGTGTTACATTCTACCCCCCTTAAAAAGAATTTCGCCCTCGAAATTTGTCAGTTTGTAACAACCAGATGAGGATACTTCTCCCTCAACATATCCTCAAGCTCCCATGTAGCTTCTTCAAGTTGGTTGTTCCTCCATAAAACTTTCACCAATCGAGTGGTCTTGTTTCGTAGGACTTTTTCGCTACGATCCAGAATCTCTATCGTCTGTTCTTCATAAGAAAGATCTTGCTCCAGCGGTACAACTTCTGAGCTGAGTACATGTGAAGGATCTGGTATGTACTTTCTCAGGAGAGATACATGGAACACATCGTGAACTGGAGAGAGATTCAGTGGAAGCGCCAATCGGTAAGCTACCTTCCCAACACGATCCAGTATTTCGAAAGGACCGATATATCTAGGGCTCAACTTCCCCTTCATTCCAAATCTCATAACCCTCTTCCAGGGAGATATTCGTAAGAACACTTTATCACCCACTTCAAACTCTAGGTCTTTTCTTCAGTTGTCGGCATAACTTTTCTGTCGACTCTGAGCTGCTCTTATGTGTTGTTGAATAGATCTGACCTTTTCTGCCATTTCATCAATGAAATCAGGTCCTAATAGCTTTCATTCCCCAACTTCATCCCAGCAAGTTGGAGTCCTGCATTTCTTTCCATAGAGAGCTTCATAAGGAGCCATCTGAAAACTGGAGTGAAAGCTATTTTTATAAGAAAATTCCACCAAAGGTAGGTGTTGATCCCAACCTCCTTTGAAATCCATAGAGCATGCTCTCAACATATCTTCTAGGGTTTGAATTGTTCTCTCAGACTGACCGTCTGTCTGAGGATGATAAGCAGTGCTGAAACTCAACTCTGTATCCAGTGTATGCTGAAGACTTCGCCAGAACTTCGAGGTAAATCTCGGATCCCGATCAGATATAATAGAAAGTGGTACTCCATGCAATCTTACCACTTCCTTTACATATATCTTGGCAAGCTGATCTAGAGAGAAATCCCCTCTAATAGCAATGAAGTGTGCAGACTTTGTAAGACGATCAACTATGACCCAAATAGCATTATTGCCTTTGGATGTTTTAGGAAGTCCTGTGACAAAGTCCATAGTGACGTTTTCCCATTTCCATTCGGGTATGGTTTATGGTTGTAACATCCCCTTAGACTTTGGTCTCTCAGCTTTATCTTGTTGACAAACCAAGCATCGAGAGACATATTCAGAAACATCTCTTTTCATGCCATCCCACCAGAAGTACTCTTTCAGGTCCCTATACATCTTTGTGCTTCCAGGATGAATAGAGAATGATGAACTATGAGCCTCATCCAGCAGCTCCTTCTTTAATTCGGGTATGGGAGGAACACAAACGCGATTCCTGAACTTTATTATCCCATCACAATCAAGGTTGAATTCAGTAACATTTCTCACCTTCTTTTGTAACTCTACATCTTCTTTCTGTGCCTCTTTAATCTTCACATGTATATATGGTTGAACATTCATTTGAGAAAGATAAGATTTTTCCCCTTCCATTATAATTCCAAGATCCATCCTTTGTAAATCCATAAATATTGGATCTTTTGTGATCCTCATCATGGATAAACTAGCATGGTCTTGTTGACTTAATGCATCTGCCACTTTGTTTGCTTTCCCAGGGTGGTAATGGATTGAGCCGTCATAATCCTTAATCAGCTCCAACCATCTTCTTTGACGCATATTCAACTCCTTTTGTGTGAAAATTTACTTTAAACTTTTATGATCAGTATAAATATCACACCTTTCACCATAAAGGTAATGCCTCCAATTCTTTAATGCAATGATTACCACAGCCAACTCCAAATCATGTGTTGGGTAATTTTGCTCATGGATTTTCAACTGTCGTGAGGCATAAGCTCTCACCATATCATTTTGCATAAGAACACACCCCAATCTCTTCTTGGATGCATCACTGTAGATCACAAACCTTTCTCCACTACAAGGCAGTGTGAGCACAGGTGCACTGGATAACCTTCTTTTCAACTCCTTGAAATTCTATTCACATTCCTCTGTCCAAACAAACTTAACTCCTTTCCGAGTCAACTTGGTGAGTGGATTAGATAATCGTGAAAAATCTTTTACAAAACGTCGATAATATCCAGCCAAACCAAGAAAACTTCGGATCTCATTTACTGTTGTTGGTCTTGACCATCTTTCGATAACCTCTGTTTTTGCTGGATCCACAGATATCCCCTCTTTTGAGATTATGTGACCCAAAAATGAAACTTTTTGAAGCCAAAATTTACACTTGGTAAATTTGGCATAAAGCTTCTCCTTTCTCAGGGTCTTCAATATAATTCTCATGTGATCTTCATGCTCTTCCTTTCTCTTTGAATAGACAAGAATATCGACTATAAAGACTACAAAAAATTGATCAAGATAGTCTCTAAATACTCTATTCATTAGATCCATGAAGATAGCAGGGGAATTAGTAAGACCAAATGGCATCACTATAAATTCATAGTGTCCATACCTTGTACGGAAATACGTCTTTGGTATATCCTCCCTTTTGACCCTTAATTGATGATACCCTGAATGAAGATCAATCTTGGAAAAGTATTGAGCTCCGCATAGTTGGTCAAATAAGTCATCAATGTGTGGGAGAGGATATTTGTTCTTGATAGTGATCTTGTTAAGTTCTCGATAATCAATGCAGAGTCTCATTGATCCATCTTTCTTCTTAACAAATAGAACAGGTGCCCCCCAAGGTGACGCACTAGGGAATATGAATCCCTTATCAAGATTCTCTTGGAGTTGCTTCTTCAATTCCTGCAACTCAATTGGGGCCATTCTATAAGGTGTCTTTGAAATAGGCAAAGCACCCGGTATGAGTTCTATTGAAAACTGAACTTCACGATTTGGTGGAAGACCCGGTAATTCCTCCGAAAAGACATCATCAAACTCCCGTACAATGGGCATATTATTAATCGTGAGTTTCTCACCAACCATTTGAGATAAATATCCTTCATTTAGTGGTATCAAGACCCATAAGATGGAAAAAATTTCCACTGGAAGGTTATATTCATCCTTGCATCGATAGACGATCGTATATTGATCTGGAATATGAAATGTGACTTCCCTTCTTTGGCAATTGATATGAGCTCCATGTAGAGAAAGCTAATCCATGCCAAGAATCACATCAAGTTCCACTAAAGGAAGTATCACAAGATTTGCAGGAAGCACTTTCCAACAAACTTCAATCGGAGAATAATTATAAACTTTTGATGCGACTGTTGTGCCATTAGGTGTTGTCACAGCTAACTCAACATCTAATTGTTGAGGTAATACGGTGATACCCTTAGAAAATTTTTCATAAATAAAAGAGTGGGTGGATCCATAATCAAATAAAACATTTGCTACTTTAGAGTGAATGGAAGTGTTCCTTTCACCACTTCGTTATCGTACTCCACATCGCTGATAGAAATTGCATGTGACTTTCCTTTGTCTTTAGCCTTATGATTTTGTTGACGTCGACCATCATCATCAACCCTTGGATTTGGGCATTGATTGGCATAATGCCCCATCTCCTTGCACTTGAAATATTGAAGTGTAGTATGTTCATTCTATGTATCCCTTCCTTTGTTTGCGTCATTAGACATCTTCTTCCCATTATCATGGCATTCAAATGCCCGATGACCTTCCTTTCCACATTTAATACATTTACTTTTCCCTTTAAGACAACTCCCTCCATGTTTATTTCCACACTTTGAGTATAAGGGAAAGTTCATCTTCTTTTCAGTGTTCTCTTTAGATTTTCCTATGAATTCCATCTTCCTCTTCTTATCAAACCCATGTGACTGATGGGTTACTCCAATCTCCATCTCGACTTTGAGAGCACATCGAACGATTTCCTCGTAGCTATTTAACTCCCCTATGGCTAACGCCCTTCGAAGACTTGGTTTTAATCCACTAAAGAATCGATCGATCTTACTCTTAGGTTGGATAATAATACCAGAAGCGTACCTTGCAAGTCTTGTAAAATTTGCTTCATAGGTACCAACAGATTCATCATCCCTCTGCTTCAGTTCAAGAAACTCTTTCTCCATCTTTGTTCGGAGAATACGAGGGAAGTACTTATTGAAAAATATGTTCTTGAACTCGTCCCATTCCATAGACTCAATTTCATCCCTTTGCCTCGTATTCTTAATAAGATTCCACCATTGATCAGCATCTCCTTCCAAACGATACACTGCTAGGATGACTTTATCATGTTCAGAACATTGAAGAACTGAAAATATCTTTTCAGTAGTACTAATCCATTGTTTAGCAACAAATGGATCAGTAGACCCATTGAAAGAAGGCAGACGCTGCCTTATGAAGGATTCAACAGAATGTTGCTCCTTCTTTTGCTCATTTGGAAGTCCTGCATGATTCATAGCTTGAGAAAGTTGTGTGAGAATGGCTACAAGATTTTTCATTCCAGCTCCCATATCGTTTGGTTGCTCAAGGGGACAATCATTGCATTGCCCATCGCATTCTGCATTAACACGGTTTCTTCGGGTTCCAGCCATTGACTAAAACCAAGAAGAATAGTCTGAGCAACACTAATTATAATAGTAAAACCACATAATCAAGAATAAAATTTCACACTTAAGGTCTTATCCTAGGGTATTCATGGCCATTTCTAAACCACTAAGATTGTGTTCTATGCTTAGACTTATCCTTAGTGTTCTTACTAAGGCTTTCACATCCTAGTTTCCAAAGGTTGACTATACCTTTCCTCTGATACCAACTATAACGACCCATACTTTACATACATTGTTAATACTTCAAAATTGATGCACACTTATTACAACATATGACAAAACCATAATGGACCGTATAGGTATAGTGACTTTAGAAACTGGGAAACATAAACAACTGGTTCATATATCTTCTACAGTGTCTCCCATTTATTTCATCATATCTAGGGTCCCTTTAGCATATTCTACTTAATATCCATCTTCCTGACCTGGGGAAAAGAAAACATAAAAGGGTGATCTCAAATGCTCAGCAAGGGCAAATAAAGGAAATAAAAATCATATCATATCTTTTTGAAAATCATAACCTGCAGAAGAGATCATAATATCTTAACATGGAATAAATCATAGAAGTGGAAATGAGATCCCCATAATCATAACATAAAATTTGAAACTCTGTGGCATGCACACATAATCATGGAAAATCATTTCTTGTTAGTCATGACTCATTGCCAAGACTATCTTAGTGGAAAAAGTCCCTTTCTGAACCGAGTCACCCTCGTTCCAGTCCTGTTTCACTGAACCGGTATAACCTACCGTTCTAGCCATGTCTATCTCATGAGATATAAAATCATTACCCAATTCATTGGAGGGAGATATAGGTCCCACCCATCTTATAATGAATCCTTTCTTATGTGTGCCACATAATCATAAACCATACATCATAGCGTAACCCATGTAATAAAAATGGAATTCTTAAACAACATGACATCATAAAACAATTCATATAAGATAAAGGAATTCATAAAAATATTTCCATCACAACATAATCAAATCCATGTAATAATAGGGGTAAAACAGAACGCTTTTATTATCTTAGATGGAAAATAATTTTGATAAAATACTTGAACTCCATTCTTGAGGAAAATATCCTTTCTACCTCAAAAACATTTTTCCTTTCATAACATGTCATACGCCTTTAAAACAAAAGAATATGATTAAAAGTAATCTTGAAAACTTGTAAAGGAAGCTTCTTGGAAATAATGTTTTAAAAATCCATTCATGCCGTATAAGTTAAAAAAACATTCTTCTCGTACATTTGTCGGAAAAGTCAAAAAAGTACCTCGTACGAAAAATGACAAAAGATTCCTTTCATATCTTTTACTAACAACTCACTGAAGGGTAAAATTGGATTTAAACTATTGTAAGTGGATGGAAACAATATTACATATTGAGGGAACATGGATTTGGATGATAAAATACACCCCAGTAAATACCAAAGTATAAACAATCTCGGATAAAAATGAGATTGTGATATTTCCCCTTACCTTAGGTCCGATTTGCTTTGTATGTGTCCGAAGCTCCTGTATAATGGTTTAAATAATGTTATTGACTTATTACAGAATCATACATATTGATATTATATCATATATGGTCATATTCTTATCTTCTTGTTAGTAATATTTCATTGTTACTTGTTACCCAGGTCTTTATTGCCTTTTGTTCTTATGCGTGTTTTGCCGAATAAATTCCAATTCTTCTTTTAAGGATATAGATAACTTATATACAGAATGGTATTAGTGTAAAATATATCATATTTATTCATTCAATTCATTTATATAACTACTATGTAATGATGATCATGTAGAACGAGTCGCATCACATCGTGGAGACGGTATTCCGTACGTACGCATGAGTGATGATATCGTTCCTATGATCGTGGAATTGTATTGGAGTATATATATATTATTTCAGTATCAATATTACTTTATAATAATCATAAAAAGTTACTTATTACACCATTATACCCATCCTTGTAAGGTGGTGGTGGAAAATAGATTACACCACGGCGTGGAGACGGTATTCCGTACGTACGCACGCGCGGTGATTTCATTTTTTCGTAGGATGGATAGAAGGTGAATTAGGGTTGTTTCATATTTTTAATAACATATCAGTATGTATGTAATACTGATGTTATTACTTTATCATGAAAAAACTAAAGGAGAAGAAGTTGAAGAAGAAAGAAATTGAAAAGATTGGTAACGGATATTACCTCTTCTTTGGAACGCCTCTTTGAATCCTCCACTTATGGAACTAAGATTGCTCTTTGAAGAAGACCAGGACCTTTAGGATTATTATAGGGAAGTGGAGAGGAGAAAATGTCAGGGGTTGGCCGATCTTGAGTGCTCAAATTGGTGTGAGGAGGAGGGGGAGGAGGTGCCCTTTTATAAGGGAGGAGAGGGGCACCTTAGGAATACCTCAAAATATTATTTTATATTAAAGTCAAAATCGGTTTATAATGGTTCCAAAGGGTCTTATTTCGAAGATAAAGTGGGGATGGGTCAAAATCCTATCAACCCATAGGATTTAGACAAGTTTAGGGAATTATTTTAACCTTATCAATTAGATTTAACTCTAAGTTAAATAATTTAACTTTTACCGTGTCTTTTTGTTTTCTTTCACTATATGGTTAATACACATACTATAACATGCCAAACGAACCCCAAATTGTTTATTATTAATATATATATCCTTATCTAAGTCATTTTTACGAACCTTAGATTTTTAGGAATAAAATAACAATTAATAATAAAATATTTTATTTAAAAACTATTTTGTGTCAATTTTGACACTATTTGATATATGATTTTTGTGAAAGTCATAACAGAATTATATGTTCGATCCAAGTTGATTAAATCAACATTAATATATCATAGTAACCTAGATAATTAATGGAATCCATAAAAAGTCTCTAATTACATTGATTTTGGTGTTTATAACATCAATTATGTCAATATTTCATTAATATGATAATTACTGCATCATCATTGTGTCATAAATAAATTATATTATTTAATGTCTAAAAATTAAAAATAAACTACCATTATGTAGGAAATATTTTTAGCTTTCTAATGAATATTTATAGTCGAATTTAACTTATGTATAACCCCATATTAAAAATGATTTACTTATTAAACATTGATTTTAACTATTTTAACCCTTCTTTAAATAAATTAATAATAAATGTCCTAATCTAATCCAAGTGGGCCTAAATGGTCATATTTTTATTACTAAGTTTGTTTTTGGTCGAATTACACTTGTCCAATAGAATTAGGACATGTTTTAGGGTAATATTAATATCATATTTACCCTTAGTTACCCTATTTACTATTAACCGCGGTAAAAAAGAAAAAAGTTACTATTCACCAAAAAATTATTTTTATCTCATTGAACCACATTTTACTTACTGATATCAACCGTGTCTGTCGGATTTTTAAAATTCCATTCACAGAAGTGGTAAAATTAAGTTTTATGCAAAATTCAATTTTTAACCTACCACTTAGTGGTTTCACTAATCATCAAAAATTGAAAGTTTTCAGAAAAATACCAAAATTTCACCCTAGGCTAATTTCGATATTCTGAGTCCAAAAAAGAAGTCCATTTTGAAAAATAAAATTTATAAAATTTCAAAAAGTGGTTATTACTATTCATAACGGCTAGTTTTAATAACGTATTGTTGTTTAGTGAAACTCAGTATTGCGTACGACGCAAGCTATCGAGGAAGGTCACGATTGCATGTAAAGGAAGCCAAGAAAGTGTTGTGTAGAAAAAGATTCCTTTGATGATTTATATAACATAAAAGTCTCAGGTGTTACACTAAATCCATATTAACCCCCCAATTCAGTTTCATCATCCTTTTTCTTTAGTCCAAGGAAATATCTATCCATTTTAAATTAGAGTTTGTGGGAAAAATATTTATCAAAAAACATTTTATGGAATTCTTTCCACTCCATTACTTAGATCTCTTCATCAGGCTTCATGTTTTTTTAAACACCCACCATTGATCCAATTATACATTTATATGATAAATAATCATCACAACCTTCTATTTCTTAGATAATTTAAGTATAGAGAAGATATTTTCAATAGACTATATATATTATTCAGTTATTGAGTATTCGGAAGATCCATTGAAATTTAGATACCTTTCTCACATAATGGTCTTAATTACAACTTTCTATTTATTAAAGGGGTGGGTTTTCACCCTGATTTATGTTTCTATTCAAAGATTGATTAAATTGAGAAATTATTGTTAAGAAGTTTCTGTGGATTACTCCCATTAAGTTGGGCATCTCATTTGGGCAGTCATCGAATTTCCTATCACATTGGTTGTTGACTTAGTTCCTCCTTTTCCCTTCCATTGGATAAAAATAAAGGGAAAATTATGGATTATGATTTTTAAACAATTAAACACATAAAAAGGAAAATATTAACTTTGAATGGATAACTCGAAAATAAGATGCATTACTTAACCTGTGAATTTCTAGGTTTCAATCTATGTTATCCATGATCTATTTCCTAACATAAAATTTAATGGGCCTTTTTTCCCCTTCAATATGTTTAGTAAAGAGATTGTGAATTTTCCAATGCATATCCCTATGGAGTTTCAAAAAAAAACGTGTATCATGCCTCCTTTTTATGCACTAGGTGATGATTGAGTTAATACCCAATGATCCATTTCTTTGGTTATTAAACCTAGGTATAACTATTCCAGAGCCACATCCACTTATAGTATCCATAGGGGTATTTTGTTCCTTGGAAACTACTCACTCTATACTTTACAAAAGTTTAGCGATGTTTTTCTATGTTTATTATTATCCCTAATGTTGTCACTAAGGTTTTATAGTCCAAATCCCCAAAAATAACTATAATTTTCTCTAATACCAACTATGACAACCCATATCTTTTATAAACCTTATTTCATGATTTATCACATAAAGATACACTTAATATAATCCCAAAATACCAAAAATCCTATTATCTTTGTGTAATTAGATACATAACACCATAACATTTAAATAAGGATATAGAAACATTATTTTAAATCCCACAGTATGTCCTTAAGTTTCATTGATCTTTTAAAACTACATAGGATAACTTGGGGATGTGTATGTAGGGGGTGAGCTATAAAGCCCAGTAATGGAATAATTAAATCATAACATGATAAAAGTAATATGTGTGATTCAAGAGGCATATCAAGGTGTAATAAAAGGGGATTAGAATAATAATCATAAACATTGAAGCATGATATTGGATGATAATGTCAAGGTAACATAAGAATATGGAGAAACATATAACATAACATCATAAGTAAAAGTCAAGGATAACCACTAATACATCATAACATAGTGTGCTTAGGATAACCACTCATTCACCCAACATGCATCTCATGAGATAAAAACATTACACAAATGCATTGGAGGACTATATAATTCTGGGTCCACCCATCACATTCTTATTATGTACATGTATTTTTGTGGCATATAGATCATAAAATAAAAGAACATCTTTAATCACTTTTAATCTCATAATTAAGGATTTTAGGACACATACATGGAATTCCATAATCAATGAAGGATAGGCACATCTAGGTGAATACCCATTAGTGGAAATGTGGATGGGTATACAAAACAAAAATGTTTGGCATGGAAATTCATGGGATAATTTCTGTAGTATAACAGGTACAAATAAAGGATTGTAAAAGGGTTTCATGAGAGTGAAAGGTGGTATATCATTACTTTGGGATCATAAGGATATTAAAGGGATGCGTAAAAACATATGCCAATACGAATAATTAGAAATCAGAAGGCATAACTCAAAGAAAGTTCTTGAATAAACCATTCCATGGTTATTGTCCATGTTTTCTACCCAAATAGGAGTGGTTTTCAATATTTTATAAGGATAAGAACCAAACATATTAAAATAATACCATTAGTGATGTGGTAATGAGTCATGTTCCTAAATAATTGATTTTAAAACATTAAAATATAATATAATTTTTTTATGATTCATTAAAGGATTAAAAATTTAATCAAATAACATCAGAAACACATTATTTTAAGGGGTAAAACTATTATTGCTTGTGGATTACCTTTATAGTATTTATTGTATCACTTTTGAGCTATTATGATGTCATAATACGGACCTTATATTTATACATTGTTAAATTTTTAACCAAAAAATTGACTTCCTTAGAAAATTATGAAAAAAATTCACCATTGGAAAATTTCAATGTTATAATTTCAAAAATTATATTTATTTTATTAAAATAATTTTCTAAATATGCGTATTTTCACTTTTAAATAAAAAACATTATTTAATAAAAAAACTAGTTTTTACAACACTAACAACTTTCAGACCCTTATAAAAATTACATCAGACTTCAGGAAATTATATTATCATTTATATTTAAATAAATATTATTTAGTAAGAATATTTTATAAAATAACATTTCCTTCAAAAAATGTTGAATTTATCAAAAGTGTCTTAATTGATAATATATTTCCCAAAAAATAAATTTTTATTTCTTTGAATCAAAATCTAATTTTCATTAAACTCATTATATATTCATTTATAATGTTATAACAAAAGGGATAAATATAACCATTACATTATTAAAAAGAAAATATAAAAAATAATATACATAGGATCAAAATACATTACCCCTTATTACACCAGCGTACGCCCTAAAGGAAAGGTGTGTGATGGTGATGTTTTTTTGAGGTGGTTCAACGAACATGATTTCGATTGTGATATCGATAAGCTTGGATTTCTCCCGTAAATGATTTCCCTCGTGTTTTAGTTGTTGATCATAGTTTGGGTCTGGACAATAGCCTAGTGATTTCATTCCCCTCAGAAACTCTTATAAATGAGCTTTATAAGTTATGATTTTACTAGTTGAGCTTATCGCTTCTTTCGTCTGTGTCAATTAACCATTATCATAACCCTTATATATACTAATATTAATGCTCATTATACAATGACTATATTATCAACGGTTATTATTATTAACAATCATTTAAATTCAATAGTCTGTATTTTATAATGGTTCAGAATAACCAAAGCAGTACACGAGTTTTCTTTAACTACATTAATAAATAAGGCATCTATTCATTAAAGATGGAATTTTATTTATAAATGTTTATATTGTTCCATGGGGATGGGTGTTCGATGATAGGGGGTGGGTGGGGCGGAGGAACTGGGAGGGAGAGATCTCCAATTGGTGGTTGCTAATAATTCCAATAGATACCACCAAATGACAAATTAACAACCTTGAACACAGTTTATTTTTTTTATGATATCTCAAATTTTGCTGAATTGTTAGTTTGTATTCAATGAGAATCATTTTCTGTTTTTGATTGTTTATCGAATTGTTTGGGAATCTGATTTTGGTTCACTATCTCTCTCTCTCTATATATATATATAAATAAATCAAATGATCTCTAGCTCATTTTATTTCTAGGACACGGTACACCCAGGTGGGGACACTGTTGTAGTTGAAAAACTATATGAAACAAAGCAAATGAGAGCATACTAATAATGGATGTGGGGAAGCTGTGTGAGGGAAGCATTCGTTTTCAGAGTTGGATAAGGATGTCAAATGGGGACTCATTAGTGAGCTGGGGCGGCAGTGGTCTTTGGGGCGGAGGCGCCCGGACTTATGGATGCGGTCGCAGGAGCGGCGGCGGTCGTTGGGGCGGAGGTACCCGGACTTTTGGAGGCGGTCGCGGGAGCGGCGACGGTCGTTGGGATTATAGCAGTCTAGATTCTGACTGATACCTTCCCCCAGGACTCCCTTTTATTAGGGGGTTTGCCCTGAAAACAATACTGCATTTCCGATGTGGGATTCTGGTTCTCCTTTTCCTGCAAAGTACATTCTGCGTTTCCGATGTGTGATTCTGTTTCAAATACGAGAATTTGAAAGAATATAAAACACAAACTATTTGAACAATATAAATGAAACTTTAAACACTGATTAGACATATAAGAAATATTTGAAAACAAAAATAATTTCATAAAAGATGTTGATACAGATTAATTTATAAGCTTTCAAAACCACATACTTGAAACTTAAACATATTTCAAGTACGTGACTTTGAAAGCTTATAAAAGATAAACTATAAGACCAATAAAAATGAAACTTTAAACATTGATTAAACAAATAAGAAATAGTTCAAGACAAAAATAATTTCATAAAAAATGTTCACAAAAAAAATTTATAATCTTTCAAAACCATCAACATGAAACTTAAAAATGTTTCAACTTCCTGACATTGAAGGACTATAAAACATAAACTATAAGACCAATAAAAATGAAACATTAAACATTGATTAAAAATATAAGAAATAGTTGAAAACAACAAAAACATCCTAAAAAATGTCCATAAAAATTAATTTATAATCTTTCAAAACTGCCTACTTGTAAAATAAAAATATTTCAAGTACGTGGATTTGAAAGACTATAAAACATAAACTATAAGACCAATGTTAGCGCTGATACAGGAAGGATTAATGAGAGATTTTTTAGCGCTGATAAAACCGTAGTTCCATATTTTTAATAAATGGATAATGATAGAATAAATCTTATTAATGATTAATGAATGGATTATAGTGGGTAGTGATTTAATGATTGTTTTTTTATTAAAATGGTTAACAATTGAAATGCATATGGTAATAGAAATACAAGAAATTATAATGTTAAATGCAATAAGAAGTTGGTAATGTTGATATGGATGCTTATGTGATTTGTTGGGGATTATTTGTGTCATTATAATGGAATTGGTTATAAGAGGGTGGTAGAAACAAGGAAATTGTTGACGAGGGTGTTTGGAGTGTTAGTTTGGTTTAAACCCTTAGGAAAGATTTATGTGTGACCATATACTTATTATATTTTCTTATTATTTCCTACACACCCCCACTTGAGTCGAGAAACCTGATTGAAATCCATATGGGTGTTTTGGTTCTGAGTGTTTTTCTCAATATCTAGATTATAGAGGGAACACATATAGAACCTCTCCCTATTCCCTTTCCCCCTTCACATTTAATATGCGTTGTAATGGATCACAGTGGGTATATATATATGACCTATAGTGATTTTCGGTTTTGGTGTATATATATACCTTTTTACATGATTATGTGTATTTGGTGTGGATACAAAGTGGTGGTTGTGCATTGTAGGAGGAGAGTATGATTTTTATGTCCTTCATGTTCACAATATCATACTGTGATTTGGATGTGATGTGTGGTTATTATGTGGATATTGTTTTTTATGTGTTTTTGACATGTGTATGTGTGGATATATGGTTATGGGATTATATATAAGGGGTTTAAGTACAATAAATATTCGATTAGTTTGTGAGAATGACCATATTAGTGGGGAAGTGGATATAGGGTAATTTATTAATATATACTCATTTGATATTACACATAAGATGGAGTTTGGAATTAGACACTAATGGGGATAGAATGGGATGATAGGTAAGTAATATTAGTTAAAATTTTCATATGGAAAAACATGGGAGACCATTTATGACACAAGTGATTACCCCCCCTGTGATTTAAATTAAGTAACTTGAGCTTACCAAAAATATTAGGCATGATTATATTGAATGTAGGTCAGATACCTATGAGTGGTAGATTTATCATTCTTGATTATTCTTGTGTTTGGACTAGGGTGATTTGAGTAAACTATAATGAATCTAAAGTAATTATAATTTCTGAATTCCATATTATAGAGATTATGATAATCCTTTCTTTACAAATAGAGTTGTCTACTGGTTTTCATCCATATGTATTTTAGGTTTGAGAGGTATAAAAGGATGGACTAGTTAACCATAGAAGGGTTGACCCAATAGAGGAGGATGAGTCATAGAGGATGAAGACGTGTGAGTTTTACCATCTATGACACAAGTGATTATCCCCACGAACCAGTTTGTGTTTGGAAACTGTGTTGATTTTGATGGGGGGTCTATCCTAGTTCTGTTGATTTCCAAATCATTATTAGAAATGGTTAGGCTCAATTAATCTCTATTTTTGTAAGGAAGTGGTTATCTTATACTATATTTGGATGTCTTGTTTTGTGTATTTGAACCATAAATACTAATATTTGAGATTCAAATAGGATGGAGATGAATAATGATTTGATGGATTCTAATCATTTGACAATAGTGTATGAGAACAGAGTGAAAGAGTTGATAATGTTTTCAACGGATAACGCAACGGATCCTTCTCTAATCCATTGTCCATGTTTACAATGTTGTTATTCTAGACTACTTACTACATAAGAGTTGGAAGAACATTTTATATGTCACGGAATAGATCAGTGTTATAAATGTTGGAATAAACATTGGAGAAAAATAGAATATAGTTACTGGCTGGGATAAAACTATGTTTTATGTATCCTCAGATATGAATACAAATATGGATAATTAAGAAGAATGTATGGAGGATGTGATTATAGATGTCAACGATGATGACGATCGTATTGAGGAAATGACAAAGAAATTTGAAGATAAACTACTTGATTTCCAAAAATTGTTTGAGAAGTTAAATAGTTGTGAGAAGACGCCATTATATGCAGGTTGCACTAAATATTCAGCATTGTCAACTATACTGATGTTGTATAAATTGAATGTATGCAACAGATGGAGTGATATCAGTTTTACGGAACTACTTGCTCTCTTGAATGACATGCTCCTGAAAGAAAATGAGCTACCAAGCTGGGCATATAAAGCTAAAAGAAATAAAGATGGGAAATTATATCATCTGGATGACTCTCCAGCAATCATAGTACATGGTCTGTTATGTTGGTAAATTATAACTTTCCACCCTGGTTATGCATGAAGCGGAAATTCATCATGTTATCTATGCTTATATCAGGACCAAAATAACCAGGTAATGATATTGATGTTTATCTGGCTCAAAATGATTTAATTAAAGTAAAAGGTGGGGATGGATCGAAAAATCCTGAACCAATAGGTTTTTGAAATGTTTAGGTTACCATTTTAACCATATCTTTTACATTTAACTCTTAGTTAAATAGTTTAACTTTTACTGTGTCTTCAAGTATTCTTACAGTATATGGTTAATAAACATACTATAAACTTCCAATGGAACTGGAAGTGGGTCATTAATGACAAATATAATATTATTTAATCATTTTGGAAAAGACATATATTTTTTGAAAAATTATATAAACCAGTAATATAGTATTTGTTTTAAAAACTATTTTATGTCAATTTTGATATTATTTGGTATTTGTTTTTTTTAAATCATAACAGCATGATTACTTCTGAAACCATTGATTGAATCAACCATAAAATGTCATATTAACCTATAAAATTAGTTTAATTCATTAAAATTATCAAATTACATTTATTTGGTTTTTTATAATTTCAATTATTTTAATCATTCATTAATACAGTAATTACTGCATCATCATTGTGCCATATATAAATTTAATTATTTAATGTCTAAAAATTATAAATAAAAACTATTATGTAGAAAATATTTTTATATTTATAATTAATATTTATTATTGAATTTATATTGTGTTTACCCCTATATTAAAAATGGTTTAGTTATTAAACATTGAATTTAACTCGTTTAACTCTTTAAATAAAATAATAACAGAAGACCTAATCTAATCCATGTGGACTGAAGTGGTTCATATTTTATTTCTATTGTTTTTTTGGTCTAGTTATACTAATCAATAGAATTAGGACATGTGTTAGGGTAATAATAATAACTTTTTTACCCTTAATTACCATATTTACTTTAAACCATGGAAAATAAAAGTAAAACGTTAATATTCACCAAAAAATATTTTCATCTTATTGAACCAAATTTTACATAATGATATTAATCATGTCTCTCGGATTTTTGAAATTCAACTCATAGAAGCGATAAAATTATGTTTTATGAATATTTGCATATGCTCCTAGGAGGTGGGTAAAAGACGATAAAAAGATCAATAATATTTTTATATATCTAAACTTATTATAAAATGACTCCAATGAATTATATTGAACTTATATAGGTATTATGTATCTATTTTTACCTAAAATAAATTTTATTAAAATAAATAATTATTTAAATTAAAAGTCGGTTTTAACCAATAACTTAGTGTTCATCACTATTCATTAAAAATTGAATGTTTTCAGAAAAATACTAAAATTTCACCCTAAACTAATTTTGATATTATGAATTCAAAAAATAAGTCTATTTTAAAAAATTCAAAAACATAGAAGTTGTATTTATTAATTTAAAAATAATTTCCATTGTCAAAACCAAAAAACGTGTCTTTATGAAATAATAACTATCAAAAGATTGTTACTCGTTTATGTTCAATTTCAAATTGAAATAATTTCAAATGAATAACATTGGATTAAATGGTGAAAATATAATCTATTTATACTTACAAAGCATTAAAAGATATACTTGAACACTCTAAATTATTTTGACTAAAAAAAGTGTTTTTCAGTTAAAATATAGTATTTTTCAATATCCACCCAAATTTGAATGTTTTTAGAAAAAACACCAAAAATTTATTGAAACTAAATTAGAGTGTCCCTATTCTAAAGAAGAATTTTATTTTGTGAAATTTAATATATAAAAGTTTCAAATATTTTATTTAAAAAGGGTTCTTCATTAAAAGGCAGTAAAATTGCATTTTTTGAATAATAATTCTTTTATATGAAAAAAATGAATTTTTCCCAAATTATGCCTATGAAACCCATAATATAGATTCTAAAATTACAAGGATTATATAAAGTTAAAAATTAATCTAATTCTATTCATAACCGCTTTTGAACAACAAGTTTGGTAAGTCGTGGTGCGCTTGAACTCGGAGTTGTGTGTAGTACGATTTATTGAATTACTTTGAAGAAATAACGTACTATGAAATCTTGGAGCGTTACAAGAATCATCCCATACTGTATTAATGTCTCCCTAAACTTATTTAAATGTAGTCTTTAAGCATTGTACTATAAGAATGGATGAAATGATAACAAGTTTGGAAGAGAACCATTCTAGTTGGTCATTCATGGAATCTATGAAAAAATGATTGATAAATGCCAGGTGGGAATTAGGAAGATGTCTATTAAAGAGTGTCTAAATAATTTAATTTTTATCCCTATTGAGTCATCACAATGATAATATATCAATGCATGTTCTTATAGGTCTACATGACCCAAGTATCTCTCCAGAAATATGATCAGATAATAAAATGAAATCATTTGATGAGAGTCCTCCCATGTGATGGAATTAAAACCATAATGGTCATTGCAAAGGGAATACCTCTTATGTAGTGAGTTAATTAATCACAATTTAAATGTTTTGAAATTTAATTAATACTTTGAACTCAGAAATGGATCTAGAAAGGCCTAGGTAGAAATGAAACAAGATCTTTAACCCAATTTACATTAAAGTTTTCTTTAATTTCCAGGGAATAGAGATTATAAGGTTTAAAGAATGATTATATCTTTGAAAAATGTCTCCTAGACAAGTGATAACAACTAGGATTTGATTTGTATCATAAGGGAAACATGAGAATCCTCCCCATACTTAGAACGACATAGTGTCCCCACTGTTAGTGAAATACATGTGGGAGTGGTTTTATTTTAATCCCAAAAAGTATAAATGGATTTTTTTTGACAAAATTTAAATAAAAGGGAATCAAGAGATCCCTAGAGTATGTGGTATGTCATGGGGATGATTGAAGCTGTTTTATCATGAAAATGTTCTTTCTAATTGTTAGCGGAATAAAGTCCTACATTGAATAGAAAACATTAGATTACATTTAAATATAGTGTTAATAGAAAAATAACAGAAAACACGCAAAGAGACAGATTTTACTCAATATGTTGAAGATATACATAACGTGTGCAGGAAAGACATGAAACTAAAAATAAAAGGATACGGAAACAATGACTTAATAAACAGAAGATTAGAAAGGGTAGAAAAATGACCATTCTCATGAGGTCCACCGGCTCAGTGAATCTTGTATCCTATAACATCTTCTAGAGGTTGTATCCTCAAGAGTGTGTGGTTGTTTGGGTGGGATGATCACCTATGGTGCCACTGCATGTGCATGGAAGAGATATGGTATCAAATGAATCATGGGATGTGGTGGGTGTTGGTGAATTATGAGGTGCCTGAGTACCCTTATTTCTAAGACATTTGGTGAAATGTGACCATCATGGATGACTGAGGATTCATAGGAGCTCCACATGCTATAGAGATTAAATTAGTAAAAAAATGAATAAGGCTTGAGGTGAAAATGGAAAGTCATGATTACAAACTGGTCCACTGAGAATACAAAAAGTAAAAACATCATGAAAAAGTCAAAAAGTATCCCAAAATATTAATGTATACTTAAAGAGAAAGTTCTAAAAGTTAAAAAAAGTGGGATTAGGGGTGATCTGTAAAGATCACCTCCAACATCAGTCCAGCGTTGGGTGTCTCGAAAATATGGCCCCTCAGAGCAGTGGCAATAGTCGTCAGTGGTGGGGTGTTAGGGGCAGAGGATAGTGTGGTAACAGATGTAGGGTAATGGGATGGGGTAGTAGGCGGTGTCTTACAGATGCAGATGGCCGACATGGATCTATCAGTGGAACCAATGAATGGAACATCCGTATGTGTAGGCTAAGTGGAAACCCCCTTTCCCCTCGAGGCATTCTCTACATGTAACTCCAAATGAGTGGAAAGGTTTATGATACCTGGGGGTGGTCCGACTATGTAGACGGGGGTGGTAGAAAGGATTAGAATGAAGGACCAACCAGAGTGGGGGAGGATATAGGGGGTAAAAGGGGTTTGCTCAATGAATGGGAGATTCAGATGGGCAGTAGTCTCATGAATATTTTCTTGAACACAATGATGAAGGATCCATGACTCGGTGAGGGTGGAATGGTAGGTAGCTAGGTAGGAGGAAGTCCTAGGTTGCGTTGGGGTGGTGGAGGTGGGCGACTGCAAATGTGGGGCTACTGCGGCTCCTCTGTTTCCCTGCTTAGGGGTGTGGGTGCTTGTACACTTGTTTCTCAAAAGTATTGATCATCCAAAATTACCAGCCTCCTCATCTCCAGAAAGATCACAAGATCGATCAGTTCTACTAGTCCAACGAGAGTGACATGCAGAGAGGCCTCGAAGAAATCGAGATAGCGGGCTAGTCGAGTGATAAAGGAGCCTTCCATGAGCTTGCTGTGATTTCTTCGAGTCAATTATCTAATGTAGGAGGCAAACTGGGTGGCCATATTGATTGTTGGAACACCCACGAGAGCTGCCAAAATCATCACACCCATCTGGATGACGCTACCATGCATCTCACCTCATTAAACTAACCATGTGTCTTGGCACTATGTAAAACGTGCAACACTGGCCCTTGGATCTGAGTCAACATTGTTAGTCGAGGATCATGATGTGACTTGTGGTCATGGGCTATCAAAGGCCATAAATTTCGTAGAGATATCGTGTGGTGGCTTTAGATGTAGTGTCGGGTAAATATCCGAAATGAAAAACACCAAAGTATAACTGTCAAGCCTGACTCCAAAATCATCAAGAAATACTCATGTGGGTGGCCCATGAGGTGGAATAAGAGAGTTCCGATTATCAGCTCGATGGTTGCAAAAAATTTCTAAAACATCTCTCGGAATGTATCCTCATTGACTACAGTAATGGTGTCGATGTGCAGAGTTTCATGGTGGCCATCCATGACATTAGTGGTGTTCCGCTGTGCGAGTGTCTGTCGGTCCAAATTCTTGTTTTTCAACATGGGTTTGGCCAGAAGCTTCAGATGATTAACCTAGTGCAATAGATTGGAGAAGCATAGGATGAGGTGCAGGTGTAGGTCATCGTCACTGGACATTGTCGTGTTGTCAGACCTATACTAAGGAGACTATGTATTGCATGTTGTGGCTGGTGCATGTGGTTTGTCAGTTTGCGGTCCACAAATTTTTGTAAGTGGGATGGTGCTCAGATGGTGACGAAGAGGAGGTGGATACAGAAGTGGATATGGAAGGTTTTTGGAATTTTTTCATTTCCATGGTTGCTGAGGGGGTGATATGGGGAGAAAGTGGGGATAATGGAGTGCGTGTTAGGGTATAAGGGTAGTGGAAGAGGGTGCAATAATGGTTTGTGAGAGGAAGAAGAGGAGCTATGAGTTTTCATAATGGGGAAGGATGAGGGGTTCGTTGGGTGTCGACTGTGTAGTGGGTAAAAGGTGGGACTGAGGATGAGGGGTTAGGGTTTTAGCAGTGTGAGTCGTTACGTTTCAGGTTGAGACCTACAATGTTTAAAAAACAGACCTCCCAAGTGCACGACATGTAGAGAGTGGTCACATTGTGTATGGACAAGAAATCAACAATATATGGGTGAAAACCAGTCACATAATTTAACTGTGTTACCCAACGTGTGTTGTCTATGGAGTTTTTTTTTATACATTTTTTAAAAAAAAATTGAAAATACATGTAGGTTAAAAAAATTATTTTTTTACCCCCCAAAGGCGGCACCTGGTTTGCCGCCTTTGGGAAATTATCTGCCCAGGGTAAGGCGGCACATGGTGTGCCGCCTTTGCCCAAAAAATAACCGCAAAGGTGGCACACCAGGTGCCGCCTTTGCTTAATTTTTTTTTATATTTTTAAATTTATTTTGTTTTGTTTTGATTTATATATATATATATATATAAATCAAAACTTTTCAGCAGAATTGTTCTGCTATTTAATATCCAGCGGTTCTGCCATTACAGCAGTCTGGATTCTGACTGATACCCTCACCCAGGACTCCCTTTTATAAGGGTGTTTTCCCTGAAAACAATACTTCATTTCCGATGTGGGATTCTGATTCTCCTTTTACTGCACAGTACATTCTGCATTTCAGATGTGTGATTCTGTTTCAAGTACACAACTTTGAAAGACTATAAAAGATAAACTATTAGACCAATACAAATGAAACATTAAACAATGATTAAACATATAATAAATAGTTGAAAACAAAAAAAATTCATAAAAAATGTTGATACAGATGAATTTATAAGCTTTAAAAACCACCTACTTGAAACTAAAACATATTTCAAACACGTGACTTTGAAAGCTTATATAAGATAAAGTATAAGACCAATACAAATGAAACATGAAACATTTATTAAACATATAATAAAAAGTTCAAAACAAAAATAATTTCATAAAAAATGTTCACCAAAAACAATTTATAAGCTTTCAAAACCATCAACATGAAACATAAAAATGTTTCAAGTTCCCGACATTGAAAGACTATAAAACATAAACTATAAGACCAATAGAAATAAAACATTAAACATTGATTAAACATATAATAAATAGTTGAAAACAATAAAAACGTCCTAAAAATGTCCATAAAAATTAATTTATAATCTTTCAAAACAGTCTACTTGAAACTTAAAAATGTTTCAAGTACGCGAATTTAAAAGACTATAAAACATAAACTATAAGACCAATATAAATGAAACTTTAAACAATGATTAAATATATAAGAAATTAATAAATTTTTTAATTTTAACTTAGTCCTTCTAACTTTTTCGTAGCATTCAGATGCATTCCAACAATGAAAACCTCAACCAGCTTATGTGCTTTACACACAATAGAAACATCTTTGCAATTTTTTCATGCCCCTGAGTATAAATCAACCTCAAAAGATCTAGATAATTTTTCTTGGTAAGGTGAGATGAGAAGGGAGGTATTATACCATCAGGAAGAGAGATTATAGAAATATGCAATGCTATGACAAACCTTTAGATGAAATGTGTCATTTCCCCACTAGATGTGCATGTTCCTTCAAAATTTTCAGGCTGGAGATAATCCACCTTAAGTTCCACATAGCCTTATTTCGTCCATGGATTAATGCCAAACACTTCAACCAATTTCTTTACTTTATGGTGAAGAAAAACCTCATTCCTTTGAATATTCACATTACCATGAACATATAAAATCATCATTTTGCAAGAAAAACTACTAATCTCATGTTCACTGAAATACCCCTTAACGTAAGAATGATACAAATAGTGTATGTACCCAATAGCAAGATTCCAATCCATTTTGACTGGGCTATGTGGAATCATTGGTGTTTTCATCTAATTAATAATTTAAAAGGGTTCAAACCCACCTTTCTGAAACTCCAAAATGTTTCAAGTAAGTGACTTTGAAAGCCTATAAAATATAAACCATAAGATCTATTGAAATTTAACTTAAAACATGGATTAAACATATAATAAGTAATTAAAAATAAAAACCATTTCTTAAAAATTTCTGATTAAATACAATTATAAGCTTTCAAAAACACATCTTGCAACTCAAAAATATTTCAGATATGAGACTTTGAAAGCCTATAAAATATAGACTTAATGACTCATATAAATGAAACTTAGAACATAGATTAAACATATAAGAAGTAGTAGAAAAGTAATTAGTTAATTATGGTGAGGGGGAAAACTTTTAGACCCTGGAATTGAAGGATAATGAGGATAACAAGGAAACATCAACCCCCACGCCACCCCTTCCACCCATTCAACCAACTTCGGTAACTCCTATAGAAGTAGCTTTTCAAAAAAATGAAATGTCACACCACCAAACCTTCCTACATCCATATTAACCCCCCAATTCAGTTTCATCATGCTTTTTCTTAAGTCCAAGGAAATATCTCTCCATTTTAAATTAGATTATATGGGAAAAATAATTATCAAAAAACATTTTATGGAATTCTTTCCACTCCATTACATCGATCTCCTCATCAGGCTTCATGTTTTTTATAAACACCCACCATTGATCCAATTATACCTTCATATGATAAATAGTCATCACAACCTTCTATTTCTTAGAGAATTTAAGTTTAGATAAGATATTTTCAATAAACTATATCTATTATTCAGTTATTGAGTATTCGGAAGATCCATTGAAATTTAGATACCTTTGTCGCATAATGGTCTTAATTAAAACTTTCTATTTATTAAGGGGGTGGGTTTTCAGCCTGATTTAAGTTTCTATTCAAAGCTTGATTAAATTGAGAAATTATTGTTATGAAGTTTCTGTGTCTTACTCCCATTAAGTTGGGCATCTCATTTGGGCAGTCATCGAATTTCCTATCACATTGGTCGTTGACTTAGTTCCTCCTTTTCCCTTCCATTGGATAAAAATAAAGGGAAAATTATGGATGATGATTTTTAAACTATTAAACACATAAAAAGGAAAATATTAACTTTGAATGGATAACTCGAAAATAAGATGCATTACTTAACCTGTGAATTTCTAGGTTTCAATCTATGCTATCCATGATCTATTTCCTAACATAAAATTCAATGGGCCTTTTTTGTTCCCTTCATGATGGTTAGTAAGGAGATTGTGAATTTACCAATGCATATCCCCATGGAGTTTCATACTAAATGTGTAACATGCGTCCTTTTTATGCACTAGGTGATGATTGAGTTAATACCCAATGATCCATTTCTTAGGTTATTACCCCTAGGTATAACTATTCCAGAGCCACATCCACTTGTTGTATCCATAGGGGTATTTTGTTGCTTGGAAACTACTCACTCTATACTTTACGAAAGTTTAGGGATGTTTTACTATGTTTATTATTATCCCTAATGTTGTCACTATGGTTTTCTAGTCCAAATCCCCAAAAATAACTATAATTTTCTCTAATACCAACTATGACAACCCATACCTTTTATAAACCTTATTTCATGATATATCACATAAATATACACTTAATATAATCCCAAAATACCAAAAATCTTATTATCTATCGGTAATTAGATACATAACACTATAACATTAAAATAAGGATATAGAAACATTGTTTATAAATCCCATAGTATGTCCTTAAGTTTCATTTATCTTCTAAAACTACGTAGGATAACTTGGGGATGTGTATGTAGGGGGTGAGCTATAAAGCCCAGTAATGGAATAATTAAAGAATAACATGATAAAAGTAATACATGTGATTCAAGAGGCATATCAAGGTGTAATAAAAGGGGATTAGAATCATAAACATAAACATTGAAGCATGATATTGGATGATAATTTCAAGGTAACATAAGAATATGGAGAAACATATAACATAACATCATAAGTAAAAGTCAAGGATAACCACTACTACATCATAACATAGTGTTCTTAGGATAACCTCTCATTCACCAAACATGCATCTCATGAGATAAAAACGTTACACAAATGTATTGGAGGACTATATAATTCTGGGTCCACCCATCACATTCATATTATGTACATGTATTTTTGTGGAATATAGAACATACAATAAAAGAACATCTTTAATCACTTTTAATCTCATGATTAAGGATTTTAGGACACATACATGGAATTACATAATCAATGAAGTATAGGAACATCTAGGTGAATACACATGAGTGGAAATGTGGATGGGTATACAAAACAAAAATGATTGGTATGGAAAATCATGGGATAATTTCGATAGTATAACAGGTAGAAAGAAAAGATTGTAAAAGGGTTTCATGAAAGTGAAAGGCGGTATATCATTACTTCAGGATCATAAGGATATTAAAGGAATGTGTAAAAACATATGCCAATACGAATAATTAGAAATCACAAGGCAAAACTCAAAGAAAGTTCTAGAATAAACCTTTCCATGGTTATTGTCCATGTTTTCTGCCCAAATAGGTGTTGTTTTCAATATTTTATAAGGCTAAGAACCAAACATATTAAAATAATACCATTGGTGATGTGGTAATGAGTCATGTTCCAAAATAATTGATTTTAAAACCATAAAATATAATATAATTTTTTTATGATTCATTAAAGGATTACAAATTTAATCAAATAACATCAAAAACACATTATTTTAAGGGGGGAAACTATTCTTTCTTGTGGATTCCCTTTATAGTATTTATTGTATCACTTTTGAGCTATTATGATGTCATAATACAGACCTTATATTTATACATTGTTAAATTGTTTAACCAAAAAATTGACTTCCTGAGAAAATTATGAAAAAAAATCACCATTGGAAAATTTCAATGTGCTAATTTCAAAAATTATATTTATTTTATTAAAATAATTTTCTAAATATGCGTATTTTAACTTTTAAATAAAAAACTTTATTTAATAAAAAAACTAGTTTTTACAACACTAAGAACATTCTGAACCTTATGAAAATTACATCGGACTTCATGAAATTATATTATCATTTATATTTAAATAAATATTACTTAATAAGAATATTTTTTTAAATAACATTTCTTTAAAAAAATTTGAATTTATCAAAAGTGTCTAAATTGAGAATATATATGCGAAAAAAGAAAGTTTTATTTCATTGAATCAAAATCTAATTTTCATTAAACTCATCATATATTCATTTATAATGTTATAACAAAAAAAGATAAATATAACCATTACTTTATTAAAAAGAAAATATAAAACATAATATACATAGGATCAAATTACATTACCATTTATTACACCAGCGTACTCCCTAAAGGTAAGGTGTGTGATGGTGATGTTTTTTTGAGGTGGTTCAACGAACATGATTTCGATTGTGATCTCGATAAGCTTGGATTTCTCCCTTAAATGATTTCCCTCGTGTTTTAGTTGTTGATATTAGTTTGGGTCTAGAAAAGAACCTAGTGATGTCATTCCCCTCAGAAACTTTTATAAATGAGCTTCATAAGGTATGATTTTACTAGTTGAGCTTATCGCTTCTTTCGTCTGTGTAAATTAACCATTATCATAACCCTTATATATACTAATCTTAATGCTCATTATACAATGACTATATTATCAACGGTTATGATTCTTAACAGTAATTTAAATTCAATAGTCTATATTTTATAATGGTTCAAAATAACCAAATCAGTACACAAGTTTTCTATAACTACATTAATAAATAAAGCATCTATTCATTCAAAATGGAATTTTATTTATAAATGTTTAGATTGTTCCAGGGGGATGGGTGTTTGATGACAGGGGGTGGGTGGGGCGGTGCAACTGGGAGGGAGAGATCACCAATTGGTGGTTGCTAATAATGCCAATAGATACCACCAAATGATAAATTAACAATCTTGAACACAATTTATTGTTTTTATGATTTCACTAATTTTGCTGAATTGTTAGTTTGTATTCAATGAGAATCATTTTCTGTTTTTGATTGTATATTGAATTGTTTAGGAATCTGATTTTGGTTCACTGTCTCTCTCTCTCTCTCTATATATATATAAATAAATCAACTGATCTCTAGCCCATTTTATTTCTAGGACACGGTACACCCAGGTGGGGACACTGTTGTAGTTGAATAACTACATGAAACGAAGCAAATGAGAGCATACTAATGATGGATGCGGGGAAGCTGCATGAAGGAAGCATTCATTTCTAGAGTTGGATATGGACGTCGAGTGGGGAGTCATTAGTGAGCCGGGGCGGCAGTGGTCGTTGGGGCGGAGGCGCCCGGACATATGGATGCTGTCGCAGGAGCGGCGACGGTCATTGGGGCGGAGGCGCCCGGACTTTTGGAGGCGGTCGCAGGAGCGGTGATGGTCGTTGGGATTATAGTAGTCTAGATTCTGACTAATACCCTCACCTAGGACTCCCTTTTATAAGAGGGTTTGTCCTGAAAATAATATTGCATTTCCGATGTGGGATTCTGGTTCTCCTTTTCCTAAAAAGTACATTCTGCGTTTCCGATGTATGATTCTGTTTCAAATACGCGACTTTGAAAGACTATAAAACATAAACTATAAGAACAATATAAATGAAACTTTAAAAACTGATTAAACATATAAGAAATAGTTGAAAAAAAGTAATTTCATAAAAAATGTTGATACAGATTAATTTATAAGCTTTCAAAACCACCTACTTGAAACTTAAACATATTTCAAGTATTTGACTTTGAATGCTTATAAAAGATAAACTATATAACCGATACAAATGAAACTTTAAACATTGATTAAACATATAATAAATAGTTCAAAACAAAAATAATTTCATAAAAAATTTTCACAAAAAACAATTTATAATCTTTCAAAACCATCAACATGAAACTTAAAAATGTTTCAAGTTCTTGACTTTGAAAGACTATAAAACATAAACTATAAACCAATAAAAATGAAACATTAAACATTGATTAAACATATAAGAAATAGTTTAAAAGAACAAAAACATCCTAAAAAATGGCCATAAAAATTAATTTATAATCTTTCAAAACAGTCTACTTGAAACATAAAAATGTTTCAGGTACGCGAATTTGAAAGACTATAAAACATAAATTATAAGACCAATGTTAGTGCTGATACAGGAAGGATTTATGAGCGATTTTTTAGCACTGATAAAACCATAGTTCCATATTTTTAATAAATGGTTAATGATAGAATAAATCTTATTAATGATTAATGAATGGATTATAGTGGGTAGTGATTTAACGATTGTTTTTCTATTAAAATGGTTACCAATTGAAATGCATATGGTAATAAAAATCCAAGAAATTATAATGTTAAAAGAAATAAGAAGTTGGTAATGTTGATATGGATGCTTATGTGATTTGTTGGGGATTATTTGTGTCATTATAATAGAATTGGTTATAAGAGGGTGGCAGTAACAAGGCAATGGTTGATGAGGGTGTTTGGAGTGTTAGTTTGGTTTAAACCCTTAGGAAAGATTTATGTGTGACTATATACTTATTATATTTTCTTATTATTTCCTACACTCCCCCACTTGTGTCGAGAAACCTGATTGAAATCCATATGGGTTCTTTGGTTCTGAGTATTTTTCTCAATATCTAGATTATAGAGGGAACACATATAGAACCACTCCCTATTCCCTTTCCCCCATCACACTTAATATGACTTGTAATGGATCACAGTGGGTATATATATACGACCTATAATGATTTTATGTTTTGGTGTATATATATTCCTTTTTACATGATTATGTGTATTTGGTGTGGATAAAAAGTGGGGGTTGTGCATTGTAGGAGGAGAGTATGATTTTTATGTCCTTCATGTTCACGATATCATACTGTGATTTGGATGTGATGTGTGGTTGTTATGTGGATATGGTTTTTTATGTGTTAGTGACATGTGTATGTGTGGATATACGGTTATGGGATTATATAGAAGGGGTTTAAGTATAATAAATATTCCATTAGATTGTGAGAATGACCATATTAGTGGGGAAGTGGATGTTGGGTAATTTATTAATATATACTCATTTGATATTACACTTAAGATGGAGTTTGGAATTAGACACTAATGGGGATAGAATGGGATGATAGGTAAATAATATTTGTTAAAATTTTCATATGGAATAACATGGGAGACCATCTATGACACAAGTGATTACCCCGCCTATGATTTAAAGTAAGTAACTTGAGCATACCAAAAATATTAGGCATGATTATATTGAATGTAGGGCAGAGACCTTGGAGTGGTAGATTTATCATTCTATATTATTCTTGTATTTGGACAAGGGTGATTTGAGGAAACGATAATGAATCTAAAGTAATTATATTTTCTAAATTCCATATTATAGAGATTATGATAATCCTTTCTTTACAAATAGAGTTGCTACTGGTTTTCATCCATATGTATTTTAGGATTGAGAGGTATAAAAGGATGGACAAGTTGACCATAGAAGGGTTGACCCAATAGAGGAGGATGAGTCATAGAGGATGATGATGTTTGAGTTTTACCATCTATGACACAAGTGATTATCCCCACAAACCAGTTTGTGTTTGGAAACTGTGTTGATTTTGATGGGGGGTCTATCCTGGTTCTGTTGATTTCTAAATCCTTATTATAAATGGTTAGGCTCAATTAATCTCTATTTTTGTAAGGAATTTGTTCTATTCTACTATATTTGGAAGTCTTGTTTTGTGTATTTGAACCATAAATACTAATATTTGATATTCAAATAGGATGGAGATGAATAATGATTTGATGAATTCTAATCGTTTGACAATAGTGTATGAGAACAGAGTGAAAGAGTTCGTAATGTTTTCAATGGATCACGCAACGGATCCTTCTCAAATCCATTTTCCATGTTTACATTGTTGTTATTCTAGACTACTTACTCCATAGGAGATGGAAGAACATTTTATATGTCACGGAATAGATCGGAGTTATAAATGTTGGAATAAACATGGAGAAAAAGAGAATATAATTACTGGCTGGGATAAAACTATGTTTTATGTATCCTCAGATATGAATACAAATAGGGATAATGAAGAAGACCATATGGAGGATGTGATTATAGATGTCAGTGATGACGACGATCGTATTGAGGAAATGACAAAGAAAGTTGAATATAATCTCCGTGATTTCCAAAAATTGTTTGAGAAGTTAATGAGTTGTGAAAAGATGCCATTATATGCTGGTTGCACTAAATATTCAGCATTGTCAACTATAATGATGTTGTATAAATTGAATGTATGCAACAGATGGAGTGATATCAATTTTACGGAACTACATTCTCTCTTGAATGACATGCTCCTGAAAGAAAATAATCTCCCAAGCTGGGCATATAAATCTAAAAGAAATAAATATGGGAAATTATATCATCTGGATGGCTCTCCAGCACTCATAGTACATGGTCTGTTATGTTGGTAAATTATAACTTTCCACCCTGGTTATGCATGAATCGGAAATTCATCATGTTATCTATGCTTATATCAGGACCAAAATAACCAGGTAATGATATTGATGTTTATCTGGCTCCTTTGATTGTGGATTTAATGTTATTTTGGTATTCAGGTGTTATGATGTATGATGCTTATAAAATTGAATAATTCATGTTAAGAGTGATGTTGTATGGGACAATAAATGATTTCCCTTCTTATGGAAATTTTTCGGGCTATAGAATTAAAAGAACTCAAGGGTTTTCCATGTGCGAAAAAAATAAATAATCAATTAGGTCGAAACATTCATCTAAATCTGTGTTTCTAGGACATCGTAGATTTCTACCTCATCAGCATAAGTACCGATCTTGGACAACATCATTCAATGGATGTTCATAACAACATGAAACACTGTCTCCACAAACAGGTGATCTGCTATTTGAGAAAGTAAAATATTTGAACACTCTTTTTGGTAATCCATTTTCGAAAAACCTTACAAAAATCGGTTGAAAAAAGGGACCAGTTTTTTTTGAATTACCACACTGGAATTGTTTTGTATGTCAGACATTTTCTTGATGTGATGCATGTGTAAAAAAATTTATGTGACAGTGTTATAGGATCATTGCTAAATGCCCCTGAAAAAATAAAGGATGGAATTGAGGCAAGGTTAGACATGGTTGACATGGGAATACGAGAAGAGTTGGCTCCTGTGAAGGGTGAAAG
Organism: Viscum album; assembly: GCA_963277665.1. Classification (NCBI taxonomy): domain Eukaryota; kingdom Viridiplantae; phylum Streptophyta; class Magnoliopsida; order Santalales; family Viscaceae; genus Viscum; species Viscum album. Next base: position 1,158,071,004 of record OY728129.1, on the reverse strand, counting down.
TCCAATGTTTCTTCCTCATGCTGCTTATACTCTTTCTAGGGAGGATAGATATATTTGGTTTTCACCTTGTTCAATGATGTAAAGGTTCTAGAGGGGTATTCATCAAATATCAATAACATTGTGTCAATGAATTATATGAAGTTAAAAGGATTCAATTCAAATGACTGCCTTGTTTTGATACAAAATCTAATTCCTACAGATTTACGTTGCATTTTTCCCAATAATTTTCATCATATGTTAACCAAACATTGTTTTTTTTCAAAGCAATATGTAGTAATGTTTCTTTTTCAAGGCAATATATAGAAATGTTTTAATCAATGTTTAATGTTTCATTTATGTTGTTCTTATATTGTATGTTTTATAGTCTTTCAAATTCGCGTACTTGAAAAATTTTTAAGTTTCAATTAAACGGTTTTGAAATATTATAATTTAATTTTTATGGACATTATTTAGGAAGTTTTTTTGTTTTCAACTATTTCTTATATGTTTAATCAATGTTTAATGTTTCATTTCTATTGGTCTTATAGTTTATGTTTTATAATCTTTCAATGTCGGGAACTTGAAACATTTTTAAGTTTCATGTTGATGGTTTTGAAAGCTTATAAATTGTTTTTGGTCAACATTTTTTATGAAATTATTTTTGTTTTCAACTATTTATTATAAGTTTAATCAATTTTTAAAGTTTCATTTGTATTGGTCTTATAGTTTATCTTTTATAAGCTTTCAAAGTCACGTACTTGAAATATTTTAAGTTTCAAGTAGGTAGTTTTGAAAGCATATAAATTAATCTATTTCAAAAAAATTTATGAAATTATTTTTGTTTTCAACTATTTCTTATATGTTTAATTAGTGTTTAATGTTTCATTTATATTGGTTTATAGTTTATGTTTTATAGTTTTTCAAATTCGCGTACTTGAAACAGAATCACACATCGGAAACACATAATGTACTATGCAGGAAAAGCAGAACCAGAATCCCACATCGGAAATGCAGTATTGTTTTCAAGGAAAACCCTCTTATAAAAGGGAGTCCTAAGTGAGGGTATCAATCAGAATCCAGACTGCTGTAATGGAAAAACCGCTGGATATTAAATAGCAGAAAAATTCTTCTGAAAAGTTTTGTTATATATATATATATATATAACAAAACAAAACAAAATTAAATAAAAAATAAAAATTAAATTTTTTAAAACAAATTTATGCAAAGGTGGCACCTAGTGTTCCGCCTTTGCGGTTAGTTTTTGGGAAAAGGCGGAACACCATGTGCCGCCTTGCCCTGGGCAGAAATACCCCCAAAGGCGGCACACCAGGTGCCACCTTTGGGGGGTAAAAAAATAAATTTTTTAACCTATATGTATTTTCAAAATTATTTTTTTGAAAAAATGTATAAAAAAACTTTGTTCTATATTTGTAACATTATAATGAGTAATCTTTATTTGTGAAATCATTGGATGATGATCCTAATCAAACTTAACTAGAACATTTCTAACCGAGGTTTCCTCCCAGTCAACACTTCCTTAAATGTTAGTATCTTGACTCTTTTGATGGTTCAATGGAACATGAAGCTGATTATAAATCTTGTATGGAACAATTCCTGAAATATTTTTAATTGGGGTTCATTGTCTTTGAAAAGTTGTTCTCCATCAAATTGAATATCGATTGTTCCCTATGAATGAACTTGAACTATCTTAAAAGGACTCAACCATCCTGACATCAATTTTCCATGTAATAGTCTCAGTCTTTAATTGAATCGCAAAATCTTATTTCATGTAATGAAATTATGTCATGCAATTCATTGGTCATGAAAATTTTTGTTGAGAGATATGTAGGTGTAGACTAGGGATATAGATGTGAAAGGAGTTATCATACCAAGTATATCAACATGGGTTACTATTTTGTTGTTTTAAAATAATTCAGATGGTATTATATATATTTATATAGAATTGAGAATGTTTAAAAAGGTAATGTAGGAGAAAAGGTGCCCTTTGACAATAATTGGAGATTGGTTTGTTTAGTGATAGAGAGGAAGCTGGATCTCCAAGACTGATCTTCATTTGGGATGCCATCTATTATGGTCATAGTAGATGATATTCCCATGAAATAAAATAGGATTAAATTTGTACTATATTAGTATATTTTCATCATTTTTTGGTTGAAATATAATTCAGTGATGGTCTGGGCCTCATGACTAATATTTTTCATTTATATCTGAACTCCTTCATTTTTGTATACATAGAAGATATCCTGTAGATTCTTTGACTCCATATTTAAATTCTAATCACCTTAATATTTTATTGAGTACACTTTTAGTGTGATAGGTTTTTTCTAAACTATAGAAACGAAACTCTTGGATTCTGGATGTATGGTTACTTGGGAATGTTATTTCTGATGTGGAAATTTTTGTGGACTCAAAGATGGTTGAGGCAGTGATATCTTAATATCATCCTTAAAATTTAATTCATATCAATATAATCCATTGATTTGTTTGGTGCTATATGTGTTTCATATAATAATTATCCCATTTCTAAGATCTGATGATATATATGACCAAAAATGTGTAAGATTTGGGTTATATGATCACTGATAGTATATTTTCCTAGACCTAAATAGTAGGCCGATAGCATCCTGAATTTTTACACAACCAGAGCATTGGTTTTGATATAATATATATTTCTATTCCATAAGTGTTGTGTTCGGAGATTTATTAATGAATAAATAACACATGGTTTCTTATGAGTCCCATCATTTAAGAACACATGAGCCGAAATACAAGAAACATAACATGTATTTGGAAGTAGTGGTTTATTCCCTAAAGTGTTGTAAAAACTATCTCTTTGGTGAGATATTTTTTACTACATGGACAAATGAATATTATGATAAATCTTGTCTTATTAAAGCCAAAATTTTATAAAGTGTCATTTTGATAATTATCTATAGACATTCAATAATGAGGTTTCTTATGATTAATGAAATGTAATGTCTTTTTATATTATATTTGATGGAAAACATTAGAGATGGTTGAACATGGAGAACAACCTTCAAATGAGGTATGGTGTCTGATGTCATTGAGGTGGGAGTCACTAGTGGATGCATTAGAAAAATAATGAGTCCTATCATGTGAAAATTTGGTTATCATTACATTATTAGTAAACCATGTGAAAGTGAACTACGTATCAGACAATGAATTCATGGTGATGATGGAATTCTTTTTAGGGGATGATTAAATTATATAGTGGTCCTAAGATGATGAATATATTATATATTTCATCAGGAGATTGGTTTTCATTGATTACATGAGGATGGATCAGATTATATACTCATAGTAATCTATATGGAAAATGAATCTAATTATGATGAAGATTTACTACATCCTCTATCATCTATTCTAATGGCCTTTTATAAGGAACAAAATTGGGGGGGGGGATTTTTTCATGATTCCTTCCCTACCAGTTCAAAATGAACAATCATTAGAGTATTGGTGATGTTATTCAAGAACATTCCATATATGTGTAAATATGGGATGAGTTTATTATGGAATTCATGATGGGGTTACCCTAGAACCCGAGTAGTTAATTACGACATTTGGGATATAGCTAACTGGATGAGGAATTTAGTTCATTTCATGATAATATTAGAGACTCACTATATAGATTATTTGGGAACGTTTTATGTTTGGGAGATTCTATTACAACATGGAGTCACTTCTAGTATCATATAGAACATATATGTGTTTTATGTAATGATATGGGAATGGATTTGGAAGGATTTGGGAACACAGTTTATGATGATAATCATAAATATTCAATAGATCCATGGATAGTTGGAGAGGATAATTTAGTTCCATAAAGATATTATTTTTACATTTTTATTTGATTTATGTGGATAATGGGATGAGGACCTATAATTTTTGTGGTTCATGTGAGACACTGATCTCTATAATTTGATTCATATGAAACATTTTAAAGATCTCTATGTAAGTTTAAGTCACTCGATATTGTGTTAGAATAAAGTATGTGAGGCATCTATTTTTGGGTAATCTATGGTGTAGGGGAAAACTGATACAATAATTTGGATAGGGAAGTCATTGGTTACTTATTAGTGAAGGAAATGATTGTATGCAGACATGAGGAGATGGACATTGTATTTCACTAATGGATACTAGGATTTTTAGGATTATCACCTTAGTAGGGGTATTGTAATTCATGGTAGAAATGGATGTGGGTTCTCTATGTTGTTGAAAACATTGAGATCACTTAATTTTTTATACTAATGTCTTATCAACTTGACCACACTTCACATTATCAAGGCATGCATGATTTGTTTCACATTTTCAATCATAGAAGGAACATGCCTTTTCCTACACATGTAATTGATTTGGAATATTTTTAGTTGGATAATGATGTAAATTTTTTGTAGTGACCAGAAATGATTATAGAACAAATCACATGTTGTTGAGGTGGAGTATAGTTCCACATTTTTTTGAATTGTATAATGAAAGATAAATCTAGGAAGAAACAATTATGTAAGAGTCCGATGATCAATTGAAATGACAATAGATGTCCAATAAATATTCATAGAGATGATTATTGAGAATGATAATTCCATAAAGGGTAATATTTTAAAGTATCCGTGATTTTGTTTCTAATATATTAATCATGGTTACCATATTAAACTTTAGTTTTTTAGGTTGAGCCCAACATTTCAAGAACCATGAGTTATTTTAATATATGTTATGTTTTTTAGAATCATTTTAAATCAAACAAGGATACACTATACTGATGTTGAAATATGTGTTGGTCCTTGTTGATACCCTATGAAGATCAAGAAATGTGAAATGTGGAGGCTAATTCATTCCCATAGGAATAGATAACTCGGGAATCACCTATGAAACAAAACTATAGCTACCCCACCACACCTGTGGTGGAGGAATTCGTAATGGGAAATAACCATGAACATTAAAACACGCTATAGGGAGTTTTAATTATAGGTTACCTAGGATGATGTTTTCGTTACCACCATGACCATGGTTGAGACTATGGTGGAAGTCATGTGGATGATCAGGTTAGAGTTCAAATTGTTTAAACAACCTCTATTATTCGTAGATCTCAATTTTTTTAAATGATAACACATAAAACATCAATGAGGGGTATTGAATAATTTTTTAATTAATTTATCACATATATAAGTTCATATATTGTCATATAATTGATAAATAATTCAATATAGAAGCTGTTTGGATGAATCTAGGGTGAGGTTGGTTCTGTTTTCCTACAATGAGTTTCCTTTATTGGAGAATGTTGATTCTCTAAACCCTCTTTGTCTTCCCATACTAGAAAATACGAACATGGGAGTTTAACATTTATTATTATTGAATAATAACCAAGGGATACTCATTTATTATCTGATATTCAATATTCTTAAATGAGTATGCCCCCTTCCCTTATCACTATCTAGGAGGGAAGAAATTTTCCTTCCTCAACTGTACTAAAATTCTACCATTGATGGTGTTCTACATTGTGAATGTGATAACTCAACACTTTGTATTGTTCCATTGTTTCAATATTCTAGAACAATTTTTGTGCCTTAATAAAATCAACTCTTGGATCTCTTGGATCAAATGCGTATTTTGGTTGGTATGTGAATTCTGTCAAGTGATAATACTCTTGACAATCCTTGATTTAGATGTTGATATGATAGAGATTGGAAGTCCTTACCATCAGGGTTCATTATTGGGAAATTGTTTCCATGTATATTTTGTGTTTATGGTTCTGTAGAGACACTTTCTTGAATTTTTTTGGATTTTTTCCCTAGAACGAACAACATTGTACATTAGATTACCTGTATATTTAATGAATTGAATATTAATATACATATCTTATCAAATATTGATGGTTCTTATGCATAATATTGATGTGAAAATTTATTTTAGATTCATTCTCAGTAATAGGTTTATAGAAGTTACCCTCTATGATGAAAAACCGGAGAAACTATGAAAATATCTTTTATATATAGTTTTGTATTATAATAATGTATTAAAATAGGTATCATAGTATATAAAATTTCATGTATGTGTATTAATATGATTATGATGCTTCTTCTCATAAATTTCACAGTTTTCAATCTCTATGAAGGGATATTATAAAAACATTCCTAGTAGTAGTAATTCCATATGTTTTAATGTAATATAAATTTCTTATATGTGAGAATGTTTAATGGTCCTTAGAAAATAATATTTTCACTAATACATGTCATGACTCACGCATATAGAGTTTCTAGAAAAACATCACAGAATATTCTGGAAGAAAGTAGGGTTGGTTGGGTGTGATTAAAATGACATGTCGTTAATGTTTATGTATAGGAATTCTGTTTCCATAATATCATTATGGAAGTTGATATCATGACCCTTAGATTGGAAAATATTTTTCGCCTAAATTCTGTGACCATTTGGAAATTATATTCAATTCAGATAGTAAAAGAAAGATGTTTAAAGAATATAGGTTGATGATACAGATATATGACTTACATGATTTAATGGTGAGATAAATGGATTATATTTCAATTTTACTATTTTTATATGGTTTTTAACATTGTTCCACTATGCTCTCTCTCTTAGCTGCCTTCACTAGTAACTAGACCCTAATCATGGACTTCTGGCCTACCCACTTAATGATGATGAGAAGGAATCATAGAGTGTCACACACTATGTTATTCAATTGATATCGATTTAATTATATTTGAATTAAATTAATGGTATAAATATTATTATCTAGACCATGGAATAATTTTATTAATAATTCAATGATTTCATAAATTATATAAATATATATTCATTAAATTGTGAATAAAATATATTTATCTATTTTATTGAATAAATACTAAATATTTATTTGATTTTTTATCGATTGATATTTTTATTTATCAATAATATATTTATTCAGATATTCAATAGATATTAAGGAGTGGGATTACGCCATGATTGAGTCTAGAAATGAATATTTTTTTATGGGATGGTAAATAATATTTATCATTATAAATGTTATGGAACTGCATAAATTTGTAATATTGTTTTATTAATATGTGTTTCCAGGTTTTTTTAGAATAATGAAATTATTTAAGGGATGAAAAAAATTAAATAATATATTAACCTAAACCAGAACACTAAAAATTTAGGGTTAAGTCAACAATTTGGGGCAAATCGAGATACAAGAATCATTGGGCATAGTAAAAGTATACCTCTATTCCTATTTATATATTTATATCATGAACCAAAACCTTAAAGACCCTGAAATTTCAAGGAATTTATTTTTCGTAAATACTTTGGGATTTTACAAGTATATGGATTCTGACCGCACTTGATTCCAAGGCCCGGTGTGCTCGGAATCAATTTCTGAAGTTTAGCTTGAGAACGTTTAGTAAACGAACGAGCGGGTTTTCTCTATCTTTTGAACTGGTACTCGAAATTGAAATATGATGGCACCAATGAACTCGCAACGCTGGTAATTGCATATGGGGACCTTTACTGTAGTCGCTTTTTCACTTGAGGAGAAGTTATTTATTGGGGTTTAATTAATAAGTAAATAAAATTTTTGGAACAATTTTACTTTATATCTAAGGAGGATAATTCTTCCCATGGGAATCTGTTGGTGGGGCCCACACCCACCCAACTTCTCATATGTGGATAATTGAAAGGTGGGGCCAACATGAGCCCCAACCTTTCACCTCCATCTAAACTCCATAATCCCCTTATTTAATTCGCAAACTCCTCCTAAATGTGGACTCTTCCTCTCCCTCACTCTCCCACATTAATTCATGCCAACACATGATAATTAAAGAATTTACACTCTTCAATTAATCAATGGAGTTGTATGATTTTTGAAATTATATTTTCTTGTGTTAATAAAATAATTGTGGAGCCTATAATTTTGTTTTGGCAGACGTTGGGTTGGGAAAGATTTGAGAGAACTCTTGTGTAAAGAAGAAGAGAAATCCTCTCTCGATGAAGAACGATGTCTCTTCAACAAAGAACGCCGATTCTACAAAGAACGACAACACGCCATCCATTCTCTTCTCCGCGACAAGTGAGGAGGTGTTGCTTCCTCCTCAGACGCACTCCGATGACGTCTACGAATCCTCACCTCGTGACGCCGTCTTCTGCGACGCCCGAAGTATGACATCAATTATCGACGTAGGGGATTAAGTTCAATTTTAATGGACTAAAATTGTTCACTGTTTGTTGTTGAACATCTTTTTTTCAACCTATTACTATTGCATTACGCGGAGGGAGAGGGCCAAACGTACACGGCCTGATGACCCCCCATTTCATATTGTTTATTAATTTTGGGAATTGGAAACCGAAGTCGAAGGAAGCATGGCGCCTTTGCACCGTTCCAGGAACGCGTCAGAGGAAGCCGGTGCCGTCATGCCAGATGTGCAGAAGAAACTGTGGCCCGCTTTGCCAGCCGCTTCAGTGGAAGAACTGGCTGGCCCATTAGCTGACCGAGCAAAGGGGAGCTACAGCGCAAAGAAGGCGTTGCACTGGAAAACTGGCCGGCCTGTCGGCCGTCCGAGAGAACAGATCCGCGGTGGCAGGAACGCGCCGCACCAGAAGAGATGCGGCCCACCGTGTGGGACTCTTGCGCCAGAAGGTTGGCCGGCCTAGCTGGCCGGTTTGGGAAGGGCGGCACCGCTTGGCACCGCCGGATCAGACATCCGGGGGGCCGCACCCTGTCAGACCGCTCGGCCAGCCGGGTCGCGCCAGGCTGGGACGTGCCTGGCCACGCGAGGCCGAGCTATGCTACATCAGGTCGGGCCACGCCCCTTCAGGTCGGGCCACATCCTTCGCGTCGAGCTGTGTTTTCCATCAGACTGGTCTGACACCCCTGCTAGGTTGGACCCATCCAACTGTGTTAACCCGACCCGTTTTCCCAATGGACTAAACGGGTCGGGCCCATTATTCACTTAAACGTGAATTACATAAAGACCGCGTGCCCAATTAATGCACCGTCTATGGAACAAGGACCTTTTTGAGGAGGTGGTCCTTTAGAGATAATCTAAGTGAGTTTTGGGAAAATTTGGTAAACAACCGGGTTTAGAACAAGCATATTTCCAAAAGGGCCCCGGAACTAAAAATCCAATATCTATCAGACCAGACATATGTTTGACGCGTCGTCTGTCGCGTTGAGTTCATTTTGACTAGATGGAACTTCAGGATACATCAACTCTGTACTTTGTGATAGTTGATGTATCGACCCCCCTTTACTCGTGGATCAGACCATCCTGGAAATGAGTAGGTTGTGTCCACCAACCCTAGAGCTATTTGTGACTGTGTCGACTATCGTGTCGGGGTCCTTCGTGGGTTTGATGACGAAGACGAATGTAATTTGATCCTACGTCGGTTTGGCAGCATGAAATATTGTACGTGGATCCTCCGTGGGTTCGGCAGTGATGACGACTGTACATGGATCCTACGTGGGTTCGACTGCGATGGTTACTATACTTGGATCCTACGTGGCTTTGGCAGTGGCAACTTCTGTACTTGGATCCTACATGGGTTCGTTAGAGGCGATGATTCAAAGTCTACATCTAATCTTATCCTCCTTTCTTCGAAAGTAGTATACCTATGTGAGTGGAGTCTTGTCTTTCAATCATTATCATTGGTATGATTGAAATATTTTCTGTGTGGACTGGGTTGTTCTTGGGCTCGGAAGTTGGAGCCGAACCGAGATTGATGACTCAGTTATATGTATGGGAATATAGCTAAGTAGAGTTGGTTAATACTTAATGTTTGTATCATTAATTTGTGGTTTAACCTTCGTTGATTCTAGGAGACCTTCGTGGGTCTTGGGGTCCCTACTGATTATCGTATACTCACCCCTACAAAGGATATGCCCACACTACGTTGTGTTGGATGTAGACGACGAACAACGATGATTGAGGTGGAGGATTGTGGAGCTGGACAGTACCCAGAGCTCGATCACTAGATGGGACTTATACGGAGCAGATGACCAGACCCGGGGAGCTGATGAGACCGTTTGTACCCACCCTTCAGGTGGGATATCCAGAGGACGACTCAGTTGTTTCCGCTTTACTTTACTGCTATTGTACTTTGTTTCTCAGTTGTAATGTACTTTCAGATGGGTTTGTATACAATCCCATTTACTTTTGAGCACTTACATATGTACTCAGCTTTACTGAGTGCTTCATCACTTGTGTACTCTGTTGGGTATGTTTATTTATATAAAGTCAATGACTTCCCTTTTATCAGGATTTTACACCTTTGGTGCTAGTCTCCAGCCCCTGGCCTATGGAAGGCTGGCTTGGGGTTGTCACGGCTTGGGCCCCACGGACGGGTCATGAAAAATTGGTATCAGAGGTTTCATTTCTACTGCAGAACTTAGGAATCTGATAATTTCTTTTCTGTGAAGAAATAGTGTTAAGAATATTGAATTTCATTTTTAGTCAAGGGAGTCTAGTGTTGGTGCGGCATCCGACATATCAATACACCCGGACCCTGACTTCTGATTTCCGAATCAGTACTCGAAAACACTGATTGCATGTGTGTTTCAAAAGTTTTCTTTGTGATTATTTTTTGTCAGTTCACCAGGTATATTTTTTGACAATTGCACACCAGTTTCTTTTTAGGATTTCCCCACGAAGTCATCCAGTTAGGGTTCCTAGTTATGTGTGGGATGGTAGCCCACCCAGCGACAAGGCCTCGGTGCGGAGCCCCATTACAGCGGAGGAACTAGTGGTACCACTACCTGTTGGGCCACCGATACCGCCAGCCCCAACAGCGGAGAGTGCACGCCACCTGAGTGTGTTGCATGTGTTTCAGCGACAAAGGCCTCTTAGGTTCCGTGGAGAGATGGACCCCCAGGCAGGCGAGGATTGGGTGGAGGCTATCGTTAGAGTCTTCAGATTGATAGGGACACCAGCAGACCTTATGGTGATCCTTGCCACGAGTCTCTTACACACAGTAGCAGGTAGATGGTGGGGTCTAATGCTCCAGGAGCATGACGATGCATCTCTTCTTTGGACAGACATCGAGAGACACATCCTCTCAGAGTTTTTTCCAGCCACCCTCTGTACGGTGCACATCCAAGAGTTACTACAGTTGTGGCAGGGTAGCATGAAAGTAGCCCAGTACTCAGAGAGGTTTACCGACCTCTCGTGCTACCCCACAAACATGGTACGGGACCCATTTTTCCCAACCCGGACCTTTGAGTAAGTACTGAGGCATGAGATCAGGGCATCGATGATCTCTCTCAGCATTCCGACATAGGCATGTGTATTGGAGTGATCCCGTCTTGTGGAGAGATTTCTTGTTGTACCGACGCCAACAACGAGACCCACCGTAGGGCGACACATAGCAGAGTATTCTATAGTCGGTAGTAGACAAATGTCGCAGAGTTCCAAGAAGACCATTCCATCATGTGGGAGAACATAGGATACTAGTTCAGATGTGCGTGGGAAATGAAGCAGAGCTTTTCATACGAGAGGCAGGCAGTGCTATGCATGCCACGGGCAGGGCCACATGGCGCGTGACTGCCCAACCCGCCATGCAGTGGAGCAGCATACAGTTGAGGGACCACCGAGTAAGAGGCATAGGTTCAACCGTGGTGGTCCACAGGGAGCAGGAGGACGAGGTAGTGGAGCTGGCCGAGTATCGGGTGGTGGACGACACTTCAAGGCTCTACCATCACCACCACCATGGGGACCACCCCAACCACAGGGAGCTGGAAGATAGGGATAGGCTCAGCTCCAGGCAGTCGAGGCCAACGACCACGGTGCACCTGATATGATTTGAGGTAATATCTGTGTCTACTCCACCGTTATTGCAGTTCTTATAGACAGATGAGTGAGTCATTCTTTTATTGTTGTTTCAATTGTTCGTAGCTTAGCGATTCCGACGAAGGTGTTGGCTCGATCCTTATGGATAGAGAATCCAACTGGAGAATACTCGATTATTATAAACTTGTTCCGGCAGTGTGAGATTACTCTTGGAGGCAAGAGCATCGGCTGGGATCTTTTTGTAGCAGCATTGAGGACTTACGACGTCATCTTGGGTTTGGATTGGTTATCTACAATCCATTCCCAGATCGACTGTATTAGACGAAAAGTGCGGTTTGTCCACACAGATGGGACCAGGATCACCTTCACTTGTAATAAGATAACCTTTGCAGCACAGGGCGGACTTACGTAGAGGAGAGGGAAGCCAATCCCTAATCAGTTGGCTAGTCTCATCCTAGGAGTAGTTGATGTGTGGAGTCTAAGTTTTCCTATTTTGGTGGATCAGTATGTAGATGTTTTTCCTGAATATGTTCCAGTACTACCTCCTCGTAGAGAGGTAGACTTTTACATTGACCAGTACCCCAAGACATCACCGATATATACTCCAACATATCGGATGTCTCCTACCGAGCTTCGTGAGATGCAGGTACAACTGGAGGACTTTTATGGAGAGGGATTCATCCAACCTAGTGTTTCACTATGGGCTTCTCTGATTTTATTTGCCAAGAAGGAGGATGGGAGCTTAATTCTATGTGCTTGCTACTATTGCCGAAATCAGGTTACCGTAAAGAACATATACCCACTCCCATGGATTGACGACCTCTTTGATCAGCTCAAGTGAGCACGATGGTTATCAAAGATAGTCCTAAGTTCAAGCTATCATCAGCTAAAATTTCAAGATGAGGATGTGCAGAAGGCGACCTTCAGGTGTCGGTATGGCCACTACAAGTTCTTGGTTATGCCCTTCGGCATATCCAACACACCAACAGTGTTCATGAGTCTCATCAGCAGGATCTTCTAGCCTTACCTCGATCATTTTGTCGTAGTTTTCATCGATGATATACTGATTTACTCGACTACTGAGGAAGAGCACGCCCACCACTTACGGGTTGTACTGGACAAACTCCAAGAGCACCGGCTTTGTGGTAATCTCTCAAAGTGCCAGTTCTAGATTCGATAGGTTCAATTCATAGGGAACTTCATCTCGGAGGTAGGCGTTTTAGTGGATCCTGAGAAAATCGAGTCAGTACTTGCTTGGGAGCCTCCCAGGAGTGTGATGGAGGTGAGGAGTTTCCTATGTCTAGTTGGGTACTATCAGAGATTTGTGCTAGACTTCTCCAGAGTTACAATGCCACTTTCAGTTTTGAAGAAGAAGGGAAAACCCTACGTGTTGTCAGATTGATGCCAGTAGAGATTCCAGGAGCTGAGGGAGAGATTGACCAGTGCACCCATATTGAGGATACCAGAGGAGGGCATTGGGTACGTGGTTTACTGTGATGCATCAGGGACCAGAATCGGGTCTGTCCTGATGCATGATCGGGCAGTGATCGCCTATGGTTCATGACAGTTGAGGCAGCACGAGCAGAACTACTCTACCCATGACCTGGAGTTAGCAGTAGTGGTCTTCACCCTAATGATGTGGCGGAACTATTTGATGGGCGAGCGATTTATAGTCTACTATTACCACCAGAGTCTCAGGTACATTTTCTCATAGAAGGACCTGAACCTGAGACATTGGCGATGGCTTGAGTTCCTCTTGGACTATTAATTTAACATAGTCTATACTTCTGGGAAGGGGAATGTAGTAGCTGATGCTCTAAGCAGGAGTTCGGGCATTCACATACTTGTAGAGGTGACAGAGCAGTTAACCACTTTCTAGATATCCTTTGTGGATAGAGATGGGGAAGCCATTCTATAGTCCCTCACAATCAATCTTCCACTACTTCAGTGAGTTAGAGAGGCTCAGTGTGGGGACTTTGACTATGAGACGCGACGTGCTCAGATTTCCATATGGAAGGCGCCTGATGGATTTTCTGAAGGAGGAGAGCACCTCAGCCTCTTCAGGGGACGTACCATGCTACCAGTTTCACTATAGAAGGAATTGATGAGAGAGTTTCACACATCCCCTCTAGAGGTACATCCAGGAGTGGTGAAGATGTACCAGGACCTCCAACGACGACATTGGTGGCCGGGTATGAAGAAGGTTGTAGCAGAGTTCGTTTCATGATGCCTCACTTACCAGTAAGTGAAGGCGGAGCACCAGGTACTAGCAGGCTTGGTACAACACATAGAGGTTATGGAGTGGAAGTAGGATGGGATATCCATGGATTTCTTGATGGGGAATCCACATACTTCCAGAGGACACGACTCCATCTGGGTAATCGTAGACTGACTCACCAATTCGGCCCACTTCCTACCGATTAGAGACCAGTTCTCGGTAGAGAGCTTGGGATGCCTCTATGTTCATGAGATCGTATGACATTATGGTGGTCCATCATCTATCATATCCGATCGAGATGCTCGCCTTAATTCCCAGCTTTGGAAGGGGTTTCAGGAGGCATTTGGGACACTGCTATGCCTGAGCACCGCCTTTCATCCTCAGACAGATGGCCAAACGGAGAGGTCCATTAAGACTCTCGAGGAAATGTTTTGTGCATGTGTCCTTGACTTTGGTCACAGCTAGGAGGATCACTTAACCTTGGTTGATTTTGCGTACAACAACAGCTACCACTCCACCATCAGGATGTCACCATATGAGGCACTGTACGACCAAACTTATAGATCAACTTTGTGCTGGGCTGACCCTAGGGAGTCAGCACTCATAGGACCAAAGATGGTTCAGGCTACGACAGGGAAGATGCAGATCATCCATGAGTGGATGAGGACTGCACAGAGAAGACAGAAGTCCTATGCTGATAGGAGACGGGGACCACTGGTGTTTGAGGATGGAAACCACGTTTTCATACGAGTCTCACCTTGACGTGGATTACGGAGATTTTTTCGGGGCAACAAGTTATCTCAATGCCTCATCAGACCATTCTAGGTCCTCGGTTGGGTAGGTAAGGTGGCTTACCACATGTCCCTTCTACCTCAGTTGTATCGGGTGCATGACGTCTTCCACTTATCTCAGCTGAGGAGATACGTGTACAACCCGACCCACATCATCGACCATGGGGAGATAGACATTGATGATGCGGAAACATTCATGGAGGTCCCAGTGGAGATCGAGGATCGACAGGAGCAGGTCCTATGTGGATGGTCGATTCCTCTAGTGCGCATTCATTGGCAACATAGAAACCTCCAGGAGTGAACATGGGATCGGGAGGCTCAGATGCGTGCACTATACCCCCATTTGTTTCCCTAGTTTATATGGTAGCTTTATGGGGGCATAAATCCCTGATGTGGGAGAAATTTAAAGTCCCAGAAATTTCATGGAAATATTTTTGTTCTTAAATAATTTGGAATTTTACAAGTCTGTGGCTTCTGACGACACTTGATTCTGTGGCCTGGTGTGCACAAAATCAATTTATGAAGTTTAACTCGGGTACGTTCAATAAACAAACCAGCATACTTTTTCTATCTTTTAAACCGGTGGTTAGAATTTAAATCCAAGGGCACCAATGAACTTGCAACGCTGGTAATTGCTTAAGGGGACCCTTACCGTAGTCGCGTTTGCATGGGAGGAGAAGTAATTTATTGGTGTTTAATTAAGAAGTAAATAAAATTTTTGGAACAATTTTATTTTATATCTAAGGAGGTTAATTTCTCCAATGGAAGTTGTTTGTGGGGCCCACACCCACCTAACATCACATGTGTGGATATTTGAAATTTGGGTCCCACATGATCCCTAACCATTCACCTCCCTCTAAACTCCTTAACACCCTTATTTAATTTTAAACTCCTCTTAAATGTGGACTCTTCCTCTCCCTTACTCTCCGACATTAATTCATGCCAACACATGATAATTAAATAATTGACCCTCTTCAATTAATTAATGGAGTGTTTTGATTTTTGAAATTATATTTTCTTCTATTAATAAAATAATAGTGGAGCCTATTATTTGGTTTTGGCACACGTTGGGTTGGGAACGATTTGAGAGAACCCTTATATGAAGAAGAAGAGAACTCCTCTCTCGATGAAGAACGATGTCTCTTCAATGAAGAACACTGGTTCAAAAAAGAAAGACGACATGCCTTCCATTATCTTCTCCGAGACAAGTGAGGAGACACTGATTCCTCATCGGACATACTCCGATGACATCTACGAATCCTCACCTCACAACACCGTCTTCGGCGACGCCCGACGTATGACATGAATTATTGAGGTAGTGGATTCTGTTCATTTTTAATGGATAAAAATTGTGCCTCGTTTGTCATTGAACATCTTGTTTGTTCGACCTATTACTATCGCCTTACACGGAGGGCACGGGCCGAATGAACATAGCCCGATGACCCTCCGTTTGATCTTGTTTATTAATTTTTGGAATCCGAAACCGAAGGCGGGGGAAGCACGGCACCGTCGTGCCATGCCGGTAACGCGGTGGAGGAAGCCGGCGCTGTCGTGTCGGCTGTGAGGAAGAAATCGCAGCCCGCTTCGCCGGATGCTTCGGTGGAAGAACCGGTCGGCCCATCGGCCGACCGGGTGGAGCAGATTCGTGGTGCCAGGAGGGCGCCCCACCAAAAATTTCGCGGCCCGCTTGCGACATAAGGCCGACCTGCCTAGACGACCAGTTTTGGTAGGGTGGCGCTGCTTAGCACTGCCGGTTCGGACAGCCAGGGGACCATGCCCCCTTGGACTGCTTGGCCAGCTGGCAGAGCCAGCCGGGCCGCGCCGATCTGTGTCGTTCCACTTTAGTCCGGGCCGCGCCCCATCGGGTTGGTCTGCATCCTTCGGACCGAGCTGAGATTTCCTATGGACCGTTCTGACACCCCTGCCGGGTCAGACCCGTGAAACTGGGTTAACCCAACCCGTCGGCCCACTGGACTAAACGGGTTGGGCCCGTTGTTCACATAAACGTGAATTACCTAAATTCCGCTTGCCCGATCGGCATGCCGTCTACGACACAAGGACCCTTTCAAAGAGGCTATCCTTTTCAGATAATCTAAGTGAGTTTTGGGAAACTTTTGTAAATGACCAGGTTTGGAATGAGCATATTTCCAATTAGGCCCCCGGAACGAAAATTCCTATATCTCTTAGACCGAGCGTCCATTTGACGCGCCGTCTACCACGTTGAGTTCCTTTTAATGAGTCAGAACGTCAGGATAAATCAACTATGAACTTCGTGAATGTTGATGTATCGAACCTACTTTACTCGTGGAGTGGACCCTCCTGGAATCGAGTATGCTGTGTGCGGGAACCCTAGAGCTGGTTGGGACTGCGTCCACTACCATGTCGGGATCCTTCGTGGGTTCGACAATAAAGATGATTGTACTTGGATCCTATGTGGGTTCGGCAGTGAGGACGACTATACTTGGATCCTCTTTGGGTTCGTCAATGATGATGACTATACCTGGATCCTACGTGGGTTTGGTAGTGATGGTTACTATACTTGGATCCTACGTGGGTTCATTAGTGATGACTTCTGTACTTGGATCATACGTGGGTTCAGTAGAAGAGATGATTCAGAGGCTACATCTAATCATCTCCACCTCTATTAGAATGTAGTATACATGTGTGAGCTGAGCCTTGTCTTTCAATCATTATCATTGGTATGATTGACATATTTTCTGTGTGGACAGGGTCATGCTTGGGCTTGGAAGTTGGATCTAAACTGAGATTGATGACTCATGTATATGTATGGGCATATACCTAAGTAGAGTTGGTTGATAATTCATGTTTGTATCATTCCTTTGTGGTTTATCCTTTGTGGATTCTAGGAGACCTTCGGGGGGTCTCGGGGTCCCTACTGAGTATGAAATACTCACCCCTACACAGGTTATGCCCGCTCTACATTGTGTTGGATGTAGATGATGGACATCACTGATTGAGGTAGAGGATTTTGGAGATAGATGGTACCCGGAGGTGGATGACTAGACCGGACGTACACGGAGCAGATGACGAGACCCGGTGAGCTGAGGAGACCATCTGTACCCACCATTCAGGTTGGATATCCATAGGATGACTCAGTGGTTTCCACTTTACTTTACAGCTGTTGTACTTTGTTTCTAAGTTGTATTGTACTTTCAGTTGGGTTTGTATACTGGCCCTTTTACTTTTCAGCACTCACTTTTGTACTCAGTTTTACATAGTTCTTGATTCACTTGCATAATCTTTTGTGTATGTTTAATTATATAAATGCAATTCCTTCCCTTTTTTGAATTTTATGCCTTTGGTGCTAGTCGCCAGCCCATGGCCTGTGGAAGGCGGGCATGGGGTAGTCACGGCACGGGCCCCAAGGATAGGTCGTGACAAGAACTTCTAGATAAATTCATTTATGATTGAAGGAACTAGAATTTATTGACACATTGAATGAAATACAATTGATTTATAGTGGTTGCACATGAAAATAATTTGGTATGGTTCAAAGATCAAAGGAGAATGTGTGGATCACCAGTAGTGGATTCTACAATTGTGTCCTTAAAACATAATGATGGTGATATAGAAATGGATTTTTTTAATATAAATATCACCATTGACTAATGATCCTCTATCAAGGGACTCATTTCTTCCAATTAAAAAGAAATTAATTATAAATTTAACATGGAATGATCCTCTGTCAATGTTTCATGAAATCTAATATGAAAAATATATATATTACCCACTATAGGTGGTTCCATTATTCCAAAAACCATTAAATGGTATTATAGGGGTCATGTTTTAAATTTAAAATTATTTACACGATTTTTGACATAAATGGAAATTCATAGATGACTTTTTCATTACAAATTATTTTTTTATTAATATGATTTGAATTAACATATGTTTATTACTTAAATATCTACATTCAATATTAAAAATTTATTATGGATAATAACAGAAGATGAATAACTATATATTCTATCAAAAATTTCAAAAATCATGGATTATAAGATTAAGATACAAGGCGTGTAGTTGGAGTAAAAATTGCCCACCCAAGTACACTATATCAAGATGTGACATGGGATAGTGTAATGCCAAAAAGTAATTAAACACAGTGAATTTATTGAAATTTATATATAGATTGTTCCAACCTGACATATATCATATCGGATTATACTATGTGTAGTAGGCGTACATGTCGTGTTGTCTTCATGGTTTTTTTAGTGAAATCCCCACAATATGTGTTGTCATTATAATTGATCAAACCACATGGTACTAATATCATGATCATTAATGATATTAAAAATATCTTCTTGGTGTATATAGAATGTACTCACAATTTTCCTCATCCAAAATTCACACTAATCCATATTTCTAGTTACACATGCACATGAAATTTGAACCACATGACATATAGCTGGCATGCGAACATCATGTAGTAACAACTGATGATAACACTAAGTTTTCAATGAGTTTAATATAAAAATTGAATTCATACCACAAAACATGTAACTAGCCTGTAAACATTGTGTTGTCTCACTAAGGAACACAACTTAAGCCATATCTTTGTATCCCTTGTGTGTGAAAACTTAGGCACAAGATGTATAACTGTTAAAAAATCAGCACGTATTATCCCAATTAGAAATAGAAATAAATTTCATTAAATTTATAATTATAGAATTAATAACTTATTTTATAGATTTACTCATATATTGTTTGAAAATTTAATAGTGGGTTTAATTTATTTTAAATGTTTATTTAATTCATTATAAATATATTTAATAATTTGTTCTTCTATTTATTTTCTATGAAGTCTATTATGATGGGTTACTCTTATTGAATTCTAATGGACATAAAAATGAAATGGAATTATTCAACTGATTATTTGTATAATATAAACATGTAAATATTAAAAATAATGAATGTATAAAAATGATTGTTAATAAGTTTTATTTTTATTACATGTTTCATGTATGGCCATTCATTTTTATGAAAAAGACATGTGTTTTTGTTGGGTGTTTTAATTTTATTTATTTCCTAGGTTTAAAATTTTTAAATATTAAAATAAATTTTATGTCCAACATTTCATCACCCCTCAATTATTATATAGCACATGTGTGTCCAAGGTTATTTATTTTATAACCAATATCAAATCCTTTGATTCCCCTCACCTACACGTGAGAAATAATTTTTTTAAGTAATGGTGTATCCCAATCCCCATGGATATAAATCAATATAGAACCATAACAATTCCAACCTCGGTAATGCATAAGTGGATTTGTGTAATGTTGTAACTCATGTAAAGGATAGTAAATGATTACCCATAGGTAAAATATTGATTTACTATCCATGAAATAAATCAACCATTAGATAATACCATGATCATGTATTTTAATATTCATTTATTTAAATTTGATTGTGGATTATTTTATGGATACATGAACAGTATTATATACACAAATAAATTAATGTGATAAGAGGAAATATAAATAAATGGATCATGTGTAAATTTTTTATCCAACATGGTGAATTAATTATGTAAAATCAACTTAATATTAATATGGTAAGTACTGGATAAAATAATAGAAAATATTAGCATAATAAATAAAATATATCAACTAAATGTTATGTATGATTTTCCATTCCATTACATCATTAGAAATGAATCCTATATCTTAGAATTTGACCAACACTTATTGAGGAACATACTTTTATAAGAGGAGTTCATATGAATTTTTCATGTTGACATAATCATTTTACACCATGATGATTATCCCTTACTAGGCTTGGTGTAATTTAGTGGTATTTAATGGGGGAATACATGTTAGGATTTTTGTATTGGGGATTTTACTAAATGGATCAAGTATTTGTACACACAGAGTAGGCATATAAATGGAAACCTAAATACCTTAATGATTCTTGACCAACACTTGTTGGGATTATGTGAATGGAAATATAAACCCTTTCCACTAAAATGTCTTAGAATCAAGACATTTAAATATCAATAGTGGTCCAAGCTGGGACATGATAAAATTGTGGGAGACTTCACGAAATTCTAATTATTTTTTCTGACATAATCTACAAAGTACTAATAATATATTTAGTTATTGTATAAAATAGGAAGAAATACTATGAAACCACTATGATAATTCCTTAAAACATGATATGTCCCTTCAAAAAAAAAATCAGTATATAGTAAAATATTTTATATGATTCATTATTATCAGAAAACTTTGTATAATGTGCATAAATCACTTATTCATGTACTACCACCCCATAACATGAATGGTGTTTACAAGAATACCTACCAGAGATATGTTTATGATTCATCATATGTCAGCTGTATATTATAATAAAATATTTCCAGATAGATGATGTTAAAACATATTGACTAAGATTTTTACACCGTACTATATCATCTCTAATCTCTTGAGAAAAATAAATAGTGGATTGAAATAAATAATATCTTAAATTCACTATATCAATGTAAAATGGAACAAGGGAATAAATATATTGGTCAATCTTTCAAAATATGATGGTTAATAGTCCATTTATATAAATTGGGATTCCACTTGGATAATATATTTTTTATTAATCTTGTAGTATTATCCTTAACACAAATATTATCCTTATTTTCTTATTACCAAATAAATTAAATGGGTATGTAACACAAAAAGATGTATATATACTTCACAAAGATGATAAAGATTAGTTGAATCCTATTTCTCTGCCCATTTTGGTGAAAATATTGAATAAAATGGATAACGATATCATTGTTGATATAAAGACAAAATATCATTTCCATCATCCTTCAAATAGACAAAGGATTCAAGGGTAGAAGAATGAATAGGAATCAATTTTCATCTTATGTTCAATGCTTGGACATTGGAAGTTTAATTTAAATGAAATTGAGAAGTGTGTTATAGAATCCACATCAATTATATTCATAATGTTTCTATTGACCGCTTATATGTTAAAAAAACATTTTTACAACATAAATGTATTTTAATATTGGAAATGAACAAGAACATAAATCTTATAGAGTGAACATTGGAGTTTATAAAGGTTTATTCTTATGTTATCTAAGCGGAACTCACTACTTCTTATTTCCAAAATGGATTGTTTTTAACAATTTATTTTGTGTGACCTGAAAATTTATCATAGATTTCAGTTACATAGAATGATAAATTATTTCACATTTTTAATAAATTTTTTCGTGGTACTTAATCACAAAACTATTAGTTTATTAGTTCTTGAATAATTTATATCTATCACAATTAATGGTGAATATGTAATATAAAACTCTTACCCAATTGTGGAATGATAATTATTTTTCAAACAAAACTAAATGAAGTTTAATTATTTACACAAATAAAGTACTTTTATAATAAATTAAACTAACATGCTGGGAATAAAAACTAAACATATCATATTTTAAATAAAAAAATCATTTAAAATAATGGAAAATAAAAATATGGTTTAAGTGAGTTCAAATGTCCATGTAAACGATTCTAATGATAAAGGTAACTTCATATACTTTATGATTTTCATTTATAAAATTTATAAATTGTCTTCTAAGTAAATGAGTTAACTTGTTAATGATTAATAAATCATTGATATGGATTGTTAGGGAACTTCATATCCATGTAATTATTGATATTACATATAGATTAATGTATATTCTATACTAAAATTTCGTTATACAAATATATTTCATGATTTTAATATAAGTAAGATCAATGATAATTCATATATATATCTTATGAATCTTCCATTATTTCATCCAAGAAATATTTAGCTAATAAATGTGTAAAAAATAACCATATTTGAACTATATGGTTTAATGGATATCATATAAATTATGATATTTTACGAATATATTAGGTCACTACCACAAGTGTTTGTTGAAAATTATTTTCTATTTGTTTATGCTTATAACAAACATTCAAAACACCATGTTTCATGTGAGTTAATGATACTATAGCCACTATAGATATTAATATATAGTCATCATTGACTATATATTCCTAAAATAAACCATTATAATTGGTTATAGTTGGATCATAAATAACATTTGTGTTTTAAGGACCTAGATTAACATTAGTTAGATTATGAATGCTAGAATCAACTAAGCATAGTCGGAGGATTAGTTCCAGAGAAACATATAATATAGGAACTTATAAAAAAGGTTGTTTACATTCACCGTAGTGGGTGATATAGTAAATATTCTTTCACAGTAATTATTCTTAAAAATAAGTAGGGGATGGTAATATTCTTTTGATTATTGTATTTATAAATTCGTGTAATAGACTCCAGGAATCAATATTCATTGATTCTGAATTAAAAATATTTTTAATACTTGAAACCTCTTGTGAGTACTAAATCATTACTGGACATTAATGGTATAAGAGAATACAAATATTACATGATTAATTATAAAATGTTTTGTCTGATGAAATACTTATTTACATATTATCATGAATAACATAATATTTCAATTTAAATTGTCAAATCCTATTTTAAGGATAATCAAAATTAGTTGTTCATTTTTAAATCAATCGCATTAAGACTAATCCTAATAGAATATGTCTATATGACATGACATAAAATGAAGGAATACATTATTTCTCTAGAATTCATAATTAATAAGGATTGGTGAAATTTATTAATGCCAATAAGTTGTGTAGAATTCCTAAATATATATTTTTAAAAAATAATTCATAGTTATCATAGAATTATTAATTAGAGAAAAATGAGTATCATGTGTCTCTATTGGGTTAGTTAGAGCACTATATGTTTTCATGATTGATATGTTGATAACATATAGAAAACAACAATTTTGTATTACTAGTTATTTAAGAATAAGGAATGAAATTTTCTCTTGATATGACTTCAAGTAGTGATCATCTAAAATAAATATGTTCTATAATGTAGACAAATTTGTCACTAAATATATTCACAATAACTTTATTAAAATTAATTTTATTATATATTTAAAAAAATTAATCATATAATTGGTGATGGACTAAAATTATTACAGTATAACATGAATTAGCATAGGAAAATATTATTTAGATTTAAATAATATTACAAGATTGTGTGTTAATATTTTTTATCATATTCCATGGTATGTACTGATGTTTGAAATTAATGATGCATGAATCATATTATATGAATAGTAAAAAATCAATAAATAGTTTCATTGACATAAAGATAGAGCTATCTGAAAATACATTGAATTTTATAAGTGGATGGATTCTTGGTGTTTGGAGAAGTGGTAATAATAGTGATAAAGGAAATTGAAATATTTTCATTACATATTATTATTTGATTTAATATCATAGAAATTGGGTATTGTAATATAAAAAACATATTATTACAATGGTATAAATATGAATAATATCCATATATGTTGTTGTTTGTAATTAATCTTAATAAGATATATATAATTATTATTCCAATGTTAGATTATTCCAAAAAAATACATTTATCAATTTATTATTTTATATGGATACGAATTAAGATAGAATTCCAAGATTTTGAGTAGAGAATAATATGTGGATATAGGGTTATATAAGTAAATGAGGGAATTTCACAAGGTTGTAATATTGTAGTAAAAAATTTCACACTAAGGAAGAGGGTCATTTAAAACCTTATTCATGAAAATGTGATAGGCTATGAAACTATATCCATATGTAGTAGGACTATGTTTGCACATGTGTGAACTAACATGTAAATAGTATTTGGCTCTATTATAAGTCGGGTTTATTGGAGTTGGTTCCCTAGAACTAAATATATTATACATTATATTACATATTAATTCAATGAATTGAATATTAATAAAAACAACATCTCACATATTGATTATTATTATTATGCATAATAATGATGTGATAAGTTCCATTAGTTTGAGTTTCCTTAATAATATCATAGGAGGTACCTGATATGGTATGACCATTGAAATTATATGAAGACATACTTTAAATATTGTTCTACATTTAGAAAACATACTATGATAGGGAACATTATACATAGACTTTCATATGATTGTACTCGTAAGTGGATGGAGATTCTTCTAATGATGTTTCCACTTGTTAATCTCTATAAAGGGATATTAACATAATAGATCCACCAGTAGAAATTGTGTATGTTTTTTTATCAGATATTACTATATTTGAGAATGTTTAATGGATCTTATACTCTGTAATTTTCATTAATTGATGTCATGACTTGCAATGTTTTATCAAGTAATAAAAACTTTGACACCATATAATGAGGGGATGTAGGGTATGTCGGGTGTGTCATGAATGACATGTTATTAATGTACAGTTCAAGGAAATATTCTTAACTTCTATCTTTATGGAAATTGATAACATGAACAATTAATTAAAAATTAATTATCACATAAATTCCATGTCCATGGTGTAATACTATTTATTTTAGATATTCAAATAAATTTGTGTCACACATATAAGTGGGTGACAATGATTTCCAACCTACATGAAGGGATATTTATACAATGTGATTTTATTATATAGTGAAAAATTATATGATGTTTTAGATGTTATACCAATAATTTCATTCTCTAGAATTTATTGACATGTATTTAAGTAGTAATTATGAACATTAAGCCAACCTGCCTATTTCTAATAAGAAACAATCATAGAGAGTCTCAAACTAAGTGTTTCTGTTGATGCTGATTAAATTCTATTTTAATTTAATTAAAGGAATAAATATTATTTTCATGGTAGAGGATTAATTTTATTCATGGATTACTAATTTCATAAATAATATAAATATTTATCCAATATATTTTCAATAAAATATAAATATTTATTTTACTATATATTTACTAAATATTCACTATCATGTTTTGGGATTGAAATAATTATTTTTTAATAGATTAATTACTTGGATAATCAATACATGCCATGGATTTGGAGAAGACCAAGACTATGCCTGGTGGTGATTATTTAATTACATGCTAGTAATGAATATTTATCACTTCATAAGTTATAGAACACCATAATATAATAATATTAATTTTTTAATATTATACGGCATGGGTTTTTTTTATGAATTATTATATTATTTAAGGGTTGACATGCTACTAAATAATATCATAACCAAAACCATAACTCTATGAAAAGATGAATATTTTTATTTTTAATGTTAATAGATACTTGAGAATCATTACATAAAATGTAGTTTTCTATCCATTCATCCTTCTCTCTTACATTCATGAATGATAACCTCTAGAGAGATTTATTTTAGCTTGAATGCACATGATGTGATAAAAAATAACAAGGAATGATAATTGATTCACATGTATTTAATCTAGATATATTTTATCCTTGTATAGAGATCAAAGGATCATATTTGGATCATTTCTAGAGGGATTAAAAAATTGGATACATACAGTGTAGTGAAGGTTATCTGAAAAGTGTTTATCTGAAGATTAATATCATCGTCGATGAAAGATCATCTACCTTGGTATTTAGTTATTCTAATAATAAATAAATTAATTATAAATGTAACATGAATATTTTCTCTCTTAGGGTTTTAGGAATTAATATATTTAAATATATCTTAATATATCACCCAATAGAGGTTCTTTTAATGCACAAGAAATCTTCATGCAAGTATGTGTAATGTATATCGGGTGGTCTGTGTTACCCTAGTTTGGATATAATATTTTTTTTCTTTCTTTTCTATTTAATTACTAAATTTTATTTCATATAATGTAGAATTTTTATATTCCATGTTTTTACTTATTTTTTAATTTTTTATTTTTGTAATATTTTCTACCCTATGTAATTTATTGTTGTGACATATTGTTCTTTTTTATATCATACATTATATACAGTTTTTTCACTACTGATGGAATATTTGTTTAATTTTCTATGTTGGGAAGTGGACCTGAATGCTTTTAGTAATTTTCATTAAGGAGGATATTCAGTGAAATTACTCATTTGATGTGGCCAAATATTGGATGGTTAACACTTCATATTAGAATGAAATTATTAAGGGAATATCATAAGTTATTGGAAGGATGTAAAAGTGTTATTGTTTGATCAAATGATTTCTAATTTCTTGGTATATGAGAGAGATTATATTTTTTGGTCATTATAGTAAGGAATACAATTTAACACAAGCTGGTAGTCAACTGAAATTGGAGATACTAGAACTTAAATTATGGTGTAATGTTCTTCCCTAAATGTTGAATGTGAATATTTAAAATGGAGGACATAGCTTCATATCATAAACAATGTCATTAAATTCATTATTTTATATATGTTTGTAGAACAGTTCTCTTATAGGTATGGCCAATGTTTTTTTTTGGATTATTTATCTCATGATTTCTCGATACATGGTTGGAATTATTTGAGTGTGTGATTTTATATTATTTCATCTCAAAAACTTCTATATACATATGAACATATATTAAGGATGCATTTTTGGTTTCCTACTATGTTATAATCACATATTTCATGAGAATCTAGATTCATGTAGAAAATTCCATAAAATGGATATTTTAATGGGAAAGGGCCCAGGTTTAGGTTATTGAAGAGTGATTAGTTCGGAGACTACTATGGCTCTAGGATTAAATCCATATGATTACCAATATAGTTTAATTTATTGTATTTGTAATTGTATTGATATATATTCTAACCTACCATAAAGGATTTCCATTGAATAATTTTTTATAGCATGACATTATATTCAATAAATCACTTATTCATTTATTTATTATACTAATATATTTCTTAGGATTATGTTTGTGTTTTAATAAACTTTTTTTTTCTATGATTAATTAGTGTTTGCTCTCCCCATGATATATTAAACCCTAATTTCTGGTCAGCAAAAAGTATCCTATAGGGAGGCACACATGAGGTTATGTGGTATATCAGCTCAAACCTAGTGATTTTGGTTGGGGTGTTTCCATAATTATCTTTTCAATAAAATTTTGTTTTGATAATTTATAATTTTGAAGGTGAAGTTGATAATTTGTGGATATACCTTATGAATGCAATGTAAAATTATAAAATGTAATCCATGGAATTATATGTGTAAAAAATGAAACAAAAATTTTCCATGTACCCTTTTGACCATTTTTTGTAATTCGTTATTCTCGATAGATGAAAACATCTAAACATTTACTCGAAATTAATATAGATTTATCATTGGTGATTTAAAAAATTATAGTCGAGTAATAATTTTTTAAAAACAAAGTATTTGAAATGAATTATTAATAAGAGTATATATTAGTTATAAAAAAATTGATCTACTATATCATCAAGATTATATGAATGATTGAAACACTTAATAGAAAAATTAATTTTAGAATAATATGACAGGACATGTGTTTTATGGAATATTAAGTGTTAATTCAGAGTGTAATAAAAACATAAATACCTTAATACAACATCCATGGGATGAAAAATATCATATAATGTATCAAAATTATATAAAAATTTATAGATGGTGTAAAATAGTTCATCACAAACATGATTATCCAAGAAATATGATTTATTTACCAAAAAAGAGATAATAAATTTTCCCACAAATACAACACAAAAAATTTAATTTATCAACTAAAAAATTATTGTTCTTTATTTAAACCAAGGAAAAAAACATTGGGATAATGAAATAATTCCTCATCAAGTACATCGATATATAGGGGACACTAGAAGAGCTTAATCAATCACTACAACCAATAAAAATTGATGAAAACATGTGTTGTCGTGTATACTTACTATCAATTCAAGAATATCAAAACTATTATCTATTTAGGAATCTATTTATTTTTTATTATAATAAATATCTTTAAAACTATGTATTCACCATAAGAAATATTGAATTTATATTTATGGTGAAAAATACCAACTCATGATATAATTACATAAAAATGTATCTATATAATTTTATTGATACTTTTGGGAGTGAACATCCTCTAAGACCAAATATTATTAAAATATAACAATTTGATACATTATTTGAAATGTATTAATGACCAGTACATAGAGAAAATAACAATTCTTAGGGGATGGGGATCTCTTTTCAAATACCAAAACATCCCATGATCTTAACTATATAAAATGAATTTTTTATTTCGACTAAATATTAAATATGGGTATTAATAGATAACATTGAGATTAAATTATTCATAAAAGGTTGAAAATGAATTCAAATCATAAAATATTCATATTCTAGAATAATATGTTGTCGTTTCCCCATTATTTAACAAGTTTATAATTATTTCATAGTTTGGAGATTTTAATAAACCACATTTCATATTTTACACCTATATGAAAGAGTAATTGATGAATAGATGTAATTGGATTAAATTAAATTATGAGAAAGTATTAAATAATGATGAATTTTTTTTTATTTTTGAATGTTCTTCACCATGTAGTTTATGAGTACACATTATTTTGAATTATGATTGATCACTACCAATTTTTTTACAATTATCCTAAAACTAAAAATTCATAATAATGAAAAAGTATCTTATAAATGCATTAAAGACATTTTATGATGAAAATTATTGGGATTAATATTTATCAAAGGGGTATATAGGCTCCAGATATCACTAAATAAGTATAAAATAGGTATATAATCAAATGGAAAACATTAATATGAAACATTCACACAATGATTCTCATTGATTCATTTCATGTAAAAACTTCCTAGTATTCATTTGAGATATAATGAATATATTATTTAGATAGTTATTTTTAATATTTGTTATAGTATATATAAAAAATATCCCTTATAATCTAAAGAACATGGAAGAACCTGTAGAAAATATGAGGATTGTGGTCTAGACTACAAGAAAACTGATTTGTTTCCAGATAAAACAGTTTAAAATTTACCATTTATGGTATCATTATTATATCTTGTAATATAAATATAAGTTAAATGTGTTGATGATTTAATGAAAATGTATTATACTACATTTTTAGAATTTACATATAGTTGATGAGTTAACTTCTAAATAAAATTGTAAATATAATATTTAGTAAACAATAGAAAATTTTAATTTAATTTATGTTTTTAATGTAAAAAAATTATTAGGATCCATAACTATATCTAGAATATTGGTTTTCAATTTTTTTTGAATGGTGTGAAATGTTAGTGAAATATATACATTAAAAATAATTTAATTGTGTTCAATAACAATAATATTATAATTCATTTAAAACCCTAATTATCTCTCAAAATCCTAGTTTGTTTCCTTTTATTATAAGTCTGTATAAATTAGTTTTCATTCCCTGTTTTCTAAATAGGATAGGTGGGGTACCTATGGAGTGTGAGTTTATTATCATGACATCATCACCAAAATATGTGTGTTTTAATGTATGTTTTTCAACTTTTAATGATCATTATACCTCCAAAACTTTCTTTTATTGTTCATCAACATAATCAATGAAATTATTTGAGGTATTTCAATAATTTATACTAGAAATAGAATAAAACATAATTGAATTTTGTTGTTAAATTTATAAAAAAATTGAGTAGTTTTAGCTATAATTTTAAATCTAATAAATTTCCCTCTTGAATTAAATGTTGTAACAAAAAATTCCTAATTTGAGAAACATATAAGAAAATATAAATCTATTATAAAATCGAATAAATAAATTTATTTAAATATAAATATTTTTGTCATTTCTTGGCTTATAAATATGATTACATGATAGTTTCCAGATTTTATATTATAACTAAAATCTATAGATAATTAACATGGAAACTATATACCAATTTATGGGTGCTAATTAGAAGAATCCATCGTGACTGGTTTTATATTTATTCCATCAATGGTATTGAAGCTATCAAAGAGAGAATTTTCTTTTTTTATACCATATTTAAAGAGTTTACATGAAATAATTTATGATTTTCAATATTATATTTATGTATCTGTGGTACTTGGATTGATATGGGGTACCTATGAATGGTCGGAGGAAAATGGAGAACATATATTTCTATATAACCATTATTGGTGGAT
Source organism: Viscum album (assembly GCA_963277665.1). Taxonomy (NCBI): domain Eukaryota; kingdom Viridiplantae; phylum Streptophyta; class Magnoliopsida; order Santalales; family Viscaceae; genus Viscum; species Viscum album. Next base: position 1,158,040,191 of record OY728129.1, on the reverse strand, counting down.
ACTAACATCAATAAGTGGTATCAATGGAGAGGGGAATAATAGATTCATGTTGGTGATATAATGTTTCATCAAATAGATGGAATTTGACTATGTATACCCTATGAACATTGATTAATCACATTAACTATACAAAGTGGTGATGCATTGTGTTACAATAAAATTTTGAGATTAAACGATGTTGGGTGTATGCCATTTTCCATAAATCGACCATATTCATCATCAACACAAGGCCACTAAATAGTTCTTAAAATGATAATGAAACAAAACATATGATTCCTCATTAAGACATATAATTGTGGATTCTAAATGTCAATTTCATGTATTTATAATCATAACACAACATTCAAGACAGACACATTGGACACATGGGTGCTGGATATATTTAATACCAGTTGGGCCACTCTAGTTATCTAATTTAAAATCTAACTCCCATCATCCATTAACCCTGATTGTTTATCTCCTTCAAAAATATATTCATCTATTCAGTGGTTAACAATGTTGTATAAACCCCCATTAAAATCCAAAAAACACTCCAATAACATGTGGGATTATTGAATTATGGGGTTTCTGATCATTATATTCCATACATTATGTTTTTATGTTAATTATTTTAATAATAAATCACACTGGGTTGTCTCAAAATATGTTTTAATTTATGGATTTTGTGTTTTAATGATTTTTATTTACTATTATTATTTATGTTTTAAATATTTTTTTAGTTGAATATAATAATAGAAAATAAATCAATTCACTATTTTATAATCTACCAAATATGAGAACAATACTAAACAATCATTAATGTGTGGGAAGTGGAATTTAAAAAAAAATTTGATAATAGACTTCAATAGTTAATCTCCTGGATCATCATTTCCACATTGAATTAAAATATTTTACGCCATAAAATCCCATAGCACATATTTTTTGATATATTGACTTGCATCTAATTATGTTTTAAAATCAATGTTTATTAACAAATATATCTGTTATAGAAATCCTTTAATAATGTTCTAGTCAAATTGGTTAACAATTTTCATGAACCGAGACACATTTGAGAACTCATTGTTCTTCAAAATCATGATCACGGTTATAGAGTTTTATAAAATGATAATTAATATTAAAACTCCTAACTAAGATGAGTTAACAATATTCACTCAATGAATAACATACTTATATTTTAAATGTTTCATTCATGGAATAGGAGGGGTTGAAAACTAAATAGATTGACGATTAAATATTCAAACATCAATCAAATATTTTACAATCATAAATAAATACAACATTTATAGATTTAACGATGTAAAATAAGATCATAAAATAATCATTAGTCAAAGTAGCTAGGAATATCTACTAAAATACTTTATTGATCATGTTTCAGGAATTAGAAATTCCTTTGATAATTTTCTCAATTTACACCATCCTGATCAGTAGAAAATTCAATTTAAGCTCTATAAATGATCTCCTTGTTTAGCTCTCTATCACTATACATCATTATAATTTGAGCATAGTTATATGATCCTGAATCTATTAATGTTTTTTGAATTTATAAAATTTATAATACAAATGTTCAGGTAAGTTAAATTAAAAAGATACAATGATTCATGTAAATTCAAATAGGTATAAAGATGGGAATACTCGAACCAAATACCTCCCTAATATCCCACATAGCCCTTTAACACTGAGCTAGACCCTACGAGAAAATACTTGGAAGTTAGTAAATACACCAACTATCCCTTGAACATGTTTTGTCCCCCATTCTTCCATAATAAACCAAGTCTCACAATGATTCAGTGGATTTATGGAATCTACAATTTTTTTTTACCAAAATCAATTATTACCCTGGGTTCATTGACAAAATTACACATAAAATAGATTCAAATTTCCACTAGTGGAATTCTTGGTGGAACATCTTAATAAAACTATACACATAAAGAGGCTTGATTCCCATTTTTATGCATACGTATTTATATTTCATTAATTATTCTTGCCACATTAATTTTTTAATGTGTTTATTTACTTGAATGTGACAACATATTCACTGTTACTCTAAAAAAATTTATATAATTTGGAATGTTCAATAACTCATTAATGAAACAATAAAATTGTGGAGAGTCAATGCCCCTAACATCTCTTCAACTCAAAACATCACAAAATCAAAACCTAGTGAAAAATAGATTGATTTGTTTATACTCTAGAAATATCATGGACTACATAATATTATCCTCTGATATTCAAATTAATTTGATGAACACTTTCCTCAAGAACCTAATGTGAAATAATTTTCATAAAATCAATTTCAATAGTAAAAATCAAAGAAACCCAACTATCTTTATCTAACAAACATACACATAAAAAAAATTTGGAAATAAAATTCTTCAATAATAATCGTAAATGGAGTTCAATTCACATTGAACTCATTCGGTTCATCAATATAATAGAAACCCAGAATACCTATGTTTGTTTAATAGATTATATCATAGAATTTATTCCCCTAAGATTCAATCTATTATCACCAACTTTTTTAGCCTTGTTGTTCAAATTCTCTCGTAAGCTTCTATTCATTAATCTCGATTGATCAATAGTTTTCTTCATTATCATCAATTATTCATATTCTTTAATAGACATGGAACTCTTCCATAGGTTATTTGATAGTGCCAATAATCTCCTTCATACATCATTATTTTCACTCAATATTGAATACCTAATCAATCACCTCCATAATATATCCTTGATTCATCAATGGATGAGATAATAAAATATTATATTATCCATAAAAATAAAAAATAAATATAAAATTTCAGGTTAATGATAATTAATCCATCAACTAAAATCTTACATGTGAACCTCAATTTAAATATTCAAATACATATTACACCAAAATAATAAGTCTTTAAATAATTTATCATCAATGAAAAAAATGTAAATTATTATTCTAAAAAAAATAATGACAATTAAAATATAATTGAATTAAGGAAATAATGTGGATAATTTGTGGGATAAAAGACAACATAAAATTATTCTACACAATGATTTTATTTTTCTTCATGAAAAAATCATGTCAAATTTTGTGAAATAAAATTAATGTTATGTTGGAAATTATATATTTCCATTACATGTTATTTTTCAAATTTATTATCTTATATGAATTTTCATATAAGAGGGAAGAATTTTACCCTCATTATAATAAATATTAGGGTTTCCCAATCTGATACATATTTAAAAAAATGATCCAAATTATTTGAAAATAAATTAAAATTATGTCAATTTACATGAAACTGAAATTCTAAACTTCTCTTTACCTGAAGAAGTATAAGTTCAAAAAATTTATATCTAAAATAATTAGAAACTTTTTTGATAGAGAAGTTTTAATTATTAGAATATTAGAATAAATAAATCATCAAAAATATTAAATAATTAATAATTTAAATCATGAATTTGATTTTAATTTCATAATTATTTTTATTATATATTTTATTAGTTTAAATATATATCAAGGATTTCATGGAAAATGAATATTTGTTTACATTAATAACTTATTTTACTAAAGTCAACATCAAATCCAAAGGGGGATATAAAATAAATAACCTAAATTAATCTAATTTTTAATATAATATAAACTGAGTTAATGGTTACAAACAACATTCAAACATCATAAGAAATAAAAATACTAGAAAATAATTATTTAAAATATAAGTAATTATATAATTTAAAAAAAGTTAGGTGGTTTTAATGGGTTCACATTGTGAATAATTTTAGAAAACTAAATGACCATTTCCCCATAATAAAACTCACCATTATCTCCAATGTTTATATAATGTATAAAATCCTAAACATTAAAAATTATGGTGAAAAAGATACATGGAAATTATTAAATTAAAATAATGTAAAATGTTTTACAAAAAATCAAGGTATTTTTTCTATAAAAAATTTCAACTATCAACATCCGGAATTAAAAAAATAATTTTTACCTGGTACCACTAATTTCACATTGAAAATATTTTTACAGATGAATTCAATAAAAAATTAATGTCTAAAGTAGAAGGTTCCGTAAGTATTTTTAATATGATAAATGATTAGAACAATTTATAACCCACTACTTCCCAAAATATGAATATTTTTACACATGTAATTTACATAAATTCCCCCTAATTCACTTCAGAAAGGTTCCAATGGTAATATATAAAGCTACTAATAATGAAAACATTCATAAATTAGATTCACAAAATTATTACTCATATAAAATATAACAATTTCTTAAAAAAAATAAGCGGTTAAATAAGTTTTTGTTAGTATATTGCTTTTCTTGATCATTTTATATAATAATGCATCTTATCAGAATTACGGGATGTAAAACCTTGCCAATTCCACATGGAGAAGAAAGAATTCAAAATCTTGATGATATCCATAAAAATATGTGAACTCAGCTTCTGTCCACATTATTTTAAATATGATAAAGAAGAATCTTTTTAAAAGTTTATTATTATTTTAAAAAGTAGAAAAAATGATGGATGTAAAAAGAATTTTAAACATTTGGAAATACCCCACATGTCGTGATATATTTTATACAATCCATAGTTATACAACCTATTATATATCACCAATCTATTGGTGTGTTTGGATTTAGGTGTAAAACTACCACTTCTTCACTTTCCCACTCTTTTTCATATGTACAAATAAGTTTAGGTCCCCAATAAGTAATATTTTTTACCTATACACCTCATATTGTGGAATAATTTATCAGAGGGGTATAGAAAAAATATAGGTGGCCCCTATTCTTCTTCTCTAAGGGGATAAGATTCCACCAGTCCATTTACTTATTATTGGGAAAACTTTAGTAGATATATAAAAATCACTTCAACAACATATTTGGAAAATTACTGTTATAAATATATCTCTAAATGGTTATATATATAGGCTGTATGTTGTTAATTATTTTTAAAATCAAGAATCATATCCTCCATATATTTTTAAAAAATTATATATTCTTCTACAAACACATCAGAATCATCCCACAAATATAAAGAGGGTAACATTTCTATAGTGTAATAATAATGTGATTGAGTTGAAATAATATATTTTGAAGAATCTAAAAATGAATGGTAAATGATATTGAAATATCCATATTGTTAAAAATTTGGTAGCAATGTTTTTTTCCAATGGAATTTGGACTATAAATCATACCGGGAAGTGAATTTTTATTATGATCTTCCCCAAACTCTTGAATTTCAATCTTACAATTTTGAAACATCATGTATCCTACCTGTAACTCCATGAGAAAAATTTTAAAACACATGATATTCATTAACAATTTTTTCCAATACATTTGGATTATATATTCTATGATCACTTCTATATATTTTCTAAATTAATATTCAATTAACATCATCAAATGTAAAAAAGGTTTTTAGAAAAAATAACTAATAATATTTTCATGGGATGGGTCAGACTCTATTTGTTATTATTGACTTTTTTTAAATTTTTATTTGTTTTATGTAATATTTTTTTTAACATTTTATTAAAAACGATGCTTTGTAGGCTCTTAATAAACAGAGCTAGCAGATGTATGGGGATTTAGTCTTTATAAACATTCCATTATTTTTTTAGCCTTACTACTGTAATAAATTGTCACCCATTGTATTCTATTAATAAAGCTTCCTTTTATGAGTTTCTTCATTAGGATTTTTAATTTTGTTTTAGTTTTCTTAATATTTATTTGGTTAAATACTATGAAAAAAATTCATACTACTATAAATTTTATAAACAAACAGATATAAGATCAACAATATATAAAAATAAACATGTGAGAAGTGGAAAATAAATATAAAATGAAATTGTGCCCTTCCCTACTGATTATTTTTGTTTATCATTTCTTAACCACAATGAATTATTTTAATCAATAAAATCTCTTAACACTTATTTTGATATCTCTGGATGTTTATCCCACTATGTATGAAAATTCATGGTTCACAATAAGGAATATTTGTTATTGACCTAATTTAATTAATATACTTTCAATGTAATGAACAATAATCAATCAATAATAATTGTTCATGGTCTTATTGTGATCATAATTTTTAATTGTGAATTAATAGTTTTAAATAATGAGATTTAATCTTCAACTATTAAGCTGAGTGAGTTACCTTTCAACACTCCATGAAAACAACATTCTGATCAGCAATGTGTTGGTTATTGAATAGAAGAGATATGAAAATTAAAGTATTGTAAATGAAATCATCAAAAGTCATCAAATTAGTTAATGATAAATAAATCTAGGGAAATTTTAATTATTGAAAGAAGGAAAATAAGCTAAATAATGAATCACCAATTAAAAAACACGATATATCTACTAAATTACACATCATATCATTTGTGAGGAACTACAAGGAAATTTTTTCTTCCTTTAAATATTCAATAACATGACTGGTAATATATACTATTTGAGATCACAAAAAGATCTATTGGTTTAGCTCACCACTACTCCAATCTGGAAAAATGTTATAGTTTTTTTCCACTTTGGAATCTATAAAATATATTTATATAGTAATTTAATTTTTTTCTCACTTACAAATCCCACAAATTTATCCACTCATGTTTCCAAAAAACCCCACTATTTAATTATTAACCATTTTTAATATTAAACCTTTAAATTCAATATTATTCTAGTGTCTATCAGTGGTGGACTAGTTGAAACATCTTCATCAAAAATTAATCTTGAAAAATTTCAACTACATGATTTATTAATATGGTCATATATATCATTAATAATTGATGTTTTTAATCATCTATAATGTGTTGATATAGAAGAGGGATAAAAACTTTTCGCAACTCCTCTAAGGAAAAAATCCCAATTATAGGAAAAGAGATGAAACTCATTAATAAAACTAAATCATTTTGTAGAGTTGATTCCTTATCCAATTCATCAACTCAAAATGACACAAAAACAATAAAAATAGGCCGATTAAATCATACTCATAAAATATTTAGGATTTCATAATATCAGCCACCCATCATCAAAAAAACATAATGGAAATAATTATTGAGCACTAAGAGAGAACTTATTTGTGAAAAATCATTGTTAAAAATGGAAAACAAAGTGGAACCACCATATTTATGGATAAAACACACACATTGAATAAAAAAATCCATAACCTTATTAATTCATGATTTTAGATCATGTTCAACCCACATCAAGCTCATTCAGCTTATTTCTAATAGACTATCTCAACTTATCCTATTATGATGATCTTATTTTTTATTTCCCTCGGTTTTGAGACAAATTAATTGTCTTCAATCGTGTCATGATACATATACTCTCTCTCAAGATTATAGTCCAAATAATTAGTTTCATATTTGATTTACTCAACATCCTCAAATCTCAATCTTATTCAATTGACTTGGTATTCAAAATTATCTTCATCAGTTTCTCTAGGTATCTCTTTCAACATCGATGATGATTACACATAGATGAAGAGTTCATGGTATTCAACTTCACTGATCATTGTTAGCATCAAAATGAGAGATTATTATCTTCCTCAAACTATGATCTCTTATTAACTCATGTTCGATATCACTCATACCAAAATACCATTTTTATCACCACCAATAATTTTCCATTTTTATTCAAGGGTAGTGGTCCTAGCCTAAACATGGCCATGATTATTCCTCGTGATCGTGGTGGTGGGGTCAACAATCTTGATTTACTCATTTTTTTAATTGTTTCCATTGTTGGGTGTAAATATTCCTTGGAAAGCTTTATTTTTTCAGTTCCACTTTTGTCACTGCCAACTTTGGCTTCATCATATGGGTTTAAACTACCCCAACATTCAAACTTATGGAGAATTTGGATTTCATCATCCTTATGAGATATATTCATTTTTTGTATAGAGAATCAGGTATAGTGATATTCACATACCTGAAGAAAATACCTATATCGATTGAAATTAGATGTGTGGTTTTCTCAAAAAAATGAATATTTGGCTTCCAATAGAAATTGTGTACATAGGTCATTTGAAAATTGGTTTCATGTATTTTAAAATAAATAAAAATACGCGAATTCTTCAAAATATGGCTATGCAATATCTATAAAACATGGTTATGTGGTTTCATATAAAATTTAAATTTAAAAAAAATAAAATGTAACTTTACAAATATAATTCCAGTAACTAATAAATATATGAAAATAAATAAATAATAAATTTTACAAAAGTATTTAATTTTTAATTAACATTAATAATTATTAAAAAATATCATTCATTTAATTAAATGTCAAAATAAAATTCATGTAAATAATTTATATTTAAAAAATGAAAAATGAAATTTTATTAAAAAACAATGACAATTAAATTAATTTCAAAAAAATAAAAGAATAATAATATTAAAAAAACCAAAGATTAAATTTTTTGTATTACAGAAAATTAAATTAACAATTATCAATCCATAATTAAAATAAAAAAATGAATAAAAATTCAGGTAAACACTAAATAATATTTCAACAAACAACTAACCTATAAAATCTATATTAAATAAATAATTACATATTTTGAAAAAATAATAATAATTCAAAAAATAAAAAAAATTAAAAAGTAAATTATTATATAAGTAATTAATTTTGAAAATTAATCATAACTAAATTAAGAATTTTTTTTTGTAATTTAAGAGAATAAAATGACACATTAATTAAACTAGATCTAACTACTCATAAATATCCATTAACAATCTTATGAATCCCCAAATTCAATGGAACTTGGTATTTCCATTTTTGCAGACTATAAAAATTAATTTTGTAAATTAAGTCAAATAGGGGATTCCTCTACACGGTATGAAGAAACATGTATACCAAAAACTATAGAGTAACTTCTTAATTGATTCCTACAACCATTGAGTAGTTATCGATCGAAATCAACATTGAAATATAAGAATATATATATACATTGGACATAAAAAAATATTTCAGTATAATTTTATTTAAAATGAAACACATAATAAGATGATGGGAAAAATCTATAATTTTTTTTTCTATTTAAGGGAATAGTATAAATTGGATAATATCTCCTCGTTAGTAATGAAATGATAAAAATAATATTATTTCCATTACCCTATTTTTGATGTGGAATTTTCTACTCTCAACATAGAACACTTTTCATGTGATTCTTAAATATACAATGTATAAAGTTGAGTGATGGATATTAATGATGATGACCATTAGTGTTTATCTATTGATCAAACCTTATATTGACATGGACATGGTTGATTATTAATGGAATTTTTTTCTATCTATATATCCATCTATTTTATACACTACACATGTGTATAATAATTTTTTTAATATAATAATAAATATTATTCTTTTGTACATAAGATTAATTTGAGGATAATAACTCTTTATCTACGAGTGACACACTCTAAGATTAAGGCATACAGTGATGCACTGTTTTTCAATATCTTTAACCTACACTATAGATATTGAGAGGTCTAGTTAAATAGAAAAAAAATATCATATCATATATTTATTATAGAATATATATATATATATATTCATAGAGATGTGTATTCCCTCCACTATCACGATATATCACTATAGCTATCATGTTGGGTGTTTCCACTAGCATTCCATGTATAGGTGGTAGAAATTATAACCTCTATACTTGGTATTGTGTATTTAGATTCAGTTGATGATAATAGAAATCATCAATAAGATATGAGGTGTTATATTTATATCAATAAGAATTATTTAGCTGGTTTTTGAAAGAGGCAAGAAGGTATTTATAAGTATCTAATAACTACATTACATATTACTAAGCCGGTGAGATTCTTCTCTTCCCTTTCAATAGTATAAAAATTAATATTTTATGTATATGTTTTTACTATTTATGGCTCAAACCACATGTTGGGATGATACTAAATAGTATTTCTCCCCCCAAACCATTAATTTGGCAATCATTCACTTTTATACATGTACATCCATATGATCACATTATAGGTACATCAAAATAAAATAAGGTCTGTTTCATTAGTGAAGCTTCAGAGTCATTTATCATTATTAGAGACATATATTAATATTGTATATTATTTTGTCCCTATATAATTTGGATTTTTTTTCATTTTTTAATTTTTTATAGTGTTTTATGTTTTGAATGGTTTATTCTCCATGATTTATATAGTTTGATAACTTATTGTATAACTGTTTCTGTTATTCTCTATATTTTAGGGGATTTAATGTTTATATATATTAAACCTCTAATTTTAGTGTATATACCTCAATTCTTATGTTTATCTGATAGCCTTATCGAGTAAGAATTTGGATTTTCACTAATTAGTGATCATGGACTTTAATTATTTATATAAGTTCATGGGAAGTATATTTCTGTATGTAAATAAAGATGATTAGTTGGGGAACATTTACAAGGTAGAAAATGTAGGGACATTAGTCTATCTCTACATATAAAAGGAATTATAAATTTATATAACAATTGATGTGTTGTTGAAAAATAATTTTATCAAGGACCAAAAAATATGAACAATTAATAAAAGAAAACCTTCGGAACATATATTTGGAATAGATGAATGCATAAGATAAGATCATAGTTTTTTCATTCTCTTTATTTTGGGTTTCGGGTAAAAATGTTAAATTTGACATTGTATAATATGATAATGATAAATATTATTATAAAAACATGATTTTTAGTGAATTTTGGGCTGAGATCATGGAACCAGATAAGAGAAGGGTCAATCATGCTATCATTGAATTTACATAGAAGGCCATACAATCTGTTTTTTTATGGTGTTGATAAAAAAAAGCACCCAAAGACACAAGATATGATGGATATAATAGGAAAACTTAATTTATTTAGAAGAATTTTCTAAAGGGTGAGATTATTGTTTATTAAGATGATTCTTATAACTTGAACCTCACTAGTATTAACCGTTAGATTTCACCAAGGATAAATGGAGTAAATTTTTATAGGAAATCTAAGAGTTTTTGTAAGTAGTGGGAGATTTATTTCATCCTCTCTCTCTTCCATATTAATAAGGTATCCTAATGTGTAACATACAGTGGGATGATTATTTATAGTTATGGATACCCAAATATAGGTATTATAAAAAAAATAATTATACAGGTGGGGTGTTTCATATCATATTCCATCAAAACATGTTATCAGTGACGAAAGAGAAAATAATAAAAAAAAATTATTTTGGATTTACAGTAATGATATTACATTGTTTTATAGAGTTATTCTCAAATCACATTCATGGTATTATATTACATATATATGATACAGGATTGGGTGTTTAGAGAGTGGAACATTGAGGAAGTTCTTCAACTATAGATCTTGTAATTGATTGGAGTATTATTCATGTATACAAATATTTAGATTATAGTTAGTGTAGTTGTGTCTAGGAAGACATGTAAAAAGATAGTGGGATTAAGAGTGGTGAATATATAAAATTATCTAGTTTTCATAGTATGGACTCATCTAATCTAGGTAATAGATTCTATTATATTGTATAATAATACATAAGGGAGGATGATGATCACAATAATACTCTAGATTTTCTAGCTTTGCCTTAGGAATAAATATTAGTATAAATAATTCATTATAGAATTCATTATTATTTTTATTTCCAGTGTACCATAAGCATCCTTGGTTAGTATAAAAAACATTAATATTAGTCTTAATTTATGTGTACTCATTTCAACACATATTTAAAATGTCTTGTCTAATGAAAACTATAAATTTCACGACCAGATTAAAACAATATAATTATATGATGGAGATCTTAATATGTAATTTTTAATTAATTTTTATAATTAATTTATGAAAAGATATATAATGACATCAACTTGTAATTCTACCATCATTGATGATATGTCTAACAATATCATATTGTAAAATTATTTCACTACAGGATCCATGTGAATAATCACTCTAGTAGTGATCCTCACATGACCAAAATCAATGAACATCATCATAGAATCATCAGGATCTATCCCGACTGATATTGATCGCTTGCATTTTTCAAGCTTGTTTGTTGTTGAATTTTTTATGATGGTAAAGGAACTCTTGATTCTCTCTGAATGGATCAAGGCAAGAGGATAAGAGGGTTTGATATATATATATATATCTATATCTCTCTCTAGGATTTCAGACATTTTTACTATTTTTTTTACATAATAAACCTATATTAAGAATTTTTTTAATTAGATATTTATTATGATAATTTTATCGTTGAAATATTATACATGATCCCTCTCCCTACATAAAAATACTTATTTAAACTCATGTCCAATAATAATAATAATAATAATAATAACTTGATATGTGATACACTTTATGAATATAACTATATATAATTTATACCATTTCAGATCATACATAAATATTAGTCCTCTTTCCTTCATTAAAATTTACCAATCCAAAAATAATTATTATTTAACAAATAAATAGCATTTCATTATTATATTATTGATATAATAAATATTATATTCTCAAAACATGTAAAAAAATTCATATTTATTATTTATTCACTTATTCAATATAACAACGTCCGATTAAATTATAGGGATTAACAAAACACAAATAAATGTTATTTCCTATAACTTGTTAAATTCATTACTTGATTTTAACTTAGATTTTGGATACTCTTAATGTTTGAAAATCTAATACCCTTTGTTAATTGTATTAATAATTATTGTATAAAGTATAAGGTTAAAAACTTTAAATATGTTATGACTCCCATATATAATGAAGTTAATGTGTAAATGAAATTCAACCTATTATTAAAATTTACTGTGTAATATAACCAATTTTTCAAGAAACCTCAAATAAATAATGATGATTTCTAGGGGAATCAACCAATAAAATAGGTGTTTCTTTAATTGTATTTTATAAATGAACTCTCCCACAAAACAACATGGAAATGAAATTATGTAGGATGTTCCAGTCACCTAGATGTTCCTAGAATATAAACTTTTATCTATGTCTATAAGGGATAAACAATTTTTTATAATATCAATTAAGAAATTATTAATCATGATGGACCAACAAATCTTACCTCACTATGAGAATATGGCATCATGGTTTTCTTCAATACATCAATGTCCATATTTCATGATATACATTTTTTATAATCTAAAATTATAAAGATTAATACACACACACACATATAGGAACATCCAATATCACAATCAAATATGGATTTTCCTATTGATGGATCTCTTTTCATAGTTTACTCTATGAGGTATTAGCATTGGATAAGACCTTAATAAAGAGTCCCAAGGTCATATGGGACTCCAAACACTGATATATTATATCGTTTTTCCCTTTAGATAATATCATCTTATTATAGTAGATATATTGAAGAATTATGTTGTTTAACCTATAGGTTCTCATCATAGTAGTGAAATGTTCTACCCATTCTGTGTGACATATATTCTATAATCATTATTACATAAACTATTCACGAAAATGTATAATTATGATGTTATTGAATACTTCATTAATAATGGAAACATAAAATAATGTGCTAATAATGTTAATTACAAGTCACCAACCCCAATATACTCCAACATTCACTTGAGGCTACTAACAATAGTGTCTAGTCCAATATCTCACACATGATAGGAATTATTATTCTCAGTTAAGTCATTAGTCAAAGTACAACCAATATTTATATCCTTGATAGTCTACTCCCCACAACATCAACTCATTGATAAAAATACCTTAAGAGATGAATCCTATGAATTATGTTCTCTATCCTTTGGGGTGACATTGAATATTTAGATAGTGGCACAAATTTAGTGCTATAATAGAAATTTTTGATCGGGTCTTTAATATTAGGCACCCCATATAGATATTGGGAAATGTTGGGAATCTAAACTACTTTATTGGATGCATAAAAAGACATAATATAATCAAAATCTAGTAAAGAATTGATGAAAATCATTTACCTAGAACTCCCAAACTCATAGATACTTATTGGGTTGAAATATATATAAGGACTATGAATTAAAAATATTCTAATATATCTAGAGGCCTACAACTATATATACCTTGATTACTTTCTCTTCATCTCCTCTATACACAATGAACATATCCTTAGTCTACCTCATATACTTAAGGATATTCTTAGTATTAATATATTGAGGTTTACATGGATCTACTGGATATCTACCCAAATTTATGAAATCATATGAAATATAAATCTTCATACATAACATGAAATTCATGGAATATCCTACTACATACACATATGGAATCTCACCATTTTCTCTCTTTCCTCCTCGATAAGAGGAAACACTTTCTTTGAAAGGTGTACACCATGTGACATTGGAACTAATCCCCTCTTAGATTGTTCTACACTAAAACAATTAAATATCTGGTTAATATTATTACCTTGCTTAGTCTAATAATCCTATCAGATCTATCAAACATGGTCTTGTTATCTATAATGTTGGTTTCTTCAAAATATTATTTTAGGTAGATCAACTTTCTTAACCACGCATTGGTTGTTATATAATTTCCAATTAGTAATTTGCATATACGTATATTAATATGAAAATACCCATAATCCCACAAGACCACTTGTAAATAAATGAGAGGAATTCATTAATAATGAAACCAAATTCAGTTATGTCTTCATCGAAAAAAATATTCGATAAAACATGATTCTTTCCTTAATCCATAAATGGACATATATAACTTTAATACCTTTCTTCATTTCCTGGAGTCACAAACCCTTCGGTTTGTGTTATATACACATCTTCTTTAAGGTTCTCATTACATAATGTAGTTTTTGCCTTCATTTTTAAAATCCCATATTTGTAGAATAGTTATATGGAAAGAAGAATTCAAGTAGATTTATACATGGAAACTTGAAAAATGATTCATCATAGTTAGTGAAATGATATATTCTAAAAAATTTATCCACTAGCCATAATTAATTATTATTTACTTTTCCTTCCTTGTCCAATTTTTACTTAGATACACATATATTCCCGATATCTCTTACATAAACTATAACATTAAAGAAAACTGTAAAGACTCTGATATTTCAAGGAAATTTTTATCTTAATTTCATTGTAATTTTGCGAGTCTGTGGCTTCAGACGGCACCTGATTCTGAGGCCCGATGTGCCCGAAAAATATTTCTAAAATTTAGCTCGGGTACGTTCAGTGAACGGACGAGTGGGTTTTTCGAACTTTTGATCCAGTGCTGGGAATTGAAATATGAGGGCACCAATGAAACTGCAACTCCGGTAATTGCTTAGGAGGACCTTTCCTGAAGGTTCATTTTCTCAGGAGGAGTTGTTAAAAAAAAGGATTTAACTGTGAAGTAAATAAAATTGTGTTACAATTTTATTTCATATTCTAAGTTGTTATTATCTATGTGTGGAAGTTGGGTGGGACCAACTTGTTGTTAACTACCCCTGGAAGAATAAAGGTGGGGTGGGTCCCACATGAGCCCCCACCCTTTTAATTTCCCCATAACTCCCTATCTCACATTAACCCCCTCTTTAATTATGAAACACTCCATTTAATTTTGACAAGTCGAGATTATTTAGATGAGGTGAATTCAATTTTAAATCTTGGAGTTTCTGGAATTCATGGCTTGAGAAATAAAATAAGGGGAGTCTTATTTTATTTTGGGGGAAGCTTGTTGTGTTATGTTTCTGGAGAGAGTACTCTAAGTCTTGGAGATCTCCATCTTTCTCGTTGAAGAACGTCAAGACCTCAATGAAGAACGTCGTCACTACAAAGAGAGATCGACCTGCCGTTCTTCTCCTCTCGGCAGCCGGTGTGAGACATCATCCCCTCCATAGACATACGTCAACGCCGACGTCGAAATTATCCCCGTGGCGCAAGCATCCATGAACTGCTTTGAAGTAGGGGTTGTTCATTGTTCAAGAATTACTCTTTGACATTCATTTTTATTTCTTGGTTGCTTTTTATCAATATAACGGGAGCAGGTCGGACCGCACAAACATGGCCGACCCTCCTCCCCCTTTTTTGTTGGACTTAGTTGTGGTTTGGAACAAAGGTGGTGCGATGCAACGGCACCACACGGGAAAGAGGGAACCATGGATGGTGCGGGCTGCGGCGCCGTCGCGTGGTGCCATTGAAGCCGAAAGAGGCCGCAGTCGGAGCCGGGCCGCAGTGGAGGGGCGTGGCGCATTAGAAGGTGTGACCCGCGGGGGTCCCGTGGCAGCACACATGTCGGCCGTTCTGGAAGTCCTGGGGTTGTAACCCCTGGCGGCAGACAGGGGCGGGCCCTTCCATGTGGGAGATTCCATTTCAAAATGCGGGTTTGGGGTGCACCCCACCCCCTTCCGCGTCCCCTCGGCGTGCGGGCGCCAGCACAGAGTCGGACCCGCCGCATAGGGCCAGACCGCCCACACTGGGCCGGACCGCCCTTGTCGTGCCAGGCTGGGCTGGACCCCCGCGTCAGGCTAGGCCATACCGGCTGGGCTGAGCCGTGCCAGATGGGATGGGCCGCGCCCAACCAGGCCGGACCCAGACCCGGGTCGGGTCGACCCGGTTCGATCCAACCCAGGGGTATCGAGTCGGGTTGGACCGGGCCCGAACCCCTGGTTTTCAGATAGATCCATTCAAACGCCCATAACATGGGCTACAGACATCCGATCGACATACCGTCAGTTTCATAGTGATCCTTGGATCGAGACGGCCGTTTTGGTATATCACACTAAAGGTTTCAGAGAACATTGGATATGGCCGAGTTGGTTCGAACACGAAACCAACCTGGCCCTCAGAGCGAAAATGCTTATAACTTGACCTCCGGATGTCCAATTGAACTGATGTAGACTTTGTTGGATTCCTCTTAGTGATAAGGTTATTTTAGCTTACTCTGCTTGAGGTTTGGATGTAGCTGGAGTATGGTTGGGTTGGTTTTAGCTTAAAAACCAACAGGACCCCAGGGACGAAAAACTCAATAACTCTCAGACTGGGAGTCCGATTGACGCGATGTCTGTTGCGTTGAGTTTATTTTGACGAGACGGAACATTGGGATACATAAAATCTGGAATAAGTGTTAGTTGATGTATCAAACCCCCTGGTTCGTGGAGCGGTCCCTCCTGGAAATGAGCATACTGTGTGCGGGGACCCTAGAGCTGGCTGCGACTACGACGAAGATGACTTCCATACTAGGATCCTCCATGGATTTGACAAGGATGACTACCATACTGGGAACCTCTGTGGTTTCGACGAGGAAGACTACCTTACTGGGATCCTCTGTGTGATTCGACGAGGACGACTACTGTACTGTGATCCTCCGTGGGTTCAATGAGGATGACTACCGTACTGGGATCCTCCGTGGGTTCGACGAGGATGACTACCATACTGGGATCCTCCGTGGGTTCAATAAGGACGACTACTTTATTGGGATCCTCCGTGGGTTCGACTACCATTCTGGGATCTTCCGTGGGTTTGACAATGATGACTACTATACTTGGATCCTCTGTGGGTTGGGCAGCGATGACTACTATACTTGGATCCTCTGTGGGTTCGGCAGCGACGAATACTATACTTGGATCCTATGTGGGTTCAGTAGAGGAGATAATTCAGAAGTTACATCTAATCATCTCCACCCCTCTTCATAAATGGATACCTATGTGAGCTGTGTGTTGACTTTCAATCATTATCTTCAATATGATTGACCTTCTTTCCTATGTGGATTGGGACGTACCTTCCTGTGTGGCGTGAGTTATACATTCCTGTGTGGACTAGATTGTACTTGAGCTCGTGAGTTAGAGAAGAACTAGAATTGAAGACTCAGGTATATGTTTGGGCATATACCTATGTAGTGTTGGTTGATACTTGATTTTGTATCTTTACTTTTTGGTTTATCCTTTTTGGATTCTAGGAGACCTTCGGAAGACTAAGGGTCCCTACTGAGTATCATATACTCACCCTTGCATGGTCTTCACCCGCACTATGATGTGTTGGTTGTAGAAGACGGAAAACGCTGATCGTGGCTGAGGCTTGAGGAGTGGACGGTACCTGGAGGTGGACTATTAGGTAGGACGTACACGGAGAGGACAGTCAGACTCGAGGATCCGACGAGACTGACTGTACTCACCCTTCAGGTGAGATTTCCTATAGGATGTCCTGGGTGTTGCTGCTTTCCATTCAGTTTTTGTAATTTACTTTTCAGTTGTTCTGTAATTTCAGTTGGGTTTGTATACTAGCACATTTACTTTCCAGCACATACTTTTGTATACAGTTTACTTAGTGTTTACTTCAGTTTGCATACTATGTGGTGTTTGTTTTCTATTATAAAGTAAATTCCTTCCCTTTTATCCGGATTTACACCTTTGGTGCTAGTCACCAGCCCTGGCCTATGGAAGGCGGGCTTGGGGTAGTAATGGCATGGGCCCCGAGGATGTCTCATGAAAAATTGGTATCAGAGGAGTTCGGTTCTACCGCAGAACTCAGGACTCTGATCTTTCTTCTATGTGAAGAAATAGTGTTAAAGGTATTTAGTGTGGTTATCAGTCCAGGGAGTCCAGTGTTAGTGTGGCGGCCGACGTATCCATATACCAGGACCCTGACTTCTGATTTCCGACTCAGTGAATGGAAAAACTGATTGCGTGTGTCTTTCAAGAGTTTCCTTTGTGGTCTCATTGAGTCAGCTCACGAGGTATACTGTTTGATTGTGGCGCACCTATTCCTTAACAGGATACCACTGTGAAGACATACAACTAGGTTTCCCGAGAGAGAGTACACAATGAGGGCCCACCGAGTGACGAGGCTCTAGTGCAAGGCCCTTTTTACTATATTGGAACCCTCGGGTGGTGTACCAGCGGCACCACCACCTGTTGGGCAGAGGATTCCACTGGCCATACTAGCAGACGGTGCACGCCGACAGAGCTCGTTGCATGAGTTCCAGTAGCAGAGGCCTCTGAGGTTATGAGGATAGATAGATTCCCTGGCAGAAGTGGCCTGGATGGAGGCGATTACTAGAGTTTCCCACCTAGTTGAGACACCAATAGAGTGTATGGTGGACTTAGCTACTAGTTGTTTCAAGTGAGTGACCATGAGGTTGGTCCGTATAGTAATAAGGCCCCAGTACGTGGACTGATGCCTGATATAGTACCTTCAGGTAGTGTTCCAGCTATATCACTACCTGTGGGTCAGCAGTTACAACTGGCAGTACCGGTATATGACACAAGTAGGCTTAGTACCTTACACGTGCTTCAGTATCGGATAATGTCAAGATCCAAGGTGAGCTCAACTCTCAGGCGGCTGAGGACTGGATTGAGGAGGTGACTGAGAGTTTTTCAAGAGCTTATACAGCTACGCCAGAACAACGGGTTGATAGCTAAGTATTCGTCGAGGCATACCGATCATTCTAAGTACTCGATGAATATGATGTGAATAGTGCTTCAGGGCTCGGACATCTGAGTGTGGTGTGTTTAAGGATATCCAATCCCGCACTTTTTCCTCTATGCATTCCTACTCACACTAGGGTTCTAGAGAGAACCTTTGTGGTTGAATGATCTTTGGATGATCAGATACAGCTGGAGGGCAATTGAAGATAATAACTGCATGTGGTCAAGGAGTGTGACCCAAGTGCTCTAAGAATGATTTGAGGTATGGCATGTGTCTACTACAAGCTTCCATATCAAAAGACATAGGTCCCAATCATTCCTACCTTCCAAGAATCTTCTCCTAGACCAAGAGTTTCCAGTTAAGCTGTTAAATTGACCCTCAGATCTGGAGATACCTTTGGGAGGAGACTCAATAATCACACTTATGCCGACGGTGTGATATAACCTTTGAGGTGAGAGTTTCGGTTGGAGCCTCTTTGTGGAAATGTTGAGTCATTACTACATTAGTTTGAGTATGGACTGGGCAACCACAGTTCATACACATATTGGCAGTATTAGGAAAAATGGTTGTGGTTTATCTACAACATTGAGAAGGGGGTTTCCTTGGACGGAGGAAAGGAAAACCTAGGAAGCACAGGATAAAATCATGCATAAGAGGGTTCATTCGATCACTCAATATATGGCCAAACTTACCTTTGTTCTGGAATTCTCCAGAGTTGCGGCACCACTTCCAACAGAGCTTTCAGGAGCTAAGGAAGAGGTTGACCAGTGCGCCCATCTAGAGGGAGTTGGTTACAAAGTTCACTGCGACGCATCAGGGACTGGACTCGGGTGTGTCCTGATGTTGGAGTGAGTAGTGATCACCTATGGTTCACAGTAGATGAGACTGTACAGAGCAAACAGGAGACCTAAGCTGATAGGAGGTGGAGACTACTGGAGTTCGAGGATGGCAACCACGACTTTTTACGGGTCTCACCTCGACGAGGTCTAAGGTGATTTGGAAAAGGCGGTAAGTAATATCCGAGGTTCTTCAGACCTTTCAAGGTCCTCAACAGGGTAGATGATGTGGCTTACCACCTGGCCCTTCCACCTCAGTTGCACTGGGTGCACGACGTCTTCAACGTATTTCAGCTGAGAAGATGCGTGCATGATCCGCCGTATATCATTGACCACAGGGAGCTGGATATCGATGACTGAGCGACTATCACATGGTTCCAGTAGAGGTTGAGGATCAACAGGAGCGGGTCCTACGGGGACGGTCGATTCCTCCGGTGCTCTTTCGTAGGTAGTGTGGGAACTTTTAGGAGAGCACATGGGAGCGGGAGGCTCAGTTGCATACTCGGTACCTCCTTTAGTTTTCCTAGTTTCTGTTGTAGCTTTACTGGGACGTAAATCCCAGAGTTGGGAGTAATGTAAAGACTCAGAAATTTCAAAAAAAAATTCTTAATTTCTTTGGAATTTTACGAGTCTGTGGCTTCAGACGGCACCTAATTCTTAGGCCCGGTGTGCTCGGAATAAATTTCCGAAATTTATCTCGGGTACGTTCAGTGAACGGACGAGCGGGTTATTCTAAATTTTGATCCAGTGCTCGGAATTGAAATCTGAGGGCACCAATAAAACCGCAGCCCCGGTAATTTTTTAGGAGGACATTTCCCAAAGGTGTGTTTGATCGGGAGGAGTTGTTAAAAAAGAGAGGATTTAAATGTGAAGTAAATAAAATTGTGTCACAATTTCATTTCATATTCTAAGTTGTTATAACCTATGTGTGGAAGTTTGTTTGGACCCACTTTTTGTTAACTACCCTGGGATAATAAAGTTGGGGTGGGGCCCACACGATCCCCCACCCTTTCAATTTCCCCAAAACTCCCTAACTCCCCTGAACCCCCTCTATAATTATGAAACACTCCAAATAATTTTGACAAGTTGAGATTAATTAAATGAGGTGAAGTCAATTTTGAATCTTGGAGTTTTTGAAATTCATGGCTTGTGAAATAAAATAAGAGGAGTCTTATTTTATTTTGGGGGAATATTGTTGTGTTATGTTTCTTGAGAGAGTACTCTAAGTCATGGAGATCTCCAACTTTCACATTGAAGAACGTCAAGACATCGATGAAGAACGTTGTCACCGCAAATAGAGATCGACATGTCGTTCTTATCCTCTCCATAGCCGGTGTGAGATGTTATCCCCTCCATGGACGTACGTTAATGCCGACATCTAAATAATCCCTGTGACGCAAGCAACCGCGAACTGCTTTGAGGTAGGGGTTTTTCATCGATCAAGAATTTCTATTTGACATTCTTCATTGTTTCTTGGACGCTTGTTATCAATATAACAGGAGGAGGTCAGACCGCACGAACACGGACGAACCTCCTCCCCCTTTGTTGTTGGACATCATTGTGGTTTGGAACAGAGGTGGTGCTGTGCAATGGAACCGCGCATGAATGAGGGAACCATGACTGGCGCGGGCTGAGATGAAGGAGCGCGGCGCCGTCGCAACGCACCGTTGAAGACGAAAGAGGCCGCAGCGGAGCCGGGCCGTGGAGGTGGGGCGCGGCGCCGTCGCGATGCGCCGGAACACCATGGAAGGCCACGATCGTGGCGGGCAGTGGTCGTGCAGAGAGGGGCGGCCGGATCCGCCGACCGCTGGCGCATTGGAAGGCGGGACCTGTGGGGGTCCCGCAACGGCACCCCGGCCGGCCAACATGGCCGGCCGTTCGGGAAGTCCGGGGGTTGTAACCCCTGACAGCAGAAAGGGGAGAGACCCTCCATGTGGGGGCCGCCGTTTCAAAATGAGGGGGTAGCATGCTCCCCCACCCTTCTGCATCCGCTCAGCGTGTAGGTGCCCGCACAGGTCTAGACATGCCAAACCGGGCCGGACCGCCCGGGCCGAGCCAGACCGCCCGCGTCGCGCCGGGCCGGGCCGCCCACGCTGGGCCAGACCCCCGCGCTGGGCCGGGCTGCGCCCAACCAGGCCAGACTCGGCCCCGGTTCTGGTCGATCCAGTTCGGGCCGACCCAGGGGAATCGGACCGGGCCCGAACCCCCTGGTTTCTGGAGAGATCTGTTCAAACGCCCATAACTTGAGCTATGGACCTCTGATCGATGCACCATCAAATGCGTAGTGATCCTTGGATCGAGATGACTGTTTTGGTATATAACACTCAAGGTTTAGGAGAACTTTGGATATGACCAAGCTGGTTCGAACACAAAACAAACTTGTCCCTCGTAGCGACAACACTTATAACTTGAGCTCCGGACGTCCGATTGACGTGACTTCGACTTTGTGGGATTCCTCCTAGTGAGACGGTTCTTTTGGCTTACTACACTCGAGGTTTGGACGCAGTTGGAGTATGGCCGAGTTGGTTTTAGCTTAAAAACCAATCGGTCCCCTCAGACAAAAAATCCAATAACTCTCAGACCGGGTGTCCGATTGACGCGCCGTCTGTTGTGTTGAGTTCCTTTTGACGAGACGGAACTTTGGGATACATAAAATCTGGACTACGTGTCAATTTATGTATCGAACCCCTTGGTTTGTGGAGAAGACCCTCCTGGAATCGAGCATGCTGTGTGCGGGAACCCTAGAGCTGGCTGTGACTGCGACGAAGATGACTTCCGTACGAGGATCCTTTGTGGGTTCGACAAGGAAGACTACCGTACTGGGATCCTCCGTGGGTTTGATGAGGTTGACTACCATACTGGGATCCTCTGTGGTATTCGACGAGGATGACTACCATACTGGGAACCTCCGTGGGTTAGACGAGGACGACTACCATACTGGTATCCTATGTGGGTTCGATGAGGACGACTACCATACATGGATCCTCCGTGGGTTCGACGAGGATGACTACTGTACTGGGATCCTCTGCGGGTTCGACGACGATGACTACTTTACATGGATCCTCCGTGGGTTCGGCAGTGACGACTACTATACTTGGATCCTACATGGGTTCAGCCGAGGAGATGATTCAGAGGATACATCTAATCATCTCCACCCCTCTTCGTAAATGGATACCTGTGTGTGCTGAGTCTTGACATTCAATCATTATCTTCGATATGATTGACTTGCTTTCCTGTGTGTATTAGAACA
The DNA here is from genome assembly GCA_963277665.1 of Viscum album. Taxonomy (NCBI): domain Eukaryota; kingdom Viridiplantae; phylum Streptophyta; class Magnoliopsida; order Santalales; family Viscaceae; genus Viscum; species Viscum album. The sequence continues at coordinate 1,158,016,763 of OY728129.1, read as the reverse complement.
TACCTTCCTGTGTGGATTGAGTTGTACATTCCTGTGTGGACTGAATTGTACTTGAGCTCATGATTTGGAGTAGAACTAGAATTGAAGACATAGGTATATGTATGGGCATATAAATAAGTAGTGATTGTTGATACTTGTGTTTGTATCTTTCCTTTGTGGTTTATCCTTTGTGGATTTTGGGAGACATTCAGGAGTCTTGGGGTCCCTACTGATTATCGTATACTCACCCCTGCACGGGCTTCACCCGCACTACGATGTGTTGGTTACAGACGATGAACAGTGCTGATTGTGGCTGAGGCTTGAGGAGCGGATGGTACCCGGAGGTGGACTATCAGGTGGGACGTACATGAAGAGGACGGCCGGACTCGAGGAGCTGACGAGACTGACTGTACTCACCCTTCAGTTGGGAGTTCCTAGAGGATGTCCTGGAAGTTGCTGCTTGTCATTCAGTTGTTGTACTTTACTTTTCAGTTGTTCTTAACTTTCAGTTGGGTTTGTATACTGGCCCATTTACATTCCATCACTTACTTGTGTATACATTTTACGTAGTGTTTACTTCAGTTTGTGTACTCTGTGGTGTTTTTTTATTTTATAAATGCAATGGCTTCCCTTTTATCAGGATTTACACCTTTGGTGCTAGTCGCCAGCCCCTGTCCTGTGGAAGGCGGGCTTGGGGTAGCCACGATATGGGCCCTGAGGATGGGTCGTGACAAAAACCCAAACACGGTTTTGATACATGAAATCCATATAATAATTCATGGGTTAATTCCACTATTAAACATTAAATTTCCCAACTACCTTATTTTATTAAAGAGGATCTATATTTTCAACAAATAATCTTTTGCTTTCATCAGTTACTAGAAAACCTTATCTATGTGGTTCACTTGCCTCTCTAATGCTACTATATAGCACATGGGATTCAGGAATAACCTCTTACTCAAGAATCAATAGAACTTTTTCCCTCACCAAACCTTATGTAATATGAGCATGAAATTCATCAATGTCAATCTTTCTCCAAATATACACCATGAATATTTTCTCCATCTAATAAAAAAAGAAAATAATTATGAGTATCAATTTATTAGGTAAATAATTATATAGGTTATATACCCTTTTTCCATGGGATAGCCAATAAAGATAAAATTTATTTATTGGGTTACTAGTTTGTTTCTTAAGAAATTTGTAACAAACATCCCAAAAAACAATACACAAACATGTGAAAAAACAAGTTTCATTCCACTGCGTAACTCAAAGAGGATAAACTTTTATGATTTAGTTAGTACCCATTTTATTATGTGTTATTTATTATATATTTCATATCCCCAAAAATAAAATTGATGGATTTCATGAAACTTATTCAATCATACCATTTCATGTTCTGTATGGTTCCTCCATTCAGTAAAACTATTCCATTTATGTGTATATAGTGTCATGAGTTATGTTAAAATTACATACACCAATATATCTTCAACAAAGACTTGGTTAAGATATTCACCACATTGATCTGACTAATAATTAATTATCTTCATACTAAGATGACTATGAACATCATTTTTTATCTCCTTAAACATATAAAATGATTCAGATTTATACCTCCCCAAGTATATATTACCATTCTTATTGAAGTCATCAGTAAAATTAATTATGTTTTTGAATCAACCTAGTGCCTTTACAAGAAATGTCCTTCACAAATCAGTGTGTGCCAAATATAGAAGAACTATATCCCTTTCACCTTAACCACCAAATAATGTTTTATTATATATCTTTATAGGCAAGAATGATATCATTCAGTGGATTAATCTAAAATATTATATGTAACTATTCTGATAAATTGTTTTCAAACACTTATCATTTTTGTTTCCAAGATGATGTCAACTTAATTGGGAGACGAATGAGTAACATGGGTTTTTCTTGTCAATTTCCAATATTATGATTTTTTTAATTTAATATATAATGGTTTTTATTCAATAATTTTATAACATTACATATCCTATCATTATAAATGTAGAAACGTTTTTCCAAAGCTAAAAATGTATCCACCAGTTTCTAAAAAAACTAAAATAATATTATTGGTTATAATTGGGACATACTATATATTATTTAAATCCAATATAAATCATATTCAGATTGCGATATGGTAGTCCCCCATGTCTAGAGAATCTAGTTTCCCTCTATTGGCATCCCATAGATCCACTTATTCTCAAGAAATCATATGAAATCTACTGGGTTTCAATATTTGAATAAAAATGTTAGCACCATTGACAATATATAATAAACAAAATATATATTTAAAATTATTAAAATAAATTAATAATTATGATGATGCATCCTCGTGCTTATTTGAATTACTTAAATTCATATTCCACTTTCCCCACCTGTCACATGAATGACATACTACAACTTGTTACATTCCATTTCTTTGGATATTATTCTTATTGGTATGATGTTTCTCTGAAGCCTTAGACTAATAAGTTGTCTTAAACCAAGATTATATGTTCTTCATGTTCTTATTAACCATTATAATCATATATTTTTTATTCCCCATGTATTTATTAACATGAATAATATGATTATGAAGATCTAATGATGTATAATCTCTATTTCTAAAATAATAATTCATGATGAAACTGATTTTTTTAAGAGTGAGATAAGGATGAGATATTTTTGATGATCATTAGGGATCAAAGAACTCAATAATTATAGGGATTGATGTTAGCCGACAATCTAAATTACATGTTTTCTAGCTCGTACCAACTCTTTATGTTAGCACTCGAAAGCTGTAATCGAGATATCATGCACCTTTGATCTCTCATTCTCTTTATTAAGATCCCTTGGTGTTAAAAAAACTATAAAATTCCATACACTCTTATTTCATTATAATTTCATTGGACATAGAAGATAATGTGAAACAATAGACATATATTATATTCTCCAAATGACTCACATAGAGAGATACTTCTTCCTCTCTACCATATTTGGAAAAGAACTCATGATGTAGGGTTTTTCACATGTATAGTTTCCTTTCATAGAACAGTATAATTTACAAGATACTATACCAATATTGTAAATTCAGGATTATGATAATTAAATATTTATCTAGTATGGATCACAGTTTAATTTTAAAGGTTGTTTGATCTCCCAATTTATTCAAATTAAGAGAATATAATAGGAAATGAATTATTTATAAAAAAATTTATTAAAAAATATAAATTTTCAATTATCTTCTATAAATCTACCACTAGTTTTCATAACATAATATCCCTCACCATCAGTTTCAAAATATCGTAGTGTATATATATTATTGTGGAATGCATCGATATTATAATTCTAATAGACCATAAATGGGACTGATATGTCATTTTATCTATTTTATATAGGATCAAATATCTAACAACATTTATTCATAGTTCATTTATTTGTTTAGGGGAGTATCCAATGAAAAAAATATTATATTAAGGACTTCTTCAACAAATTGATATTTTCAAAACAAATTCCTACATAAGAGTTTTACCCCTAATTTAAACTTATTTAACTAAACCCAAAACATAATGTCAAATTTTCAATGGTAATTGAAAGCACCCTACCATTTTTTAGTCATGAACCTTGAACTACATGTTCGATTCAAACATAATTAGTGTATGGTTATACAAACACAATATTTTAGTTTTGGGATTTAAATTCTTAAAAATAAATACCATTTCAAAATTTCACATACGTTTTTATTATTTAGTGGATTTTCCATAGGTGATTAACCATTTAAGATAATAACTTCATTCATATTTTAGATATATTTTATTCCATATTATATTATTTGGAAATTTAATTTTTTAGTTATCATGCATCATTAACCAATAAAAATAATTAACCATTAAACCTAATTAAATAAAATATAAGGGCAATTATCATGATATTTTCAAATGTTTTTTTATCTAAAAAATAGTAAACTATCCCTCAACCATTGGGAAATGCATGCGATGAATGATTGCTTCGTTCTTAATGAAATATTCTACCATTACTATTATGTGTCTCTTTGGTTGGTTTTATATCAGCTCCTTGACATGGGCCACCAGTTCTTTAATTTCTTCACCTCCCTTTCTAAATCGTGAAATCACATGTATGTGAGGGGATCTAATAGATTGGATAATGGTATTTTACATAAAAAGTGCACATGATATCAGGACCTTAAAAACCATGTAGAGGGGATGAAACATAAGAAATCATTTAAATTTAACAAAAAATAATGAAAAGAAGAAAAGTCACATAAAAAGGTATGGTTTAATCTCATGATCATCCAAACATTAAGAAACTAACATGAAACATCAATATTATTTTCAATTACATAGATCCATTTTTTTGTTAATATATTAATCCAAATATTAATCCAATTAATTCAATTAATCATAAGTATATCCAAGCATTATTAACTCATAATTATCTATAATTTTGATCAAAACTAATTTTAATTAGTTTAACAAATAACACAAGTGTTCTTAGAAGAAACTTAATGTTATTTTTATAATATTTTAACACAAAATAGATTTAATAAATTATTTTTAATCCTCTAATATTTACAAACATTGTTTAATTGATGAATGATAACGCACATGTGAATATGCTGGATTATATATATATATTCAATCTTTCTTCCAAAACAATATGAAAAATGTCTACAAAAGACTACACTAAACGTACAATGTTACATGATGTGTACTGTCATCTTACCATTTTTCACAATGCATGCCCTGTTAATTAGTGTGTTTCCAACCATGGTTGTGTTTAAGGTACAAAACATGTACATGAGATGCATGTTTCATGTCCTCAATGTTTCAGGGATTATCTAGCCCCATATTGTTTATCTGATACATGATTTATTGGGAGAACCCATGATTGTTTCCATGAGAATCATTGTTATATACATCGTATAAAGAGGTTACATGATTTATAATACATTAATTTGTGTTATATTCTATCCAGATCTACATGCCAATATGATTTTATAGAATCTGAGATCTTATTTCATCAGATACAAATGACATAATTTTGAGATAAAACTATGAAAATAACAATACACCACATATATATACACTACACTCCATATACTCATGTTTTTTCAATAATGTTTTTTTGGACCCACCATATGATATTATTCAGATGTTTCATCATTTATTAATCATTTCCAATTAATGGTTATATTAGGGAGATTTGTGATATATATAAACAAAATGTTCAATGATTAAAATGAAACAATAAAAGTTTGAAAATTTAACACCCATGAAACCAATAAACCAATAATAATTTTTTTTAAAATCAATCATGTTTCTACTCTAATACCATTTGTAGGATCTTGGTCTAGCGGATGTGCCCATTACTAGTATGACTAAATTATATTATATTGTTAATTTATGTGTAATCATTTCCTCAGATGATTATAACATCATGGTATGTGATATATGTTGATTTTCTTACAAGAATTAATCATTGGATCCAAAATTGTAAACTCTTCATATGTTATATATAATTAATTTTTGGAAATATATAGAATTACCTCGTCATATAATTCTATCTTCATCGATGATATATTTAACAATGAATCATTATACAAATATTGTGATGCATCATCCAATTGTAGAAAACCTAAAGTGGTGATCTGCACATACACCACAATTTCTAAAGGTCACTATATAATATCAGCACGCCATCACGACTTATCCCGATTTCCTGCATTCTTATCAGTTGACTATTGTTGAATAATTCTTAAATAAGAACTAACACTCTATGATATATCAATATCTTGAGGGTTTAGGAAGAGGTATTGAGCTCTAGATCTCTAAATCTACCTATAGGCGGTGATAGAGTCTCCCAATATGCACTATGCTAACCAAAAGTGAGTTAACAAAGCGTTATAATTAGTTATTTATTATAGCTAGTTTTGGGTTGGAAAATTGAACAAGATCACTATAACTAAAAAATCCCAAGTTATTTCCATGACCAATAACATAAATTATATTAATATTAATCTATTGACATGTGAAACATATTATGAATATATATAAATATCATTTATACCATTTCCCATTAAGACATTATGCTAGATCATCTTTCCTTCAATGAAATTTTTTGATCCTCAAATAATTACATTATAATTAATAAATTTCACTACATTATTCTATAAAAATATAAAAAATAATATATTAATAATAATCGAGAACAACATTTCAAGAATACATTGTATACTTAAAACTGATATGTATCTACACTATCTATAGTAGTGGAAAATAGATTTTTCCCTAATAAATTTTTTTAATGATATAGCACCAGAGGAGGAATTCCATCACTAACAATTTAGTTTAACATATTATATAAATTGTAGATGTAAAATTTTGATACTTATTAATGGAAGTTATAGATTACATAGGTCTTCCAGGACAAGGTAGTTAGAATAATCTCTAGGTAAGAGATATAGTATAGTATTGATCTGGCCTAAAGAGTTGTTACCATAGTTATGGAACCCAATTGTATAGTGCTGATTGAGCTATTTGATTTAACAATATAGGTGGATGATTTAATTTATTAGGGATTGATATGGCTTAGTGTTTAAAGATGAGGATGTCATGTCCATTATAAGAAGTAGGATGATGAAGTTATGCCACTCAATATTTATTATTTAATATTTTACAAGGATTCTATTAAAAACCACTAACTAATTTATTATACTGAGTTACTTTTTTAATAGTTTAGTTGATCTCATGTTTTATCAATCACTTATCATAGATCATGGTATCATCATTATGATGAAAATAAATGGGGTGTCGAAAAGAATATATTATGATTCTAGTTCAAAAATCTATGTTTTTCATTTTCATTAATATTTCGTGATGTATAACCCCATTTTAAAAAATAATTTCATGAACTAATAATTGCAACCATCTTTAGATAGGTTTGTTATGGTTTTCATTGAATATATTTTGGTGAATTCTGGGGATATAGAAAAGAAAGTATATCACCTAGGGATTGAGTTATATAATATGTGAGAGTATCAATAATTTGAGATGTTAAAATGAGATAATTTTAGATTAAATTTTATCATTTCTTGGTTAATGTTATATTATAGGTTAGATTTGTAGTCAAACATGTAATGATTTATGTGAGTCATTCTTAGGAACCACCATAGAGAATATTTCTATTATGTATTTATTTCAGTTTTTAGATATTATCATTACTTATCAATTATTATCATATGGATAACATTCCCATTTTCTCCCTCCACAGTAAAGGGAAATGTATTTAATTGGAAAGAGGTGTGTTGTATATCCTTTAATCAAATAAAATATAAAATGAATATTTCATTTTTTTCATATAATTTTCTAAAACATATTCGATATGAGTTTTATGATGATTCTTGTGATCAATCATTGGATGTGTTATAATGAATGATTTATAATTTATTTACTTTATCTTGAAGGTGGGATATAACCTCTTGTGAAATTATGGTAACCATTTGTTCTGGTTTCTAGTATTGATTTTTACATTGGAATCAATGAGGAATTTGTTTCATGGAATATGACTCATGGAAATCACTTTACTCAAGAGTGAGATGTAAAATATTACTAACAGTTTCCTAAACATATTTTAGTGATTCATGGGAGAGATCATCTAAAACTATATTTTTTAAGAGTTTCATACACCATGTGTGGAGAATATTTTAGAATTCACTATTGATAAGAAAATTTTTTAAGAGATGATGCAGGGATACTAGGATGGGTGGAGTGTTATATATTGGTTATTATGTTATCGACAATATATCAAAAATATTAATGGGTGAAGGAGTATATTTTAGTTGAAGGATACCTATATTTTTGTTAAATAAATTATGGATTCACTATTTTGGGTCATTGAGTGGGAGATTTACTGATATATAATTTTCTATAGAGAGGCATCAAATTGGTTAACTATATATGGGGAGATCTAGTTTATATTCATGGGGGAAGTTGTTGGCCTCTCATGTAGTGAGGTATGTGTTGTTATAAGTGTTCTATAATTCTCATTACATGGTTCATCCTAGTGTGGGGATGATGTTTCAAGACTATAAGAGGCAGTTTTCTTGGACAAATAGGAATTATGATATAGTAGATTTCATGTTTTTTGTTTCATCTTATATTGGAAAAAAGTATGTCAATTTTTCTTAATTGGAATGATATATAAGTTCATTATCCTAGACTATAAGTATAGTGATATATTTGACATCATTTTGACCTGTATATCATGGAAAATCAAGGGATTATATGTGATATGAGCTAGCAAGGATTGAATTATAATGTCCACAGATGTCATTAAAAAATATGATCGAAACCACTCATTGATTATTTGGAATAGATGTATATTGATAATATAATGAAGAAATATAGAGTACCTTCAATAATAGTCTTCAACTATGATTTATTTATAAATTCAACATTTTGAGTGGGATATAAAAATTATTTGATACACTCTTATTTCTTAATACCATCTTTCATTCCAAATCTAATGAGTAGAATAAGAGGTTAATATATTCGTAGGTTGAATAAAAATTTTCATGTGTCTTGGATTTTGTGGATTCATGGTCAGTTCACTTGACCGCAATAGTGATCACATATAACAATATCAATTACTCCACCATTTGACTGCAAAGTATTTTTTAGTTTATTTCATTATATAACATTATTTATGTGATGAGAGGGAACCCTATATAAACCAAATAACCTTAAGTTTTGATGAACCATTACCATTCAATGGTCCAAAATACCTATGTCATGAAAAACAATTATTCTTCCCTGATATCCTTACATGAATATTACTACTATAGTAGCCACATCTGCAAAAAATACCTACTGAAATAACCTTCATTTATATATTATATTCCATTATATCCACCATTGATACAATGTTTCTACAGTTTATACTTTAATACCACTATAATAAATATGCAATCCATCAACCTCATAAAGAAGAGGCCACTAAAAGTTTAACCCTATTTTGACGTAGTATCATAGGGTGACATTACGAATAATGTAAGACCCCAAATTCCTTACCACCGGAGTGACACCATTTTATGTAATGAATATGAGACACTATAAAATGCTCATGTGCTTGAATATTTTTTCTATAAAAACAATTGTTTTTTCAAGAATTTAATCTACAGTATGAAAAATTATTTGAAACTCATTCATTCATATATAAGGATAACCCAGATTCGTTAAACAAATATAGAATGTATGATGATTCCATTCATGTTCCATGTCTGTGACCATGACATCTTGATGGATTATTCAGGGTCTGGAATATAAATATTTTGAAAAAATATAAGATTTTACAGAGAATTATGTAGTCATCTTAGAAAATATATATTATTTGGGAGTATACTTTTTTGGATTTATATCTAACCATAAATAGGAAAAATGCATAATACATTCCATATATAATAGATTCAGAGGTATCTTCTTGTTATATCCCATATCATGTATTATGGTAGACATGATTTAGTGGAGGATGTCAAATTCATAATGATTTTATGAAGGTTAAGGATAATCAATAGGAACTACACCAATTTAAAATGTTCTTTTTAGTCTGGATGATGTAGAGGCATAATGGATTCTATGAGAATACAAAAGAGTTAGAGAGTCTGATATAAGACCATTACCCCCACCAATTCATGTGAGGTATAAACATAGAAATAAATTAAATTTTTTAATAATTCCTATCTCTGATGGAAATTTTCAATGCAAGGAGGATGAAATATCTCATTTTTAGAAAAATTGTTAAATTTAATATGTTATATTATTTTTATTTTAAATTTTATAATGTTTCAAAAATAGATAAAATGGTAATTTAATCCATTTTTTCAAAAAAGTAAAATAATTATCTGAATTTATAATTGGACCAAAAAATTTAGGATTCAATTCTCATATAAATTTTTTATTTTTTTGAGAAATGGATAATTTTATAAATTATGTGATTACAAAGAATAAAAATATAATTTCCTAATTATATCATAATAGTAGTAGAAATTACCTTCAGTGAAATTTTTCATTCCTTGAACCTTGTTTCCTTTTTTCGATAGATTTTATGAATCCTACAATAGTATAATAGGTGGATGGTCATGACATCATCATCTAAAAAGTTATAGTTCTTTAGATTTTCATAGCTGATTATTGAAAATTAGGCCTCTAAAAATATATTTTCATGTTCATAATATTAATCAAATAATATTTTTGATGAATTTATGAATACTATTTTAGAAATAGAAATAATAAAAATGGGATCTGGTCGGTCAAAAGAAAATATTTTGATTTTGATTTATTTTTAAGAGACATTTGACCCTCAAAACCTTTACTGTTCAATTTAAAATATACATTACTATAGTTCACAATGTGATATATAATAATTATGATATATATCACTCAATGAATAAAATTATATATTTTTAAATAGTCATAAAATAAATTTTACATATATTTTAAATATAAAATAGTTTAAAACATTTTCTATTATTTTGTATTATTTCATAATATAGTAATAATTGAAATGATAAACATATAAACATTTGTAAGTATTGAAAAGAGGTATCATATTATAATAGTTTCATATTAATCTATTGAATGTGTTTGAAGTTAATTTATTGGCCTATCACATACATTTCTCACATTTATGTATAATTATTTTTCTTATAAGGTATTATTTAATAGAATATATTAATGATTATAGTATCATAGGGATGTGGTAAATCTAATGTATAAGTTAGAATTTAAATATGGGGATTAGCACTCCAAAAACATTCACAATTAGTAATTATTAGAACCATGTGCCTGCTTCACGGTCAATTCATCTATGTTTTTTAATTTTTTATTATATGGCCTACGTACGATTTTATAAACCTTAAAATCATTGGGAACTCATATTATTTGTGTTGACTAAGACTCATGTGACTATTTGAATAATTAATTTTGAACTGTAGGATTCATAATTCTTGTTGTATTAAAACTTTATGTGGGTGAAATCATAGACATCTAATCCTGATGATCAGATAACACCCATATGTCCACATCAATCACATAAACACATCAAATCCAACGATTAGATCTATTTGATCACCAAGATTGAATGAAATACCATGTGGTCATCAAAGTCACATATGAGTTGGTTCCACTGAAGACAATGTTGTTTTAATAATTATCTAATTCAAAATTTTTAATCTAAAATTCATATATGTTGAAATGATGGCCTGATAACACTGAAAAATCACTAAATTAGTTCATGGGGTTACATGTTGTATACCTTTAATGGATAATCAATATCCCAGCACAAGGGGCCACATGTTAGGGCTATTTTTGGTTATAAACATTTTGTTAAATTTCTCATGAAGTCAATAAACCATTATTACATTGTTTTTCAATATTTATGTGAATTAATAAAATACATTTTATGATCTTAAAATAAACAATGGATTTTTATATGGCATATATCTTAATTTTTTTACTAAACATTGATGTGTGACTACATATACGTTGTAGCCATTATAGACTACTCATTGATCATCTTTAGAAAAAAATATTGTTTCCTTGAAATTAATTAAAAAATTATAGTATCATCATTTTATAAAAATATAAAGGGATATTTAATTTATAACAAAAATCTATTAAAAAACTTATGTTGTAATGAAATAGTTAAGTGTGTATAATAAGTTATCATGAATTTTTAGATTATCACATTTATAGATTAATTTTTTCCAATTTTCTATATAATTCACAATACTTTTAGGGAGAACCATTCCAATATAATATCACATTTTATACGATATGTAATTCACTTATGAATTTCAATTATGGTTACTATTGCAATGCTTTTGTTGATCTCCCATTGGATCTATATAGAAATTATTGATGATATTTTTAATAATGCCTATATTTTACACCTCTCTCCTCTGAAAAATACCTAAGGTGGATTCACTGATGATTATGTTGATAGTGTGTAACATTTCCTACTTATTATAACTTCACTGCATATAAAACATTACCCATGAGTAATGATCTATGTGATTATGTTGAAAACATAGACATATTTTATTTGTATTTCAACCATAACACTTTTAAAGAAATAGTTTATTTTATATTTACAATACATGATACATGTATATCCTAAAAAAATAAATGTAATTTCATCCATGGATATATATATTCCATATAGTTTAAGATATATCATAATAAAATTTTTGGTGTGAATTCCCTCCACTATTCCATAGAAATGTATAGACATGTATGTCCACTAATATCATGTTAGGTGAATATAGAATTAATTTTTGACTAAAGAACTACTCAATGGGATATGAGGTGATTTTTATAAGACATCAAGCTGTTATTTGGTTAGTGTTTGAAAGATATACAACTATATTTATATGAATATATTCACAATCATATATTTGGATGGGATGTTGTGATTAATCAAGTCAACTTATTTACTTTATAAATTATTATTACAGAAAAATTACATTTTATATATGGGATGGAACCCCCAAAAGGGATTACAATACTGTGTAATATCACTCAAACCTATATGCACAATTAATCTCCTTCAATTGCATCCATTGAAAAATTTAGTATCACATACCATTGAAATGTGTAATAACAAGTTAGTGGAATTTAAGTATTATCATAGTTACTTTTACTATTTGAAGACAAGTGAAAATATTTTATGTTATTTATTAATTATTTTATTTTAATTAGTCTATCATTTAATGTTAATTTTGGTTGTTTTATATATTTAATAGTTTTTTAATCATGTTACATGTACTTGATTATTTTATATAATGTGTTATTCTATTATTTTTCAAATAAAATAGGATTCCATGTTCATTAGAGGTAATACCTCTCACCTTAGTGTGAATATATCAATAATATTTTCCATCCACTTGACATGTGGTGGTATTTTTGGGGTTGTAACATCCCTAATTTGTTTAGTTTATGTGGTGGTTACAATTAACAAATAATCCATTACTCTGAAGACTTTTCTCATTTATTGGTGTTTTAAAGGATATCCATTATGTTATATGGGGATCATAATGATATTTTAAGGAACTGATCTTAAGAGGTATATAATATATAAAATATATAAAACAAAAATATAATGTGAAGACATATTCTAAATGGTGTGGGAGGTATATTTCCTAAAATTATTTTAGGCACACTAGCCAGGTATTGGTGCTGTAACATCTCGATTAAATGAAGAATAAGATATTTTTATACTTATTAATAATTTTTAATTAAATATTAATTTTACTTTAAAAGGGATGCTATGTTCGATAGCATACCCGATACACAACACCAGGTTTCTTTGAAATCATACATTGCACACTAATAATATAATATTATTATTTTAAATGTTTGTTAACTCCAATCCATTTTATTGGAGGGAATGAATGAAACTAACTACAATATGATTATACATGTGTGTTAAATGTATTTACATTTATCCAAAAAAATTTATAGGCTTAAAATGTGAATGAAACTAAATTTAAGCATAATTTATATTAAAGGGCCAATTTATCGCCTTTTAATAGTGAACCCTTTTTAAATCTAGTTTTGGTTACTTTAATACAATATACATGACCAAATAAAATCCTTATTCAGGATGGTGAAATCCATGTTTACATTGTGTAATGTTTGGAATTTTTCCGATAAATATCATTTTTTAAAGAATAGTGAAAAATATTGTATTTTAATTCCAAACAATGTTTTAATTTAATTTATTTATATTGTTACATTATCTTTTTAATAGGATTTAAAGTGTTATTAGAATATATTTTTACCATTTAATCCAATTTTGTTCATTGGAATTATTTTCACTTTGAAATTGGACATAAACAAGTATCAATCTTTTGATTGTTATTGTTTCTTAAAAACACGCTATTTGTTTTGATAACGGGAATTAATTTTTAAATTAATTAATTCCACTTCTATGTTTTGAATTTTAAAAATAGACATCATTTTTGAATTCATAATATCATATATATCTTAGGTTATATTTTTTGTATTTTTCTGAAAAACATCAATTTTTTATGAATAGTTAAACCACTTGGTGGTAGTTAAAAAAACTAACTTTTTCATTTAAATAAAATTCTACCACTTATGTGAATTGAATTTCTAAAATCCAACAAAAATGCTTGTTATCAAGAAGTAAAATGTTGTTCAATAAGATAATAATAATTTTTTTGCGAATAGTAACTTTTGGCTTTTATTTACCACGTTTAATGGTAAATAGAGTAATTCAAGGTAAAAAGAATATTATAATAATTCCAAATTTCCTTAATAATTGTCCAAACCATATTGGTTGAGTAATTAACGACCATGGGAATCTTTGGGTTGATTTTAGTACCCCATTGAGCCACTTGGGAGTGATAATGGCAATTTATATTAATTAACTTAAGTAAAGGCAAAAATGAAAAAAGAAAATATCTTTTAGTAAATTAATTTTTAGAAGGGGTTATATAAAATAACATTTCATCTATAAATATTAATTAGAAATATATAAATATTTCCTACATATTGGTTGTTTTTTTATAATTTTTATACATCAAATAAATTAAATTATTTATGACACAATAATGATGTAGTGTTTAACTCATTAATATATGATTTAAATAAATAAGATTATAATGGTTAAAATATTATCCAAAACATGTCAAATTAATATTGGAGGATTTTATTTCGAATATGAGTCATAGTATCTTCAACTGTAATGATATTTGGACCTTTTTAAACCAAATATAAGTTTATAATAAAATAATGTTTTCACAATTTCCAAAAGAGCCCCTCCCCTCCCTTATAAAAGGAGACCACTTCTAACCAATTCCTCAGACTTCTCAAGCCTTTTGGCTCATCCAAAATCTGCCCCATTAATCTCTAGACATCCCTATCCTCCTTCTAGAAGCCTTACCTTAGGAATAAGGCACTTCAAGAAGTCCTTGGGTTTAAACCAAAGGGAGTTACCCAAATTAAAGGTAACAGTTTCTCATAAAAAAATCTTTTATTTTACTTCTACAACCCCTAAACTCTTTTTATTCCATTAATTTGTAATAAAAATTGAATCCTAAATATACTAGGATGTTTTATGAGATGTATTATAACTACACATACACACACATCCATCTAATGGATAAAGAACATAATGTTTATGCAGATTGAAAACTAACGCCTCACGAAATAATGATTGTTTGATTATCTCAAACCGTCTCTCATGGTGTCCATTATGATGGAAATTTATTTATATATGATATATATTATGTTTATGTTTCCTTTATGCTTCTATAGTTTCCATTTATATGCACACCATTATGGTTTCCATAGTGGCTAAATACGATAATCTCAATTGAGGAAGCGCGGACTACCGCCCACTCAAAGTGATGTGACTCGTTAATGACATATGATGGATGTATAAATGATAGGGTAGATGATATTATATATGATATGATATGGGAATTATAATATTCCAATGTATAATTATGTGTTAATTCCATTAAAATAATAAATATAAATGAAATTAGTGTTCATGCGTACGTACGGCTTACCGTCTCCATGAACAGTGTATTTCATATCTTACCTCTAAATGTTATGTGCTATTATAAAAACATGTATATGATGGATATATATGATATATATGATATCCAAATCATTAATATCATTATGGATATAATAAAACTTTTACCACATGAACAACATGTACTTATAAGAAGTCCATTTTTGACCCAAGTACCAAATATCGAAAAACCGAACGTTATTAACTTAAATTATTACATAATTTTTATAACTTGGTAATAAGTGATATAAAAGGAATAATAAACGTGAAAAAGGTTATTAATAAAGTAAAAATTAACATTATTTAATTATTCATGAGATTAATGAACGATCGAGCCAAGTTGGACATGGGGTAAGGGAACTTTTTAACCCAATTTTCGTTCTTTGTGTTGATATTATCTTTCTTCTTTATGTCATTCTATGATTATGTGAGAAATGAATTTTTATGTATTTATACTTTATTTATGGGTTCTTATATTGAATACACCAAATAGTTCTATTTTATTTAGAAAATGATCTTTTTAAGGACATCGTCTCAATCTCCTTTCATTGAGGCATATATTGTTTTAATACACAACTTTATTTTATACGTTGTATAAAAACCCCTGACTTTTCAAAGGGAATATTTTTCTATGAAGTGTTTTTCTAAATGACAAAATCGATTGTTTCTTTTAACGTGAGTGGTGACAATAAACTTTTTTGCTTCTGCGAGTATTATATTATCTTTGGCTTCCTCAACAAGCCTTAATGTTTTTAAAAGAAAATAAATACTATATACTCTTTTATATATTTTGGTATTGAAAATGGTTGTGATAATGGATTTGTTTTGTCAATATATTTATGTGATATATTGTGATTGAATTGTGGAATTGTTTTCTTTCCATTATATTTGTTGTATGTGTAATGATTCTATATTGGTACTTGGACATTTGACGGGTGGTTACGTGATAAACCAAATGACGGGTGGTGACATGAATACAAGGACGGGTGGTTACATTATAACCTCAAATTAATTGGGTATAGAAGTCGGCCGTATGGATATTCCATTTAGTGATATGTGTAAAAGTCAAATGTATTGTTGTTCCATTTAATTATTTTTTGTCACAAGTTACCTTCATGTGTTATTTGTACTTTATATGGGTTTTATGGTAATATTTTGGTTACAAAAGTGTAAGTAATTATATTTTATTCAGTGAAAAGTATTTTCTACTTAATAAAGGAGAAAAGTATTACTTTTGTTAAAGTATTCATGATTTAATTGTTGTTTTGAAAAACTAACAGTTTTCCTTCTTTGTGTATCCCCTACTGCGTATTTTATGCTCATCCCAAGTTATGAAATGTTTTCACAGGACATAAAGATTAATTGGGTCAAGTATGGTATTAACTAAAATTCATGCTATCTAAAACCTGAAACTAGACATAACCCTTTTTTCAAGAGTTTTTATTTTATGAAAAAATTTATACTGGGTAGAATTTTCTACATGTAATATTCATGTTATTATGTAAATGTAATGACATAATTCTCTAAAACCTTAAACCTGAAAAGATCCTCAATGTGAATTATTCATTTAATTCAATATTATGTAATGCTTATGGCTAGGTCCTTATAGGTGCCACCACTCTTCCGATGAATCCCACCTCTCCATCAATGTACCCAGTCGGAGGGTGCATTAAATTCACCCCAATAGTTTTTAATTTCAAAAGTTTTTTCATATTTTTTAAATCCTAATTATGAACCAATCCACCTATTTATAAATATATATCTTTTACCATTACTCTTGTCTCCTATTATTCAACTACCCTTGGTTCTTCTTTGAGGGGTAGATCTAGTGGTGCTAGAACAGTTAGATTTCTCAATTTCCTTCAAGGACTAATTCCATATTCTTATTTGACCATGGACCTATTATATATATATATATATATGATTTAAACTATAAACCAATGATTAATTCTCCCATCCAATGCAGGTTAGTGGTGGGTCTAGTGTTTTAGACATTTTCTCAACATTATATTGAGATGTACCACCAATTTCAAAAAATATATGGGTATGTGTTTGTGAATCATATTTAAACACCTATTGTTAATGATGAATTATGATAGAAATATCCTTTTTAATGATTCATTGATAAAAGCGGTGGTGGATTTGATGTAAAAATGAAATCCCATTAACTGTAGCTAGTTTTTTCATGATTGGTGGATATATCTAGGTATGATTTGTTAGATCAATCTTCAAGATTAATATTATTCTTGAATATAATCATAGATATAATTTCCATTGATGAAATTTTGGTGGATCAAAGTTTTTATTTTTGAACCAAGAATTTATTCAAGAAATGAATCATAAATAATGATCTATTCTTGAATTGAGAATATATATTGAGAATTTATAACCTCAAATATGAAATATTTCAGAACTTTTTTAATTAATGAAATCCATATTGTATTTAATTCTATAAAAAATATTATTAACATGGAATAATCTGATGTCTATTTTTCTATATAACATTATCCTATGAACTATAATCTAAATATACATCCTTGAGGTAAAAAATATTCTTAACATGGAATCATCTGATTTTATTGAAGTTTTACAAGGTTGTTTGAAGAGTTTAATATTTGATCCGTTTAAAATCATTAGTGTTATTCATGAAAACAATTATGGTTATAGTATTATTACCATTTGAGGCCTTGGGAACTCTTGTTTCATGATACATGTTTTTGTTGGAATAAGAAGTATTCCATGTTCATAGTTTTTTCAGGAGGATGAATTTGATGCCAATGTTACCCAAACATGATCATTGATTTCTTAAATATTGTTAGTTTATCTTATTAGCATTTTTTATATTGATAAAATGTTATTATATATTTCTACTATATTATCATGATGATGGTCCATGGTTTCTTTTTATACTATACCCATTTGTTTATATTACTATGACTTGGAGGTATTATCATGGTACATGCGATAGGTGGAACATCTTTTTATAAAAACACCTATGATTGGGAGTGGACAAGAAATTTTATGACAACGATATTGGACATGTATGAATGGTAGGAGCAACATAATATTTTTACTAACCAAACCTCAATGACTGTGAATACCTTGGAAAATTGCCAAAACTAGATGACATGAATATGGAGATTTCATGTTTACTTGTTGAACATGGGGTCAACCTAATACACAATGAATTGATGGGAATAAATAACATGGAACAACCCTATGGATGGCTATTTATTACTTTAAACACCATTTTCCTCCCTTTTATCATGGGTCCATATTAGGTGCACTCTAGGATCGTGGTAGCATGGGTAACATAATGGAACTTGATACAATATTATTTATCCATTCATTATCATTTATTTTTATCATGGAAGACACCTATTATACATAAAAAAAGTATTCATGGACAGATTAATTGTCTTTTATGGGTTTTTATTACTCACACCCACTATATGCATTTTAATGTATGTGAATAAATCATGTAAATAGATCCAATAAAGGGAAATGGGTATGTAAAATATTTATGTGTTGAGGGGAAAATATCTAGTATCATGAATAATATAAAATTTGGAAGATTTTATTCTATATTAAATCATTTATACATATACCTTCACTTATATACTAGATTGTATTTCCAATTTTTTATCCCAATTATTTATTTTATGACATGTGGTCCACCTAATGCTACTTTTCATATTTTTATTTATTCATGATATTTTATTTGATATTTTATTATATACAAATGTATATATATTATTCCTAAAATGATATTGTTTTTAGGGTACAGTATCCCCACTAATGATTTTCATACATTCTTTGATAGTTGATATACATTAGCATACATGGAGGTATTTAGGAGGTCATATCTCTCTTCATCTTAGACAAGTTGGATAATGTTTGGGAATCAAAAAATTAAATTAGAGCATCATTTTTTCCTATTGTTTTACTATCGATAGACGTGGTCGAATAAGTATACTATGTGTGGGACTTGATTAAGAAAGTTTCCATCTACCATGATATCTCATGTGTAACTGACCTCACTGTTACCATTGATTGGATTTTGGTTAATATTTTATTGGTTTTGGGTTTGTTCATGCATCCTAGCTATGAACATATGATCACATTCCATATATATTTATTATGTGAGATGTATGCTAGTTATTAAATTTAAATCCTTGATTGTATTATTTTTAAGATATACATGAGTAGTTTTATTGTGTGATATATATGTTTTCGATGATGATAAGTTATTAATTAGGTGAACCTACGAATGCTATATGTATTGTATATATATTTGACTGAGATTAATGTTCTAGGATAGAGACAATGGTTAGTTATAGGAGGGTTATACATTGAGGTTTGGGAAGATTCAAAGGAGAACATTATGTGACCCCATATATTCATTATCATATTTCCTAACAAATTTGATTTTTCAAAGTGTTTCTCCTTTATATTTCAGAAGATTCAATCCTAAAAGATGATGATGGGATGACCAGCTCACATTGGTTGAGATGATCCCACATGGTAGCATACCACTATTCCACTATCTTAGATTGAATATTACATTGTAGGGAACACACCCATCCCATATCTGGTGGCACATGAAGTATTTGGATCACTTCTTCTTGTTCATGTCCTAGTGAAAGGGGAAATAAAGGCCAAGGAAACTACACTAAAGACTGACAACTCTAATATCAAAAATAATTTTTTTGAAATAGAGGGATATATGATTCTGAGGATTCGATATACATGATCAAGGGTGTATTTGGACTTGTTGAGACAACGAGGACATGAAGATGAAGTTGGAATAATTTACGCAACATGGATCCCTAAAGTAGTGGTGGGAATGATGAGATAGGCTGGAAATCAAGAGTGTGTCAACTAGGTTTCCAACTTTGGGAAAAAATTAGGAAATAATTATAGACACACTAAATCATGATTGAGAATAGGATTTATGGATTTTTAGAATCTGTCTATGACATTGTCTATATACTCTACTAGTTTCACTAATTTTCTATGTTTTTCCTCTCTTGGATAAGAACAACGCAAAAAAGGCCAAGAAGTGTGAGATCAAACATTCGTATGACATGAAATGATAGGATATGGGCATTGAAATAGGGAGATAACCTATTTCTGTTAAAGTCCTTTACAACCAAGAAGCCCTTGGATGAGGATAGGGGATTTTTTTCTTTTTTTACCCTTCAGTGATTTGGCTAGTGCCCATCCTACAAAAAAAATGGGTTCCAAATCTGGTAAAAGGAGGGGGATGATCTGGGATGTAAAACTAAGAATTGGTATGTAGGTGGAAAATATTTTGGATTATTCAGACCTTCATTTGTATTTATACAATGAGTCAACAATTTTATGCTGAAATATTTTCATAATATCAATATAGAAACTAAAAAATGTTTGAGAAATGTTGTAGGATGTAGAATATCTAACAATTTTAGTCTAGACCATTGAGGATGGGGTTTGATAGGGTTGTTGGATATGGGTGTTATAATACCAAGGGATCTATTAGGGGTCCCAATTATCTGGTATTGAAGATGAAAACTCAGTTAGGTCATGTACATCAGTGACGATGTCATGAAGCTGAGTAAGGACACGTTTTTATAGTATACCAAACATCATTATACTATAGGGAGGGAACATATATTATTCTTTGTATAGTATTGATCAATTATATGTTGTCTATTTATTTGATTAAAAATATCTATTACAAATCATTTATTTCTTAATTTTTTTTTCTATAAAATAATTACTGGTCAAATTGTGTTTTGAGTTAAATTTACATCACCAAATGGAAACAAGTTTGTGACACCCAATGTTTCCTAAGTCATTTGAAATTCTTGATATATGTGGGAATTCATAATCAAGGATATGATAATATTTTATGGAAATTTTATTATGGATAAACTGACCAAAAACTGAGATCAAAATGATTTATTTCGATGATGGGTATTATTTACATCACCAAATGGAAACAAGTTTGTGATGATCACTAAATGGGAAATGGATGTTAGTATGGTGGGTTAAAGCTTAATTCATCATTGGATGAGCATGAAATATATTACCGGACATGATTTTTCAGTAGGATTATTGGAATTACTATAGCCATTTATTTTATATCATATATTTTCCAAATAAATTTATATTCTTTGATTACGTTCATTACACGCAAGATAGAGTTAAAAACATAGAGATATACTATTAAAATATTTTTATTTAATATTTTTTTACTACAAAGAGATTTAATTAGTGGGTATGATTAAATATAAAAAGATTATAAAAATATTTGTTTTTTATATATATTACATGTATTATTTCATTTTCAATTAATTAAAAATATAGATAAAAACTAATTGAAAAAAAGAGTTTTTTTCATGAAAAAAACTATTTTTATGCACACAGTGTTACTTCCATATGAAAATAAATTAATAACTATTGGTGAATAATTATTATTAATTTTATATGTTATATATTCAATAAAAAAATTAAAATATTTATATTAATTATTCTAGGTGTGGGATAATAACGAATAAAATGTTATGGTTAAAAATGTAATTGTTTTTAAAAAAACCAGTTTTGTCACATTTTGATCCCTTATATTAAGTATATTTTTTTAGATTTTATAAAATTTAATTAGAAATGTGAACATAAATATTTTATTTAACTTATAAAAATTATCTGACAATATATTTATGATAATTTTATAAAACTAATAATTTTTTATGAATTGTGAAAAATAATGATTTTTATTGAAAATTTATTTTCGTATGATTAAATTAAAAGGTTAAATTATATTATAAAATTGATTTAAATGTAAAATTAGTTAAATTTTATTATCATAAATCCATTTTACATCATTAGAATAAATTTAATGGAGATTATTTATTTAAATATGTTTTTTATTTTAGAATATATTCTTTCTGAATATCAATTTTGTTGCGTTTTTTAGTAAATGATAAATTATGTTCTTCAAATAAATTTAATTAAATTAGATATTTTTTTTACATATTTCAAATATTTGTAGTTAATATTTTATAATTTTTTCAAATAATATTTCCATCAAAATGTATTGTAAAAATAGTAAACAACTATTATAATAGTTATGTTTAAAACAGTTTTACATTGGGGATAAGATAAAATTATATATTTTGAAAATAACTAAAAATATTATAAAAATATATGGACTAGTTTTATTTATATGTTACCATTATATTATTGTAATATTATCAATATTTGAGTAATTTTACAAAGAACATTACTAGAAATTATTTTAAAACATTGAAAAATTGCAAGTGTACCCCACACCACAAAAATAAATGGACACCACCTCTCCTCACCCATTCAGACATCATGATCCATTTGGTTAAGAAAATAGAAGAAAAAAATAAATTCTATAAATTCATGTACAAGAATTATATGCCCATAATTGATCATAAACACTTCCAAGGAAGGCATTATGTATTATACAAAAGTTGTTGTCTGGAGAAGTGGTATAGTTTTTTACTATGTATTTTCGTTTTATTTCATCTTATACATCCATAAAATTTTAATTAACTATGATGTAGAAACGTTTTATTAAATATAATAATATTTAATTATTTTAATTTAAAAACATATAATAATATCTATTAAACAAAAAGGGAAACAAAATTATTGATCATGTGTGTGGGGTACTTCCACCCCAAGAACTAATGTAATTTACTTTCCATCACTACCAACCATAGCCGGATAAATGATGGATTAAATATATTAATATGATATTTATGAAATATTTATACATATATAACTATAGTATATAATAAACCTTCTTTCTTTAAAATAATTTGGAAAATAGAAATGTCACTTAGTCATATATGTGGGTTATGATCTCCAAGAAGCAATGTGTTCCATTTTTTGTTTCCTTTTTTCCCGGATCATAATAAGGATGAATTTTATGAATATATATGATTTATATGATATAATAATGATACTTTATCAATATATTATTACTCACCTTTCATTTATTCTATCTGTTGAAAATTAGAATCACCGTTCACACCTATGTACAACCTATCATCTCACGAAGTAGTATAATTAATTCTTCTATATGTCATATACGAATGAATTTTAATTTGAATATAATTTATATATTTTATATTTATATAATTATTAAAATTATAGTACTTATTTAACCCTGATAAAAGTTTATGTATTGCTACTTATAAACAGAAACATGCTTGAAAAATGAAGTAGTTATCACATGGAACCATGATTTAATAACAAATTTTTAATAAATATGTGATAAGATATCATAAGTAAATTTTAAAAGGAATGACATATATGATCATATTTTCTATAATAATTTTATAATAAACCATTATTTGTTATATTGTAGTTTCAAATGTGCACCATGAAATTCTTAACATGAGGTAATGTATTTTCATCTCACTTTTATTTATGTGTGACACATTGCATTATCAAAACTGGTTATATTTATGTGGTGTATAAAATACCAATTAATTGATTTTATAATTCGTATAACGAAAATTAGGGGATATTAATATCCATACATGGTTATTTCTTACATAGGTATTATGATTCAAGACTTTTCAATGAGGCAATGGAAGTATGTTTCAATCCTAATTTAATCAGGATTATTTATGCTTGAATTTATATTCTGGAAATAATATGATTCATGGACAATAAATACCATCCATTTTTATTCAAATCAATATATTTATTGATAATACAAATTTTTCTTTAGTTTAACTCAATATCTATACTCATGATTACAAAAATAAGTTTTATGGATTTACAAATAAAATTATGACTTTGATGGGAATGATTCTCTTCCATATGCACATTTTATAAAAATGTTACCAAGAATACATTTATTATTATCCAATTTGGGTTTAATTAAATGTTAATATTGTTTTACATATAATAAAAAGTTTAATGTGAACCATAATTTAATTTTCTAAATGGGAATATTTTATCCTTTTATAGAAATATGAAAATAGTTTTTTCTTTTATCTTTAATGGAATGATCAAAATTTTCCACATTCATAAATAGTAAATTCACATAATATTAGTTTAATGTTTTTTATATTTTTTTCAAATAAAATAATATCCACATTATTTTCTAAATTTAATATTTTGAATAATTGAATTTAAAATGTACTGGTTTTTTTCTAGAAGAATATATTTATTGATCATTTTATTATATGTTTATTAATAAATGGAAAGACACTTTGGCAGGGTTTATGTTTTAGTAGGGATATAATCAAATGTTTCAATCCTAATTATTTACCTATTTCATTCATTACTATAATGATGATATTTTTATTAATACCACTTATTTTTTATTGATTATACTAATATTGTTTGATAAAATTTTCATGAAACCTGTTTTCGTTGCATAGTTCATGGTATAAGGATATATTGATTGTTTAATGAAATTATTGGACCCAAATATAGGGTTTTCATTGTGTTATGGGTTGGAATAGAATTGTATATCCTTCCAATTAATTGGGTAAAAATTATATATATTGAGATAATTATGGGATGGATGTCGATGAGATTTCTCCATTATGGGAAACATGTAAATGTACTTGATACAGTATGGGATGTATGTTGTGATGTCAGATCCATTATGTTATTTTTAATAGGTAGTAATTAATTATCCAAAATGATTTTTGGGTGTTATTAGTTAACATTGACATATGAAATGGTCTCTATAATTATGATGGTTCCACACTTCTATGATAAGAACCTATTGTTCATGATTGATTTATAATGAATTTTCAATGTCATAATCCATGTATTTTGAAATAATAAACAATTATTCAATGAATCCTATATAATTTACATGATATATTGGGTATAAAATAAAAAATTTATATTTATGATATAATACCCCTATTTTTATCTTATTATTTCATATGACAATTGTTTGATGTCTCTCATTTTTACCCTTACAGACCATCTTAGATCAAGATTTATTATGTTTCCTTTCCCAAATTTATAAAGAAAGATTTATCTAGGGAATATTTATTAAGATTAATAAATGAAATGATATTTATAGGGGATATTTATGATCATTAATGAAATAATATGATTGTGTATCTAGTCTCCATAGACATGAAAACATTAAGGTGATTAGGGTGCGTTTGTGAAATATATTTAATATTCACCTAAACACATGTAATATTTATGTAAAATAATATTGGGTTACTATAGATAGAGTTGGAGGAGGGTTATACAATATTTGGATTTGAGTAGTTGAGGACCTTAAAGGAAACCCAGGGGATACAATTTTGTTGACAAAACCAAATTAATGTCTTTGTAAGAAAGATATTATTTGTATCTTCTAGAAAGACATTATTGTCCATAAGAAATCACACTATCAAATAATGTGACAAACAATGTAATTATTGTCCACTTAGGAAACCAAATTCAATAGATCGATAATTAATTTTATTTTCCCTATTCTCTGGAAACTGTCTCAATCCATGAATTAGGTGGATCGTTCAAACAATCAATAGAGGTAAAAACATACTATTGATTCTTTCATGAGGCAACATCCACCTTAGTTTATTAGGTATTCAAGTATATTTATAACCGACTGATGAGTTAGTACCTTTGGTATTCTATTTCTACTTCTCCAATGGTTATAAAATTAAAATGTCAAACAAAACATATATAATTTGAAAGGTGAATTAGATTAATATTGGATCCTTATTAAGAATAAGAGACAAGGGGAAACTTTGACTCTATGGAATGGGATTCATTTATGAGTAAATTTTTTTATAAGAATGTTCTTATTATTCTACAAAACAATATGGATAAAGGATTAATTGAGCATATAAAAAAGGTGGATGAATCCATTTGTACTTAGGAGTAAAACATTATAAGGCATGAAATTTATGCTTATTGTTTAACTATTAGCCATGAAAGAAAAATTGGTTTATTATCAAGTGTATTATAACTATGATTCTAGTAGGAATTAACAGTAAGATACTTTAGTATCTACGAAAAATTAATTATATGTAAAATCTAGGTATAAATAGAAATTAGATATTCATATGATTATCATGTTTTTTTATAAAAACTATTAAGTGAGTCCCATAAAAATTCAAATAATTGAAAATGTAGAATAAAATTTGATACATTTAAATGGTATAAATTTTGTAGGAAATGTCATGGGAATTTTTTTAATAAAACATATAGGATCATTAATTGTGGAAATGAAGTAAATCAATCATTTGAATAAGGAAATGAGATGAATGGGCTAGTTAATGAAATGTTGGGGAAGAAGATGCACACTAATGAACCTCCCACACTCTAAAACATAAAAAGAAAATAGTATGGGTATTATGACAAATAGTGGGAAAATATGAAGGTTTATAATGATAATTGCGATAAGAAAAATCTTAATATCAATTAGTAATGAATGTATCATGCGATCATGACTATTGTTTTGCAATATAAGAATGACATGGTTAATGGAACACATATTATAAACTATATAACAACTAATATCATATTTGATTTCATATCTATGCACAGATTTATACCTATTGAATTTTCAATGGGTATTTAATTATTATCTCAATGATTATATATTTAGTTAAATGTGAAAAAACATAAAGGTAATATGGTTTTATCTCAAGTATATATTTTCATTTAAATTAATTTTTATTAGAATGTTTTTCCTCCAATTCCCATGATTATCTTTTTAGATGAAATATATATGATTCTAGAAAAGGATATTATATTTTTATCTAGATCCCATACCAATTTTCAATGAATTGATTTCACATTTCTTATTCCAATTGAACACATGACCATTTATTTGTGTGATAATGAATTCTAAACTATGATTGAAATTAGTTTTATCTTTTGGGTCATAATTCCAATCCAAGAATGGTATTTATCTAGAATGCCTATATAGAAACTAAATATCTAATATATGGATATTTTTTAGGATTTTGATGACATCTTTCTAGAATAATTTCCTAATATTTATCTGGGACTAGAAGATGGGTTTTTTTGAGAACTCATACATGATGATACACCTATTTTAATGAATCCATATAGAATGGACACAATTGAGATGAGGGTATTGAATAAGTAACTCCAATAGAATAATGATACAATATTTATTCAGAAAAATGTGTCACCTTTTTGTGTATGAGTTATTTTTGTTATGAATATTGAATGATCAATGCTACTCTACAAATATGATGAGACAAAAGGCTTTTCTGAAATGGTTCATTGACATATTTTTAACTGTTATAGTTTCACCAAGTTCAACCTAAAATTTATGGGAATGAAATGAGGCTTCATAAAATCTTTTAGGAGTCTTAAAAAAATTTCCCTCTATCACCTGTAATTTTTATTTTAGCCCAGGATGATTTCGGTATGTTTGTTTCCAACAGTGTGCAGGATTGGACTCTTCTTCCTATCAATTGGGGGATCACTTTAGAGGGGTTTCTCACCATTATTTTTCATATTCACTTATATTCCTTCATAATGGTTGTAGCTCACTATCTATGAATCTATATAAAATATTTAGACAGATTACTATTATTATAGTGGGAAATCCAACTACTGAGATAAAAGAAGGACATTCATTCCACTATCATGCCTGAATGGCCATAAATCAACACTTGAATTCATTATTGATATATTTCACAAGATATTAATAATGGTATAATTATTTTATAACATTTCCCATGGTAAGGTACATATTAGGAACTTTTTTGGGATTTTCAACAGGATCAGTAATCACTTATGAAATAAGAAGAACTATTTCCACTCTTAGGGGGGATGGATTACTCATATAAATTGAGTAATCTATCCAATCACATTTCACATTTTTTTTATTAAGGTTCATATGATAATTTTTAATGATATCATGAACTTATGAATTCTTTTATCTATGATTCACAAGGGGAGGTAAAATTTCATTGGACCTCCAAGAGAAGACATTCCAAACTGGTGGAGTTTGGTGGAATTAATATTAGGATTATAGGGGAGTCAATATATTTCATTTAGGAAAAATTTTAATTGAATTTCATTGAGGGATACATTCTATAGAGTAGGATCATTAGAGGAAACTATATATTTGGTGGATGGAAGGAAATAGTGAAATCATCTCCCCTTTGTAACCCTCTTCGAGTTCACATTCTGGGGCATCCAGTTCAATCTCGGTGGATCATTAGAGACAGTGAGATCATCTTTCAAGATTGTTATTGGGGAGGGTGAATACTGGGGTACCATGGTGTCTTATACATTATATTACATTCAATAATGCATTTTCATTTCCATCCATCATTCAAGAGATCCTCAATAATTCCAAATAATGTTATTTTAACAACATCCATGTGGAAAAATTAGATGACTACTGTTTCTTTAAGGGCTCTTACTTGGGATAGTTAACCACCAAGGAATAAAAAAGACAATATTCATGAAACCATCTACTAATCTGTGGGGTAGTCATCTATGGTGATAACACATTTTACCTAAATAGAATTTCTTGGTTTGGAGGATTCGACACCAAATAGATCCAATGGATAATGTAGTGATGGGTATGGGTGTCCATTAGGTTTTAAAATGTTATTATTACTCTATCTGTAAGGTAGAAAATTTAACTCACATTTCCTTCCAAAGTGAATGGGTGAGGTGTGATTTTTAGGGAGCTAGGGGATCTTACAACTGATAGCATACCACTAGGCTACTTTGGGGATTTTACTCAAATATAGTTTATGTTTGATAATAACAAAAAAGACGAGGAGGTTTCCTGCTCTTTCATCATTACAACTAGCTTATTGTGTTTGTGGTAGGCTCACAACAAGGGACATCACTTGTGTTCACTTCTATCAAGCATAGAAGTGGAAAAAAGAGTAGGATCTCTTATTTTAGAACATATATTCCTTTTGAAACTCTAGTTTGAGGCCCACTCTCTTAGGTGGTATCTTGAGGGATGAATACCTACAGACTCAACCACAACCCATCAGGTGGGGAACTAGGTGTGGTGGATCCCTCCCCACATGTCCTAAATATACACACTAATGTAGACTGCATTCAGGAGTGGTTTTGGTGGAGTAAGGTCATTCATTATCCTGGTTCAAATTTTCTCACCTTCAATTCTTATTATGGGATCAGGGAATCTTTAGAGGTGGATTCTATGGCCTTTCATTGGGGCCTAGATATTTCCATAACCAGAAATATTCATCTAACTTCAGTGGAAATAGAGTCAAAAATAATTTAGAACTTGCTTAAGGGAACCTATTATATTCCCTAAACAATCACCTCTCCAGTTGGAAAATGCAAGGACCTCATATCTGATGAAATCACAATCAACTATACTTGGAGGGTGGGTAATCATGTGGATGGTTTCATAGAATATTTGGCTACATATGACATTCCTTTAATAGTTTTTTTGGCCCAGGATCCCTCCCCCATGAGGATTGGGAATTTCTATTTGGGATTCTATTTGTCTTTATTTTTTTCAGCCTCTATTTTGTTCATATTTATTTTCATTATTGTCCTTTCCCATTGAATAAAAAAATATTTTTGTATATTGACTCCAATTTTTTTATCAAGAACCTAACAATATCACTATCATGAACCAGTATATTATACCCAATATAGATTTTATTAATCAATTATGAGGATCTAAATAATTTTACAATATTTTTGTTTGATATTGGCACTATCAATATATGGTAAAAAGTGAATACATACCCAATTAAACCTTTCATATGAGTTATGAACATTATAAATTTATAGTTATCTTATATATTCCCATGCTATATTTAATGATTTAATGAATAGGGTTCTTAGATGTTACCATGATCAATTTTTAGATATATTTTTAGATGATAATATTATATATTCAATGTGAAAGCAATATATTGATTGTCAATTTAGAGTTGTATTGATTACCCAAAGGAAGGAGAATTTGTTTCAAAAAAATTGTCTTATGTGATGTTTGGATATAAAAAGCTTCATCTTCGGTTTATATTTTATTATGATAATGTATTTTTTTGATCATTCTATGATAGAAGTTATTGATAATTTTCCAAAAGAAATTGTGATTCTATAGATCCGTTGTTTCCTTGGTTTGAATAGATATTATCATAAAATTTTAGTGAATTTCTTATGAATTTATTGTCAACTCACCTAGTAAACTCAGAAGTGTTCTATTCTACTTTTGAATAATGAATGTGAGTAAAATTTCATGAAATTAAAGGTATGGTTAGTTTGTGTAGTTATGCATACATTAATCTATAGTGCATAAGGGTTTTTAATATATACTGATGTATTAAGGAAGTGACCATTATGTGTTATCTTGTAGAGTATTACTGTTATAGCTTATTCCTCATGTTAATTGAAGGGTCATTATAAACAATACCCACCTCTTGATTTGATGTTAGTTATGGTATTTTTTCTATTAAATATATGTAGGAATTTTCTTTATAGTGAAAGATGAGATATATACACTAATAATATTATATTAAGGTATATGTTCACTCAAAATAACCATAATATGAACTACCGAAGATAATTAGAGATTGATAAAAATTTTGACTAATTAAAAAATTGCCACCCCAAGAAGCCAAACATGTGGCGGGTGCTTTGAGACTAAATGGTAAAGAGATTGAATCTTTGATATGGATCACAAAAGATATAATATTTGTTGATAATCAAAAAAAATTATATGTAAAACATTAATAAATGAGATAAATATTATGTTTATCAAATTAATGTTCAACCACCAATCCATGTATGGATTAAAGAGGTTAAGAAGGAAGATTTATAACTATAAAACATGGAGGTAATTGACTTTGAGTTAAACAATTATAATTATGGAATGAAAATGGTTCATAATATTTTATGTGTCTCATCCATACTATAATTAATGATGGATCTATTTTAAAAATCACAATATCCAAAATTATATATTCATCCTTATATTAAAAATATGTATAGAGATCTAAGAGAGAAAAATTTAAGGGGATGAGGGATAAATGTGTAAGTGTATGTCACAATAATTAGATATACTTGAATAAAAATAGAAAAACTAAATTATGAAGATTGCTGTAGGACTCCCTAAAACATATAAACTCCATAATTAAATGATGTTTCTTATGGATCACTATATGAAGATAAAAATAATAATTTCTCTCAAGGAATATATACATTTTGATTATCATTAAATAATAAAATTTAGATATGTCGTAAGGTTTCATGGAGTTTCTAATTATATTAGATCTAATAGGGTTATGAGTTTTACCCTAAATTATAGGTTATGTCTTTAATATGATATGGACACGGTGTTAAGATTCATCACTTCATATCTTAATAAAAAATATAGTCGGTCTCAAAGAACCATTCAAAACCTAGAGAATAAATTGAGATCATTTTTCTATAATTAAAATGTGGTTGTGGTACAAACCTATAATTGAGTATCCATACAATATTATATTTCCTTCTGGCTTTGAGATGGTTCTCTATGGGTCCGTATTTGGAAAAAAGTGTATCTACCTAGTGTTTTGGTATTAATTTGGAGAATTAATTATATTAGGACCTAAGATATCTGATGAAATGGTATAGAAGGATGTAGCCATTTAGCAACACATGTGGTTTTCATAAATTCAAAAGAAATGTTATACATACAATCATCAGTGAGATAGGAAGGTTAATGTTGGTGACCAATAATTTTTGTGAATTTATACCTAGAATTAGGTAATTAGATTAAAAAAGGATAGATAATCGTATGGTATATTGGCCCCTTCGGGATCCCAAATTTATTTAGGATGATAGCTTATCATATTTTCCATCCTCTAAACCTCTCATAA
Source organism: Viscum album (assembly GCA_963277665.1). Classification (NCBI taxonomy): domain Eukaryota; kingdom Viridiplantae; phylum Streptophyta; class Magnoliopsida; order Santalales; family Viscaceae; genus Viscum; species Viscum album. Next base: position 1,157,984,304 of record OY728129.1, on the reverse strand, counting down.
TTTCATGATGTGGTACGTGTATATCTCATTCAAAAGTAAAAAAGTAATCATTTACATATTTTAAAATCAATGTTTATACGATCAAATAAATTTATATCTTAAGAGGATAAACAAATAAAGATTATAGATCATATTAAAAAAGTGATATGAAACAAGATCACTCAACTATTTAATGTTTTACATGAAATCACCAATTTGGGGAAGCTATATAAATACAATATTCTATAATGAGAAAGAAGTCTTCTGGAATTTTTGTATCCAAATGTGGGAGATTTGATTGAGAAATTATTTTCATGTGGGGTATAATGTAACATCCTAATATTTGATGATTTATTTTCAAATAAATTTAATTTCATTGATATGTTCCTTTACACGCAACTCTTTGTTTAAACGAATTGCAACACGCTATTAAAATATTATATTTTAGAATGAAAATTATTTCATATACATTAGATATATGTGTATTAATAGTAATAAATAAATTATCAAAATAAAATGGTTTATATATGTATATAGTTGATAATTTTCTTTATCAGTTAACTATATAAGAGAACAAAAATCCATTTTACAATAAGGGAGTTTTTTTTTCTTAAAACAATTTTCATGATCCGAATGTATTTTTATTATAATAATCTAAAATAATAATTATTATAGAATGATTAAAATTAAATATATATATATATATATTATATATTAAATTTACTTTTTTGTCTTCTATATATAAATTTTTCAAGGTGTTTGAAAATAATAAATATATTTTTAGTTTATTTATTTTATTTATTTTTTATAAAAAAGGGGTCTGCCATCTTTTCCACACTTATTTTAAAATACATTTTCCCAATTTTGGAAAATTTATTCTAAAAACTATTTAAAATTTTCAAATTAACATGTAAAAATTTTCATTCATTGATTTTTGGATAATTTTTTGAAATGATTAATTTTTCAATAAATTGTGAAAAGTATATAAATTTATTCAAAACTCGCTTTTCATTGAAAAAAATTAAAAAAAAAATTATTTTACTCCAAATTTATTATAAATTAAATTTAAATCAAACCTATTATTTATAATCCAATTTAGGACATTTTACTCACTTTTAAGATGGAATTAGAAATAAATATTTTTTCATATTCAAGAAAATATTTTCTTCAGAAGACATGTTCTTATGAAGTTTTCATGGATTCATTTTAAAATAAATCCCCCCACATATATGTTATAAATTTAAAATAACAAATTTATTTTTTCAAAATTATAATTATTAATGTTTAATAAGGTTAACTAAATGTTTGGTCAAAAGGAATAGCAAAAACAATAAAACAATATTTCCATAGTTATGGTTAAAATAGCTTTATCGAGGGTTTAATCTAAATTGGTAGTGGTTTATCGATATAAATAAATTAATAACCCCCATTGGTTGGTTTTATTATTACATAAACTTATCACCAAAAAATATGGGAAATTTCTTATAACTTTTTATATTTATGTTTTTTGACATTATTTAAAAACATTGAAAAAATACAAGTGTCGCACTCACCTCAATTACCAAAGGAAACCCAAATCATATAATATTCACATATCATGAACATTTTGGTAATGAAATTAAATTCCCAAATACCTTAATTACACACAAATACAAGACTTATAGTCCCTAATATGATCCTAAAAACATTGTATGAAGGATTTTTCTACAAACATATAGTGGTTGTCCAAAGAAGAGGTATAGTTCATAACTATGAATTTATGTTTTAGTTATTCTGCCACCTCATCAAATATTATTAAAATATGATAAAATAATAGAAATAAAATATCTAATTTATTTAAATGTTATTATTTTAATTTAATAACATATATCTATGTAATGTTCTATCTAATGTGAAATGAAACAAGCATTCATGATCACTCCGGACTACCACCTCACATCCAATGTAATTATTATTCCTTCATCGCCTTTAATGGATGGTTATAATTATGGATATAATGTATAAATATTATATTTATAGCATAATTTAAATTATGTTAATATAATATCACTTATTACTTATTAAATTTTTATTCATTGGAATATTATAATGCATTTCATGTGTATGTGTGGGTAACCACCTCCACGAACAGATGTAATTCATTTTTTTTTTCATTTTACATTGATGATAATAAGGATGTATTTAATGAATATATATTATTTATTATATATTATAATGATTATTTAACTATAAATTATTATTTTACACTCTTTCCTTCCATCCATTGAAAAATGGAATCAAAATTCATGTATATGAATGGTCTATCATCTCCACGGATGGTGTAATTCATTTTTCATTAAATAAACACACTGTATGACTCAAAATATGTATATAATCAATATATATTTTATTAATATGGGGATTAAAATTTTAGAAATGATGAAACCTCAATCCATGTATAAGGATCGAGTCTTCCAAACTAAAATGTGCATGAAAAATGAACCACTTATCACATAGAGTAGTGATTTTAAAAACTAATTAGTAAAAAATAGGTGATGACTTGTCATAAGTAAAGGATAAATGGTTTTATATAAGACTATGTTTCTATTATAAATTATTAATAAACCTATATTTATTATATATGAGTTCTGAACATGTATGATGAGATTCAAGATATTATGTAATGGACTTTCATCTCATTTATATTATTGTTGGATACATACAGTATTCAGCAATTGTTTCTTCTATGGGGTGTATAAAACAACCCATGATGTATTTTATGATGATTATCTAGAAAATTAATTGACATAAATATCCATATAATTGGTATTATTTCATGGAGTGTATGATTCAAAAGTAATCAATGTGGGAAAAGATTTATGTTTCATAACTATTTTAGTCAATATTAATAATTAAAGAATTACTATTGAGAAAATTATGGTACAATTATCTGATAAAGGCCATTATTTTTTTCACTTTATTTATTTAAAAAAACACATGTTTGATATTATTTTTACTCAACATAATTACACAAGTTTAAAAATGAACATTTTGTTATAGAAAATCATCTATGTTTCAATATTCAATCAAGAATACTTCAATATTATGTCTTTGTTTTCTAAAAATGTTTTCATTATTTTATTACTATACTAAAACATTTTATTAGAGTAATATTATCCTTATTTTTCTTTTTTATGAAATGGTTTAAAAATAGTCATTTTATCATTTTATAACTGAGGATAATTTTGACTTATAATTTAATGGTGAAAGAAATATTTTCTTCTCTCTTATAAAACATGAATAAAAAAACTCCCATCATGAAAATTCAATGATTTTAAGTATACATCATTATATTTGTTAGTTATTATCTTATACAAAATTATTCCATATTATTTGGGAAATTTTTTATGTTTTAAATATTTTATTTCCAATTTGGAAGGTAATTTTTCTCAATAATTGTTTCAATTATATTTTATGCTTATTCTATTAATCATCAACAACAACATTTTTAATGATTATATATGAAAAGGGATATAATCCAATGGTAACATCCTTATTCTTTCTCTTGATGTTTTAGATTATGATGAAGATAATTTTAGGAAACCTATTTATTTTCTATTAATTATACCATGTTATTCTAATAAAACATTTATAAAAACTTTTATATTTTCATGGTTTATGATATGATGATATTAAGAATTTTTAATGATCTAATGAAACAAATATGTGTAAGTAAATATTATGTGATTGGTGGTCCTAAAATTATGTATACCACCAAGGAATTAGAAAAATATTTATATCTAATGGTATAATTATGGGATCTAATTCGATGTTATGGATCCAATATGAGAATAAAGTCAATGTGATCGATCCACTATGGGTTCTAGGTCATGATTCCTAAACTATTATAATATGGGGAATAAATTTGAATGTCTGGACCAAAATGATTTGATGGTCTTAGGAATTAACCCTAACATATGAAATTTTTTCTATACATATGAAGGTAAAACATTAGTATAACATTACCATATAGTTCATGATTAATTTATGATGATTTCACACTCTTATGATACACGTATTTTTGGTTGATAATGTTTTATTCCTTGATTCATTCTTATGATATATGATTTATTTTTTATGAAAAATGTAATTTATATTCATGACCTCAACCCGTTATGATTATCTTATGTTTTTTATACTAGCATCAATTTATTTCAATTATGTTGACCCTTACATAGAATTTTTTCCCACCCATCCTTATGTTTCCATTCCTCAAGTTTTGATGAAATGTTTTATCAGGGTATATCAATAATGAGTAATAAATGAAAATATATTTGGCAGATATATAAAAGATCATTCATAAAAAAAGATGGTTTTGTATTTAGTCTCTAATGACACTAATCTTTTATGGTCCTCATGTGTGTAGTTTTGAAATGCATTGAATAATAATCGAAAATGATAATACTTATGCTAGAAATGCATCAGATGATATAGGTAGAACCAATATATTTTCCTCTAATTATATATCAATATTAGGATTAATTCCAATATTACATGATCGCCTCTCCCCAGATATAGGATTTGACTTTGTGTTTGATCTCATGCTAGGTGAAAAAAATATTTTTATACACCTATATCATATGGATCCAGGCAAGTTGAAGTAGCTCAAGGTATTACATGTGGACTTGGATCAACGGGAAATTATCAGGGAGAGTACATAACTATATGGTGTGCCTATTCTGTTCACTAAGGAGGAAGATGATAGAATTTGACTTTTTGTAGATTACCAGAAGCAATAATAGTTAATGGTGGAAAATATATAACTATTTTACTAGGATCATCGATATCTTCAATAAATTAGTGGGAGTCCATTTTCTCCATGATTTATATCTAATTGTAATATCACAAGTTGTGGGTTACAAAGAAGTTCATCTGGAATATGATGTTTTAGAAAAGGTATGGGATATCTGAGTACCTATTAATGAAATTTTTAATGAATAATTTACCAAATGTATTAATATATCTTATAAAAAATAAAATCCATCCAGACCATGAATATTTTTTCATGGTGTTCATCAATTACATAATAATTTTCTCATTAACCCTAGAGCAGCGTGGAATGCATCTTAAGATAGTACTGATTAAAAATCAACCACATTAGCTTTATGTTTTGTTATCGAAGTGCATATTTCCAATTCATGAGGTGAAATTATTTGGACATCAGGTTTTTAAGATAGTTATAATGGTATACGAAGAGATAGTTCAAGTAGTGATGTCCTGTACATGTCCTCATAAGGTGTTTGATATCAGGGGCATTCAAGGATTAGTTGGAAACTATCAATGTTTTACTCAGTACATTCCCAGTTTATTATCTTCCTTGAATGTCTTGATTAAAAAAGGATGATAATCTAGTGCTCAAAATAGTTTAAATATTCATTTATTGAGCTAAAAAGAGACTACTACTCTAGTGCGGATATTTTGAGAGTATAGGAATATTTATGATATATACTCTAAATGATAAATCAATGGTTGTGGAGTATTAATGATGTATAGGGAGTGTGTAGTTGCTTATGTATAATGTCATATATAATCCCCTGATAAGAACTATCCTACCCATGACTAGGAGTTTGAATCCATGGTCCATGATTTAGTGCTTTGGTTCCATTATATCATTACTGGTGGGTTTTTTCTATAAATTTAACATGATCGTTCTCTATATCATCACACAGTGGGACCAAAATGTGGGGTAGAGGTGCTGGGTAGATTATCTAGAATCATTTTACACTGATATAAAATATACACTAGGTAATGTTAACATCATTGTGTATGATCTTAGCCATAAAAAGTAGGTAGATCAGCTTCTCAGTGGAAGACCATCAATGGACAATGTATATTGTTGTATTTTAAACATAAATTGAGGATGGATGCTTTTTAAGACTAGATATTGATTATATATTCCATATTTTTAATCAAAACATCTTTGGTGGACCGATTGAATATTTTTCAGGAACCATACCCAAAGTGTGATGTAATGTAGGAGAAGATAACATGTAGTGTATCAATTAAATTGTGTTAGTTAGATGTTATTGATGTGATACTATTAAATTTAAAATATTATCCTCTACTTCAATCATATACGAGTTGAATATATACTTCTACACCTTTATGTGGGTGGTACATCCTTGCGAAAAAAATAATAAAGCATGACTTCAAGTGGTAGGTATGGTGGCCATGGAATATATTGGACATTGAAAGATTCATTTTTCATATGCCTTACCTACAATAGGATAAATACTGAGAACCATAATCTTGGTGGAATAATCTATAAAAATCATGTCCCAATGTTGATGTGGGGGACATCTTAATGTGCTCCATTATTGGTTTACCAAGGATCCAATTGATTTGTGTTTCTGTTTGGGTGATTATCGATCATCTAAAAAAGGTTTTTCATTTATTATTGATCTATGATAATCACTCTATAGATGAGTTGGGAAAGTTGTATGCCCATGAGATAGTACACTTTAATTTACTTCCCTTGATAACTCTATCTCATTATGACAATAATTATACTTCTCTGGTTTGATGGTCTTACACAATTCCTTATGAAATCAAATGAGATTAAGCCCAGTGTACCATCCCTAGATAGATAGAAAATCATAGTGAATAACCAATATATTAGGGGATTTTATCATATATCCCATTAGTTTTTATGTATATATTGGGATTATAACCACGACTTTATTGAGATCATATACAATAATAGTTACCAATATTTTATTCAGATGGAACCTCACAAGTCTGTTTTTCATAGTATGTGTTATTTACCACATTGGTGTCATGAGTCTAGTGAGTAAATAGATGTGGGACCCAATATGGTATAGAAGACCCTTGAGATAGTGAAATATATTTATAAGAGGTAGAGAAATGATTACAGTGGTAAAATTTATTGTTCTTATTATAGGAGGAGATCATTGGAGTTTTCATTAGTAGTCAATATTTTTTATAGTAACTCCTCCATTTGGCCACTAATGCTTATGAAAAATGAGAAAAAAGTGTTACACTATTATTTCCCCTTCCATACCACAGAGTGGGTTTATATAGTGGTTTACCACATAGAACATCCATCTTATAAATGAGTAACTCATGACCTTTTTCTCATTTCTCAGTTCTATAGGTACACGTGCAATCCAACACTTGACATCGAATGTAGGGATTTTGATTTGGATCCTGATGAATCATATATGGAGGAAAAAATATAGATTATTAAATTATGATACACTCTCCTTCAAGGGAATATGGTTCCACTTATTTTGATCAAGTGGTTCCTTGGACACATCTAGGAAGATACTTTGGAACTAAATGTTGATGTTTGAGCTCAATGGATTGAATTATTAGACCACTAACATGAAAATTGTAGAATAATTTTCATCTTGTATGATTAAAAAATAATAATTCTAAAAATACATAGTAATTATTATAATTTAATTAATTTTATATAAATATCAAATGAAAAACTATAAAATAAATTCAATCTAAAGACAACTCATTCATGTTGATAAATTCATTAAAAAACAAATAATTACTATATTTTCATATAAAAATTAATTATACCAATCATATAATGATAAAAACTAAAATGAAATTTTAAAATTGTAATTATAATTAATTTACCATTACATAGATTGTAAACTATTAATTATTGAATGATGATTGAGACCTCTATACTTAATTAATAGTTAAAAAATGGAATAATAAAAGTAGATAATACATATTAACATCAAATGACTTATAAATTTCTAATTAAAATTATATTTGAATATCCTTAATATATATTAATATAGATAATGTTTTTTTATATATTAATTACATTTATTTGTGGTGGGGCTCAATTATAGAGGTTCCATGTGCTTCAACATCAGACCTGCGATCAAATCATGGTGGGAGAAAATTTCCTCTTGCAGGTGGCAAAGAAGGCAGGTGGTGGTGCAGGGATGACAGAGGGAGACAGTGACGTAGGAATGATGCACTCTTAATGTGGCACTAGGATGTTGGGCTAGATATTGAGACTTTGGGAGTATTAATTTTTTTCCCAATGGGACTTCCTGCCATGTAAAGAATAAATAACGTTCAATGGATGTGCTATCCCAGGGTGCGGGGGCGATGGTCAGGCCTTCCTGCTAGTGTGTGTGGTGTGTGTATTTTTAATGTCATAATATGCCAAGAACCAGATATTTATATTATTATTAAACCTATGTTGACTATGTGATAATTTAAAGAACAATCAAACATGTGAAAATATAAGGTTTGTCGTTTTCATTAATCACTATCATTTCGTTTAGTTATACTCATTCTTCTATAATAATATATTTATATTTTATATATATTAATTTTGGTCATGTATTTCCTCAACAATATTGTTTATATAAAGATTATTTTTATTTTCAAAAGACACTATTAGTTTTCTAATATAGTTCTGTTGAGTGAGTTTTACAAGAATTAATATTATAACTTAATGTAATTTCAAGTTATGGGAATGACTTTAGAAACTCTTTCCTTATCCCTATGTTATGCTGAAAAGATAATATTTTCTTTTGTTATCAACATTATATAACACTAAAGAGATTTTATTTGGATATCCAACCTTAGGGTTAAAAAATTGACATGGGTATTGAACAACAACCCTATTTTGGAGACAAGATTTACTATTTTAAACCCTATATTAGGAAATGTTTACTACATGGTTGGGATTTTATGATGATAAGGACAAACATATGGATCATCGAACCTATACTATAAAAAACCTACACTATGAAATGGAAACCTATTCTAATCAATATAACCATATGCTACACAATGTAACCCTATGATACACTATAGAAAGGAACCCTATCCTACATAAAGGAACCCTGAATTATGTTCTCAACAACGATTTTCTTCAAGTCCCATTTTCAATATGAGATTAATACAGTGGACAGTTAATAAATAAAGACTAGTTTATGGATCATTTTGATAATTTTAATGAACCCAGTTCATCAGTGAAATTCTATTCTATTTTTAAGGGATGTTTCAACTCTACTAGTTAAGTGATATTTTAATATCCATGAACAGTTGGGCTATTCTTTTGGATATAAAATAATAAAAAGAGTCATTTTGTTCTATATATTCCTTCAAAATATCTCTAAATGGTAGTATGTGATATGTTATTCCCATACAAGACTTCTATATTGAAATTATTTTTACGGTGCTAAAACAAACAAACAACTCTATAAAGGACTACATTTTAGATATATTAATGTTCAATATTGCTCTAATATAATTTTGCGACAACTCTATTTTGTTTTTTCCTTTAAATTAAAGATTTATATAAAAGCTATATCTCTTCAGACTCATTATTTCTTGAGTATTATTATTTCTGAAGAATTATTTCCATTTAAAGTCAAATGCATGCTAATGAAATTTTCACTTTTAACCTATTTCATCAAATCAGTATTTTTTGATTTATTTGATTTTCACATCCTCATAGTCATTTTTGGGGGATTATCTTCTTCTTAATGAAATATTTTGATAATCAGTTCTCCATTATATAACTAGATCTCTTTCTAAGTACTCTTGTAAAGGATATAATTACCTTCACTCAGTTGTGGATTCTTTTTCTAGTGGTAAGAGGTCCTTTCTAGAGAAATTTACCAAGATCTATGAGAGAGTGATTGGTAGAGTGTTCTAGGAGGTTGTGGTTCCCAAAACAACAATAAAATGTTTTTTTGTTATTTTTGATTATCCGCAACACATTTTATTATTGAAGAATAACACAACATTTTCAAATAAATTATTATTGGTGTTAAAATCGATAATTGTGGATGATTTCCAAAATACATAATCACCTCCCCCCTCCTCCTCTTATGTATTAAAATGTATATTCCAATGTAAAAATTGTTTTTTGAGGTGAGATTTTTGATAAATCTAAAGAATGCAAAAAATTATATGGTCAATAAAAAGATAGAAATGGATGATTATAGAGAATGGAAGTCAATGGATCAAGAACCATACATAAATGTTGAAAATTAGTGGGGTTTGATATCATGGAATATTATCTATTATAAAATATATGGATTCAAAGTTTATTCAATGGCCATTACCCTATACAAGATTTATGAAAAACTAGAAACATGGGATGATGCAATAGAATCCAAATTTGACATGGATTCAATAGAAATGAATGTTATTATTTGTGGTCTTAGACCAGATGAGTTAAATCATGTTTCATCATTTCCTACTACCTGTTAAATGTTTCAAACTATTTTAATTTATATAATGGAACAATCATTATAAGATGGATGAAGTGTGTATTTGTAAAGATGAAGTATTGCGTCCCAATCAGAAACGATCGTTGATGGCACACCATGAAGCTGTACAATGTCATGTACATAGAGGAATCTCATGCTCTCTACTAAGCCCGGATCTCTGATCGGTAGGAAGGGGCGAACTTGGTGAGTCGGTCAATGATCACCCAGATAGAGTTGTGCCCTCTAGATGTACATGGATGTCCAGTAACGATGTCCCTGGATATCCCATCCCACTTCCACTCTGTGACCTCTAAGGGCTGTACCAAGCCTGCTGGTACCTGGTGCTCCACCTTCACTTGCTGACAAGTGAGGCATCGAGAGACAAACTCTGCTATTAATTTCTTCATACCTAGCCACCAGTGCTTTTATCTGAGGTCCTAATACATCTTCACCACTCTTGGATGTACCGCTAGAGGGTATGTGTGGAATCCCTCAACACCTCCACCTATAGTGAAACTGGTACCATGGTACGTCCTCTAAAGAGGATGTCGAGATCCCCAACTTCAGAAAACCCATCAGGTGCCTGCCCTGAGGATATCTTAGCATGTTACGTCTCATAGTCAACGTACCCTCACAGTGCCTCCTTGAATCGTTGAAGAAGTTGAGGAGTGAATCTAAGAGACTGTAGAAGGGATTCTCCCTCTCTATCCACAAAGGATATTTGCAACGCGGCTAGCTGCTTCGTCACCTCTCCTAGTAGCTGAATGCCTGATCTCCTACTGAGAGCATCTACTACAACATTCCCCTTCCCAGGAGTATAGAATATCTCAATGTCAAAGTCCTAGAGGAACTCGAGCCTTCACCGATGTATCAGGTTCAGTTCCTTCTGTGGGAAGATGTACCTGAGACTCTGGTGGTAAGAATAGATTGTAAGGCGCTCTCCCATAAGGTATTACTGCCACATCTTCAAGGCAAAGACCACTACTGCTAACTCTTGGTCATGGGTAGAGTAGTTCTGCTCATGTTGTATCAATTGCTTTGAACCATAGGTGATCACTGCTCACTCTTGAATCAGGACACACCTGAGTCTAGTCCTTGATGTGTCATAGTGATCTACGTACCCTACTCCCTCCTCTAGTAGCCTCAAGATGGGCACACTAGTCAACCAATGTTGCAGCTCCTGAAAGCTCTGCTGGAATCTATCTGACCACACGAGGGTTTCTCCTTCTTCGTCCAAGCTAAAAGCATTGATGCAACTTTGGAGAAGTCTGCCACAAATCTTTGATAGTATATAGCTAGACCCATGAAACTCAATACCTCCATCACACTCCTAGGTGGCTCCAAAACAAGTACTTCCTCGATCTTCATTGGATCCACTGCAACTCCAGCCTCCAAGATGACGTGTCCCAAGAAGTGAACCTCTTGAATCCAGAACTGGAACATCGAGAGCTTATCATAAAGCTGGTGATATAGGAGTGTGTCCAGTACTACCCATAAATGATAAGCATGCTCCGCCTCAATAGTCGAGTAAATTAGTATGTTTTCGATGAAGAATACGACAAAGCGATTGAGGAAAGGCTGGGAGATCCTATTCATGAGACTCATAAACACTACTGGAGTGTTGGTTATGCCGAAGGGCATAACCAAGAACTCATAGTTTCCATACCGACACCTGAAGGCTGTCTTCTGTAAATCCTTGTCTCGAACACTGAGCGGTTGATAGCCTGAGATGATGTCTATCTTCGAGAACCATCGTGCTCCCTTGAGCTGATCGAAGATCTCATCAATCCTTAGGAGTAGGTACTTGTTCTTCACAGTCACCTAATTCAGGCGATGTTAGTCGACACACAGTATCAAGATCCCATCCACCTTCTTGGTGAACAAAATCAGAGATCCCCAGGGTGAAACACACGGTCAGATAAATACCTTCCCCTACAAGTCCTCCAGTTGTACCCACAACTCATGAAGCTCGGCGGGAGCCATCCGATAAGATGGAGTAGATATCGGTCTTGTCCCGGGGTACATGCCAATATAGAAGTCTACCTATCTGCGAGGAGGTAGTCAAGGAATGTCATCAGGGAAAACATCTACATACTAATCCACCATAATAAGAATACTCGGACTCTGCACATCAACCGCTTCGATGATGAGACTAGCCAACAGATGTGTGATCAGCTGCCTCCTCCTCTGTGTAAGTTCGTCTTGCGCTGCAAAGGCTTCCTTCATGCCGGTGAAGATGAACTTGGACCCATTCGTGTGGACAGACCAAACTTTGCGGCTAGTATAGTCAATCTGATCATGAACTATGGACAACCAGTCCATACCCAAGATGACGTCGTAATGCCTCGATGCTGCTACAAAAACATCCCAGTCGAATCTCTCACCTCCTAGAGTAAGATCACAATGTCGGAACTAGTGTGTAATCGTCGAATTTGCTCATGTAAGAGTCTCTAGCCGTAAGTATCGAGCCAACGGCTCTGTAGGAATCTCTGAGCTCCAAACAATGGTAGCGAAAATAAAACAAGGACTCGCACCTATGTCTATAAGAATAGCAACAAGGGTGGAGTTGACACAGATAGTGCCTAGAATCATCTCATGTGTGCCATGGTCATAGTCCTCAAATGCTTGGAGATACACCTACCTCTGTCCGCCAGCTCCTTTTGGTCGGGCTGGACCTCCTGGTGGTGTTGGCGGTAGAGCCTCAAAACGTCGTCCACCACCCGCTACTCGGCCAACTCCTCTGCCACGTCCACCTGCTCCCAACGGACCACCACAGTCAAACTTATGCCTCTTCCTAGGAGGTCCCTCTACTATCTGCTGCTCGTCTGCATGGCGGGTCACGTAGTCATTAGCCATGTGGCCGTACCTTCCGTATGCATGTCACTACGTGATCCTCGTAAGGCTGGCTCTATTTCATGTGCCCCGCACAACCGAACCTGTATCCTGAGGTCTCCCACCATATGGCTTGATCTTCTTGGACCTTTGTGTCAACTGTCTATTGCAGGCTGCAGAAGACTCTGTGACGTGTTGTCCTATGGAAGGTCTCACCACTGGTGACTACTCAGCGAGGAAACTCTCTACTATAAGAGCTCATTCTAGAACCCCTGCCTGCGTCGGGATGCTAAGGGGAATCGTCGAAGCCCTGATCTCATGTCGGAGTCCCTGTTCGAAGGTCTGGGCCCTGAAGAATGGGTCTCGTAACATATCCATAGAGTTGCACGATAGGTCAGTGAACCTCGATGAGTAATGATCTAATGTCATACTACCCTGCCACAGATGAAGTAACTCCTAAATCTGCACCACACGAAGGGTGGCTTGAACAATCTCCAAGCAGAAGAGAATCTCAAAGTCTGTCCAAAGTAATGATGCCTCGTCATGTACCCCGAGAATCAAGCTCCACCATCTGCCTGCCACCGTATAAAGGAGACACATGACAAGGATAACCATGAAGTAGGCTGGTGTCCCGACCAATCTGAAGACTCTAACGATAGCCTCCAACCAATCCTCAACTGCCTCTGGGTCCATCTCTCCTCGGAAACAGGGCAGCCTCTGGCACTGGAACTCGTGAAACGCACTCAGGTGGTGTGCACTATGTACTGCTAGAGCTGGTGGTATCGGTGTCCTAGTGTGTAGTGGTACCGCTGGCACCTCCGCTGTGATGGGGCCCTACATCGAGGCCTCGTTGATCGGTGTGCTACCATCTCGTATGTAACTTGGAACCCTAGCTGGCTGCCTTCGTGGGGAAATACTAAAAAGAAAAAGGTGTGCCACGATCAAAACAGAATACCTGGTGAGTTAACACAAATTAATAACAAAGAAAAATTTTACAAAGGAAACACACACGCAATTAGTGTTTTCATGCACTGAGTCAGAAATCAGAGGTCAGGGTCCTGGTGTATGGATACGTCAGCCACCGCCCCAACACTGAACTCCCTGGACTGAAAACAACACTCAATAATCTTAACACTATTTCATCAATGAAAAAAATTAGTTTCTAAGATCTACTGTTGGACCAACTCCTCTAATACCAATTTTTCATTACCCATCCTTGGGGCTCTTGCTGTGACTACCCCAATCCCGCCTTCTATAGGCTAGGGGATGGCGACTAGCACCAAAGGTGTAAATCTCAATAAAAGAGAAGGCATTGTCTTTAAAAAGTAAACAAATAAAATAGAGTACTCTGCTGGAAGTAAACACTATGTAAATACAGTACACAAAAGAAATTGCTGAAAGGAAAGGGGTCAAAAATACAATACCAACAGTAATATACAGTACAACTAAAAAGCTAGTACAACTACAGTAAAGTAAAATAGTAACTACGGAGTCATCCTTCGGGAATCCCACCTGAAGGGTGGGTACACATGGTCTTCTTGTCCCCCCAGGTCCTTCTGTACACTCCATGTACACCTTGCCAAGTGGTCCACCTCTGGGTACTATCTGGTCCTGGCTCACTCTCGACCTTCGTCAATGTTGTCTGTTGTCTGCATCCAACACAACGAGGTGTGGGCACAACCCATGAAGGGGTGAGTATAATGATACTCAGTAGTGACCCCGAGACCCCCGAAGATCTCCCAGAATCCATAAAGTATAAATTACAAAAGGAAAGATACAATCATGAAGTATCAACCAACCCTTCATAAGTAGATTCCCATACATATCCCTATGATATCAGTCTCAGATCAGCTCCAACTCTCGAGCCGAAGCACAAACCACTCCACATAGGAAGTAAAGTCAATCACATAGATGATAATTATTTTAAGTCAAGAATCCGCTCATAGAGGTATACATAATTTTTTTAGTGATAGAGGTGATAATATGTAGTCCCTGATTCATCTAAGCTGTCGGACCCACATAGGATACAAGACGAGTTAAGCTGTCGAACCCACATAGGATACAAGACCAGCTACTCTGTCAGACCCACACAAGATACCGGAACAAAGTATAAAACTAGCGTACCCACACAGGATACACGAATAGTATTCATCTCCATCAAACCCACAAAGTATCCTAGTATGGTAGTCATCACTATCGAACCCACAGAGGATCCCAGTACAGTAGTCGTCTCTATTGCAGCCAGCTCTAGGGTTCCCGCACACAACATGCTCTATTCCATGAGAGTCTGCTCTTTGAGAAAAGGGGGTCGATACATCAACTACCATGAAGTCCAGAGTGAATGTATCCAGAAGTTTCATCTCATCAAAATGAACCCAATTCAACAGACGACATGTCAATCGGACGCCCGGTCAAAGAGTTATTGGCTTTTCTGTAACAGAGGCTTGGTTGGAATTATGTTCGTACCAAACCCAGTAATTTTCCAAAGTAAACTGAAACTCACTTAGAGTATTGTAAAAGGACTGTCTTTTCACGAGGATCCAAGTGCCATATACGACACATCAATCCGGCACGTGGTGAAGAAGATATTCACATTTTAGCGAAACGGGCCTGACCCGTAATGCCCGGTGGGTAGGCGGGTGGCCCGACCCAGTTCAATTGGTCCGACCCGGCTGAGGGGTCGACGCGGCCCAGTGGGGTGTAGCCTAGCCCAACGTCTATGGCCTGGACCGTGCGAGGGCGGCCCGATCCGCATGGCAGGTGGCCCGGCCAGCAGCTGGCTGCATCTCGGCCATTTGGCCATGCAGAGTGGGGGGGGGACCTATGGTTCCTTACAACGGTGGCACTAAGCAGCGCCGCCTCTCCTGCCCAGCCAGACAAAGTCGGCCGGTCTTTCCGGGGCGAGCAGCCCTCATTGTGGGCTCCTGTCCTCCAACGCAACACTTGCGGGTCCGACAGTTTCTTCCGCCCAACCGACAGGTGGCCGGCCGGTTCGCCCACTGAATCAGCACACCCAGCGCTGGCCGCGGTCCTCCTGGGATGCGGTGCCATGGAGGCACAGGGGTCTTCCCACAGTGTAGAGCCAAAGAGGCTCCGCGGTTCTCCAGCCCATCCGGCTACAACCGGCTGGTTCGGTTTGTCCGAGGGGCCCACGGATGCGGGCCGCGGTTTCCCCCATGTGGTATGTGCATGGCTGCCGCCTCCGATCACTGCCACCTCCAGGTTCCACCGCCTCCAATTGCAGCCACCAAAATAATCAAGAATTTTTTGGAGGGTCATCGAGCCGTGTTTGTTCGGCCAGCGCCCTCCATATTAGGCATTATCAAATGGCCATAGATGATCACTTGAATTCATCAATGAAGAGAGTATAATTTTATTAAAATAAAATCATACAAAACCCCCCTACCTTGATTCCAATGATAGCTTCCCGAAGAGCTGTGGAAGATGGTGTCGCGGAAGTCGGGTGTCGATTTTGGTGACATCGGGAAACATCCAAAGAAGAAGCATAGTTAATGTTCCTCGTGGATGACGTCTTCTCCCTTGACGCGGAGGAAGAGAAAGAATGACGGGCGTTCCTCATGAGTGTCACCTCACATTATTGCCTCGGTCGACGAGAGGATATTGTTCCTCGTGTTCTTCAAGGGAGAGGTTGAATTATTCATTTCCTTCCCACAACAAATTTTCCAAGGCAAATAAAATTAAAGGCTCCCTCAAATTATAATATTTCAATGTATTTCAAAAAAATTCAAAAGAATTATTGACACCACAAATTAATTAAAGGAGAATTTAATTATTTGTGTAGACACAGTTAACGGGAGGGAGGTGGAGAGGCTCCACCATTATGTGGAAATTCAAAAGTTCAGAGAGGGGTTTAAGGGAGTTAAAGGGGGGCATTGAGGGGTTATATGCTCGTGTGGGCCCCACCATACATTATCATCTAATGGGAGGTTATGTGGGGTGTGGGCCCCAAATCCAACTTCTCTTTGGAGAAGATAACCACCCCCTTAACAGAAAAATTATGTAACACGTAATTTGTTATTTATTTTAATAAAAAAACCGAAAAATTAACTTCTCCTCCCGACTAAACGCAACTGCGGTAATGGTCCCCCTTGAAGAATATTGGTGTTGCGAGTTCATCTGTGTCCTCAGATTTCAAATTCGATCACCATATCAAAATATAGAAAAACCTGCATGTACGTTTACTGAACGTAGCCAAACAAAACATCATAAATTGATTCTGGAAAAACTGGGCCTCGGAATCAGGCACCGTTAGAAACTACGGACTCGTAAAATTCTAAAGAATTTATGAAAAAAAATTCCTTGAAATTTCAGTGTCTTTAAAATAATAATTCCCACTCTTCAAAATCTTGTTTTTTTCCCAAGTTCTTATTTTATTATTAGCCACAATGATCACATTTGTTTGGAAAATAAATTATGTTTCATCATTTTTGTACCTCATATTTTAAATTTAAAATTTTAAAATGTAAAATTTATTATTAATTTTATGATTTATTTATTAAAGGTATTTCAAAATACTAAAATATCATCCATTCATTATAAAATAATTAATATTCAACTCCATATTTCCCAAAATAAAATATTTTTGGATTTAATTGATCTAATATTGAATATAAATTTTAAACTTATATGTCTTAAAATATTTTCCCGTCACTTTAATGAAAATTCATCATGTATATTATTTGTATTATATTATTTTTTCAATGATGTTAAATTTTTTTTCTAAAACCTTACTTATCATTTCATTTGCAATTTATTATTCATATAATTGGTATTTTTCATTTAGGAAATTATTCTCATAAGTTCCCACCAAATTCTGTTATAATACTTTCCTTGAGGATTAAACATGGTAAAAATATCACTATAATAATTATCCATTCTTGTATGGGTCAAATCACAGTGTCATCTATTATTATTGTATTTTTAAACAATGTAAAAATGATTTAGATCTTATTCCATTTCAAAGGGTACATAATCTTATAACACCATCACCATTTTCTATTTAGGTTTATTATGAAATATTATTGGGAATTTTATTGATATTTTTCCACTTTTCTATGGATAAATTATTTGAGACACAAATATTTATTATTTCAAGGTAATTGGCCCCAAATGTTTATGTATTATTATTTTTATGATGGTTTTGATCTTTTATCACATAAAAATTAATTGGTTATTATTTTATATCCCAATAGATGATGATTCGTTTTCATGAATGAGATATATGTAGCTTTATTCACAAGTTTTTTCATGTGAACGAGATGCACATTTTTGTGAATATATTTGTTTATATGAATTTTTTATTAAAATTATGCATCTATAATTATTCATTGGTCATTTTGCTAAAATTAATATAGGTTGCATTGTTCAAATTTTTTTCATGAAAACAATTCTTCTTGAGTTTTTGAAAATATTTTATGTCCACATTTTATTGATGGAATTCATCACAAGTTTGTTTCATGTATATGATTTTGTTATACTTGTTCAAAAAAATTTATTAAATTATTTTTTTAAAATAGTTCCATTTTATTAATTTCTACATATTTGCATAGTATGCCTAATAGTATTTATCAGGTATTATTTTCAGTATAATATGAATATGTACACTTATTTCATGGTATATTCTTTTTAATTTGATATCTCACATCCCTCTATCATTAGTTATGGATATATCTTATTATAATGTGTTCTTATTAATAATATAGTCCTCTAATGCTCATATTTTCTCATATTTTGATGATTTAATCCATGATTACATGTTTTCCCCAACAAAGGGTTTGATATCACCTCTTTATTATGTTCACATTTTATAGGTAATGAAGAAGAGTGTATCATATGAGGTGTTTATAAAGGATTCTAGTGTTTGTATATTAAGGGGTAATTCTCTCAAGTATCATATAATTCAATTCTTATAGAGATGATCCTCCAAAACACCAAATCTCCCATTATAGGGATGGTGTTATTATTATGAGATGTGATTTTTCCCTTCTGTAAATATTTTATAAAAACATATGATTATTTTTTCTACTTATACTATAACAATAAAATTTTATAAAGAAATAGTTTCTTTAACATGGTCTAGGTGTACGATTTTTCCGCACCTCTATTGGTATTGAATAATTATTTAGTTTTTTGGGGATTTGTTTTTTAATTTATTGAAATTATGATGGGATAACATTAAAAAAATCCCAAGGTATATGTTCAAATAAGGGATAACTTAATAAAATCTCAGTGGAGTCTTATGTATGTGTTTTTTTAAGAATTTTTGTCCCCATATGGATAATATATGTGGATGCAAGCTCTAGAAAATATACTCCGAGGGGTAATTATCCAAAAGACAAGGGTTCGGTTTTAACTCAATCTTCACGTAGAGTACTATAAGGATGAAAAACATTAAAACTATTTTTATAGTTCCATGTTAGATTCATTCATGAATCACACACTAATTAAAATACCATATAAATTAGTTTTTAATATCTATGTAATAAATCTGAAAAATAAAATGAACATGGATAAATTATATTGAAATTTTTATATTAATATGTTATGTAATGTATTGATTAATAAGGGGTTATATGGTTAAATGTTATTCTTAATTATAGAATCCTAGATTTTTGGGTTTTTGAGTTTCAATGATTAATTTGTATTAATATTTTTTTATGATTGGGATAATTATGTAACAAAACCTAAAAAAACATAAGATTGACTAAGGGTGATATAAAATAATGTAAATGATAAATTATCATGTATGGTGATATCATTGAGTAACATAACCTGGAGTTTAGTTTTTAATTATTCTATTATGATTATAATTTTTCATTTGTCATGTTATATCAATTTCTATTAATATCTAGATCTATGAAGAATCTTGTTTACAATGGATGCTATATAAAATGAATTTAATGTACCAAAATACAACCAAAAATAATTTTGTCTTTGTGGTAACATATTTTGGGTATACTTACCCTAATATCCCAATATATGATTAATAATGAGAACCATGTTGTTCTATAAAACACACAATGAATAAGGATACATTCTTTTTATTACCTAATGTGAAATCATCCACTATATTTTAGTGGGACTTCTGATCAACTAATTGATGAGGAGTATATCAATAAAAATGGAAATAGTTTTATTTAAATATTTTATAGACCTTCAAATGTTAGAATTAGTAATTTATATTTTGGAAGGTAATGATGATCTATGGTATAAGTTAACAAATAATAAAAATAAACATGAAGATATCAACTCCTATGAGTGAGAAGATTATAGGAATATTTTTTTGGCTAAATAAATCTCTCATACTCATCAAATGTATATAAAGAGATTATTTTTTGATCTAAAACAAAACAGGTATTAATCAATTATAACTTGTGAGGATATAATCATGATACATTCAAGGAATTCCTTATTTTATTATAAAAACCCTCAAAGATTTATTGAATTATTATTTATTGAATCAAAATATAACAATTTAGACGACATTAGCTATAATTGAATATAGAAGATATGATGATATTTATTTATGTTATCCTAATGTGAAGTTGGAAATCATAAACACTCTTTATTCCAATTTTTTTGTGACAAAAAATTAAAATTTATTTTCATGGGAACTCAATCAATGAGTCATGTGGTGGAAAGAAAGATAAATCTAATACATTGAAAAAATATTAGAAGAATAATTCAATAACATGACAATGTTGAACAAGTGGATATTATTTTGCGTGGGAATATGTTCAATTGATGATTTTATTTTTAGAAGGATAACATGGCTATAGAAAACACAAATAAGTTGAAAAACTTTCACTGATTCTAATTCATCTAGAGTGGTCATTCTAAAAACTGATACAAAAATCCATGGGATATCAATGATAAGAAACATGAACAACCTGTAAAACAAAGAGAATAAGTAATGGAATTTATAATGACTACCGCTATAGTGAAAATGATAATAAACTAACTCTTTTCCTTTATATTAGATTTGTGGTTCTATCGACTCTATTATGTTTAGATCTTTTTTAAGAGCATCATATAAATTCCCAAATGATATGATATTATTAAAGAAAAACATGTTATTATCATAACCCAAGTTCATGTTTATTGGAATAACATTCCTGAAAGTATTATTATTATTTTTTGATATTTGTGATGTGATTTAGGAAATGGGTTTCTTATCTCCAGAAATTGAATACATTAAATAATTAAGGAAATACTATTTCATATATCAAATCATCTTATGATAACCTATCCTAGAAAGACTAACCATTAACTATAATATAAAATTGATATATATATATATTAACACCAAAAAATGACCTCTATTTATATTAAATGTAATAAATGGAATGCAATATTCTAATTTTTCTATTAAGGGGGAATATATTAGTTTCTTATACATTCCAAATAACTATGATTGATACCTCATTAGAAATAGAATCTACAGGCATGTCTATATTATGAACACCCTTTAAAATTTCATTATTTAGTAGTAATTAGTAGATAATTGATTCTACTAATTTTTGTGGGAGAATATAATGCTAAAAAATGTATTACATATATTTCCTTTAAAAAATCGAACTTTCTGCCTTTTTTCTCCACACACTACAATAAAATAAAATATGATTCTATATAATACCAGAATGTTATTAAGAATATATTATGAATAAAAATCCCATATTAAAAAAAATACTACTCAAATAAAATTTATTATATGTAGATGATTAATAATTAATATGATTTATATTTAATAATTATTTATTTTTCTTAATTAAATATTTTATAAATTTTTTTATATTAATAATAATAAATAAAATTTAACTATTTATAATTATTATTTTTTATGAACTAACATATTATCAAAATATATATTAAAATTTAATATAGTAATATTTATGTTACTCAAAAATGTCTTTTAGAAAAACACAGTTTTGATTTATAATTATGATATTTAATTAAATATATTTCATATAATTATTAGTGTTTTAAAATTTGAATATTATATTAATTAAATAATAATTCATTCAATAATTATATTAAAAATAATTTATTATATTGTTCTGAACCTTGTGAATTTTGGTTTAATATTGCAAAATTTGAACTATTAAAATATTTTTAATTTTGTTACATTATTGGAATAGAAAATTTATTTTAATGTTTATGAATATATATCTATCTAATTAATATATTTATATATTTAAAAATATCTATTAGTAATACATTAATGAAATTATTTATCCAATGTTTTACTTTCATTGAAAATATTTTATATTTCACTCTAATAAAAAATTTGACATATTTTTGAAACTATGAATCCATAAGGTTGAATTTAATTTTGGGATTTAAATGGAATATAAATATTAATAGGTTGAAAATAAAACAATTTACTTCATAGATATCAATACCATTGATAACTTTATCTTAATAATAATTTCAAGAACAAAAATAAAAAAATTTAAATGTGAGTTTTTGCATTATTTTTTATTAATTTAACATAATTTTCAAGACCCTTATAAATAAAAAAAATTTAATTTATTTATGGAATAATTAGTGATAAATTATTTTAACAATTCCATAGCATTATTTTGTATTAAATAGAAATTACAATGGTAAAAATTAGTTAACATTATAAAAATGGAAAAATATAAGAGTACAATACTTAATGACATGTTAAAAACATTTATGGAATAGTATAGTTGATATTTCAAAAAAAAATTCTGATTTCCCCACACCATTGTTATCAATTAATAGATCTATTTATATTTCAATACTGAATTTTTCTTTTATATTATTACAAAAATGAATTCCACTTTGATCCATTTTATAAGGTCTCTTCATCACCGAATTCTACTCACATCCCATGCCTATAATATTTGGCCATTCACAACCGAAAGAACTACTTTACAATTTTTTAAACTTCTTATAGGTCATGAACATACCAAAAAGAAACTTCTTAAATCCTTAATATTATTTTCAGTGAATATTTTACAAGGTGTATGTCTAAATTATCAATTTCACATTTTAAATATAATTTCGTTGTTTAATTATTCTACCATTTCTTAATATAATCAACCTAAGTTTTCTTATTATATCAATAAATTCATAAAAACTATTTTAATTTTAATGTGTTACTAGTTTATACATCCTCAAAACCATTATAATGATTAAAAAGTCTCTTATGGAGACATGTTTTACCTTACTGGGAATTTATACTCACCCCTTTATTATGTTTCAATTCCCATGGTTATGAATATGTGTATAACATTTTAGGAGTCTATAAGGAAGACTGATGTGGTTCTATTATTGAGAAATGTTCAAATGGTTTATAAATAGGTTTCTTGTACAGTTTTTCCTCATGGAATATAATCCTTCATTTCTTCTGATTATGGCACTTTTGGGAGATACAATCATTAAATTATAGAAAAGAAGTAAAATAAAAATATTTTTATCTTTGGAAACACAACTGGTATTAATGATAATATTTAAATAGAAAAATCTTTTATAGTTCTGTTTGGGTCACCTCATAACCATTTTATATATCATTCACCCTTTATCCATTATGTTCTTGTATTTCCATGACATTTATTACTCTCATATTTTTATCTCACACAATATGTATCACATTAATTTTAAATTTAGATTAATTTTTCATAGGTACTTTATTAATTTCTTAAAAATATTCCATTTTTATAAAATCAAATATTCTTGAAGTTTCATGATAAAATGTATTTAGTACTATTAATAAATATTTATTGTACACTCATAAAATAATTTTCCATCACATTGAAAAATATAACATATTGGGATATAATTAGTTGATATTGAATCACAACAATTCCAATTTCTCTGATCATTGAATAATTATCATTCCCCAAAGTAAATTCACATCAATAGTCTTTTACAGTTTTCTTCATGATGATTTTAGTACTCTCATATTAGTGAACATGAACTATCCTGAATCCATGGAAGTATTATATTGATTGTATTATGACAAACCAAAAAAAGGATTGATGTAATATGTTTTTCTCTTCTATGATCATTCTGAGCTCTAATAGATTAAATAGTTTGTTCTAGAATGTGTATACAAGACCTATGTATGAAATATTTAGTGGTTACATTATTACATGGATACTAGATATATGTGGTCACATACAAAGTTTCTTAATAGTTTGGTTGTATTTAATAACCAAATAAAAATATAGTTCTCTTTTTAATTTTGTATTGAAATATAGACACATGGTGAATGTTAAAATTCTGATTTTTTGATTTCATTTAGGGAATCCTTCATATCGTAGAGAAAGGAAAAAATCAATTGTGATTATATATGATTGGTAAGGATTATGTAAAATGGAAGTTGTAATGAGTAAATAAGTCATACTCAACATAACAAGGTAGATTACCAAAAACAAAAAACATTTAATTAATAATATTAGCACGAAAAATATTATGGTATAAATAAATTATAATGAATGAATTCCATATAAATAATATCATTATCATGAAAATTGAACATTAATATCTTAACTATTAAAATAGTCACATTGAAATTAATAACTTATTTTATAATGATGGAATATGTAATTATGGATATCTTAAACCTGTGTTCTAGGCCTCATTCTAAGACACCATAAATAAATGCCTAAGTGATCATCTAATCACCCAAAAAAATTTCTCTCGTGATACGTAGAAATGAACTGAGGGCTTTAATGGAACCCTATCATCACAAACAATGTACTAAGAATTCATTATATGAATAAAATATAAAACATAATTAACATTCATCAATAATTAATAACTATTCATATTAAAGTAAGTAACATAAAAACTTTCAACACATTTCCAAATGAAATTGACCATAAAATATCCAAAAATTGAATTAGAATTATATCATTAAAACATATACTGAGTGTATCATATGAAAAATTTATTCTTGTTTTTGGTGATGAATATAAATACCATAAAATATCATTAAAACATTCCAATGGTAAATAACATTTTCAAAATTAATATTGATTTTAAAAGAAAATATTTTAGTATAAATTAGGAAAAAAATTCTATGAAAAAATCGTGAAATGTTTTAAAGGAATATTAAAAAAATTAGTGGTAATAATTATAGGAAACTCTACACATGTCATAACTGTTAAAAAAATCATCATGGTCATACCTTTGGTAAAAGTACTTTTTTCCGAAAAAAGAAATTAACATACTTTTTATTTTTTGTAGAAAAATGAAAACATGTTTAAAGTGAATGTAATGAATAATTGAAAAATATTAAGAACATATAATATAATTTTAATTAATTTATGGACATTGAAGAAACATAATTATAACAGAATAAATAAAATTTTTGTTTTACATGAAAAGGTATTATTTCAATCCCTTGAGTAATTGAGATATGATGAAAAAAATATAATTTATATAAATAATATGATAATAAAAAATATATTTTGTTTAATAACTAATTATCAAATTACTCCCCCAGTATAGATCTAATCATAATCAGTCCTGAAAAATGATGAGATTGTGGAATAAACCCATACCACTGGTTTGAAATGTTTCTTAAGTTAAATTAACCTATTGTATAATGAATTTAAATTTATTATAAATATATTAATGAATAATTTTTATTATAATAATACAACATATGATGAAATTATAACATTTTATCACATTTTTTCAATATTTAATCGTTACTACCATTATTGTAGATGTTAACTACATAGTTTTCACATGAATGTTTCATAATAGATGTTCTAGTTATATCAAATATGTTATAGTTTCATAATATATTTAATTATTTTAATGATATAAATATTATATTTATTCATTATATATATATTTAAAATCATTCATAGAATTTGGATATAGGAAATAAAATAAAATTTTCCATAGATATGGTAGACTGTACATACACATGAACACTGTTTTTAGTTTTTGATGTATAGACCAGAAGAAATGTAAAAAATTAACCATTATAGACAAATAATTATGAAATAAATATCATATATATTCTTCAAATATTTCCTTGTAACCATACTCATATAACATACATTTTAAATGAAACCAAATACTTCATGGTTGTGGTGATCCATATAGACACACAAGTGATGTAATAATATTCAAATAGATGGAAAGATAAGAAATTAAATGGTATATTATATTTATAGAAACATAATTATTAAATAAATATAATATATAATCATTCATTAAATTTTCATAACCGTCCATTTAAAATGGTGATAAAAAATCATACTACCACATTAATGTCGTAAGTCATATAGAAAAATGGTCAATATTTTTACTTTTGATAGGATGGAAATGTGGCCGAAAAAGGTTTCCACAAAAATCATTGTAACATGATGGTATATTTATGATATTGAATTTAATTTTTTAGGATGATTATAATAAATTTAGAATAAGTACATAAAGATGCAACATGAAAGAGTTTGTAAAACTATGAAATTTTTATTGGAAACCATCCTTTAGATCCATTATTAATAACATTTTGGTTGTTATTTTTGGAATTACAATTACAATATATTTTGTATATGGATTTTTTGGAGAAAATATGATAGGTTTTGGTCAAGATAAATTGTTTAGAAGGTGTGAATAAGTGAGAGGATATATATCTTATTATAATTGGCATAGGCAGCTCACTCGTAATTATAAAATGATTTAAAATTTTATTAGGATACTATCGTCGAGAAACGTATCCAAAATGATTCATATTTTATTATGATAAGGGTATGGTATAAATAAAACCAACCTATATGTTTAAATATTGTTTTTTGGACATTTTTACCATTATCATTTTAGAGTAACCTCTTGGTAAACCTATTTTGACCATAATAATTGTCACAACTTTTTTCAATCAAAATATATTCTAATTTTATCAAAAATTTAAGAATGTTGTATCATTTGGGTATATCTAATTTTTATACCTAAAATAATGGTGAATATAAGTTTTAAAAATAAAATATTCTTAAAAACAATACCTTTTTAACTAAAAATGTTTTTACTAAAAAGTGTCTAACGATCATATTATTAGAATAGAATCATAGATTTTATTATTATATCATAGAATGTTTTTATTGGTTTCAAATAAATTCATATTATTTGATTTCATTTAATGTAAAGTACAAAAATTAACTTCATAATATATGTATAAAGGAAAAATAAAATTATAATAACAAGTAACAAAATATCTCATAAATGTGAGATTGATATATGATCTATATTAAAATAAATCACTATTTATAAATGAATATTAAGGTTATTCAAAACAAAAGTAAAAAAGTTATTAACAGTTTTATACTTAATGTAAATTATGTATTTCCATAATAGAAAATACATTGATACAATGATCATAAATTAATATGACTTCATATACTCATAATTATTTGACACAATGATCAAAATCTATCTTCCAATCCTTATAAGACCTGGATCTGATGTATCAGATTCACCATCTTCCTATACCTAGAATACCTTGGTTATATACAATGGTTAGAAACAAAATAAAAAATAATAGGTTCTAAATAAAACAAACCTGAAAAATATTCCATCGAATGATAACTCTATAATGTATCTAAATGACTACAAATGAGGAGGTCATGCTAAGAAATCTTAAGAGGAAATGGGTTATGAAATGTATCAACATACAAATCTTTAAATTATTGGATATTTTTAGGCAATCTCCCAATGATTATATATCAGAGTTTGTTTCAACAACCACAAAAAATATGAACATGAAATATCTTCTATAACGAAATTCCGGACGTAATTTTTTTTACAATAATTAAAATGGTTACTATTATTTCATACAATTAAATCAAGTCTATATATTCCAATTATAAAATTTTAATAGTTATATGGAATTTAGTATTGCTTTTTCAATATGATATGAATTATATAGCCCGGTATGAAGTTTTGATACCAATATCTATCTTGTAGACTAAAATTGTTTCAGTAAAACATAGAAGAAAATTTTATATCCAATATTTAGATACAAGGCTACTCTGGTGAATTAGACTCATCCTTGATATGATGGATTATATTAAAGAATGATAACTTCATATTCGCAATACATTATAATTATTTCTATTTTAGTTATCATGTAATGTTTTCAATAAAAACACAATAAAATTGTTAAGACATAAAAAGTTCGTAAAAAATTTTTTGGAGAGAATTATCTAACAAGAACTAATGAATAAAAAAAATAAAAAATAAATCTTTTAACACAAAATTCTCCCTCTTTTTTGGGAAGAACGAACCATGTCACATAAATGAAAAAAATGACATTAAAAAACATGCATAACTTTTTTCTTTTAAGAACATTGAAAAAATATTATAACTTCTCTGAATTTATAACAACATTATGATTAATTGAAAGTATTAAAAAAATCCAAATTATAGAATACTTCTCCATCATAGGATACAATCTATATTTTTTAGAAAACTCACTTAATAAAATATTATTAAAATATCCCTCCCTTTGTGATTTTAAAAAAGAACCGGAATTTACTATTGTTTCTAGAAATGTTATAAGCATAATAACATACAAAAAATATCTATAAACAAACTAATCATCTAATTAAAAAAATAAAATGAATTCATCAAAAAGTAATTTTGAAAACATTTAAACATAAAGTATTGGATTAGAAGTCATTAAAATATAAAAACCATTAAATTTTTTATAAATATACATTAAGATTTAAAAAGAACGTACTCTCTATTCCTTCATTATAATATTAATAATTTCCTTCATGATATCAAAATACAAATGATACAACTATTATAATACTACTGATTATTGGAGCATCAATATTTTGTGTTCCATCACATATTGGTTATGAAATTCCTTCTTATGTCCTCCATCTTCTTCATTGAGTATAAATTATTCAAATCCAGACTATCAAATGATTATTTTAGAAACGTCACTTGCTCAAAAATTTCATTGAATTTGTCTTTAAACTACATTACAAAAATAACCCAATCCCAAAGTTAATTGGATAAGGTAAGAAACAATTATACGATTTCAAATTATATTTTATTCAATTATTCAAACTGAAAAACATGATCTATTATTTCATTGCGGACTTTAATCAACCACTTAACTATCTGATTATATGATAAATTCTTAGTTTAAACATTTCATGATAATCATTCTAATTTTTCTCAATTATTATAAATACATATATTAGAGAATTGGGGTATTATAATTACTCATTCAATAATTTCGGAAAAAAACATTTATCTCTCTTAAATATTAGGTACATTAAGAATCTGATCACTTATCCTTTTCAAAGTAAAAAAATATAATCAAAACCTTTATATTAAATCATAGTCTTTGAATCTGTTTGTTCAGCCTCATCCTGATGTGGTTTTAGTAAATTAATTCTATCATCGGATTTTCCTTTCTGCACAAATTTTTCATAGACTCTTTCAGGAACCTTAGAATCACCTAAAACATTTAGAACATTATTATCTTTATCAGTCTCAAACATATCAAAAGATTTTGTATCATATTTTAGTTATTCTGATTATTCCTTTGGGGATTATTTTTTGTCCCATTTGGATGGATATTTAACTTCTTGATACCCTACTATGTATTTATCCTTTTCATACTCATTATATAAGGGAAAATATAATAACTCCAAATATCTATTTTCTTTTGATCCTTCATCGTTATCTACTATTTTATCATCATCTCCTTCTTCCACATAATATACATATTCTTTTACTTATTATTTTATTTCATCTTTTTCTTCTTCACATTATATTTATAATTATTCCGTTATTCTTCATCTTCTACTTTTTGTAACCCCCATAAATTCTAATGTATGAACACTGTATTCAATAACATGAATGACATGATACATCGTGGATGTAGGGGAATATAATATCCCATGATTTTACAATAAATTTAATATTTTTAAAAAAATATATTATATTTATTTCAATGAAATCAATACAGGGTTAGCTTGCTTTACACGTAACAAATAAATTCTTCATTCACTTGTGTCACTCGTAAGGACATGTTTTTACAAAGTAACAATATATTATTATAATATTATTTTATGATATAACATAGCTATTTAATTAATGGCTACGATTAGAATTAACTAACATAGGAACAAAAATTCTTTACAAAAATATAAAATATATTCATCGGTTACAAATTAATTATTACTTATTATATAACCAATTGAATATAAAGGGAATATTTTTATTCAAAACTAGTTCTATTACCAAAAATAATTTTTATCCAAATAAATTGAAATAAATAAAATTATTAATTTCTATTAATGTAATATATATTATATAGTAAATAAAATATTTTTTTAAATCCATCAAAAATATTTTATAATCATTATATAAGAACAAACCAAATATTTCGCATTAAAATCCATATTTTTCTAACGAAACTATTACAACCTTTCAATGGTGAACATTATTTAAATCTAAAATTTGGAACTTATTTAAATATTATAAGTATAAATAATCTTAATTTTGGAAATAAAAATATAAAAAGTAGTTTAGGATGAATTCTTGATATTTTTTTAAATTTCATTTTTTGGTGAATTGAAAAAAAATTTGAATTCTAATTAAGATATTTTTTCTAATATAATATGTTCATATAATTAAATTTTTTTTTTAAATTTGTTTCAAAGTAAAATTAGATCAATTAAAAATAAATTAATAAAAATTACGTTTTTGGAATCAATTTCAGATTAAAATTGGTCAAAAAAATTTAGTAAATATTAGAAAATTTTTACTTTATAAACACACACAATCGTCATGTCTTCAGGATTAAATATAAATTAATTTATGCCACAACTGTGATTGAAATTTTCAAAAATGAATTTAATACTTGTATTCATAATATTTATTAATTTCTAATAAGTTGAAATTCATTTTTGACCATGTGGATTATGAAATTAATGAAAATAAATTTCAACGATTAAGTAAAAAATTACCATAATAATGGACTAAACCATAATATAAATGACCCAAATGACCTCAAAAATTTCCTAAAAGTCATTTTATATTCATATACAGCTATATACTATATTTAATAGAATTTATTTCATTATAGTAGCCACATGCCATGATAAAAACGTTGTTGTAATAGCCTTTTCTAAAATTCTACAAGAATGCCACTCCTCCTCCACTATAAAAACAAACTCAACCCTCCCACTTCCTCAAACCTATCAATACACTATTCATAACCCAATAACTTCCAAAATAGATCCTAAAAATCCCTCCCATAATCATAAAATCCATACATTTGGCATAAATCCTTCTAATGAATCCCATTGGTTTAAAACAAAAGGAGTTACCCGAATAAGAGGTAACATCCTTCCTCGAGATCTTTGGTTCTATTTTCATCATCCACCACATTAAATATTCATATTCCATGATTATATAATAAAAAATTTCATGAATATACTTATATGTTTTTATTTAAATATTTTTACATAAACATACACACAATACCATTTAATGGGTAACAAACATACCATTTATGTGAATGGAGAACTAAAAACAAAGAAAACGATGTTTCTAATTTTTCTATTACCACCTATCATGGTTGGGAATTATGATGTACAAAATATTTATATATATTACATATGAAATATTTATAATTTCATTATGATTAATTTTTACATAACCCATACCCATATTCTTTCCATTTTTGTAAATATTTTAACACAGTTGTCAAAGTGTGGAATTCCACCTTCACAGAGCGATGTGATTCATTCACACTATATATAGAACATATAAAGGATGGTTTTAATAAACATATATTACATATATGATATAAATATGATTCTAGAATTATAATATAAATATTTATATTTTCATTAATTTAATATGGAGAATAAATGAACGTAGCGTTCATACGTATGTACGACCCACCGTCTCTATGATCAATGCATTTAATTTACTATCTCCAATTATTATAGATTATTATAATTAAATATATAGTGAATAAATATAGTAATTATATAATTTTTACACTCTTAATATGATTAAATAATAATCTATCTAATAGTAAAAACCAATAAAAGGTGAAACTATTTTTAAAAAGCTAGAAAAATGACACCCGACATAGTGAAAACAACGAAATATTATTAAGAAACATGTAATAATACATTCTATGAAGAAAATATATGAAAATATATGTATATATATGGTTCTTTTATAGTTTAATAAAATTATTTAAACCAATATTAATTAGGTTAATGTATGTTCTCCCATAATGGAAATGTATGGTATTAGATTTTTATCTCAAATTGTACATCAATGAAATAAAAAATATATTCCCCACTTAATTTTTGAGGTGTATCAACTATAAATTTTGATAGGTTATATGATGAATTGTATTATATTTAAGTTATATTTATATTTAATCTAAATTATTTCTTCTATAGGGATTTGAGCTAAACTTTACCCAGTGGTTTATAAGTTCATAACACCATTCATTTTCATTGGATAATATTACATCTTTGTTTTGGTTTATATTCTATGATTATGTGTGCAATAAATTTTTACAATAAATTTTTTTATTCAATTTTTTTACAGTGTAGTAAATTGTACCCACATAATATATCGATTTGTTGATTCTCACATCCGTTTTATGGCCTTTTCAAGGATTTACATCAAAATATAATTTTAGTCAAGATTATTTATAGGGGAATTTCCATAAGAGGAAACTATTGAATACTAATTTAATAAACACATTACATTTCTTATCCTATAGTTGTTAATGAAATTGTTAAATTAATTCTACCTTTTTTTCCAATCATTGTTAGCCAAATATTTTTGAATGTGTTTTTACAAAATCCTAACTTTATTTAACTATTTATTTAGAAGAATTTATTTCATTTAAAACCCATATTTTATTAAAAGGTTTTCAAAAATAATTTTTACTTTTACAAAATGACTTTTTCATGGAATTTTTACTCTTTTTTTCTTTTACCAATGTTTTCAATGGAATATTGTTGTTTATTTTTGAACAAGTCATTTTTCAAACATTTTCATAGTGGAAAACGAATTTAGTTATTACTATATAATATAACTATGGATTTTCTCTCCACAATTTATTAAATGCATAATTTATAAGATGAAAATATTAATATTTAAATAAAATGTTTTTAAATGTGATTTTGAAATAAAATTAATTTAAGAATTATTTTCAAAATGAAAATAATATTTTCATAAAGAATGATTTTAAACGTTATTTTTAAAATATTTAAATTCATGAAAGTCAACAACCCTTTATTTTACATCACTTGATTTCTTTTTTAGTCCCTATGAAATATTAAAATTCCTATTATCATTTAAATTTGAATTTCCTCTAATTATATATATCATTTATCATTGGTATGTTTATTCCCTAAATCGTATATCATTTTTTACAAAATATCTTTAAATTGAAATTAATTTTATTGACTATTTAAATGTTTGTAAATACACATACTTTACCTAATATAGATATTATAAAAGTCCCATTGTTTATGGTTTAAATTAATTATTTCACTTTATGAAGAATTCATTTGACATGCACTATACGGGTTAGGGACTATTTAATGAAAGCCCTGTGGGTTAGGGATTTTTTAATTATAGTCTAATGGGTTAGGGATCATTTTATATAATCCCCTAAATGTATTAATTGTCACATGATATTAAATTAATTGGAGAGAAATCCTTCATGTTTGTTTCTATGAAGAATAGATGGGTTTATACCCTTACATATAAACTTTATTCAGTAAATATCATAATGGTAATGGTATCATGTTCCTAGGAAATATGAAATCAAATATTTAAGAATTGACATTATTAAGAGTTTGTTTATTATTATTATAAATTAAATTATTTATTTTACATTACTTATGGAAAAACTTTTAATCCCAGTTTATTGATAACATGGCACGTGTGTTCGGTTTATTTCTTTTTTATAGTGTTTATGAATTTATTAAAAATATTATTAATTATATGGAATGTGTGTTTAATTATTACAATAATATATTAATAATTATCATTTTATCATGATTACATCCATTGTACTGACCCTTACAAAGAATTTGAGATGATTCTTTTATACTTCCCCTCCCCGGGATTCACTTAAGTGTTATATGAAAGAAAAGAAAGGATAAAATTTATATAATAATGTTATTAACCTCAAAAGTAAAAAACTTTATCATAATTAGTGTATTAATTTGTAAAAAATATACAAACGTATATATCTGGTTCAAAAATACTACAAATCTTTTTCTTCCTTTGGGACGCAATTTACTATTATATTACGCCAATATAATGGCTTCATTATACTGGATCTGTTGTTTTTGGGGTCGTGTCACTACATTTATTCTCATAGAACATTTAATAGACGCATTGGTAACTAGATTTAGAAGTATATTGATTTGATAACATATACATAATGAATAATTTGGGGGTAATTATATAAGAACGTCATAACATTTTGTTAAGTTAGAGATTATTGAGATCTTCATAGAAATACATCACTGTATAAATGATACAAGTGGATGAGATTCTGGTATAGATGTACATAGGGTAAGAACACATATAAGGTGAATATGACATAACTCTCTACAACCTTATACTAGATAATGAGCCATACTACACACCTAGTTTGATACTCCTAGGGGATTTTATTATGGTAATTACAATTTTATTTATAAACCATTATGAAGGATTTTAATAGATAATGAAAATCAATTACCTTGGTTAATCATGAGGTATCATAGTTTAAAATTATTGTGTCATTTTTTAGACATCCTCAAAAATATTATACAATTATTTTAAAATGATAATTTATTCCCACACTATGATTTTGGGTTTTGGAAATTACCTCTTCTAAAGGATAAAATCTAGACCATGGAAAGACATATATCTAAATAAAATGGAATGATTATTTATGTATAGTGGTTTTATTGAAAACCATATTAAGAATGATCGTTGATGATTAATTTCCATAATGTATATCATATTTATTTTAGAAATTATATGGATTTAGAAAAGGAAAATCATTATATCACGTGATAACCCATCAATTCACGAATGGCCACAAGACATGAATCCCAGAATGCTGGAAAATAAGGGTTTCAGAGTTATCATTGGTCTACATAATTTTCTGGTTAAATTTTCATTTTTTGTTAAATAGTTTGATGAATTAAAATTAACGATGAATAAGAAATGATAATTTTTATGTTTAGTGATTGACATATAAACCATATAGAATTCTGATAATAATTATAAAAAAATGAAAAAATATCTTTTAATACTTTTATGGGCCTTAGGATCATGTAAATTAGTATTCTAGTGCTTTATAAATCAAATTTATTTTTGGGATATCATATTCATGAAGTAATTGATGAATGAAATAATATTCAATGAAAAAAATGATGAAAATTGTGACTGTATAAATATGTTATGTAAGTATATTTCATTATACGTTATGAAGTAAATGAATTACCCAATATTAGGAAAATAATCTAGAAATTAATTATGGTCCTAATACCTTAAATATTATTGTTAAAATAGTCTTCAAATTAATAAAAGATTTATGACGTCGAGGCCATAAAATTTCTATTGATCTTTCCCTTGTTTTTAAATGATGACCTCCACCACTCCATATAAATATTTATCCTTTTCATAGTTTTACATATCATCACTTTTCACTAAATTTATCCTACTTTGAGACCTTGTTATATGTTTTCACATATGACCTTTGTACATACCATTATATATTATTTAAGGGATGTTTTAAAAACCTTCTAATGATGTGTTATTTAAAAACTAAAAATAAAAGAAATTATATTATCAATTAGAGTTTAAATTGAGAGGACACTATTTAATTACGTTTTGGAGAATGTAACAACACAAAACTCGAATGTAATAACACAGTTTTGATAGCATGCATGATCAAGAACACCAACCACATAATAGAATATAATATATTGATACATTAAAATATCTTTAATATTTAAAATAAATTAAATCATTGATTTATTTCTCAATTCACACAATGTCGTTATTTCATTAGTTACACTTAACAAATACATTGTTTATTGGTTTACATTACAAACAAGAACTAGTTTTACTATGAAAAAATATATTAATATTATATTATTTTCAGATATAACACGATAAATAAATTAAAAGTTGTGAATATAATTTACTAAATTATTAAAATATATGGTTTTTATAAGTATAAAATTAATTCATTGGCTAAAAATTAATTTTAAATTAATATAAGAACCAATTGAATATAAAGTGAATGTTTTTATAGAAAACTATTTTTATTCACACAATGCTATTTTATCCTAATAAATTAAATTAATTATAATTATCGATTAATAATAATTTAATATATGTTATATAAAAAATAATTTATTTTTCATATTAATCTTATAGATTTTTTAATCATAATATTTGAACAAACCCGATATTTCACAAAAACATCTATATTTTTCTAAAGGTGCTTTTACCACCTTTTAATGGAGAAACTATTTTAAATTTAAGTTTTGAAAATATTGAAAATTATATATGTCAAAATATACTTAATTTTTGGAATATAAAAATCAAAATTATTCAGGGGATAATTTATCATATTTTCCTCTAATATTTCATTTTTTACTAAATAGTGAAAAATACTGGATTTTAATTTGAAACTACTTTTTTGTATAATTTTTTTATTTAGTTAAATTAAATTTTAAATTGTTTTTCATTATAAATAAGATAAAATATAACATAATAAATACAATTTATGTCATTTTAATCAATTTCACTTCAAATTTTTTCATTAAAATTTATCAAACAATTGAACATTTTTTATTTGAAAACCAGAATTATCGTCTCATCTATGAGACTAAATTTATGTTAATTTATTCCAATTATATTATCATAATTTTGAACAATAGATGAAAATATTTTGAAAAATAATTATTAATAATTTTTAATAAGGAATTGTTAGTTTTTGACCAAAATTATTAGTTAGAGTAATTAAAATTAATTACATTGATCAAGTGAAAATTAGCATAACAGGGGAACATACCATAAAAACAAGGTCCAAAATGACCTAAAACATTTCAAAAAGAACATGGATATTAATATTATAACCATATATTCCATTTAAATAAATTTTGTTCATTATTAAAGCTAATTTAATTGGTAAAAACTTGGGTATAATTCCCATTCATAAAATTTACATGAATGACACTCCACCTCCCTTTAACAATTCTCTCAACTATCCCACTTCCTCACGCATATCAAGCCACATTATTTTGAATATGATCATCCCAAATAGATCCTAAATGTAAATAAAATCATCCTTTAATATTTCGTTTGGATACAAATCCATCGAAGGAATCCCTTTGGTCCAAACTAAAAAGAAATTATCTGAATAAGAGGTAACGAACATAATGCCTCACAAAATGATATGGTTTGTTTTTTCCTTCAACAACTCTCATAGTTGTGAATTATGATGGTAAAATATTTTATATCTGATATATATGATATCCATAATTCAATTAAAAATCTCTAATATATATATAACACATAAACTAATGATTTTTTTTATTTTAAATAAAATAACCACTTTTGTGGAATTGTATACTACATCCTCCTCAAAGTGATGTGGTTTGTTCTTTGTATACATGAAAGATTTAAATAATGGTTTTAATAAATATATATAAAATATATGAAATATATATGATAATGTAATTATAATACAAATATATATCATTTACTTTCCAATCTATAAATACATAAAAAAATAATGTATCATTTATGTGTATGTATGACCTACCGTCCCCATGAACTGGGCATTTAATTTCTTATCTCAAAATATTATAGATTAATATAAATACATATATATAATGTATATATATTATAATCAAAGAATATTTTAAACTTTTTAATAGGAAAAATTGGTAAAAAGGAAAATCTCACTCGACAAAAATGACAATTAGCACAGGTAATAATGAAAATAGAGAAGAATTATTAACAATCAGTGAATAAGATATTATAATAAGATAATATATGATATTAAGAATATATGTAAGAGTTTATTGAATATTATAACATGATTTAAAATAATATATAAGAGTATAATGGGTTTTCACCAGAAAAGGAAACATAATGTATGATATTTTCATCTCACTTTTGACAGTTTTGAGATAATGGTCATATTCAACATCGAATTTTTTTTGTGGTTTATTTACTGCCCATATCTATATATAACATCATGATTATTTTATTTAATTAATTTTTTTATTTTATATTTTAATAATTTAATCTATGGGGATTTGAGTTAAACTTTGTCTAGTTGTTATGAATTTTATAACCCAATTCCATTTAATTAGGTTATATTAATACCTCATTGTCATTAATAATATAAGATTGTGTTTGTTATAATTTTTTACTATATATTTTTTTATCTACACTTTTTATTGTGGATTTATATTTGAAACATAAAATATATTTATTGCTTGAATCTCACATCAATTCTAAGGTCTTTTAATGGTTTTACATCACAATCTAATTTTTTAATGGATTGTTTGTAATTGAATTTCCAATAGAAGAAATTATTAAATATTTGTTTAATAAATCCTTTAAATTTCATCTCTAATGGTTTTTTGTGAAATTTTTCATGTAATATTACCATTTTCCAACACATAGGAAATTGAAATGTTCTAAAATGTTTTTTATTAAACCCTACATTACTACTTTCTTAAGTCAGGAAAATGTTTTCTTCTAGAAACCCTTCTTTATAAATAGGTTTCATATAACTTTATCAACCTTTAAAAAATGATATATTCTTTCATGTTAATCTTTTTGGGATTTTTCCAATTTTTTCAATAGAATCTATGCATGTCATTCTGAATAAGGCATTTTCATCCTTTTTTCGTGTAAAATGAAGGTTATTTATTACCTCGTATGAAATGTACGGATTTATCCATTACAATTTAATTGAAGTTATAATTTCATGTTTAAATGAATAATATTCAAATATATTTTTTAAAATTTTATTTTCATAAAAAATTTATTTTTTTGTCAAAATGAGAAGCTTATTTTCTTCAAGAATGATTTTATGAGATTTTTTTATAATATTTACTTTCATCAATAACAAAGACCCGTTATATTACTCTACATGGGAAATTTTGCATTGATACCATCCGTATTCATCCTATGTGTGGTTTATGATTTTTTTTGTAAGGGATATTGTTGACATTCAATTCATTTATTCCTTTTTAGTACCCTTTAAATATTCAAATTACTAAGATCAGTGAACATTTAATTTCCCCTAATTGTCAATATCATTTATTATGGATATATTTTTTTACTAATACTTATATATTTTTTACATCTAGTGTTTACTATTATAGTTATTTTATTTTTTAGGGGAATATCAGTAAATATGTATCCTTTACTCAATACAGTTATTTGTTAAAACACATTCTTTATGGTTAAATTGATTATTTTACAAAATGAAAAAATGATTTAGGCATTTACTATATGGTTTAGGGGCCACATAATTCAATCCCTATTGGTTGTAGACCGGTTAATGGAAGACCTATTGGTTGAGGACCATTTATTGTAATCCCCACGATGTATTAATATTCTCAATATTTGAAATTTATTATTAAAAGACCCTTTGATTTTGTTTCCAATAAGAATATACTGGCCTCTACCCATATATTTAAATTTTCTTGAGGGATGGTCATGATGCTAAAGGTATCATGTACATATAAAAAATGACACCCAATATTTGAGCATTTACTTTATTAATAATTAATTTCTTTTCATTATCCAGGGTATTATTTCTTTGGAATTATCTATGTATGCACGTTCATTCTCATTTTATTTATTTCATTCCTTGTATGATCAGTTATTTACATTTCCATATTATTGGTGAAATTCCTACTCAAATTATAGATTGTATGGAATATTTATTCAATTATTACCTTTTCATATTGATTATTCTCATTGATTCATTTTTTCTTCTATGGTACATACCCTTATTGAGCATTTGATCTCACCCTTATTATGTTTCATGTCCCTATGATTCCCTAAAGTGTGATAACAATGATATGAAAGGATATTCTATATGGAATGATGATATTATCATCAAATGAGAAAAGTATGTTGCAGTTAGTGTATAAAATTGTAAAAAAAGAATAATTTTGGTA
This sequence comes from Viscum album, assembly GCA_963277665.1. NCBI lineage: Eukaryota > Viridiplantae > Streptophyta > Magnoliopsida > Santalales > Viscaceae > Viscum > Viscum album. Next base: position 1,157,943,995 of record OY728129.1, on the reverse strand, counting down.
TTTGGTTCACAAAGACTACTAAATTATTCAGTCCATTAGGATTCAATTTACTTGTATCATATTCTAATATAATGGTATCATGAAATAAGATCTGTGATTTCTAGGGTCTATTCACTAAACCTTTTCATTTATTTATTCTTTAATTCTTCATGGTGTATCAATAATTGTATTTTTGTTTTGAGAACTCACTTTTCTAACTAATTTAGAAACCAGTTATTTATCATTTTGAACACACTCTCGTACTTTTAAGGGGGTTGATTTATTATCAAATATAATAACTTAACCCTCATTAGCCATAGAATGAACGGATGATGTTATCATTGAGAACTTATAGAAAAAAATTCTCACAACACGAATGATTGTATCGATATGTTATCTTGTTATAACATTATATTAATAATCCCATTCAAGACCTTTTATATAACTTTAAACAACCCTTTCTTCATCAAACCTTTTGTTTTGTTTTGTTTTATTTTATTATATTTTTAAATCATTTTTATCATGAATTTTGAACGATAATATTTCAGCCTAATCTAACCCATATTTAGCATCTCTTGGTTTCCTTTCAGCCTTATATTTCTTGATTATTTTGATTAAAACATATGGATTTTTTTTTCATTATTTCATTTATTATATTTAAGGGATGATTCAACTTATCATTCCTTCTTTACCTATTTAACTAAATTGGACGGTTAATCCATTGGTTCGTTACATTTAGTGTTATCAATGATTTTTTTTACATTGTGTGAAACACTAAATTCATTAAATAAATTCTATCTTATATAGTGAGTTTTTTTGTCTTAATAGTAAATACTAATTCTCAACATTAAAAAGTATCACACTCTTCTCAATTAAATTAATAAGGAAATATGGAAATATATTAACATTACACATAATTGAGTCACACTTGATAGCCACCACTATAATAAACCCTAATTTCACCATTTTTATTTGTCTCATATTCATTAATAAGTCTGACACACATATATAAGATACCATAAGAGTATCATAATAACAATTCCTTTGAGTTAGGAAACCCTGCATTAATAATTATACTACAATCTTGTCCTATCATTAGTGACAAAATTTTCTCAATTTAAAATAGGATGGAAAAATAAAACATCAACATCAAATTTCATGATATATCAACTCATGTCTAGTAATTTGCGTGATTGAAGAAAATGTTATACTATAGTAGCCACAACCACCTAATCGACAACTATTTCATTGGAAAACTAGTATTTAATAGAAAAAATAGAAAAAATGGATATATATGTAACTACTTTTGATAAATACGCAAGAGATTAATAAACTAGTGTAACAATATCTGGATAATAAAAATAAAAACCATATTTTTGGGTTCTCCACAAAAACTTTTCCCCTCCTTTTAAAGGTTTAATCCTTTAGAAAATTTATTATTATATATCTAATCACATTTTCAATATCAGAAATTCATCAAATATATAATTTTTTGTCTACTCGTCCTTTTTTAGCCATCATAATGAAACTTGAGATGGAGATCTAATGAATACCAATACAATTAGATTGGGGACATTGATGAGAGGTTATAGTCGGTGAATAAATCTCTAGAAACTAATGTTGGATAGGATATTTACCAACCTTATATAGTCACGAGGAGACAATGCTTCATAATCATAAATACTTATAAAGGATCAAATTTAATCTTAACTAATCTGACAGATGATATTTAATAGTATAGTAGAATTAAATCTTTATTTTAACTCTCCTAGATTAATGAAATATTTTTCATCAATATATATATTATTCTGCTAAAAAATCATTTAATTTTTAAAAACATAAATATTTATGGAAAATAAATTAATATGTAAAAAACATTATACAAAAATTAATGAATAAATGAAAAAATTAAAATAATAAAACATTCTAGTTTATAAATTTTCAACAATATGAGTAACATGTTCTTCCTAGTTTTTTATAGGAGATTATGTTATTTTTGTTACAAATATTTTTTTATTATATTTTTTTAACAATAACTGAATAAGATAGTTTTATAATAAAATATATTTAAGATAAAATAAAAAATAGTGTTTGGAAAAATTTGGAAAAAAAATTTGATTCCAGAATTCTTTTTGGTTAAAAAAATATAATGATTTTGACTAGATTTTTTTTAAATGATTCTGAGTTGGAAAATGTTATTGTGATAATAATTTTTTGTAAACAACTAATTTATTTAGAAAAAAAAGTAGAAAACTAAATCATATGAAAATCCCCTATGAAAATGATTATATTAATTTAAGTAGATGGGTATACAAGAATTTGATATGAATAACCACTTACCAGTAATAATTTATATCTTTTGATAACGTATTCAAATATATCTATACTATTTAGTTTTGTAAAAATATCATCAATTTGTTCTTTTATTTTGATGAATGAAAAAATATATATTTAATTTATGTGTGTCATCATTAAGGAAGTGATGTCCAATATCAATGTTCATAGTATGTGAGTGATGTGATGGGGTTTTACAATGGGAAATAGAGCTTCTGTTATCACAAAGTTATTATGTTCTAGTAAAAACTAATGAAATATTTTATTGTGTATTGCGTCCACAAATTATGAGCATAACAAATTCCAACTGCAGTATATTTGGATTAGTTATGGAAATGTATATTAATCATTTTTTCTTACATTACCATGAAACTAATGATTATCCAATGAAATTGACTATTTCAGAAGTAGTTTATTTGATTCTAGAACCACTAAATCTATCATCAAACAAACATTTTAGTTTAAAAAAATTCAATAATAATATTATAATACTAAATCCATAGTTCCTATAAAATAATGAAAAGTATAACACCACATATTTTAGATGTAATTATCATGGAGATGATTAATATCTATAACAGATGAAAACTATGAACATCAAATCCATAAGACTAATTATTATGTAAATTTTTCAAATAATCAAACATAAAAAAGATTACTGATCAACTGGTTTTCTTGCCTTATCGAGACCTAATGTATTGGAGATACCAATGATATTACTAATTGTTTTTGTTTTTTTTTTATCCATGAATTTCTTAATTAAAAATTTTATATAATAATATTGGTACATAAAACTACCTTAATTTTTTATATATTTGAAAACAATGAAATTATATTTCTCAACCACCATATTCATTCCAAACTAATATTTCATATGATCTCCATAAGAATTTGTAAAATAATTTTTATTTTATCTAAATACAATGTCATCAATATGTTATTTTAAAATCATAATGTTTTTATTAAAATATATTATAAAAGTATTTTGGTCAGCATCTACATTTACATAATTTTTTTAACAAAAATATAGTTAAGCTATCAAAACAAGATCTTGATAATTGTTTAAGTATATAAAGTTATTTAGTATGTTAATAAACATGTTTTGGGTGTTATTTATATCCAAATCTGTTGGTTTGTTGACATAAAAATCCAAATAAATATATCCCCTAAAAAATAACACTTCAAATATTGTTGAAATAGATTCAAACGATATTAGTATTTTAATAATGACAATTCTTTCTTCTGAACCATTGGAGATTTTACAGTATATTTCTTTTTATTTATTGTATCCATTATTAACAAGTATAAAATTATTTTTAACTATTATTCTTTTTTCATGACATTCATTCTAAATACAAATTTTATTCCAATTATAAAATTTTCATTAGGTTTTTCAACCAATGTGTAGAATTTTTTCCATTAAAAATTGTTAATCTCATCTTTCATATATTTCATCAAATAGACTTTACCTTAGGCCTCAATGTGATTATTATTCTCTAACTGATATAAGATATATAGATTTCATTTTCATTTCTTATGTAACTTCCAATCCCAAGTAGTTTCTCTACATCACCAATGATATTACCACAATGATGATGCTTAAGTAGAAAATTACTTCTTGGGTTTCCATAAGTTTTACCTTCTATAATAGATTGTAAATATTCCTAATGAATAACATCATACAAAATTCATGATTTATATCCTCAATAAAATATCATTATAACATAGTTTGAAAATAAGTTTTATAAATAACATTTGAAGAGGTAGATTATGGTTGTTTTAAAAGAAAGGGATCAACTTCATCAGCATAAAATGAACTGTTTCCTCATGAGTACACACATTTTTATTAAACACTCTATCATACAAAGTTGTTATGGATTAACCTAAAAATATTCCTTCTTCATATTTAGTTTAAAAAATTTGTAAACTATCATTATTTTTCAAGATGAATAATTTGAATCGAGATGCCTCATAGTAAGAAACAATTTTCTTTATTTCATTCCATAAACAATAATGATTTATATTAACAAAATATTTAATAAAATATTTATTTATAGTTTAATTAGTACTACTAACAACTTCATTGAGAAACAAATTATCCTGGTTATTTACTCACTATAGTTTTACTAATCTCTGGGAAAAAATATATTTCTTCTTCTGACAACAACATTTTTATGAGGGTTTCTTGGTGTAAAAAAGTTTTTTATAATACCTTTCGTAAAAAAAATAAATTCAGACTATGATTTATAAAACTCTATATCATGATAACTTTGAATAGTTATCTTGTATACTTATTTTTCCTTTTTTAAATCTGGATACAAAAGTATTATGATAATTAAGGCTTCATATATTATTATATTAAGATTGATCCTGGTGTATCAAGTGTATCATCAACAAAAAAATTGTATTTTCCAATAATAATTCGTGTTTCTATAGGAAAAAAATAAGTCCATGTATAGTAACAATAGGTATTCCGAAGTAGAGACCACACTAACTTATTTAAAACATGACTTATATTTCCTTCTATATTAAAAAGGATCACAAGCATCTAATGTATTAAACCTATGTTCTGGTAATTCCTTTACCAGTATATTCTTATTAAATATATATTATGTTATAAGGTTATAATATCATAAGTTTATCTTCAATAAAAAGTGATTTATCTTCCATTTTACATAAATAATGTAAGTCTTGGAACCTATGGTCTCCTACGTTTAATGTGTAAAAATTATCATTTCGATTGGTAGAAATAATAAATTCAACTTTTGATCTATTAAATATACCATTATTTGTTCTAATGTTTACAAGATGAACCTCATCAAATTATTTTCTTGTACTTATAACGTTCTTCTTAAGTTCTATGATAATTGAATCATTTAAAATTATGGCTCAACCAAGAAGAATAATGATACTTATAACAATGATTTCTCCTTGATCATTTTCTATAAATGTTACATTGCCACATTTAAATATGATAACTATTTTAAAGAAATATTGGTATCTTGTCTTATGTCTATAGAAACCACTATCTAAGTACTAAATATTGTTGTTGTTTGTATTTTATTTTAGTTCATTAAAACAAAGAATTTTTTTTTGAAACACAATCCATCTTAGGTCTTGTATTATCGAAAAATAATATTTTAGGAGACCACAATTGAATAATATTATTTCTTTTGGTAAATGTAATTTACATAAAGAAATAAGACATATGAAGAGTTAACTATTTAATTTTCTAAAAGGGCAATTTTTCTTCTAGTGTCCAAAACATTAACACATGGTATAATATGGATAACTCCTATGAACAAAATAGATATTAATAAATACTTGTTTTTATCTTTAAAAACCATTCCAGAATTATAACATTGATGTATACCTTTTTTATAAATTTGGTTAATGTTTTAATTTCTATTGATAAACATGGATAAAATGTTCTTCAAAATAGTACTTTCAGAGTTTAGTTTGATATGAAATTTTTTATCCTCGTCAGTTTTCATTTATGACATACATTTTTTATGTAAATCTAATTTCTCAAAAATAAATAAATCAAATTATTTTGAAAAATATTATTTTTCATAATTATCCTTATGAATATCTTTTGAAGTATCTGATATTTCATTATGTAAATTTATTATTCATTAATATTTTAAATGATTTTTTTCCATATAATTATCATGTTTTTTTTCAAATTTTACAATTTTCATTATTGTGCATTTTTACAAATCTATATATCTCTTCATTACTGTGTAATATTTTATCTTTTTCTACTAAGGAGGATTCATCATAACATGATTTAGAATTTTTTTCATTGGGATAATATTCATTAATTTTTATATTAGAAATGGTAAAAGTATTGTATTCCATAAACTATAAATATTTATTTACAAATTTGATTTTAGGAAAATTGTTCAATTTTTTCAGATTTTTTATATCTTTTTGAAGAACTATCTCCAGCAATGGAAATCTAAGATTTAGAATCATTCGGGAAATTGTTACATTTATAATTAGATTAATTATTTACATTTATATTGGTATTTAATTAATTATCTTCCATTCATTTAAATTTTGGAAAATTATATTGAATACATCAATTTATCTTACATTCATAACAAGTAACCTCAGAATCCTTCTTGAAACATTTATCCATAAGACACTTTTTTATATACTAAAAATATAAATTTCCCATAATAATTTTCACCCTTAATAAAATACTATCAAACTCTTTCTTTAAATGTTCTGAATTAATAGAAGCTGACAAAACGACAACTTTTTTCTTTTTTTAATACTTGAAAACTTTCTCAGGTGATTGATGTTTAGAAGGTAATGTAGATGTTATTGCAAATAAAACTCCATCATTTTCAATTTTAGACTTTTGAGGAACTCTCATAAATCATCCAATATATATATTGAAGGTACTAATAATATCATCCTGGGTTAGATTCATAACCTTTCTTTGGTCAGCCACCATATTGATTTTAGATTACCAATAATTGTGAATTATATCATTAAACATTTCAAAAAATATATTATCATCAAGAATATTTTATCCAAGATATTGTAAACTGTTGATAATAGTTAGTAGAATTTGCTGGAATATAATATTTATCTCACTAGGTAAAAAATAAAAGGATTGGTAATAATCCTGAAGCACGACTCTTCTGGTTTGAATAACTTCAGATGTACCAAAAAGTGTGACTTCTAATTTCGTCCAACTACAATTAACAGCTTCACATGATGAAATATAACAATATATACTTATAGTTAAGAAACATATATTAGTATTCCATATTTTTTAGTAATGTTTATATTAAAATTTTCGTGATTTTTGGAAGTTGTAACATCATTAAAAAAATATTTTAATTTCTTGTAGCATAAATAATTTATGAACACTCGAGGTGATAATAGAATTTTTCATTGCATATCTTCAATACTAATTTTTATCCCTATAAACATTGGTGATATGACTTGATTTATATTTTAAAGGGTTCCAAAACTTGACCTTACCATCTAAAGTACCAATTTTTCTTGACAAACACATTTGTGTATAAAAATTAATAAACAATAATTTGATAACAAATAATAAAAAACATGTAGTTTATAAAGGAATTTAATCATAGAAATTATGAATTTTAGAACTTTATATGATACTAATTTATCAATTTTTTTAGTAACAATGATTGATATACTTACCTAAAGAGGTTGAATTGTTAATTAAAAAAATATAGACAAATAAAAAACACAATAAAAGGTTCAGTAAAAACAATTGGACTCATCACTGTCTGATGATAAATATAGTATCGTTAGAAGAAAATATAATTTGATCCCATTAGACTATGTTTTTATTAGATTCACATATATAAATATTTTAATTTCATTAAAGATAAGTATGCACACTAACTAGTTAATACATACATAGTAAAAAACATGTAACAACATATAAAATTATAGTTCACAAAAGTAATAATGACTTAAAAGATATATAAAATTAAATTAATATTTTAAACATAATGTTTTTCTTTACCAGAAACCCAAACTAAATGTATATATATTTTAATGTTATTGTAAATTCTGCAATTCCTTGATAGGAGATCCCTTGATATGATGATAAAAAAAAACTCTCTGATCCTATCTTTGGAATCCATCAATGTGATGATATTTATTTGTCTTCCTTTCCCTATAAGACCTAGATCCAATGGATCTGATTCACCATATTACTATACCTATAAGACCTCAATTGGTATAATGATCTGACATGGCACACAAAATAAAATGTTCTAATAGAAAAAACTTAACAAGGATTCCATAGAACAATAATTATTTAATGTATTAAAAAGACTGTGAATGAGTAGTTCATGCTAAAGAATCATTAGAATACATGATATCGAAAATTTATCTACATCTAAATCATTAAATATCCAATTATTTATAAGTTATATCCCAATGGTCATATTTCTATGTCATTTTCAATGTCCACAATCATCTTTCACTTGACCGCTCATCTGTAACTAAATTCCATACATTATTGTTTTAGCATCATTATAATCCTAATATGTATTATATATGATTTTAAAAATTATTTATATTATGATTAGAAACATAGGATATTCAAATGTGATTCATTACTATTTTTCAATATGATAACCCTTACAAGGATAATTCCAATGAATTCATACTAGAATTAGTATGACAGTCATTATTTTTTTAGTATAAAAGACAAGAAAAATTTCTAACTAGTTAGGTCCAATATCATTCAGATAAATCAGACTCATTCTAGATCAGATGGATCGTATTGAACAATGATAAGTTTATATATTCAAAATAGTAGAACTTTTTTATTTTAGAAAAAATTTAATATTTTTTTGGAAAACACACTAAAATACATTGGACATAAAAAGGTAATACACGAAGATTTAAGATAGTGTTTTTGATTTCCAAAACAAATGGAATGGAAAAGAAATAAGTAAACCCATTGATTCAACTATAAATTAGCTCATAAATTACCATGCGATGACATGTTCGGCCAAATATCATGCCAAATGTCCTGTTGAAACCATCTTTATGTCTTTTACAAAATTAAATAAAATATAACTATTCACAAAATACCATTAATGTTATTTTTGACCGTATAAATTTAATTTGAACATGAAGACAAGAAGATATCAAATGAATCAGAATCAATATTCATTAACAATAAATTGTACAATATTTATTAATATACCTGTTTATCATTGTCCAATATTCAAAAATTATTACTTTTGATGTTTTTGAAATCATATAATTTGATTTTTCTTCTACTTGCATAAATATTGTGTATGTGTCATGTCATATTTTAATGTATTTATAACATTATTAAAAAGTAAAAATAAATTAATAACATAAAAATATATTCATTATGATAAATTAATGATTTTAAATTCATTAATAATATATTTTTATCCATATTATAACATATGAGAGATATTTAATAAATTAATAGTGAAATTTAAAAAATTTCTTCTCCTAAAAATATATATATTATATTTTCATTAGAAATTGGAGAAAATGAAAAAAATTGAATTTTTAAGTCATAAGGATTACTGTATCCCATTATATGAAATAAGGGTATGTTCTTGGACTATTTTGAGACATCTTCTCAATGTTTTAACAATGTTTTCCCAATTATCTATTAACATGGTGAAAAATATTTAGCAATTTTACTTTTCATGAAGAAAATAAAAGACAAGTTTACTGTCTAAAATATTGATCACTCGGATTAAAAATATTGTTTCATTTATTAATGATTCAATCTCAAAAAAATATTAAAATATATTTTAATATAGTTTTATAAAATGTAAATGAAAACAATTTTTACAAAATATGTTTTATTATAATAAATATTATCTTTTAACAAAGTAAAGTATATTACTGGTTGAATTGGAATTAATTAGATCCATTAGAATGTATTCAAATTAACAACCAAATATAAGTATAAGGGTATTTTATATTACATTATTTAATGTAAAAATGAGTGTATTTAAAAAAACATGTATTTATCACTTGTCACTGAGAAATTAATTTTTTAATAAAAATGAAAATACGACTCCATAAGTTAATTTTTTTTAAATATTTTCAAAAGTAATTTTAATTTTAGAAAATTAAATTTTCTCTATTCTATAAATAAATCTTATTTTCCCAGTAAAAAAAATATAAAATAATTTTTTGATTAAAATAAATTTGGGATGTATAAAATGAATTTAATAAATATTGAATGATTATTTTTTAATATTGTGAAATAAAATTTTATTGAGTAGAAAAATATTAATAAATTTAATAATT